>CM066923.1:4286977-4886977 GCA_033964015.1 Scolanthus callimorphus | reverse complement strand
ACCTACAATCAAAAGGTTGCAGATGAGGCTACATCTTTAAAGCACAATTGTCCATGATGATACGTTTTAGTCAAGTGCAGCATCTGTTATAATAAGAGGACCAAAAGTGTAATTAAACCTCTACTAAAGACCGGTTTACTTGCGATTTTTGTTGCATTTGTCGCGGCGATTTTTCTCGCGCGAGTTGGAATTCCAACTCTCTTGTGTAAACGAGATGCAAAGCCTGTGCGATTTCTGTGCTCTCTTCCCTTCAAATCGCATCAAATTGCAAAGAGTTTCGAACACGTTTGAAATGTTCTCGACATCACGCGACAAAATTCGCGGCAGATCGCGCCGAGTTGCGCCTAGTTTACATTAGTGGTTTTGAGTTGACGCGTACGTGCGAGAAAAATCGCCGAGACTCGCGCGACAAAAATTGCAACAAAAATAGCAAGTGTAAACGGGCCTTAACTCTACCTTCCAAGAGGAAGCACATTATTTCTCTCTTCTAACTGCACCAGTCTGTCTGCGTCACGTCTAAGAGCCCAAGCATAACTGCAATCAGATTGGCAATATTACTGTGTTACTGTTTGAAGTTGCAAATTGGATAACTTTTGCCAAATAGTTCTGTTTTCGTTTCTACATAAAGGAATATTCCACTTATATCCCCAGGGGGTACTCTACATCCGGATGCTAGGTATGACTGTCATATTTTTTAGGGGTATAATCGGGTTAAAATCGGCGATCCGGTATTTTTAGGGGTTCTTTGAACGAAAACAGTATGCTGAAGAAGTTACTTTAGGCGAACCGAGAATTTTTTCTGACCAGGTATTTTTTGCGCATTTGATCATATCCATATGCTAACATGCGCATAACAAGTACTAAATATTATTATTATTATTATTATTATTATTATTATTATTTTTAGTGCGGAAATTAGGGCTTCCCGACGATCATCCCTACCACGGTCATCCCTAACCTTCAAGTACCCCACCCCCAGCTTAAATCACTTAAGATCAGAAGCTTAAGGAGTGGCTCAGTTATGCCACACCTCATGCCCAATGTATTACATTGCCAAAGGTAGAAAAGAGTTGATATGTCACCTTAAAATCCAGTGACTCCAGCGAATTGGTTGAGCTCTCTACAACGAAACATGAACACAAAATAAGAGCTCTACTTTTTCAAACACAATTTTTAACCTTGAGCAAAGCAGGGAAGTGTGAAGTGAGTTCCTCACACTTCCCTGCTTTGCTCAAACTTCACACTTCCCTGATTTTAATCAGCAACCTGTTTTTTTTTATATTTTTAGAACATTTAGCACATCACTTTTGTAAAAACACAGAAACACATATCTCTAGGAGCTTTCATTTGTTAAACGTTTTTACTAATCCACATCTGCACAAGCCCCTACACTAGTGCTCCCATCAGTCAAGATATTCTACTGTGTTTTATCCTTTGTACTGTGATACTAAGCATGTCAGTCAACAAGTGAAGCTTGGAGACATGCTCTGGTACCGTGGTAGCTGTGCTTGATCAGGCAATGCTCTGCTCAAAAGATGTTGAGGATGTACCCATTGTCAGACCAAGCTCAGAGCTTGAGCTTGGCTGTATGAGATGTGAGGGCCAGGCAGTGCCTGATAGTGCCTAGCCTTCATCCTGTCACACCCATATTACTCGTTTATAAAAAGCCCACACTTGCATTACCTGAAGATGTGTGTAACCTGGCATTAGAACATCAATTTCACTGAAACAGAGATGGAAATACCAGAAAAATAATCCATATTCCTACTAAAAAGTAGGGGTGCCGAAGAGGAAAAAATTGAAGTGGACATGTTTTTACCACATGTACATTTTAATAAAAACATGTCACAATGTAATCTTAACCACTATGTTCTCTGAGCCTGATGTCAAAACAGAAACAAAAAGGCCAGACATGCTTCTGTTCCCTTTTTTCTTTACTACAAAAAACATATCTAGCTTGAAAAAGTGGGTGTGCTCAGCCCCCCAGTTCAAAAAGTGGTGGTGCTTGAGGACCCCCTGCCTCCCCCCCCCCCCCCCCCCCCAGGTCCACCGCCTGTTTTTACCCACCCCCCCCCCCCCCCCAAGTTAAGCAGGTGTATTTCTCATAAGTGGTCAGAAAAATATACTCATACAATATCATACCTTTCAGCTCTTTTGATCATCACATCTAAAAACTCTGTAAGTAACTTCTTTAGCCTTTTGATTTCATGTCGTAACCACAGCCTGGAAAGACATGATAAGAAACACCCTCAGTTATAGTTGAAAATTATTGAAAATGCTAGTCCAGCATGTAAAAAATTAATCAAATCAGCTTTAAAAGGATGGAACCTTAATAGTGAGAGCTGACAGAAAAATATAAAACAACACACTGATATGTGGCTTAGTCTCAATATATAATCAAGGGATGGTCTCAGCAGTCTCCGTCATCGAACTGGCAGCCTGCATGGCTGACAGGCAGGATTGGTGTGCCAGGTGTGCGACTCAGCTGCAGCCGCCATGATGATGATGATAAAGATTCCCTTTGTACTGGTGCTCAAACCAATGTCCTCACGAAACATTTTATTGGAAAGTGCCCAGAAGCCACGCCCTGAAAAGGTGCATGCACTCATTTTCCTTATTAGAGGGGAGTATTCCTTGGCTTAACTTGGTGTGATACCTCACCTGGCATCAACTTGTGCCTAGAAAGAAAAAACAAAAGTATTTTTTGTAACAGTATTCCTATCTCGATAAATGGCTTCAACCTTTTGAGTACCTGGTCATTCCTACTTCTCCCAGTGTGAAGTTTCCCTGCTGGAGCACCAATAAGTTCCTTTAAAAAGAAAGGTGGAACAAATTTATAACACAAATTTATGAAAAGAAATGTCAAAGTGGCAAATGAGATGGGACCTGGATCTGTTTTTTCAGCTTGCATTAGTGAGTTTCAGCTTGCATTAATTAGTAAAATAGAAAACTATTTGTGCTCACATATCTTATATATTAAAATCATTAGCATCTTTCAGGGAAACATTTGTGATTGGCTGATTTTTCCTCATCACTTTTAAAGTGTGCAGTGCAACACAGGAATCCCACAACAAATATATTGCTGAGCTCCGAATTTGAAGATTACAGAGTCTTCTCTCCATTTATTTTCAGTGAGAAATTTTCAGGAAGAAAATCATTTAAAACTTACTGATATTTATCACAACAGGTGACACTTTATCTTTTGGTAAGATTTATGTACAATATCTGAAATTTTGAGGCAGAGGATTCTGGCAAAACTTGGGCTTTTCTGGGACCATTTGCCACCCCTGAATAAAGACATTGAAGCTGACAAAATCAAAATCAAATAGTAAGACTTGCCTTAAGTCTGCGTTCATTGGCAGTATGTATATCCTCATCTCCTGGCATCAATTGAAATGTCCCATTTTGCCATTCATTGATCACCTATGATGCATTTGGAAGCAGGCACCTCAACTTTCCAGACAATTGATAAACACCACTCTACCACAGGAATGATACAGCTATTTGTAAGATCTTGTGTGATTGGATAGGCAGAACAAAGCACCCATTGTTTCCTCGTTCTATTGTATGACCCTCTATTGTTTTGCACTGAGGGTATCAATCCAATAGGCTTAGATCTTACGAGAGCTGTATATCATGACCCCTCTCTTCAGTTTAGTAATTTTTCGCTTGAATTAATATCCTCAAAGAAAACTTGGAGATTGTCTTCGTATTTTAGTCATACAGCATACTTACAGCACAGTCAAGTGCAATTTCAAGTATGAAACCTACCTTGACGAAGCCAATGTTAAATATCAACAAGCTGTGACTAAACTCAGGGTCTTGCTCACTAGCTGCCCATTGAATCTGGTCGGTACAGTGGCTTGCCCCTGAATGAACGTTTATGTACCCTATGTGATTCGGGTCAAATCGGGGATGAGTTTCATGCACTGATGTCTTGTTGTCACTCTAAGAAAGTGCGTGACAGCTTGCTAACGGCTTTGCAATTAGTGAATAGTTCTTTTCGTAAATTTGATGATAAACATTTATGGTTTTAAAATTGTTTGATTAACAAGTATGTATTTTGTGGCATTTAATTATCCGAATGTACTATTATTTAGTATTATATATTGGATTAAACTCTTCTCTATAATACAGGGGTGGATTTAGGGGGCAGGGCTAAGGGAGCTGCAGCACCACATTTTTCTGGAGATTTTCTCATACATTTACTGTGTTTGCTGATGGAAATTTGCAATTTTTGACCCCTATGCCCCCCTTATGAAATTCCTGGATCTGCCCCTGTAATGATGTGTTATTTCTGGGAAAAAGGAAAGAGAAAATATGCAACTTTACTTAGGTCCAAATTCTCTTTCATTAGTCAAACGCACTTACAGGAAATCTAGTGAATAAAGCCATGTGCACAATTTATTTATAGGCAGGAGTAACACATTTTACTTTTTAATAATGTTTAACAATTTTTGATAATTAATAATAATTTATTTATTTATAATAATGGGATTAATGAAAACACAGACAAAACAGCTTACCTTGTCCAGCCCACCAAGTATCTGATTCATCTCATCTGTAGTTACCAAACCAACCTTTTCAATGGCTTTGACGTAAGCCTTGCTGCCCTAAGCATTTCATAACAAAATTTCAGACCTTCTGATAGTCCTGATTGTTTGTCTGTTTGCTAAGCTGATGGTCCATTTGTTTGTTTGGCCAAATTCCAGTCTGCCTAATCTGTCTATCCAACTGTCTGAAGTATGTCTGTCTGTCTGTCTGTCTGTCTCATGAACATAGCTAGGAGAAGGGTCCTAAGATGAGTGTGACCCCCTCCCCCATGGGGATTAAAAAATTGTGAACATTAAGGTAACAATTGGCAAAAAGGTCAGGGTCATCTTTCATTTTTCGTAGTTGTGAAACAACCCCCCACCCCACCTCCTAACCCCTTTCCCAAATATTGGCTATAAGCCTCAGTGTCTGCCTGTCTGTCTGTCCGGCTGATCCATCTTTCTGTTTCCTGGCTGTATTTCTTCATTATGTCTCCCTTTTTGGCCACTGATCTATTCTACTTGTCCCATTTTTCCATCTGTCCACTCTACATACCTCTATGTCCTCTCTCCACATTCTCTTATCAAATCCAATGGAGGCATTAAACTCCTCCATAACAGGGTCTGTTTCACCTGTAAATCTGCCTCCCCACAACTTAGAACCCTGAGAAAAGCAAGGATATAAAAAGGTGCTGCAGTAATTTGCAATATCAAACAGTGCTAACATGCAGGACGCTGATTTTAATATGGGTTACCTGTGGTAAATGGCAGAAGACAAAACTCTAGTACATTTGTCTTGTTCAATATGTTGCTTTTGGGAAGCAGTGAATACCGTTCTTTGCTAGAGAGATAACCTACCAACAATAACACCTGATGACCAAAGACTGATTCCAAAAGCAACCTTTTTGAAATGGGTAAAATTCTTTAGTTTTTCTACTTTTTCATTTTAATGCTTTTCTAAATCTATTTTCTCTTTTAAACAAAGATGCTATCCAACAACAACTAAAACTGGTCTTGGAAAACTAAGAAATTCAGTGGAATGCAAATGTAAGAAAAAGGTAAAAGGGCAATATATGCCTCATTGAATCCAAGTGCCGTGATTTGCTAGCAGCTGGATTGTGATATTAAAATATTTTAATTTTGTCCTACTGTGTGCTAATGGAAATGTGATTAATTTCTATTATTTGATCTATTTCATAATAGCGGAGCCCCATAGCTACATGCAGGAGAGAAAGGAACAAAACAAAAGTGTATATGCATCAACCAATTCTGTTATGGACTTCCGGTTGTGTGTCCGTCCGTCGTCGCACAGGCAACCCATGACCAGTTTTATAGCAGAGCTAAATAAAAGGTTTATATCTTGGGAAGGGATGAACCTCAGACAACCAAACTTGGGTGAAGTTGCCTAAGTGGCAAGGGGGTTGCAACGGCATGGTCACGTGGTATGACATCATTGATGACGTCATCAAACGAGAAAAGGTTTATATCTTGGGAAGGGATGAACCTCAAACAACCAAACTTTGGTGAAGCTGTCTAAGTGGCAAGGGGGGTGTAAAGGCATGGCCACGTCGTATGATGTCATCGATGACGTATATATCTTGGGAAGATATGAACCTCAGAGAACCAAACTTGGGTGAAATTATCTAAGTGGCAATGCAAGGGGTGCAAGTGCTTAGTCACGTGGTATAACGGTGACAGGCTATGACAATGCAACCTCTTTTCGACTCTTTGTCTCATTAACACTGACAAATAATTAACCGGGAGCTCCGCTTTTAGCCAGTGGCTAAATCTATATATTAGCCATGTCCAAGTAAATTAACCACTAATTGACAGTGCAAATACAGGTCAGATGCCAGGCCTTACATTGGCTCTGGACATTAGAAACCGTGAAATCTAAAATCTAAAACAGAGCTGTGATCAACATATCTGCTGGTGAATTCATTTCATTGTAAAAATCGTTTCATCACCTGTCTGTATTTTCATAATTGAGTCAGGTGAAAAATCTAAATTATGAAAAATCTAAATCATGAATATCTTGAGGGTTTTAGGTTTAAGAAATCTTATTTATCAAGAAAAATGAAGATGGCATTTAATTTTACTTTGTCAATTTCATAGTAAGCTTACTGAGCTTGGAAACAAATGGATGATGAAATACCCCCGCACTCGAAACAGCAGTGGCGGTAAAATTGTTCTGATGATATATAATAATCCCATTGATCTTAGACGTGGGCAATTGAATAGCAAAATTTCCCCAAAATAAAACATGTTTTGTTCATCCACTGCCAGACGCACTAACGACAGTAAAACACAACAGAACACAATCAGAAGAAGAATGGTGTAGATTCGCGGGGTCGCGCGCGCGGGAAAAACAATTAACAAGGTATCATCTTCGAATGAAAGAGTGATTGTTTTAAATATTTGTAGCTTACCTCTTGCTTCGCCATATTCTTTTAACTTCTGGCAATTCTTTAGATCAACTTGTGTTGCGTTCTGCGCCGTTTTATTTAGTTCTGCTTCGAAAACCGCGGTCAATGAGCAGGCTCGTATCAGCGGTGTTGCTATCCACAGGCAACCCAAGTAGAATGGTATTTCAAGATGGCGGACGACACGGATGATGCGCGTTGGATGAGAAAATCACTGGATTTGGTGAGTATTTGACAGTTTTAAAAAAGAAATCTAGAGAGGGACAGCATAAAATACCAAATTATTTTATAAACCTGTGCAAAATCGTCTGTGCAACTTGTTTTTAAGGCAAAAGAAGCATTAAAAGTTGGAGAAGTGCCAGTGGGCTGTATTATGGTCTACAAAGATCAAATAATAGGCCAGGGACGAAATGAAGTCAACGAGACAAAGAACGCTACTCGGCATGCGGAGATGGTTGCAATAGATGAAGTAAGAGAATGGTGCCAGCAACATAAGCTTAGCAGTGAGAGTGTCTTCACTAAAACAACTTTATATGTCACAGTAGAACCTTGCATCATGTGTGCTGCGGCATTGAGGTACATGAGGCTACCAAAAGTTGTGTACGGGTGCAAGAATGAACGCTTTGGAGGTTGTGGGTCAATACTGGAGGTTCATAATGAGAGATATCTGGCAGATGATGGAACTAGAAATGAAAATAGTTCTGATCCTGGACCACCATTTGAGTGCATATCTGGAATGTTTGCTGGTACTGCAGTTGAACTTTTGAAGACTTTTTACAAAGGGGAAAATCCCAATGCACCTAACCCAAAGGTTAAAGCAAAAAGATGAAACAGAACAATGCATGTTAGAAAGAATTAATTGCTCTTGTGGAGTCATGGTTGTTTTTGGTCAGGAATGATCCTTTGGAATTTTCAGTTTCAAAAGATACCAAAAAGGGTGTGGCTCAATACTTTTTTACCCTAAAAGATACCTATCAAGAAATTTCTGTCTTTGATTAAAATGCTGCTGTTAAGTTGTCTAATTAACCATTGTCATCAAGCACTCTGCCTCTTACATGTACTTACAAGGGGTAGGGGTAGGCTTTGGGTCAGTGCAAACAGGAATAGAACTTATGACACAAGTCAGAGCAGTTTTTTAGGATTATTTTTATTACTATATTTTAACTTACAAAACAAAATTACACTCTATAACTTTTGATGGACCCTAAAATCTTCGATTATGTGATTCCAGAAAAAATCTATGCCACACCCATGGAATGGATTTGGAAATTCTGGAGGGGTGCACAAGGAGGTCAATAGGCCTTTTATTTTCCAAACATACACTGCAATTTTCACTGAAAATTCCAGATAGCTGGGAATTGGGAGTTACATCTCAATCCATGGGTATGGATTTTTATGGAATTGCATTAGAGTTCATCTTATTCAAGAATAACATCCCACCTTCCAAACTTCAAAATTGGGCTTAAAACTATTGAATGTCTCTCTGACAAATATAAATAGGCCCATTTAGATCAAGGCCTAGAAGTTAAAAAATGCTGCCTTAGACATTAACTTTTTTCAAGTGCTGCCACTGGTGCCTAAATAAAAAATCCTAGTTACCAAAATAGTGAAGTTTGGTTGCCATGATAGAAATATGGTTGCCATCTTTTTCTCCCGAATTAATGCTGTTGACAGCTTATTGTGAGAAGGGCATTTTTAAAACACATATATATAATGGGCAGGTAAAAATCACAATTTTTCAACTAGGTTGACATTTTCACTTGCCAAATCTAGTTGTCATTGGCGACTGTATGGCTGTGATGTCAGGTACTATGATGTCATACAGCTGATTGCGTTTGACTGTTTAATCCCAACAGTTTGCACGTTACGTTTGAACGTTGGAACGTTGCGTTTCTAGGATGGAACGAGACGTTTCTATAGAGAACCAAAGAATTCTGTCTTCCCTGATTGGTCAGTGAAAATAAACATGGCGGTTGCCCTTGGAAACGTCTCACTTTTTCTCTCACAACGCAACGTTCCAACGTTCAAACGTAATGTGCGAACTGTTTGGGTTAAACAGTCAAATGCAATCGGCTGTATTTTGCTTTTGTTATCTTGTGTTCATCTCCTCCAGTTGTAGCTTGAGTAGTTCTCTCTTGATATCATCTTTCTCTTTTTCTAGTTCTTTTGCTCTTTTCGTGTTCAGTTCCAGTCTGTTCTCCAAGGCTTGTAGAAGAGGTCCACATATCACTTCGGTCAGTTGACAAATAGCTTTTGTAAACACTGTACAGGTCAAGAATATATATTTGTGAGTTAAAATCATTATCTCCCCATAACAGGTTGAATAATATTTTCTACCTAAACCATACAAAGTATAATATAAGGCCATTTGGTCAGAGGCAAATGAAGGAGTTAGGACTGTCAACATTTAATATAAATTTTAAACGGCTTCTGCAATTTTCTCCAAATTATTATAAGATAGAGGGACAGCACTAAATATCTAAGATCAAGACCACCAGAGACTACTCCATGTACATTCCCTGTAAATTGTAAAGCCAGCCAGCAAGATTTCAAGAAACTACAGAATTTTCTGAGATTCCGAATTTTTTGAGATTCTGAATTTTCTGAGGAACCATTTGGGACCCCTTCGATTCTGATAAGACTATTTTATCTGTAAAAATAATCATTCCTACCTGTTCCATTGTAAACTGAGGTTATAAGGTCTTTTGTACTAAAGAAAAAGAAAACAAGTTTAAATAATCAATAATTATGGTAGTAGTTTAGAAACTAAAAGTGAGAGAAAAAATGAAAAAGTACATGGATTGCAAACTTGGAGTGCACAGGATTGTGGTCAACTGTTGTACAGAAAAATGGTCTCAGACTATATTTACATACTTCATGACTCTCTGGTAGGCTTCTTCTTCCTCCTAAAACAAAACAAAGCTTTTTAGCTTTCACCTAGTTGACAAAGAAAGTTTGTTCCATCTCTAGTTCTATACATAATTATACACGTCATTCTATAGCCTTGCCCACCTTGGCTAAGATCTGTGGTAGCTCTGTGAGGGTCTGAAGATTTGCTTCTGAGAAAGTTGTAGATGGTACAATTTGAAGCTCAATCTCTGCTCTCTGATATCTGTTAAGAAGACCAAGTGTGCACAGTATTTTTAATTATTTGATTAATGCTTATCAAATACACCTAACCTATGTAGTGATTTCGGAGTCGCTCTTCTTGGATCACAAATGCTTCCATGTCAAATAATCAATAGAGGGCTTTGTAACTTACTGTGGTGGGCCATTATTCCTATTGATATCCACTGATTGAAAACAAGTGATCTTTAGGCTTCCAATCTGAGGGAAAATTAACATGATTTCAAATCCGTGAAACATTTATCAGATATGATTATGGTACACACTTACAGGAAATCACCATGGATTTTACAAAAAATAAAGATTAGAAAAATTAACAGCAGACTTACATGGTTGGTGTCATCATTGAAGCAGGAAAATATCACACCCACAAAACCTTGATCCATCACTTGATACATGGCTTGGGTGCTTAGATCTAACAGAGAGAACAGTGAACAATGGATGAATGCATCCATTGGCTGATTTCATTTTTAAACTGCACCAGGGGGGTTGAGGACCTACGGAAAATTTTTCGTAGGAAGGGGCGTGTCTGGAGACTGGAAATTAAGGTGAAAATTAAGGTGGGTAAAAAAGGTGACTTTCCAGGGACATTTTATCCAAAATAGATTTTCCAGGGGTATTTTGCCAGAAAACATGGAAATTCTAGGGGAGGGGGTCCTTTATGAGGTTGGAAATTCCAGGGGAGGGTGTCTGTTTCACGAGTGGAAATTCGAGGGGAGGGGGTCTTTTTAAGGGAGGTCCTCAACCCCCGGTGCGGTTTAAAAATGCAATCAGCCATTTTGAAAGCAAACTACATGTGTTAGATGGCCCCTTAGCATGTTCCTATTAATGGTGGCCAAACACACTGTAAACTGCAATTGAACAAGTTTTTTTATCACCAGATCTGACATTTTTATACAAGCACTACGATTTTTCATCAGAAATACCAGAGGGGGATTCCAGATGGTGTGGGTCTTATTTAAATTCCCACAAGTATTATAAGATATAAACTGTGGTCTGTAATCTCTGTAATGTTATACTTCATGAACCTACCAACATGTGAAGGCCATACTGTGATGTGAGGATGCGAGTGATACCAGCCAACAACTCTCATTGGTCGCTTCATGGGAGTAAGCATTCCAAGTTTGTAAGCATTGTTAAAGAATATTACTAAAAGTGATGTCAATCCATGGACTTTCTCAACATAGACAAGAACAAGGGCTCATCCATCCAACCTTTCCATTAGTAGGAAACTGAGCATAGGGGGGCAGACCAGGGGGGCTTGAGCACCCCACTTTTTCAGCTAGATATATATTTTTGTATTCACATGTAAAGAAAAAAGGAACAGAAGCGTGTTTTTTTTGTTTCTGTTTTGACATTAAGCTCAGAGAACGAAGGGGTTAAGATTACATTTGTGACATATTTTCATCAAAATGTATATGAGGTAAAAACATGAAAAAATGAAATTAGGTGTCCACTTCATTTTTTGCCTCTTCCCACCCCCACTTTTTAGGTTGCTCCGCCGCCCCTGCTGAGAAAGCACAGTTGGGTCGGTATTAATGATTCACATCTTGACCAGGGTATATTAAAAATGTATTTCTCAATGAGTGATTGAGATTGGCTCATATAGTTATTGTGTGCTGAACTTATTTTTTCTGTGCTTCCTAAAATCAAACCAAGGTCCCATCTACCTTGCTTTCTCACCCCATACCAGAATGGATGCTAAACTCTTCATAGGAAATTGTTTCCTGATGCAATTGCCTGACTTTTGAAGGCATACTTAGCAATACTTCACACAGTGACATCGAACTGTGTGATTACGGAAATTATCCAAGCTCTTGGAAGGGGTTTGACCACCCGCAATGCCTTTGAATTTCCAGTGAAAAATACAGGGATTGTATGGTATTTTTTAGGGGTTCTTTGAACTAAAATCATTGGTACACTGAAGAAGGTATATTAGGACAGAGGAGTATTATTTAGGGTGGAAATTTGGGCTTCCCAATGGTCATCCCTACCATTTTAACCTTAAGTACCCTCCCAAGCCCCCTCTCCCCCTCCCCCTCAACACTCATGCAGGAGGTATTGATTTTTTCTTGAACCACAAATTGTTCTCACATGACTGTTGTGAGTAATTACAAATTACTCTGCATTTGTGATTGCTTTGGCTGTGCATGATAACTATCCTTAAGCCAATCAGATTGCACAGAGAAAACAATTACTTGTGATTACTTCGATCCTGAGAAGGAGAGATTGTGAATCACCTCGCTCTCTGATTGGTTTGTTGTTGAATTACTATCACATTTTATTGGATAGTGAATTACTCATGAATCGCTTTCACAACAGTCATACAGTCATGTGAAGACTGCTCTAATGTGCCAACCAGAGATTGGTTCACAGGAAAAAGCACCATGGTATTCAAACTGTGGTTGGCACATAACTTACGCATTTGAATGGATGTTTGTAAACATAAAGTAGGCTGGGCTTTACAAAAAGGATATCTCAGCTTGATCCGATGCATCAGACAACTGCTCTGGGGAGATCTCAACTCTGTCTTTTCTCTTGTCTAACCTTTGTAACATGATTACTGAGTAAACATGCGCTACTCCCTCGTCAGCCTGGAAAAATATAACACTGTGAAGGACTTGTTGTCCTTCAAGGATGTTTTCTTGTCTAAGCTCCGTCATTTTCTGAACATATCCTAACCAGGACAGAGATACTTGACTTACCTCTCCAATCATCAACCCCATTACTTCTTCTCTCTCCGTAGAGAGAGCATGAGTCAAACAAACCATCAGCGCGTCGCCTTCCAACTTTACTGTGGAGACCGCCATCTTGATTGCACAGGCAACCCGCAACAATCTGAAACGTTATAATGAAACTTTATTTTCGTTTCACATTTATTTCATAAACAAACGATATTCTATGATATCGAATACTCATCAGAAATGATCATATCCTTGTCATTTTATATTGTGAATTCACTCTTTTTATAAAATCAAGAGAAAATGATATATGTTCCAGAATACAGTATTTCTGGGTTTCCTGTGTTGTTTTTCATGTAAGGGCCTGAACCCCAGCCTACATCGAAAGGAAAATGGCGGCGTCGCTTGCGAAAAAGGCGGCAGAGAAAGACAAACTATCACCTGAAATAATACTACAGCTATTCAATCAACTACGGCAAGAGTATTCTAACATTATGACCAAAATACATGAGCTAGAAATGGACCAAAATGAACACAGGTTTGTGTAGATGTGATACTGCAGTGTCCGTAGGCATGTCGGTCACCATGCTTTTTTGACAGTATGAAATCGAGCATGTCTTTGAGTTTGATGTAATGCTGGAGCAGTCTGTCCAAAATGTCATCGTATTTGTTATCTAACTTATTAACTGACTAAGTTTGCTCTAATCACCTGTAAAAAAGTGAATACTGCACAGTGAGATTCAGTTTATGCAAATACAGGGTGTTAATTTTCAGTGTTACATTAGGGCTCGCGATGGATGAACCCTCGGGATAATAATTGTGTGACTTCAACCCAGAAAACTATTGTCACACCCTAACATGGAAGGGCTCTTCCCTTTGAGCTTTGATTTCCACCTTAGACCCTATGTGTTATGTTATTAAGTTTTAGTATAAAAATTTGGTGCACCCCTGGATAATTATAATTTCATTTTTTTAGGCTGGGGCCAATCCCATTCAGCAATTGATTCAGCTTTATTCAATAGCCCAGTTTCAAATTCTCTGCTCTACTGCACAATAGGCATCAATGGCACATAAATACTGTAATAAATAAAATTATTTATCTGCTATACAAATAACCTGGATAAGCTCTTATATATATATATATTTCTTTCTTTCTTTCTTTTTGGGGGGAGGGTTCAGCGTTCTTTTTCATCTGCTCAAAAAAAAAAACTTTTAATAGCTAGGGAGGCCAACTAGATAACTGGATAGTTCACTTGGTCTCCCTGCTCGCACTTTTTTTTTCTACTAAAATATAAAATCACTCCAAACCTATACTCTGTGTATAACTCAAACTGACAACAGCCTTATGAGTAAATAAAGTTGATTGATTGATTGATTGATTGAGAGCCTCAAGTAAAAAAACTTTTGAAAACCATCAAGTCTGATGGGTAGTACTAGGGGTAGCGATGGGTCCCTAAAATACCAAGAGTCTCGCCAAATTTTAGTAGAGTCTCGGAATCTCGGAATTTTTAACGTGCGTCTCGGAACATCGGATTTTCACCATCAAACTTTTAAATACAGTAAATATATGAGCTGAAATTTTCTCTCCATCTCGGGCTCGGATTTTAAACTGCAAGTCTCGGCGTCTCGGATTTGCCCATCGTTACCCCTAGTACTGTAGCCCTAAAGACGTATTGGAAGCGAAAATAAAACAGCCCTTCTTGCATTTGATTACTTCTGTAATGTTTCCTCAACTTAAAATTAGGGATGATTCAAACTCCCCTCCCCCCCCCACCCCCCTTCAACAGCTTTGAAACTTTTATGACCCCACTGTAACATACCCAAAACATTTTAGCCCTCCCCCCATGATTTCACTGACCCCTCCTCCTCACAGACCATAAATAATGAATACTCCCTTAATGACTAGTTTATTTTGAACATTTTCTAGCCATTTGGCTAAGTGCAAAAGTTAAAATCAAGCTTTGATATTATCAATTTACTTAGACCTGTCAGTATTTTTATAACTGAGGGTTATTTGTACTGTAGCTCTATCATTTTGCACCAGTTCCCTAACAATGTTGTGTTTCTCTTCCAGTGTTGTTGTAGATGCTCTTAAAGGTGTTGACAAATCAAGGAAGTGCTTTAGAATGATTGGTGGTGTATTAGTTGAGCGGACAGTAGGAGATGTCATTCCAGCTCTGGAAAACAACAAAGCACAAGTGAGAAAATAAGAATTATTCATGTAGTAATAGTCCATGGTACAGTAAAAAAAACATTTTACGATACCCTATGAGGGCAGCAAAATTGCATTATAGTATCTTGGTATCATTGTAAACAAACTCTTGATATAAGGATTTTAAAGGTGAGGTATTGTTGCCGGGACCCAGAAAAGTCATCGTACATTCAGGGTATCGTTAAATTAAGGATCGTAAAATCAAGGTTCTTAACTTTAAATTGTAAGTGGGATTTTTCAATCATTGAGTGCAAAACAAGTTAACTCACACCTTTTAGCAGGTTGCTTTTTACTGACATTTTTGTTTTGTTTTGACATTTGATGACTCAATATAAAAACTTCTGTCTGTCAAAAACAGTTGATAAAACAATATTAATATTATAATATGGGAAGAGACATGGGATATTGTTTATTGTTTTTGTGTTTCCCTAGATTGGTGCTGTGATAGAAAAACTCCAAGAAAATTTAACATCAAAGGAGCGTGAAATGACAGCATTCAAAGAGAAGCACAATCTAAGAATTAAAGGAGAAGGCAAAGACAACCCTATTGAACCTCAGTCTACTGAGAAGACAAGCTCTGGAGTTTTAGTGCATACTCAAGAGAAGTCTTAGAATGTAGATGACCCTAGGATTTATGCACTAGTCAGCGGAAAGCCCTGCACCTCCCTACCTGGGGAATAGCAGGGGTTTAATTCGGTTTTAGCTTGCTTAAGGAGCCACGGTATGTGGGAGATTAGTGGTTTTTAGATCGTGGTTGCTGCTATGGCCAGGATTGTAGGCAGGAGTTGGGCCAGGATTTGCCAACTTTCTTATTGATATTGTGGCACTAGCAGTTTTTCCCTGTGAATAAAAAATTTACTCAATGTTTGACACAGTGTATTATTGATGTTTCTAAGCGGCACCTACAATGCAAAGAAATTGGTGGCCCTGGGGTGGGAGACACAAGTCGAGATTAGACACGGAAATGTGCCTCGCATTGCGGGGAATTAGCGGGGCACTAGCAGGCTCAGAAATCTAATGCCCTGCTATTCCCCGGGTAGGGGGTTGCAGGGCTTTCCACTGATTAGTGCATTAGTATATTCTATCATTGTCAAATTGTTGTGTTTCCATTTCACAGTCATGATGTAGTGACAAAGTTGCATAGTATGGTTTTAAAAACAATTCTGGCTCCTACTTTGTGCAGTGGACACAGAATTCTGACACAGAATGCCACACAATGAGGCAACAAAGAATTGAATGGACTCCATAGAATTATGTAAGCTGTGTCCTCGTTTATTTTCCTCTACCTGAAGTCTTAGCCATAATTCCTAGCTTCATAGCACTTCTTCATGGAGATCTGAAAACTTCTTATCCAACCAGACCATTTCTTTTGGAGAGTGCATGGTTTGCATTTGATTAAGATAAAGAGTCACCAATGGACAGTTCTAGCTAGAATGTATACATACATACACTGTAGGTTGGAAAATGCTGAATAAGAATAAAGTATGGGGCACAGTACAGCTATATTGTTGATTTTTGCTGAAGAATGTGTAAGGGTGTGGTGTAGTTTTCTGACAGTTGTGCGGGGGACATTTAAAAATATTCCTAAACTAATAAGATAAGGAATTTCCACAGGGGGCACAGGAGAATGTGAAATTTCCACATTGGTTGCCTCAAATTTCCACAGGGATTGTGCAGAAGCCTGGAATTTCCACAAGGGTAGAGCATTTTTTGAAAATTTGGAGTTCCTCGATATCGATAGGGGTATGGCTATTTTTTTTGAAAAGCCCAATGCATTAGTAGCTGGATTGGCAGCAAATAATATGAGACAAATTTGACCCCACTATGCTATGTTGGGTCACAAAGCTCCAGAACATGTTTGCAGCAAGGCATGCATCTTCCTTGATACATGATGTTTTATTGGATGCCCCTCCCCCCCCAAAAAAAAATGTATCAGAGATTTTAAACTCTGAAGTTAAGCCTGCTTCTGAATGAAATTCATGTTTTGTTTCACATTATCTGTAAGGTTCTGATGCATTCTCTAAACTCAACTAGTACCAATACATTAAATCCATGATCCACCCCTTTAAGAAGCCCAGAGTATAATATTATACCACAGGGCACCCAAGATCAATATTTGTGTTTTAAACCTTAAAATCAATATTTGTGTTTTAAACCTTAAACTCAAAACAGGCTCTAAAAACGCCTGTTCTGTCCCGTGTCCCATGTAACGTTAAAATGCTCTACAAACGTAGAAATATAGTCAAGTTTTCAAATAAACTCATCTTACCTCTATATATTGTCTCTGTGGTGCTTTGGAGTTCTTTGTAGTCCAGAAAATCCCTCCATATTGCGTAAAACAGCCTGTAAAAGCCAAAGTTCCTTTACAGGCTGTTTTACGCAATATGGAGGGATTTTCTGGACTACAAAGAACTCCAAAGCACCACAGAGACAATATATAGAGGTAAGATGAGTTTATTTGAAAACTTGACTATATTTCTACGTTTGTAGAGCATTTTAACGTTACATGGGACACGGGACAGAACAGGCGTTTTTAGAGCCTGTTTTGAGTTTAAGGTTTAAAACACAAATATTGATTTTAAGGTTTAAAACACAAATATTGATCTTGGGTGCCCTGTGATTATACTCACCAGATTGTATTTTGAAAAGGATGTTGGCATTAGGTCAATATAGAGTAGCGGATTTTATTTCTGTCATGTTTTTGACTCTGAAGTGTTGTAGCATGTCATATTTATGAAAATAAAATAATGAAACAATGCACAATATGTACTTCCACATGAAGTGCATACTATTCTGCTCTCGGATCAGAACAGTTTGCCTTCAGCTCTATATGATGTCAGTGTACTGTACTGTTCTGTAAAACTGCCCTTGTCTGCTTTGTTCCCTGTTACATTCCATCCAGACATTTCTGTTCTCCCTCAGAGCTAGGTGAATACTTTCTATTGTGCAATTCCAGAAAAAAATCCATACCCCCACCACGGAGGGAGTACACAAAGGCCCCACCCACACACATCTGGAATTTCCAAAGGAAATCCTCCTCCCCCTTAGCCTTCTCAAATTTCCAATACCCTCCCTTGGTGGTGGGGGTATACCTTTACCCCTACCAGTATTTTTCTATTACCCCCTTTTCTTAATCACAAGACAATATGAGTTACTACGTACTGATGGAGCTAGAAATCGATACAAAATATTGTTAGTATGTACAACACTCCTTGTCAACCCTTTCAGCCTAAGTTACACGGCCTGTGGATTAGAGGGAGAGAGAGCTTTCACAAATGTTCATAATTATGCACGTGTCACTAGAACCCCCCACCCTGCTGGAGTATGGGGCATTGGTGGGGATTAATTGGGGCTTTGGCATATTGCTTTTGTCCAGTGTGGTAGGGGATTTACGCGCTTTAGTGCTTTTCTTTTGACCTTGGGGTGGGGGCAGGGGCGTAGCCAGGTCCTCAGAAAGGGGGGTCACAACCTTAATGTTTACTGTATTTGTTGTCCCCAAAGGGGGGTCAAAACCGACTTTTTCCTTAATGTTTACTGTATTTTTCGTCTCCAAAGGGGGGTCCGCCCCTGGGGGGATTAGTCATTTTGAGGCAAGAGAGAGGGGGAAAATGTTCACTTTAATAGAAACAAGAAATGACCCTCATATGTGGGCATTGTCACAGTTTTGTTTTGCTTTCTCCATACTAGTCCCCTTTACAACAGGGGCGTAGCTAGGGGGTCCTGGGGTGCCTGTGACCCCCTTTTTTAGAAGAAAAATACAGTAAACATTAAGAACAAATTCGGTAAGCTGGAAAGGGCCACCATACATTTGTACAGATGTGACCCCCCCCCCCCCCCCCCCTTCTCAAATCCTGGCTACGCCCCTGTAATAAATCATTTGCCTGTCCACACCAATGCAAATTCAGCATTTACTGTTTACTTGACTTGAGGAAAACAAAAAAATAGGACCATACTTCCAGACAAAGAGCTGAAGCGTCGTATGGCGACCGTACGGTTCTTACGCCCACGCCAGAGATTTCGGCCCTGACAGTCGCTATCCTAGTGTTGAATTGCTCAGTAGCTAGATACCTATGGGTGAGAGTACGCCCGGCCACCAGACCATATAAGGACGCCCCTTGTACCGGTAGTGAACAATCAACTAACTAATCAATTATGCATCACCAACTTATTTATAGGCCTGAAAAGTGTGTTAGAGATCCATGTGGGACAGGTTGTTAGCTTTCTTTTTAACTAGTAGTAGCCGTTATCTCACGATAATGCAGAAATGTTTTTCACAGTTGCCGTTTAGCATGTTGTTTACTCATAATTCAATAATAGGCGTTACAATGACACGGGAATGAGTTTTTAAGTTGCCCGTTTGCGCATGCGCACACACGCCATCTCGCCCTGTCCAAACGAAACGCAAGTTCATGCAAGTCGACGCAAGTTTTGCTACTTGCATCGACTTGCGCTCGTTTGCCACAAACTTGCGATATGACTTGCGCGGACTTGTGTTCACTTGCGTCCACTTTGAACGTCTCGTTTGGCCACCTCATCGCAAGTGTGCAAGTTTCCAATTTTCTTCGTTTTCCAAATTATAAACGAAATGTTATGACTGAGTGAGATTTCTTTATTTTTCCTCTTTTTTTACCAAGAAAAACACTAGCTTGGGCTTAGAAGCCGGTAAATACTATTTTTTTGTCGTCGTTAATCAGTGTATTTTTTATCCAAGTTTGTCGGTAGTCGGTAACTTTTATGCCCCGCCATCCAGAACCTAATATAAAACACTACTCAGCGCTTCTCACACGAAAGACAATATTTGCCATGTGGGGGAGGGGTAGGGCTGCACGTGCTTGCCTGGTGACGTCATCCGTCATTTCACGTTTCTAGCTCCCGCTAGTTCTTAGTGAACACGTTCAAGAAGCGTTCAACTTCAACTCGACTAAAACAACCTTTTGGTCCAAGACATCATTCTTCCTTCGACAGGATAACAATCTAGACACCTTCAGTTATGAGTCATGTGGCCCATGGAAATCCACAGAGTCTAGACCAGCGAGTAAGTTGAACTCAAATTCTTGAAAATTCCCTTCCTTTCACCGACTCGCCGCCATCTTTGATTTGCCGGTATTTTTATGTAACGATGTCTTATTATCTTATTTCACAAAGCGATGCTTCCTTCTGTCATCCCAGAGGGTTTTTATTGAAGTATCTTTGTTTTCTTTCAGTTTGCTGGACTAGACTTGAACTCTGGCGTCGGTCGTGCCGATGCCGGACGAAACCAAAGTCAACCTCGTGAGTTTTCGCCGGCGATCACCGGTGTAATTCATTCTTTATTTCCTGTTTCTAACCCTAAGACATATCGTCCTACCATTCTGCCTATGCTACATCGTAAAAACACCCAGTATATCAAATCTGAGATTGTTTGGTATACGAAATTCTGTCTCGAGAAATGCTTTTGAAATTCACACATTTTGAGCTGAGTCACACATCCGCCTTAGAAATTTCTTGTATTTCTTTTCAGAGCAACGTTATATCCCGCCTCATTTAAGAGGGCAGCAACAATCTCATAACTTCGCTGATCCTAGAAACTTTGGTGGTTATGGCGGACCTCCGAGAGATAATTGGGCTAGAGAACAACAAGGCTGGGGAAGAGATCCGAGGGACGGGAATTTTGGACGAGGAGGTTTGTAAAGAAAACCATCATTGTCAGATAAAATGGAAAATATTTTAGCCCACCTTTCAGCCACAAAGGCCCTCTTGTTGGCTGAAATGCAAAACTTTAAATTTTGAAAATATCTTTTTTTTTTGTCCATAGCTATTCATATATAAATAATCAAGAATATTTTCTGTTTCAGGCTGTTCAAAATCGTTCAAAAATTGTGATCAATAAATAATTGCTCTAAACTTGGTGGTGGAATTATTTGATTTTGAAGAGACACTGTTACCTAGGGGACAAATACAACTTCTGTATATCCATATAGAAAAACCTGGTTGAAAATCACAGAGTCTTGTATAAAATGAATGATTTAAAAACTTCACTGTTTTTCTAACAAAAAATTAAACGTCTAGACACAATATCTTTGTGATTTGTATTCTGTAAAGGAGTGGCTGGTTTTGCTTCAAGATCAAATTAGCCTGGCTTTTGCTTCAGCTCTTTTTCTAACAGCAAGTACCTGTGTCAGCCACTCCTTTGTGATTGTTTTTGTTTGATATTAGAAGGCACATTATGTGTAGAAATCTCTAAATTAACATCTAAAAACAATGTTACCAAATGCAATCAAGGAAATTGCTCTGTGTTCTCTAAAGCAGCCAATGGAAATGGATGCTTTCTCTGACTTGGTATGTTGCTGTGCTGTCAAAATGGCAGCTGACACAGGCTCTATAACCACCCCTCTTCCCAATTCCAGGTTTATCTGGATGAAGAAATTCCTGATTGCTGAGTTCATTTTCAAGGCAATTTTCTAACACCAATGTCAACAAGCTTTTTTTCATTTCCCGTTACAGTATAGAGAGAAATTTTTGATTTAGCAATATTTGTCCCTTGTTTTCATAAGGGCATATCGATTGAAAGCTACACGCCAAAAATGGGTTGCAGCGCGACCAATGTATGGCTCGCTGAATGCATAATTTTCTTAAACAAATCACTGTATTTTTAGTTCAGTTCCAAACAGTGGACGTCACACTTTAGGACTCTATTACAATAAAGTATTAACTTAAACTATAATATTTTGTTTAACAGAAGTATGGGCTGGTTGTCTCAAAATGACTAGACAGTTAATCACAGAGACAACCAGTTTTTTTTTTCAAGTTTGAAGGATGTTTTTTGGTTGGCACAAAAAAACAGACAGACACGAAAAAGCACACATAACCAAATAATAGTATTAAACTGAAGAGAACATGCATCATTTCCTGTGATGGGTACTCTGCAAATATTAAACCCTAATCACTTTTTTTTCATTTCAAACAACTGAAATATTTGCAATCATTTTGGCATTATAAATATATCACAAATAGCAATGGGTGTTGTAAAAAGAAATCAGCACCCCTATGTTAAAGCCCATAAGCACCCAAGTCGCTTTGCAGGCTCACAGAGATAAAACGCAGTTGAAAACTTTATGCAAATTTTCAGTTTGAACTTTTGAAATGCGAAGAACAATAGGAACCCCTTGGGACCTACAGTATCAGCCAATCACAGCTGTTGAATGACAATAGATCCAATTGAAAACAAAGCGCAAAGGTTCCCGGTCGCGTATGGGCCTTTAAGGGTAGTTAGAGTTTCAGGGTGGGTGGTCCAGCTGCCTGGAATGCAGGGAGCTGAAATTCCATGAAAATGTGATTACTTCACTCGCAAAAAGAGAGATTGTGAATTACCTTGCTCTCTGATTGGTCTATTGTCGAATAACATTTGATTGGTTAGTGAATTACTCATGAATTGCTTTCATGAGGGTCACATGAAAACCGCTCTACTGTCACCTGCTCTGCAAGACCTAAGGCATTGCATCTTTTTTCATGGCTGGCAGAACTGGCTGGTGTGAAAGAGCTTAGTGAAAATAACCAATACTGATAATGAGCTTAGTGAAAATAACCGATACTGATAATGTTTAACTTTATTTACTGTTTTTGTAGACATGAGGTATGGAGGTGGCGGATACCAGAAGCAGGGATGGGGTGGTGGGGGTGGGGGTGGTTATAACAGACGAGGAGGAGGGAACTTTGGCAGGTCGGGTGGCAGTAACTGGGGATCTAGCCCTGCTGGTGACGACCGAGGTTAGTCTTGATTCAGACAGATCTAGTTTCAGGGCATTGTTAAACAAACACTGGAAAAATTCATTGAGCAAAACCAATGGACGATTCCAGCTATAAGCATGCATGCTCCTATTTATTCAGAAATGCCCAAGCAGTGTCCCACAACTACCAGAATGCAGCGCATACTTTTTTAACAGTTATTTCAACAAATATCTCACATATACCGGCATGCAGCGTGCACGTGCGTTATAGTTGGAATCACCCATTGTATCAATTAAAAGCATGAAAAAGTCATTGATCTCTAACAAAGAAGTACTGGTAAAGAGAATAGCACATGGAATTTTGCCCTGGGAACCTACACCAATCCTGTGAACTTTCAAAATATAGTAATGGTTATTAATACACTGACTAATCAGCATGTTTTGTATTTGTTATTAGATTATGGTCATGGCCAGCAACACCCTCCAGAGGACTGGTCCAAATTACAGGCCAAGAATGAACGAGTTGAAAGGTATAGTTTTTCGTTGTCATTAGAAAACTCGAATAGAGAGTTTTTGCCATCCTTTTTTTTTTCCAGAGAGCTGTTTTCCAGTCACAACACAGGTATCAACTTTGACAAGTATGAAGACATCCCTGTAGAAGCCACTGGGAATGATTGTCCAAAAAACATTGAACTGGTATGGAACAAAAAATTTTTTTTTTGCAACACTGTCTCAAATGATGATTATTGAGCGAACTGCCTCCTGGTTGGTTGAGGTTGTGGGTTTGTACTTCAGCTGGACCAACACTCAGGGCCTTTTCAAATTAAACGAGGAGGTGCTGCTTTTGCACTAATGTCTGCAAATCGTTAGACCCTTGTGTCTTCTCAGATAAGGAAGTTAAACCGTAGTTCCTATCTCTTACATGCACTACACTTACCTGAACCAGAGGGATGTTAAATAACATCAGGGATGTCTGAAATTGCAGGTCTCATAACTTACTGTCCCACTACACTGACTAAGGAGGACCTCAAATTGGAGCCTTGATGTGTGTTAGTTTTCTGTGTCCACAGTTGCACACATACATTTTGATAAATACAGCATGGCACAGAAGTGAGGCAGAAGTTGTAAACATATGATACTTGCTGTTTAGTTTCAGGACTTTTCTTTGAAAGAACTTTATCCAAGATCAACTAAGTTCAAATTGAAAAGTTTGAAAGTTTTAATGTGCAGAATGCAGCTTGCTACTTTTTAAACTACCCTGTAAATTGCACTTGCATTTAGCTTAATATCTTTTCAGAATTTTGAACCCTGTATAAACTAGGCCAGATCTAAGATCATTAATAGAATGTTTTCCTTTCTCTTTTTGTAGTTTGATGATGTGGACATGGGAGAAATTCTTTCTCATAATATCAAGGTAAAGTCATTTCCTGGCAGGTCTGTCACTACCTGTATTCTCAGGTTGCACAAGACGTCACTATCAAAATGCTAACTTCTAAACTAAGAAATCTACAAAGTTGTGTTTTCACCACTTTTTTTCCTATCCATACTGACAGAGTATTCACACTTGTGAATCTCAGTATTTTCTGCCAAGTGGTTTCAAATATAATGCTGAAGCAATTTATGTCATGCAACACCAGTAATGCATATTGAGCATGCCATTATTAATTTAATTTTCACCTAGGAGTAAAATAAAGACTTTGTTTTCAGTTTTTGCAGTGTTCCTGTTTTTTTCCAATCTGCAGTTAACTAATTATCAAAAGCCAACTCCAGTCCAGAAGTATGCCATTCCTATTGTCAAGAATAAACGAGATCTAATGGCTTGTGCTCAGACAGGTAAGAGTTTCTGGGGAAGTCCAAGACAATACTAGAACTGAAGCACATGTTTTCTCATACTTTCACTCTCAGATTATTGACTGGAGAGTTTTGAGACACAGCAAACTTGTGTCTAATGCAACTCCAATTACAAGCAAAGAAAACGTTTGGGTCCTTTCTCGTTAACTGCAAGCCAAAATTGACCTGCTTTCATGATTTGCCTTATGTTGAGCTCTTTTGACATACTGTCGGTTGCATCTAGCCATCTACACGCGCGACAAAAACATGCACGTGAAACTTCGAAGTTTTGACAGTTGAACTTCAAAGTTTGCCCGCCCAAGCGTGAAGCTTTGGTGAAGCTCGTGAGTGGAAAAAGATAAAAAGTTCAGTTGATTTATTTCTATTTGGCCAGAAAAAACTGTGAAGTAGTCAGAATATAAGCCTTTTTCAATGTTTGTTGTTGAAACGAAAGTGCGGACTTGAATATTGTGACAAAAACATTCAAGTTTGGCCGTCAAAACATTAAAGTTTCACTGTCAAAACTTTGAAGTTTCGCGTGCCGACAGAACATGTTTGTGACGTGAGTGTAGACGGGTAGCTGCAACCGACGGTATCTGGCTCTGATAATTTATGATGTTTTTTCTAATGTTCTCAGGGTCTGGCAAGACTGCAGCCTTCCTTCTTCCTATCCTGAGCAGGATTTACTTGGAAGGACCACCAGCTCCTCCAGATGTAAATACACATTTTTGTATTATTCTCTGTCTCAATCTTCTAGCCTTTACAGACTAATACTGCTGAAATCACTAAACTGTCCCACACCCACCAGAAATGATTGATTGATTGGTTATTTTGATTGATCATAATGATCACATGACATTGCAATCACATACTAAATAAAATAATCTCTATATCATGTGACCATTTCAAATGACAGAAATGGCAATGTGAGTTAATCGAAAGGGAAAACGATCGATCAAAATGATTTTTTGTGGTGGGTTCAGGATGGTTAAGTGATTTTGGTAGTAATAAGTCCCAATTATTAGTCCCAATTAGACTAGGCTGCTGGGAATCACATCCAGACTGGCAGATTGGCATGCTGTATTGCTGAGCTGTAACACAAAAGAAAGCCCCCTAATACATGGAAATGGGAGCACATTGATGAAGATTTCTTATGCTGTTCTTTTCTTTGCTGTTTTTCCAGGCCAAGCACACATCACGACGAAGGCAGTATCCTATTGCCCTTGTGCTAGCACCCACAAGGGAGTTAGCTGTTCAAATATTTGATGAGGCTAGAAAGGTACTTACTGTAAAGTATGAATTTACAAGTTGTAGACCCACTGTTGTCTTTCCATATGCTCTTTGCCAGTTTTGTGTTACAAAATTAGTAAAGTCTCCAGTCACAATGATCTGCAAGAGTGTAAAATAGAACTTAATGGGGGTTTTGGATGGTCACAAGCCCTGCCACATGTGAGCAATGTAGCAGACACATCAAAACACTACCAAAATCACTAAACTGTTAGCACCCAGAAAAGAAGTTTGATCGATCAAAGTGATCACATTTCTTTTGTTTGATGTTAGAAATGTGTGGGAGTTAACCAAATTTGAAGAACAATTGATTGTTTTTCCTTGGGTGCTAACAGCTGAGTAATTTTGGTAGTACAATGTTGCGCACCCAGCATAGTGCTATGTGCACTCAGTGCAATCTTTCCCATGTTGGTATACTCCCTACTAAAAGATGTTGCCAAAGTACTGGTAGTTGCTCTCACTGTGAGACCATTAGCTCAGTTCCCAGTTTTGCAACTTTAGTACCTACTTTTCTCTTCCTTTTTTATTAACTGCAAATACTCCTTTTGCTTGCTAGTTTTCCTACCGCTCACTGTGCCGCCCATGTGTTGTATACGGTGGTGCTGATATTGGCAGTCAGCTTCGGGAACTGGACCGTGGTTGTCATCTTTTGGTGGCCACTCCTGGAAGGCTGGTAGACATGATTGACAGGGGTCGTGTTGGTTTGGATGTTATCAGGTAATAACTGTGCTGGAGGTTGGGGGTTCAAACCCCGGCTGGACTAACACTTGGGTCTTTTCTAAGTAATTGAGGAGAAGGTGTTGCTTTTACGTTAACATCTGCAAATGGTTAATTAGACCTTCATGTCTTCTCGGATAAGGATGTTATACCATAGGTCCTGTCTCTTACATACACTACACTAAACGGAACTAGAGGAACCATGGGGACCGTCGGAAGTTGCCCAACCTCTGTGTCACAGAACTTACCATACTAACACACACTCGTGTTTATAAAAAAACAATTTATAGGATGGATTATCCCAAATTTAAAGTGCTTAGAGCTTTGTCAATGAGCACTACAAGCATGGTATACAATACAATACAATACAATATTTTTATTATTTCCAATATAAAACATATAATACAGTAATCAGTCAACCCGCAAATAGCATAAAGCTAATCGGGGCGGGAAGCTGGAAAAAAAAAAGTTTACAGATAATATTAGTACGATATTCCTCTCGTATTTTGTCTCTTTCGTCTGCTAATCTACCTAAATTTAACAATTCTTTCCTTTTTCTTTTGTTTTGATTTGTTTTTTTTTTTCATTTTTTTTCATTTTTTTTTCCAATAATTGTATTTTGTTAATATTATTAAATAATTTATCTCATTTTCTGTATTTTTGAAACGATATCCTGGACACCAATATACATAACCTCCGATAAAAATAGTTTTGTAAGCAAGACATGTAAATCATTTTTGAAGGTTTTCTTAGTTTGATTGCGCAAATTTACTGGCAAAGAATTCCATAGGACAGGACCGGATCGAGAAAATGACAATTTTTGTAATTCAAGTCTGGTTACTTTACTTTCTAGGTTTCTGGTGCTTGATGAGGCAGATCGCATGTTGGACATGGGTTTTGAACCCCAGATCAGACGCATAGTTGATCAAGATGTGATGCCCAAAGCAGGAATTCGACAAACCCTTATGTTCAGCGCTACCTTTCCAAAGGAGATCCAGGTACGTTAGTAAATTTGAGATTGGTGGAAACTTGAAACATGCTACTGGGGTAAACAAATAATACCTTTTCCCTTACCGTACCTGTGTTTCAGGAACAGTTTCCTAACAAATCAATCTAACAACCAAATCAAAACCTTGCTGTTTACCATGGATTTCTACTGTGCACTTTATAAATGTTTATTTATATAGACACAACTGACACTGGTACACATAGAAAATGCTGTCTTCATTGTATTTGACTGGATTCCTTGAACACCCAGGAAACCTTTCCCATTAAATACTCATTTATTCTTATTGTTATTCATAAGGTAGAACTTCTACTTTTCTTACGTTAAAATTGTATCTTACTTGTCAGATGCTCGCCAGAGATTTCCTGGATAACTACATTTTCTTGGCAGTTGGAAGAGTTGGGTCAACTAGTGAGAATATCACCCAGAAAGTCGTTTGGGTCGATGAATTTGACAAACGCTCGTTCCTCCTTGATCTCCTCAATGCATCAGGTAACATAGATGGAGTTCCTGTTAACAGACATTTGAGCATTCCAGAAGCACAAAACAAAAAGAACGCACGACTTTGGAGCCAGTGTGTCTCTAACGAATACAGTTACATCCATCCGTTGTTGACCCAACATGAGAATAGAGAAGAATTCTTCAAAATTTCTTGTAATACACATCCTGTTTCCAGGAAATAAGTTTGACCTTTCAATCTAGCAACTGCAACGTTTGTGATGTTTGTTAGGGTGGGAATAGCTTACAGTATTGCATTTAATGAATTTGTAATGTTTCCTAAGGTATTCAACTGTCTGTCTCTTATCCATCTTTATAACACGCCACAGAAAATACAGCCAATCAGAATGCAGGAATGGCATTGTATATTCGGCTGTATTCCACTCAACCTTCCCGTCGTGCACTGCAATTACGTAAAACGTTGCTTTAATTTTCTGTAGCATGGTATAAAATAGTTCTAAAATGAATTCTTGTGGCATACAGGCCAGTGTGTATGCTAAGAAAATACAAGTGACAAGTGGGATATTCTGCAGTATGCCACTCGAAAGCATTGTATAACTAGTATCAATCCTGCTTGAAATAGGGACCCCTTGAAATTATAAGTGCCTAGAGCTAGTGAGACCTTTCAAAATCTAGAGAGATCTCCGATAGGATGGCCCCTTAAAAGATATTCCCTTTCAAATTCCCCTGCCCCCCCCCCCCCCCCCCCCCTCTTCGTGATCACGATCAGAGCCCCAGACAACCACTCTTTTCTAATTGTTTTCATTCTATACTAGATACAGAAGAGATGTGTCATTTATTTTTTCAATGGTGAATAATGGCTGCATTTGCACGTTTCCATTTTCATCGACGTTAGAAGACATGTAGAAATCTCAAATAACCATTAATGAAATCGACAATTTTGACAATTTTGCACTGCAAAATTTTGCACTGCATCGACAAAATCGACAATTTTGCACTGCATTCTCTAAATCAACCGGTGGAAATGGATGCTTCTCTGACTCTTCTAGGCTAACAAAATGGCGGCTCTACTAACTTGATTTGATTTTTTTTTGTTAGGGCCTGACTCACTCACGCTTGTGTTTGTGGAGACTAAGAAGGGAGCTGATGCCTTGGAGGCATTCCTTTGTAGGGACGAGTACTTCTGCACTTCCATTCATGGTGACCGCTCCCAACGCGAAAGGGAGGAAGCACTGAGATCCTTCAGAACTGGAGAAACCCCTATCTTGGTCGCAACTGCTGTAAGTTGAATTGACAGTTTTCAAATATGTACAGTCAGGATTAGCACAACTGTACGCCGTTCTTGCACAAAAAAACTTAAATGTTTCCCTTACAAACCTCAGCAAGGACCTGCTAGAAATATCAGAAAGCATTATAATGGCTATATTGACCAGAAAGCCGATAAAAAAATAATAACAAGAAACTTAATGCATTTCCTAGTCGTCATAAGACCTAAAAATTAAAAAAAAGCCCCTTCTAGAACAATAAAATGAACAAAATCGAACGCCAATGTACTTGGACTTCTGCCAACCCTGTTATAGTACTGGATTTGAACATAGTTAATGGAGTGGAATGGTTAGGAAGCCCGACAAACTTCAAAGGACCAACACAATAGTGTGGGCTGGATGTTGAAAGGGGCTATCATGTGATATTGACCCTGCACAATCTTTTGTTTCACTCTTATCGAATATGCATGTCTGGTTGTACACTGAACGTTACTGGCTGGATTTTGGTACTTATGTACCGTGACCCTGCACAAACAAAAGGATTCCTCAAAAAAAGTGAACAAAGACATAGTACAATAACAGGGTGTCAGGTTTCCTAATCATTCTCCTCTATAAACTATGATTTGAATCATTTGTTACCAAAACTTTGCCAATAGGGGCAGTGGAAAATCATCCAGCACCTTGCACATGTAGGTACAGCCGATTGCGTTTGAGCGTTTTAGCCTAACAGTTCGCACGTTATGTTTGAACATTTGAAAGTTGCGTTTCTAGGATGAAACGAGACGTTTCTATGGCGAACCAAAGAGTTCTGTCCTCTCTGATTGGTCAGTGAAAAATAAACATGGCGGTTGCCCTTGGAAACGTCCGACTTTTTGTCTCACAACGCAACTTTCAAACGTTCAAACGTAACGTGCGAACTATTAGGGTAAAACGCTCAAACGCAATCGGCTGTAACATTTCTGGGGTCCATTCATTTCCATCCCTTTTTAACGTGCTAAAACTTTCATCCTCTCTTAAATTAGACACTCATTCCACTTGAAACAGAAACTATAGATGAAGTGATTGAGGCTAGTGGGTAGTGTTATTGAAATTCATATTTAATTTTTGCACATTAATTGCTTAGGTGGCAGCCCGTGGACTGGACATCCCTAACGTGAAGCACGTTATCAACTTTGACCTTCCCACTGATATCGAGGAGTATGTGCATCGTATTGGGCGTACCGGACGTGTAGGACACACAGGTAATAGTTAGTTTAACTTATATCTGCTGCGTGAACTTTGGTTGGAAATTTTGCCTCCTACTGCCTCATTTACTTTGACAAGTCGTGGCGGCCAACTCGAAAGCTTGTGCTACTTTGACTACCACGCACAATTACATCATGATTTTTCGTTCTACTTCCAATCTGATTTCTCCTTCTTTTTTACTTACTTGTACATCAAAACAATGTAATTTAATAAATGTAACGAGTGTGCAATAAAGTTGAATTGACAGTGCGGACACAAAAACAGGCAATGCTGAACAGAACTGACCAATCAGATTTGGCGTGAAAACAATCAATCCTGACAATATTTTGTCACACCATTGAAATTCCTTTTTAGGTACACTCTCATTGGCTGGAGCAGCTTTTCTACAAATGCGTTTGTTTTCGCTTCAAATCTGATTGATCAGTTTCGTTCAGCATGACCCGTAATAGTATAGCCGATTGACTGTCACACCAAACAATAAAATGTATTTGTGTTGTACCCCTGTTCGGGAACACCAGTGATCTATTGGATGCACCCACGAGAATGCTGAGCACTCAGGTCTTTTTAGTAACGATATTTGATGCCCTTCAATTGTCACCAGGACTTGCCACTTCGTTCTTCAATAGCAAGAACAAGAACGTCGCTAAAGAACTGTTTGAGATATTGGAGGAGAGCAAACAAGAGGTGCCCACCTGGCTTGAGTCCATGGCATATGAGGCACATTCTGGCGCGAGCCGAAACAGAGGCAGAAGGTAGGGAAAAAACTCGACACAAGAGCCATTTGCTGGCGGTGTTTGTTTTAAAACGCCATTGATTACTAGTGATACATGCATCCCAACCCTCCTATATTTCCTATAAGTTTAATAGGATACTATAAAACCCCTATTTTGGAAAAATACAGTATTATGCTCTGGTTGCATATTATTTCACATCCTAATACAAATGGATCGACTTTTATTATTGTGTTGTGTAAGCCATTTGTCAAAAGGATGCACGGAAAATTTTACGAACAGTGGCCAAGAGAGATGGGAAACCCATTTACAAGTATCTTAATAAAGTTTATTTTCACATGTTCCTAGAATCGTCATATTATCTTCCTATATTTAGACCCCAAACTCCTATATTTCCTATAATTTTTTTTTTCGTTACAAGAGATACCTTTAAGAAATCAATGATGCCATCGTTTCAATGAAACAGTATTCTAAGGCCCTTTTGCGCGTTCCGTTTTTCAGACACGGTGGAGCTTTTGGTTCCCGCGATTATCGTCAGCACCGTGGTGGTGGCAGCGGCGGTGGTGGTGCACCCATGCATGGAGGATATGGTAGCTACGGCAGCTGGGGTGGACAAGTTCAAGGCGGAGGGTATGGTGGTCACTATGGCGGCTATGGGGGGCATAGTCAGTACCGTGGAGGAGGGGGTGGTGGAGGGGGACAAGACTGGTGGAACTAACCTGCTACTCACCCCACCCCTGATTGTTTCTTCTACGTAAATGCGAAGTTTGGTAGATTCTGGCATCAAATATGTGACTGCTTGACAGGCATTGGAAACCTCCTCTTGACAGTGGCGAAGTATATTAATGAGGTGCTATTGCGGAGATAATAGAAGACGTTGTGTTTATGAATCCAGACTGACTTGTGGTGTGCAGTAACAGAGGCACGTTCTGTGGACTTGAGAAATATGACCTCGAGCAGTGACAGTGTCTGGAATGCAATCGAGAACTGGCTCGATTGGAATTCCAGTGATGTTTGATAGTTTCGAGGTTGATATCACGGAGTCAATATTAAGTGTTATTGGCCAGTACCTTTAGACGAATGTTGCTGGCCAACATGTCGATCTGAGCTATTACCCAAGTTGAAGGGCCATTTCAAAGGTAGCAGTTAAGTTTATTGAATAAGAATTGATATTTCATGATAATTAATGGAATGATTTCAAAAGTCTCTTATAAATATCTTACTACATTGCCAGGCCGTCCCGCCTGGTGGTTTTGTAAACGTTTATAGACCGCAGTGGTGATGTTATCATCACTGTTATTACTATTAGCTTGGGGTGAATTGCCACGTTGAGCTTAAGATGGCCACAGTACTATATCTAACCCAGGTGTCAATTTTGTACGTTAGATCAGTGCGTTTTTAGATCATAGATATTTAAAGATATTTTTGTACCTTGTTATACAGCAGATATATCGTTATAATATATTCCAAATGTCTGCTTCAATGAAGTGGAGATATCGTTAAAGAATTCTGCGCTTTGCAAACGCAGAAAATAAATAGATCTGAAGGACTTGATATCACAAACATCGAGCCAAACGTTTCTTGAGATTCAGAGTAATCAAAAAGGACAGTTTCATTTGTGTGGCAAGTTAAAAGTATAATAAACATTGCCCCACGAGAGTTACAAGATTTTAAAGGAGACCGGGAGAGTCTCGATTTCGGTTTGCAGGCATTGGAAATATGGAAATATGTTCAACGTTTTGACACCTAAATGCATTTCATACTTGACTTTTGTAGCCGTACCTCTGAATTGATGTTGATCAGAGGTTATTATGTTTAAAAAAGTAAGAGATAGGCAAAACAAATTATTTTTATCCTGGAAAATCGAGTGCCATCTTAAGCGATTAATATTGTGACATTCATCCCGTTAATTTTAGGAACTTAAAAAGGCGGATTGCAGTCTGTTTATATAAGATGGGGAAAGTAGGTTCCCTTGTTGCACTCCCACATGAATCACAAAAATGATTCCGCCTTCGCTGTTATACCTTTGTGTGGCAATTTTCCGCACTTAGCTATGATAAATCCACCGCCACGGCGGTTAACGTGGATCCAGAATCAAAACTCGCCTAGCCCATCCTGGCTTTGACTCCATGCGCGCGTCGCGCGTTTTTGTGGAATTACAGCCGAATTCGATGTATCGCGATGCTCCAATTCCAAGAATCGTTTTTTTTTGTTTGGGCAATTCTGCGCTGTCACTCAAAAATGGGGGCGGAGCTATGCAAACCACAAGTGGGTCCGTTGAGGCCCGTTGAGTTCATGTTAATTTGCATAGCCCTGCCTCCATTTTTGAGTGACAGCGCAGAATTGCCAAAAGAAAAAAAACGATTCTTGGAATTGGAGCATCGCGATACATCGAATTCGGCTGTAATGAAGGGAGGTCTACTAATTCTGTACTTTTTGTATCATCAAGGGCGTCATGCCCTTGTTTACCTAAAGGGATTCCTTCGTACTCACGTAATATGTTTCTCCCTCACACAGTACTATTCTAGTATACTAACGAATCATATATATAGTTGACATAAATGTTTAAATAACCATTAATACCATTCGCCGTTAATTGCCTATAATAGGGGACGAGATACCTACACTTTACAAAGTTCGGTTACAGAATCGCATCGCCATAGTTTGTATAGAATTGTGGAAAGTGTCATAAAATTATTGCTTTTGCGAATAATAGAATGTGTTATTTATTGCACCTCGGTCGTAGTCTTTCCTGAATTACAGATCTCCTCAAGACCAAAAATATATCTCACATAAATGTTATTAATGACAAAAATGTTACTGATGACAAAGTACCTTATTTATATCAGACCACCTAAAGAGGTTCCATTTTAAATAGCATTTTTCAAGTGCACCCTATCTGGTGCATAAGTATCATAGAACATGTAATTTTATATTATAGTATTCACTTATCACTCTTTGCAGTAATGAAAAAGTTATACAGTAATTTATGGTAGATGTCGTAGACGCGCTTTTCCCAGTTTTTTTTGCGGATTACAGATGACTCTCGCAGTTTATAGACCGACCCAGCCTGTGACAAAATGTGTTCCTCGAATGGGGAAAACATTGTTACCGGCCGAATCGGTCGCAAAATTGGGGAATCGCAAAAATAACCTGCTACCCTTTGGTTTAGGGCCTCTGGAATTCCTCGCATGGGTAGTCTAAGAACAGCGAGAAATTGTAGGGTGCCGGCTGTTTTTCCATAAAATATGGATTTCTAGAGCATCTATATGAACATGAATTCCAGCTTCACTGGCCTGAAACTGATCCCAACAGGGGTGCGTTGCGAAATTTGTTTTGTGACTACCCGTGCATTTAATTCGCGTTCTCTTCCGTTGAGGGCACAGACCTTTGTTTATTCAGCCAATCAAAATAGACGCTACCTCCTATTGGGTACAGCTTTACTCCGACACTCATCTGGCATCCGCTCTAACGTTGTGTAGATACAGCTATTTCAAGAAACGTTGTCGTTTCGACAACGACCGCAAGGCTGTCTGGGTGGAAGGTCTCAAATTGACTCCCTTGGTTGAGTACTCGAGTTACTAATTGATCACTGAAACGATCACTGGATTTTACTAGCTTGAAACGAAGCTCTGATTGTAGAATTTCGAAACTAGAACAGCGAAGTATCATCGAAAGAACACATTTAGTTTCTACCCATACTGCTTTTCGGTCTGGGCTCGTAGGCTTGTGCACTTACAAGACCGACAACCTTTATTGAAATAGTAGTTTGTGCTTAATGGCGACCAGGGATGGCCTTATTGGGGAACTAAATACGATAAAGAGCCTTAGTCAGCCCTTTGTTATTGTTTACATTCTACTAATAACTTGTAGAAAGAAGCACATTTTTATACTTGATTTAACGAATTCAATCGAAAATATCGCACTACATAACCTAAACCAGCCGATGGAAATAAATGCCTTTCTGACTCGGACTGTTGCTATGCTAACAAAATGGCGGCTGGCTGGGGCTCTTCAACCCGTTCACGTCTGAAAGTGATCAATATGAAACTTAAAGCACTGCCAATACACGTTTTTAAAAGAGGCAGGTTATGTAGTATTAAAAACAAGATCGATTGGTAACTGTACTCGATCACTTTAGGCATGAATGGTATGATTTTGTAAAATCTCCCCAAGTGCATTCAGGGTCGACGTATTACATGTGTAGCAAGTAAGCAAGTGAACGACCGTACTTGTTACTCAGGCTAGTCAAACTCGAGAGCGTTAGAACCTTTATTTTGACGCGAGCTCCAGCCTTCCTCAGAGAAGGCTCCTACGATATGCTCTGGTGACTAATTTGAGGTCTTCGCTGCAAGGCTCTTATAGCGCTATTCACTGTTTATCAACATTGCCATTGTAATGCTAATGTGCCAACCGTAGATTGAATAGCGCCCTTTGTTCTGTGAACCAATCGATCTCTGGTTGGCACATTAATAACAATGGATGACGTCAGCGTGAACAGCGCTATTGGGTGTCCTGCCTGTACAGATTTTTCTGCACCCTCGCACGCAAGGGCGCGAGAATGCTTTTCACGCAACTTTATTAACATTTGCACGTGTCAAAAGGTTGTCACCAGAGACTCTCTTTCGGAGTTAGAGGAGCTCTGTGTCCTAGAATGTAACAGAACGGTAGGGGAAAATCTACTGCGCATGTCTTGCATTGTTATTGCGCCTGCGCAATACGTTCTTCCCTGCTGCTGGGTAACAGTAATCACCTCCAGATTGAAATATGTCAATAGAATCTCTCGACCTGTTTCCGAAAAGTGGAGACAATTTTGTTTTGGGTTTCGCGTCTTTTAATGTCTGTCAAAAAATTGAAACATGCGAGACTAGCTTCAAAGGCAGGCTATTTAAATAAATTGTTAGGAATACGTGATAATGACGGAGCGCTTTTCATCAGACTGTTCTATTCGAGTATAGCATATTACAAAGTGTTGCAACTAGTTGCAGCTATTTCAATTGTGTATATAGAGCTAGTAGAGAGTAGTTAGTAAACCCATGAAGTACTACTCAATCATTTCTATTTTCCGTTTATGACACTCGGGCCAATATTTGGTAGTATTTCACGGTTTTATTGAGCTCACCCCATGGTTAGAGCGGTTTACCTTAACCCGTGAAATGCACTTTGGATTGTGTAGATTCTTTGTCGCAATATGTATAGATTTCTTGTCGCGCGCAGCGTTACACCAGCTGATTGTTTCTCGCCCGACGCTTGAAAATGCAACGTTTCACTTCGGCAGCGGATACAAATCTTGTCGTAAGCTTGTCGGGACTTATCACGCACCACACTAGCCAATTAGTTAGGATTTCTCGTTGCGCGATGAAAAATCGGCTAGTGTGTGATGCCAATTCCTTTTTGTTCGTTATTTTTTACTATTGCCCTTTCACCATTGCGCTTTGTTTCATGGGTTAACGAGAACCGCTCTAGTCTTTCACAAGGTTTGATGAAACGCAATCAAATTCCGTGTTCTCTAGGCGTTGACAAAATGAAAGTGGTGAGATCGTGTCGTAGAGCCTTCTAAGACACAACCACTTTGCACACAAAATGTTTATTTTTTAAAATTGCATGGTAGCCTAGTTGATGCTGTTGACTTGTGTTCATTTGATGTCAGAAGCCAATGAATAAAGTTTGATGCAGTTAAATGTTGTCACAGAATTGTCAGCCCGTTATCGGAAGTTGGGAGGTTTGCGCTCTTACATACCATCTGTAGGCTCTATTTCCAGCCGTTGTTAGGCGTCCCGTCGTCCCCCCCCCCCCCCCCCCCACCCCCACGGACGGACCGCGGGCTCACAGAAACGGCTGGAAATCGAGCCTATATCATCTAGGGACGTCCATAACTCCCTTGCTGGAGGTTTCCGAAAACTGAGAAGCTTGTATCCACTTAGACCTCCCGACCACACTACAAAGCACCGAAAACGGAAGTCAAAAAAACGGTCTAGCGTGGACGCGCATCTTTTACCAGTCTTAAGTTTATATTTCAATTTCAATATAAACTTAAGATTAACTTATAAAGTTTTAATTTTCACTCCGTCACCCGACCGAGAAAAGACGAGGGAAATGACATCTACAAACAAGCAGCATTAGCTTTTCTTGTTTGATCTCGGGTTAAAATATCACTTCTCTACTTTTGTTGTAGGATTGACTGATTGAATAAGTATATAGAACAGTCGAAAACCTTTGTTCTTACCTCTGTCAAACTGTCCATGGCGGCCATGTTCACTGGAAAGCACGTGCAGCCATTCATGAGCCCGCGATCACGTTTCACTCGAAAAAAAGTCTACCTTCCAAAAAAAGTTACACCTTGAAAAAAAGTCTACCCTTGAAAAAAAAGTTACACCTTGAAAAAAAGTCTACCCTTGAAAAAAGTTACACCTTGAAAAAAAGTCTCACCCTTGAAAAAGTCTACCCTTCAAAAAAATGTTACACCTTCAAAAAAGTCTACCCTTCAAAAAAAAGTTACACCTTGAAAAAAAAGTCTACCCTTCAAAAAAAAGTTACACCTTGAAAAAAAGTCCACCTTGAAAAAAAGTTACACCTTGAAAAAAAGTCTACCTTCAAAAAAAAAAGTTACACCTTGAAAAAAAGTCTACCTTCAAAAAAAGTTGCACCTTAAAAAAATAGTTACACCATGAAAAAGTCTACCTTCAAAAAAAAAAGATACACCTTGAAAAAAGTTGACGTTCCGGAAAAAGTTACACCTTGAAAAAACAAAGTAGAAGTTTGAAAAAAAAGACAAACTTTGCAAAAACAAAGTAGAAATTTAAGAAAAAGTGGTATGGCCCTTCTTCAGAGCCACCGTAGAAAACCCCCGAAAACCCTTCTTTCTTATTGGGAGCCCGGTCAAATGGTCATCCTCGAGCAGAAAGTTTGGGAAGCCTGTGGTATGTATTCAAAATGGCGCCTTCCATGTTCTTTCGACTCTGCTGAACCGACTCGCTCCTTTCTTCCTGGGTGCATCAATAAGAGACTAATAATCGAATCAGGTAAGATGAATATTGCATAAAGATTATTTTGGATTCATAAATGGTAGTTGAATTTAATTTTTATCGCTAATTTGTTCAAGTTTAGGCTGGGGCAAACCCTTTGAACATCGTTGCCAGAACTGCGATGTGAATTTTAGCTGTACAAGGGATCTTTTGAGTTTTGAGTCCGTTTTAAATGGTTTCTCTTTCACCCATCCCATCATACATGTATAGGGGACGTAATTGACAAACATTATGGTATTGAAATTAGTTCAGCTTAGGGTTATATAGGATGGCCAAATCTGAACATTTCAAACACATCAACACCTTGTACTCCTTGTTTTAGGGCCTGTTCACCTGATGGTGGGGGGTAGCTGGGGTACCCTAGCTTGGTGGGGTTGAATAATATGAGCATTCACATGACCTGGGGTGCTTTGGTCAGCTAGCAAAAATCAAAATGGCAGCTAAAGACTAAAATAATCTTGCCATGATCTCAAAATTTATCACTTTGGGTTTTTAACATCATGTCCTTTTTATTGATTCAAAGTAGTCACTGATGATTTAAAATGTTCATAAATTCTTGTATTCGAAACAATTTGAGAAACAGACGTTAGCGTGACCTTACCTCAACACCCCAGGGTTGATAGTTCACATGGAAAAAACCAACCCCACCTAGGCTAGCAACCCGCCCCAGTGAGATGGGTTGCCCACCTATGTGGTCCCCCAGCTCACATGTGAACACAAGCAAGAAAATAAGAGAGATTATATTGAAAGGCAAGTAACCCCACCGAACCGGGGTTACCCCATGAACAGGCCCTTAGAATCCAAATGTGAACTTTTGTACAGCAAATCTGGGCACAAAACCTTTATGCTGGGGGACGTACTCCATATATTTGGATGGCAGGTATGACCCTCTGTTTTTAGGGGCTTTTTGAATGAAAAAGGTTTGCTGAAGAAAATACATTATTTTTAGGGGTTCATTTGTGCGCTTAGTCCCTTGGGAAAATCAGAGTCCTTTGTTGTCTCAGTTGAACTACATATTCCATGACGGCATTTGTGTTCATACAGAAAGACCAAAATGTTGAATTGGTTTGGTCCCAACCTTAGCCTGGAGTGGAGAGCAGAGAGGTGTTTTTATTTCCTTCGGAATTAACCATTAACTTGTTGTTTCATAGGTGATCACAGGTTCTTACAGCAGCAGAGATAAAATACAGATTAATCCTCCTAGGCATGTACCACATGGTAAGAAACTTGGCAACATTGGATTTTAAAATCATGAGTCACTTCCATAGAGCATAAAGGGTGTGGCAACGTAACCTTGAGGCCCCCTTGCAAAGAAAATAGAATAATTATTATAGTTTTTCTATTATGTACCCTTCAAGCAGAGATTTCTTTTTGTCAGTCTTTTATTAGCTAGGAAAGTTGTTCGCATGTCTTTTATTTGGTTTGGTTGTTTTGATTTGCAATAAAAAAGAAACAAAAAATACCTGACAGTTGAACAACTATTGATAGCTAATAAGAGAATGACAAAGAAACCTCGGCTCACAGAGCATGAAATCCATTTCTCTTTTCCAGGTGATTGTATGAAATTCCAGGATGTTGAAGGATTTACAAGAACAATCCAGGACACTCAAGGTTTTCCAGAAGTCGTAGGAACCCTGGGTAATGTAACAGGCCAAATGCATTGCGAGATCAGGGACTCAGAGATCCGACTAAATTATTCTTTGGTTTGTCAATCAAGGAATTTCTTGGCCCCTTCTTCAGATTTTAATATATTGCTGGTGACCAGCAAAGAAAGCTTCCATCCAAGATGATAGGAGTTAAAACCAAAATGAAAATCCGCATTGTACTAAAGTCAATCAGACAGGAATTGTTTTTGGATCTCTTTTTCTCCATCAATCCCACAGTGCATGGCATTGTTTATGTTGTTGCAGTAATAGGTGTGGATTTCAGATGGCTGTCGTGAGTAATTTGCAATCATTTTGTTATCACTTCACTACAGTCATGTGAAATCTACTCTAATGTCTCACTTAAAGGAGTTACCCATGGTTCCAGAAAATACCCCTCACCCCCCAAGGAAGGGTGTTGAAATGTGAACCCCCACCCCTCTGGAATTTCTAAAGGAAAATACAGTATTTGTATATAAAAAAATCAGGTAAATTGATCCCCCCACCCCTCTGGAATTTCCAATCCCTTCCATAGGTGGGGGGGGGGGGGGATATTTTCTGGAACCACACAATGTGAAAACATTGGATTAGGATTTGTTGTGACTTAGTTTTGGAAAAGGTAATTTTCCAATGTGACTTTAAAGTGGGGGGAAGGAAGATTCCCCCTTTAAGTATACAGGGATGATTGTCTGAAAAAATAATGTCCAACCCTAAGGGATAGCAAACATGGTGTTGTCCAACAGCAAAGTTAAACATAGGAGATTGCATATCAGATTTTGAAAAGAAAACTCTTAACCCTAAGAGATATTGCAAATAAGGCATTTGTATTTTACTGCCATAATCTATCATTAGTGCAAGACACCCATTAGGGACCAGTAGCTGGCCGGCATCCACCTAAATTATAGCACCTGAGAGGATTTTTATTTGCTTAGGGATAAGACAATCATTGCTGTATACATCTTTTTCAGGAAAAGGTTTCACCATCACAACTGTCTGTTATAGCCCTGGGGGAGGGAGAACTAAGGTTAAAATGGTAGGGATGACAGTCAGGAAGCCCGAATTTCTGCCCTAAAAAATACCTGTCAGAAAAACTACTCATTGGTCCTAAAATACCTCCTTCAGCATACTGTTTTAGTTCAAAGAACCCCTAAAAATACCGGATTTTATTCAGCGTATGGTTTTAATTGTGAAAACCCCTAAAAAATACCGGATCATCGATTTTAATCCCTAAAAAAATATGAAGGTCATGCCTACCATCCAAATATAGGGAGTACCCTCTGGGGTTATGGCCTGCAATGTGTCATGGGAGCAAATAGGTATACCAAAACAGAATCATGGACACTGGTTTTTAGGATACATACTGTAGCATACACTTGCTGGACACTTTTTAGACTAGAAAATAGCTCAAATCGCAATCCAATTCCATCCTCTTGATAACAGGTCAAAACAACCTAGAATTTGTCTAACACTTGAAAAGTTTTTCTATTAATCTGGAGGATTATTTTGATTACTACAGGCAAATGTATATGTGTTTGCATGGTTACAATTTTACTTATTCATCCACGGTGGACACATATTTTTTCCTTAGTTTCTCCCATGATGCACTGCAGGCTACAACAGGCAGACTTTGTGATGGTGAAACCTTTTCTGAAATAGTTGAATTGGAAAATTGGCTGTTCCCAATCATGATTTCAATTTTTTTAGCCCCAAATATGCAGAGGCCTCTTTTCCCTCTGCATGTTGCTGGCTTAGGGTCGTGAGGAAAAGAGACATCTGCGCTGGCTCGAAACCTGCTTGGTTTTGTCACCCTTCACAACATTGGACGGTTTGTTGACCATTTCTTGAGCTCACTTATGTGCATGCATATCTACAGACGTTTTCAACTAATGTTACATGAGGGCTCATATAATATTAGCGGAAAACATATGTAGATATGTGTGCGCATATTATTCCCTGCTATCAGAGTCCTCTTTTCTCTGCATTTAACTGGCTGAGGTTGGCGAGAAAAAGAGACCAGTCTGCCCTGGGTTGAAACTCGCTTTGTTTTGCTGCCGTCCACAACCCTTGGATGGTTTGCTGACCGTTTCTTTACCATATATGCACGCATATCTACAGACGTTTTCCGCTGATATTATTTGAGCCTCCCAGCGGAAAACGTCTGTAGATATGCATGGGCTCAAGAAACGGTCAGCAAACTGTCAAAGGTTGTGGATGGCAGCAAAACAAATCGAGTTTCAACCCAGGGCAGAGGTCTCTTTTCCTCGCGAACCTCAGTCAGCAAAATGCAGAGTATAGGCCTCTGCTAGCAGGGAAATGTGCATATAGTGACCTTATGAAATGGCCAGCAAACTGTCCAAGGTTGTGGATGGCAGCAAAACAACGAGTTTCTACCCAGGGCAGAGGTCTCCTTTTATAGCGACTGTGCAATGCTGAGAAAAGAGGCCACTGCCATCAAGGAAGCAATTATATATTGTAAATTTTGTAAATAAAGGAGTGCAGAAAACTTATATCCCATCTTTATTTGGTATAAAAAAAAAATCCCACAAAGGCCATTAGACTCCAGCTGATGAAGGTGCTCCACATGTCACCACTGTTGGTGCCAGCTCACTACACTTGGTTACTCCTGTACAAGCTCTTATCAACTCCTCAGACAGTATCTCCTCATCTCTCAAGGCTACAACTGTAGGTACAGCAGGGCTATGTCATTCACATCTACTAGGTGTCTCACATGGTTGATGTTGCCATGGTGATAGATACAAATACATGCAGTGCATTCAATGTCAACTCAACTGAAAACACTACTGTTATTAAGGGAACATGCCGGAGATAACAAATCATGCCTCCCATATCTCTCCACCCCCTGTGAGATTACTCGCTCTTTTAAAACAAAGGCATCCTAACTTCCCCCACAATTAGGGCTGGAATGTCCATGACTCTGCATTCAGGAAAGCCAATTTGCACACTTTTTTAACTTTTATTTTACACCTTTTTACTATTTTATTCTATATACCACAATTTTCAATTCAGATAACCTTGATTGTTGTGATTATCAAAGAGCTTTTTATTTATTTTTTAGGCAGTCACAAAAATGTCCCAGAAATGAACAGCCAAGAGTTCCAGGGCAGTACCTGATCAGAAAGGTTGATTCAAGGATTTGTGTTTTCTAAAATCTTTGAGGTGAAGGGTGTAAGCCGAAACTGGATCCTGGTTGCATATTTTTATGATTGCCCATACATTTGAATTGTTTTTCTCAAAATATTATGTGCTTCCAGAAAATACCCATTCCATCCTGCTGGGGGTTGGTTGGTAATTCTTAAAGGGTGGGATTACTTTGCCCTATTTTCAACAGATTATGACCCTGAATTTACTATGATAATTCTCGATACTTCCACATTCCAACCCTCTGAATTTGGAGTGGGGAGGCAGAGTGTATATTTTCTGGAAGTTTAATTTTGTTAACTTGGATTAATTAGTTTATTGTGGTTAACAAACTGAAATTGATTGTGTGACTCCAGAAATTATCCATACACCTCCCATGGATGTGATAATTGTGTCGGAAATAATAGTCGCTTGACCTCAGCTGTCCCATATACATTTAATATATTTTTAATAAACTTTTCAGTTTAGACCATCATGTAATGAATAATGATGTAGTTCATTTTTTATGTCTTCTCAAGTGTTATCACTGATGACTCCTTGTGCAGGTTCATTGAAACCCATGACATTAAGCTGGAAACTGAACCTAATCCTGATTACATTATAGGAATTAAAATAAAGCATTTTAATTAAGCAAGTTTCTGGCTAAGCTCCGCATTCTCTTTTGATAAAGCTTTTATAGTACTCTGACATATATATTTAATATATTTTTAATAAACTTTTTCAGTTTAGACCATCATGTAATGAATAATGATGTAGTTCAATGTTAACGATTATTGCAAATTTTAATAAAATAAATAATTCTCCTGAGGAAATTGATAGTTAGATTTTACATTCTAGTAGGTCATTTCTGAACAGTTTTAAAAGTTATTTGACAGTGAAAGTTATCTATTTTAAATTATTAAATTATCTATTTTACCATCTACTGTGTGCACCCTACTTTTGTTTTGTTTTGTTTTTTGTTTTTCTTTAAGAAATCATAGCCAATTTGTTGCTCATTTTTAGTAGCAAGAGCTTCTCATCCGAGCCCGCCAAGGACTTGGATCATATTAGGACGCCTTACAAGTTTTAAAAGCATTTCGAATAATGCCACCCTCACCTGATATGCAGTTTGATTTGTTATCGCGAGTTGGCATGCTACCTTAATCTGAACATGTTATCAGGTGAATGCACTGCATGTATTTGCACCTACCATTATGACAACATCAATCAGGCAAGACACCTGGTAGATGTGAATTACAAAGCCCTGGTGTACATACAGTTGTACCCTTGAGAGCTGAGGAGATACTGCCTGATGAGTTGATAAGAGCTTGTACAGGAGCAACGGTACTGTGTAGTGAACTGACACACTTACAGTGTTGACATGTGGAGCACCTTCATCAGCTGGGGTTGTAGGGCCTTTGGGTGTTTTTACAATGCATTGCAAGATACATTCAGGATCCCTATAACAACAAGAAAAACTATGTTGTAGTTTAAAGAAGTTGTCATGCATACAGTTGTTGAGCCAACACCGAGTATTCCCCGTAATTGTGTGATTCCAGAAAAAAATCCATACCGTCCAAACAGAACAAATTAGTAATTCTAGAGGGGACAATTTTCCTTACATTTCCAAAGCAATTAATCATTGTTTACACTGGAAATTCTATACATGTGGGGGTTGGGTCATAACTCAGCCCCCTTTCATTGGGGGGATATGGATAATTTCTGGAATTACATATTGGCAAGTTTTTAGGAAATTGTATCTCGATTAAAAAATGGTAAAGTAGCTGCATAATGCTTTCCTCATTGTGTTTGCTTGAAATGAGCATTTGCATCAGTCCTGTAACAATGTTTTACAATCCAAAATATGCTGAGAGTTAGTAGAGAAATGTCTGGCTCAACCACTGTAGCATAAGCAAAAATATCAAATTATAACAAAGGCCCTAACTTACATTGTGGTTCCAGAAAATAACAATCTCTCCAACTCCCCCCCCCCCCCCCCCCCTACCATGGAAGGCTGTTGAAAAATGACCTGGATGGATTTTCCTGGAACCACACGTCATTATAAAAAACGCTGCTCTTACCATGAGCCGATCCGATTGCAAAATCTTGATAAAACAATATTGTTCGTCCATCTCTGGTCTGCCTGTCACCTAGACTATTCTAAATCATATTGGTAATGTAGAATCCATTTAAATGCCCCGATTTGCGCATATTTCAAGGTAACAGGTTGGATCGGCTCATGATAAGAGCGGCATATGTACTAGGCCTTACATAGCAAAACTAATTGTCACAAGATTGGTTGCTTATGTCACCATTCTTGCTACTAGATGACATCATTGTAGTAACCTATAAGGCCAAGTAAAAATAATCAAGTTTCTTATCCTGCCCTCATCATTTTTTGGTCTGCATCTATTTTTTTACTATCTTGTTACTTATGTAACTAAATGGCCATAAAGCCAGAAAACTGAGAAATAACTGGTGTTACTGACGTTCAACACATTACAGAATAAACTAAAGCTTTAGTTTCTGCAATATCCGACTTGCAGTGATTAATTAGTTTTGATAATAGAACTCTAAGGAAGGTATACTGGTAGTCATTTATACCTGAATTATCAAACAGGTCCGTGAGCAGTTTTTGGAATAATAATAAAATGCACCTGCTCCATTTTATCTCATAAACCCGGACGAGAAACTTTTTTTTACTTGGCCTTATAGGTTACTACAATGATGTAGTAACCTATAAGATAACTTTGTATATTTATTTTAGAGAAGGAAATGCAAATAAAGTTGGACTTTAAAGTTGTATAGTGTTGTACTGATGTGAATTTCTCAAGTGAACCAATAGACGATTCCAGCTATAGCGCACTTGTGTGCTACATGTCAGTAGAAGTTTGACTTTTTGTCGAACAAACTGTTAAAAAAGCAGGCACTGCATTCTGGTAGTTGTGGGACACAACTTTGGCATTTCTGAATAAAGAAGAGCATGCATGCTTATAGCTGGAATCATCCATTAATACATGCTGACCGTATCTGTAATTCAGCTTCAGCTGCAAGAGATACATTAAACATATCTATCTATCTATCTATTTTCAAAACACTCGAGGCAAAGAAACTCTGAAAGTTTCCCTCTCGCAAAACTATTTTTCCCTGAAAGTGAAAGTATGTAAAGTCTGCCAGCAAACTAGAGCCTTTTCACATGCACATCCAGGGACGTCAACCAGTCAGGACTTCAAAAATCTAGAGACCGCCTTGAAATTCCCTGTAATTATCTCAAGAGAAGTACAGTAAATGTATGGCAGCAGCCTTGAATTTTTTTGGAGACGAAGTGAAAAATCTTGAGACTCCCTGCAGAATTGGGAGTTGACGTCCCTGTACAATTGTTATATAGTTGGTGAGCCCAGGGGTAGTACTCGGCATAGACATGACAAGGGATATTTTTATGCCAGGTATTATGTTTCCAGTTAAGGAAACTTTGGGGGTAAAAAGATGTAAGAAATTTTTGACCAGGTCATTTGTGGGCATATGAATAGGACGGTCTAGTATTTTTGGACCCCCTGCCATGTTTATGCTCTAGTATCGCCTGGGGTTGTGACCACATATTGTTGTGGTTCAAGTAATGGGCTTAGAGTCTTGCTTGTCTGGTGAATAGTAAATAAGGGTTCTGCTGAAAACCTGAAGGGCTAATCATGGCCTGGCTGATGGTGGGAGGGGTTATCAACAAATCATTGTTGTCTTGGAAACACCTTAAGGGATAGGCATGGCTTAATGGATGGAAGGCCCTGGTCTGGTCTGATAGTCTGGAGGACTCCCCGTGGTCTGGCTGATAGTCTGGAGGGCTCCCTGTGGTATTGCTGATAGTCTAGAGGGCTCCCTGTGGACTGGCGGGTGATCTTAAGGGCTGACAGATTTTCTGGAGGGCTGGCTGATGGTCTGGACTGTGTGAGGGCCTCACCCTGGTCTGGCTGATAGTCTGGAAGGCTCCCCCATGGTCGGGCTACTGGTCTGAAGGGCTCACTGTGGTCTTGCTGATGGTCTGTTTGTGATACTGTGAAGGGTTTGTGGTCTGGCCGGGCTTGTGTTTAGGGATCCCTTACTCAGGCAGGTGATCTTAAGGGCTGACAGATTTTCTGGTGATGGTCTGGACTGGCCGATTGGGTGAGGGCCTCACCCTGGTCTGGCTGATAGTCTGGAAGGATCCCCATGGTCTGGCTGATGGTTTGAAGGGCTCACTGTGGACTGGCTGATAGACTGAAGGGCTCTTTGTGGACTGGCTGATGATGTAAAGGTCTAACTGTGGACTGGCTTGGTGTGAGGCTCTCTGTGGTCTGGCTGATGGCCTGAAGGGCTCACTGTGGTCTGGCTGATGACGTTAAGGGCTCACTCTGGTCTGGCTGATAGACTGAAGGGCTCCCTGATGTAAAGGGCTCACTGTGGTCTGGCCGATGGTTTGAAGGGCTTACTGTGGACTGGATGGTGGTTTGAAGGGCTCACTGTGGACTGGATGGTGGTTTGAAGGGCTCACTGTGGACTGGATGGTGGTTTGAAGGACTCACTGTGGACTGGATGGTGGTTTGAAGGGCTCACTGTGGACTGGATGGTGGTTTGAAGGACTCACTGTGGACTGGATGGTGGTTTGAAGGGCTCACTGTGGACTGGATGGTGGTTTGAAAGGCTCACTGTGGACTGGATGGTGGTTTGAAGGGCTCACTGTTGACTGGATGGTGGTTTGAAGGACTCACTGTGGACTGGATGGTGGTTTGAAGGGCTCACTGTGGACTGGATGGTGGTTTGAAGGACTCACTGTGGACTGGATGGTGGTTTGAAGGGCTTACTGTGGACTGGATGGTGGTTTGAAGGGCTCACTGTGGACTGGATGGTGGTTTGAAGGGCTCACTGTGGACTGGATGGTGGTTTGAAGGGCTCACTGTGGACTGGATGGTGGTTTGAAGGACTCACTGTGGACTGGATGGTGGTTTGAAGGGCTCACTGTGGACTGGATGGTGGTTTGAAGGGCTCACTGTGGACTGGATGGTGGTTTGAAAGGCTCACTGTGGACTGGATGGTGGTTTGAAGGGCTCACTGTTGACTGGATGGTGGTTTGAAGGACTCACTGTGGACTGGATGGTGGTTTGAAGGGCTCACTGTGGAGTGGATGGTGGTTTGAAGGACTCACTGTGGACTGGATGGTGGTTTGAAGGGCTTACTGCGGACTGGATGGTGGTTTGAAAGGCTCACTGTGGACTGGATGGTGGTTTGAAGGGCTCACTGTGGACTGGATGGTGGTTTGAAGGGCTCACTGTGGACTGGATGGTGGTTTGAAGGACTCACTGTGGACTGGATGGTGGTTTGAAGGGCTCACTGTGGACTGGATGGTGGTTTGAAGGGCTCACTGTGGACTGGATGGTGGTTTGAAGGGCTCACTGTGGACTGGATGGTGGTTTGAAGGGCTCACTGTGGTATGGCTGATGATCATTCTGGTCTGGCTGATAGACTGAAGGGCTCCCTGATATAAAGGGCTCACTTTGGTCTGGCTGATGGTTTGAAGGGCTCACTGTGGACAGGCTGGTGGTCTGAAAGACTCACTGGTCTGGCTAATGGTCTAAGGCCTATGGCTATGGACTGGCTGGTGGCTTGAAGGGCTCTCTTTGGTCTGGCTAATGGTCTGAAGGGCTAACTGTGGACTGGCTAATAGCCTTTCACTCATACTATGCTCACTCCCTATAATTAAAAAGAAAAATATCATTTTATTGCAACCTCATTCCCTGGGCTTTTCCCTTTATTATGTAGGCAGATGAAATTATATTTATTACTTTGTTGGTAATGGGCAGTCACAAAATGCTGCAACTGGAAAAGCTGGAGGGGGTTCTGGAATTCTGGGGTGGATACCTTAGGACAGGAAGCAATTCTAACATGGATGCTTGATATAAAGCAGGTAGGAATTTTAGGCAACGAAATTCACTGGAATACCTGGTTGGTTTCAGGTAGAACCTATGGATATGGGTGCCAGCCGGATTTGTAGCTGAAGTTACGAATGATAAAGGAACATTAAAATTTTTTGCCCTTTTATGCCCTTACTCTTTTTAGTATTCTAGTTTTTCTAACAACCTAAAGGGAAGTGGTCAAAACATCTGTACTCGAATGGGACCCGATGGGGTGGTTTATGCCGCAGCCAACCTTCTTTTAGGAAAAAATGGCCATTTTTAACTGCAAATATCTCGTAAAATAATAAATGAATACAAAAGATTAGTCCAGCACCGTCTTCTTCATAGCGAGAGCAACACATCCATGCAATAACATCCAACATCCCTTACTTGAGCATGGAGAAAATGGGCATTGAAAAAATGGGTGGGTAGGTACAGCCCGGGAACTACCACCTCCCGTGATAAAATCGGGTTCCGTTCGAGTACAGATATTTTGACCGCTTCCCTAATAACTGTCGTGGTTTGAAGGGCTCACTGTGGACTGGCTGGTGATGTGACGGGCTCACTGTGGACTGGCTGGTGATGTGAAGGGCTCACTGTGGACTGTCTGATGGTTTGAAGGGCTCACTGTGGACTGGCTGGTGGTGTGAAGGGCTCACTTTGGACTGGCTAGTGGATTGAAGAGCTCACTGTGGTCAGGCTAATAGCCTTTCATACATACTATGCTCATTCCCTAGAAAGAAAAATATAAGTTTATTCCAACCTCATTCCGTGGGCTTTTCCATTTATTTAGGCCAAGAAAAAATTGCATCTAGAAGGGGTTCTGGAATTCTGGGGTGGATACCTTAGGACACGAAGCAATTCTGAATTTTTTTTATCATTTTATGCCCATACTTTTTTAGCACTCTAGTTTTTCTAAAAACCTATAACCGTTGTGATAATACAGAATTGGTATTTAGGTTGTCCTTGCAGACTTCCCTCCCCCTACAATCTCCTTATCTTATTCAAATGCGCAATGCTTTGTATGACCCCTTGAAATCTCTGAAAGATGTACCTGCTCTTAGGTGAAGTATCATTGTAGAAAAGCTTTATACAAATACAAACATTGCCTTAAAACTTAGGTTGATCAATAATGTCCTTACGTTCTAGGGAGTCAAGTCTAATTATGTTTCGAGCTGTTATAATGCGAACGTAAAATCGTCAGGGGCTTACGCAAGCATTACCAAGGATAGAATAAATAATTTTTCGAGCTCCCAATCAAGATACTTACACTGTTTTTCATCAGGAAGAACTTCCCCTGTAATAGGACCCTGCGTGTGCGAGAAGAAGCCAGAATCCATTCTGAAATACGAGCACATGGCAACCATTTCTTTCTCGGGTTCGAGCGAATATGATTTGCATTTTAAATTTCGCGCTATTAGTTTCCAGGCTCGCGCGGTATGCTTGGGGACCTGTGGTTCATATCCAACCTCGTCCCCAGGGTCTTCTCGGTCGTTTTTCAAAATGGCGGTTAGCTCAGAGACACCTCGCAACCTCGTCCCCAGGGTCTTCTCGGTCGTTTTCAAAATGGCGGTTTATTCCAGAGAAGACCCTGGGAGGCTGAGTCACATGACCGTTTCGAAACAAAGGAAAAAACTCGTTCTCATGTCCTCAAACAATAGTCACGTGACTCAGCCTCACCCAGGGTCTTCTCTGGAGTCACCCACCAGTTTGAAAAACGACCGAGAAGACTCTGGGGACGGGGTTGCTGTGGTTCATATCAACATAAGAATCATCAACCTCGGGTGCTTACCATTGGTCACGAAAAACCGGTAGTTTCGGTTGGGATTCCAATGGTACAGTCGATATTTCGGTCATTCCGGTTGGTACGAGAGGTTCAGCTTCAGAGGTTGTCTCGCCATTCCAGTTGGAACGAACCGATCGGAATGGTTTGTACCATTGGCACTCCAACCGGTTTGAACCAAATAATAAGGTAGCCGATCCGAATAAGCGAATGGTAAGCGCCATTCCACTCGGTATTTTATCCCAACCGGAATATTCTGTACCACGCTGATCAAACCAACCGGTTTTCCTTGAACAATGGTAAGCACCCCTCGTCCCCAGGGTCTTGTGGGTAATTTTAAAGTCGAGTCAACCGCCATTTTGAAAATGACCGAGAAGACCCTGGGGACGAGGTTGGAATCATTTCATGGTCTGATTATGATTGGCTGATTGCATTTTTAATCCGCACAGGGAGGGTCGAGGACCTATGGAAATTTTCCAGGGAGGTTGTTTTGGACTCTGGAAATTCCACGGGAGGGGGTGTGTCTGGAGACTGGAAATTCCAGGGGGGAGGGGTAAAAAAGGTTACTTTCCAGGGACATTTTATCCAAAAATAGATTTTCCAGGGGTATTTTGCCAGAAAAAATGGAAATTCCAGGGGAGGGGTCCTTTATGAGGTTGGAAATTCCAGGGGAGGGGGTCTGTTTCACGAGTGGAAATTCCAGGGGAGGGTGTCTTTTTAAAATAGGTCCTCAACCCCTCCGGTGCGGTTTAAAAATGCAATCAGCCATTATCTAAGGCTGTTTCTTTCTTTCTAGGCTGACAAAATTATCCCGACAAAAGTTTTAGAATTGCTGGCGTGAAAACTAAATAACAAAAATTTGTGTTCGATCATTGACTGGAGGATATTTGATAATTTTCATCCCATGTTTTCACTATCCGCCCCCTTCCCTTTCCGAAATTCATTGGTCCGCCAATGACTACGAAATACAAGTATTAAAAAGTTCGGGAGGTACTAGGCGAAGAAATAGAAAATAATCCATATCTCCCCGTTGAGGAGCCCGCCCTGACATTCCATATTTTGGAATACCCGACGCACAATGGGATGTTCCATTTTATATCCGTTTCCCCCAATCGTAGCCTGCTTGCAGGCGTGGGGTGTTTTCATCGCTCCTCCCCCTCTCCTTCGCTCGATTTTTGTGCTCGCCCCCGGACCGCGCGCCTCAAGATGGCGCCCGATCGGCGAACGGACCGGGTTTTCCGCGATAAAAACGAGGAACCTAAAATTTCCACAGGGGTTGTTGAATTGTTTGGCCCTGTTATTTCCACACTGGCCATTCATTTCACCCCAGAATTTCCACAGGGTTTCATTTGCAACTTTGGAACAAGAGAATAAGGAATTTCCACTGGGGTTTCTTCAAACTGGGGTAGAGCAATTTGTAAAAATTTGGAGTTCCTCGATGGGGGTTCAGGAAAAGGCTTCATGTGAATCAACTTTTTATTGAAGCTTTTTTGCGTTACACACGAATATGGGCGTCTGCAATTTTCAGTGTTACAATACCAATTTGGGACAAACACAAATACCATTCGTTTCCCTCACAATTCGAGTACGTGTTTGACAATACAATATCGTATATAACATGTAATACCTTTCTCAAGCGCATTCAATTATCAATATAATTCCCTGACCTTGAATTTTTGTTAAGAATTCCTTATTTTTCAGGCAGTGGGTAAACTGTGTAAAATCATAACTGTTTCAATAGGTGTTAACAATCTTTTTAGGAAATATTTATTCATCTGGGACATTATTTGGAAGGTACAATATCTGTATGTCTGTTCATCCGTTTATTTTTTCGTCCGCCGTTTGTCCGCAGTGCGCGGCCGTAACGTAAGCCAATCGTGCTAGGATGATATATATCTGTTTGTCTGTCCGTCTCAATATATTTCTCTGCCTTTTAGTCTGTCTGTATTGTCTGCCAGTTATTCTGTCTATCTGTCCGCCAATCGGTCTGTCTATTTTTAACTGTTTCTGTCGATCTGTACCTGGGATCTCGAAGATGTATTTATACCCGCCTAACTGTCGCGCTGCCTATCTGTTCGTGGCTTCTTCCTTCCATGTGCTTGTTGTTATTTGTGCCTGGGTTGCGCTCTTCATCATTGCCGTTCCATCACTTCCCCTTTGATTATCGGTTCGTCAGAGAACTCTATCTTCATATCTGGACGCGGTTTCTCCAACTCAAACAGAATAATCTGCCGACAAAAGTTAGAATAATGAGATTTTTATACTGTTTATGACTATTTGAATGTTTTTGTTTTCCTTGCTTGTTCGTTCGTTTGTTTCATATAGCCTGTTAGCAGGCAATGGATCGCTGTTTTTATGGGTCATGGCTAAAAGGGATAACTCAGAAGGACCTGATTAATAATTCGCTGGACAAACAATAGAACGAAGCTACATTGCATAACATGACATATGTAGCTTCGTTCTACCGTGAAGCCTATGAATTATTAATCAGGTCCTTCTGAGTCATCCCTTTTAGCCATGACCGTTTTTATGGCGAGAAATCCGGCGTAAGAACCATTCCCAAAGGACGCCATTAAGTTCAGTTCATCATGACTGGTTCTACCAAACAAAGGAAGCTTTGTGACGCAACTCGTGAACAATACACAGGTTCGTTCCGCAATAAAAACACCATCTACCAGCAGCCTATTTATTTCGTTGTTTTTGTATTCTTTTCCGGGACCAAAATTTTCCATAAACGTCTGGGTATAGCCTGGAGGCTGTTTTTATCGGCGAAACCCCGGAGTTCGTAGTCGCGAGAGCCATCTTGGATTTTTTTGGCCGAGTGACAATGGGGCGAGTGACAAAACGAGGGGGTGGGGGTCTAGTAGACTAGGTGGGTCGGCTCTGGCACATCCATTTGAGGGCCGTCGCTGATTGGCTAATTTTGAGCGTTGAAGCATGTGTTAAAATGTCTTTCTCTCAGCGGCTCTGTATTAAATCTCGCGCATGCGTCAGTGGCTGTCACCAGAGCCTCCCCAGCGAGGTTACGAGCCAGGGAGCTCTGGGTTCGAGAATGTGAAGTAGGCGGAAACGGAGACGGAGAAGTAAGGTCGTACGTTCGTGTGAAAATTCAATGACAGAGGCGTAAGCCTCGTTCACGTGTAGGTTGACACGGTAAGAGAGCTGACACCCAGAGTCGAGCCGTGGAAGGCTCATTCGTTCTTTCTACGTCTCCACTTCCGTCAATTCAATTTTCACTGGAATGTAAGCGAAGGAGACGGCGAAGGAAACGTCAGAAACACGACCTTCTGTTCTGCTTCAATCACAACCTCTAACGTCTTCTTCGTCGTCGACTTCATTGAATTTTCACACGAAAATAAGCGTCCTTACGTCTCCATCTCCGCTTAGTTCACTAGTGTAAATCAGACTTAGGAGGATATCCACCAGCTGGCAGGCCTTCTTACCGTGTTTTCACCAATATTCAGCCAAACGCCTGGTAGATACAGCGTGTATTGTGGGCCAATCTCCCAATAGCGTCCGATATTACGGCCGTTGACAAAACATACTCCTTTACCCCACCCCTGTAAGTTGACAAAAGTGTCACGTGGATAGCCCTGGACGTTGAGTGTTGCTTTGTAGAAACTTGGCGCATGATGGGTTTTGTTGTTGGAAAGCCTGAGGACCTTGGGAACCTTGGGCCATAACATTTCTGTAAACGCACTGATGGGATGAAAACAAAATACTTATGATCAATGAAAATCAACATGAACAGCAGCATGAGCAGCACAAACAACGATAACAACAAACTGTAACCACCACAAACACAAATCTGCAGCAACAGCAAACTGTAACATCGAATCAAAAACTCAAACAATTACAAACACAGCAGCAGAAACAACAACATCAACAGAATGTTACAACAACAACAACAGCAACGGCGACGACAACAACAACCTTAAACGTTGCAATTGCACGATAAAACAAGGTTTTAGGTTTGCATTTCGAAGAAATACTTACTGTCCCGCGACGAGTTTGTTGAAATCCAGAGGGAAGATTCTCCATTTTCTAGGCGTTTGTCCATCCACCATAACCTTGCCGAGAATTCCTAAAGGAATAAAGCCGTGTTATCCTTTATCACTTCTCTTCTGGCGAAAAATCACTTAATTCTAATCCTGTCTCTGTGGAGTCGCAAGTGATTTACTGCCTACTGGATTGCCTAGCAAGAGTTCCCACCGGGTTCTCCACCGCTTATCCAGGTTTTCCTGCTCTGATCGCTTGCTACGCAGGCTGACTTGCCATTTACCAGTAATAGCTCCACATGACGCCGAAATTAACTATTTCTTTCTCAGGTCGGAAGTTCGTTCCTAATGGTCGCCAATTTGAAGCAGGTCTGCAGAGTATTTAACCTTTTGAGGTTGTTCTATCAAATTAAGTCGCTAGACGGCGACTGAACATAAAAAGTTAGTCTCCAGAGATAACAATCTAGTCGCATCAAATTATTTTTAACTGTTTCACGGTCTCACCTTTTCGCTGATTGTCCATGACTGCGAATTCTCTGGCATAATTTGCTCGGCCCAGGTTCTCTACCAAAATGTCGAGTATGACGTCATCGTCCTGATCTGTCGGCTGGATTGTTGAGATGATTCGTTTTAGTGATATCATAATCTATTTTGATAATTCTCTTAGGGATAGTGTCCTTCGCTAAAATATAAAAAAAGCACAGACCCCTGTGGAAATTCCAGTGTATTACACACAGACCCCTTTGGAAAATCCAGGTTGGAATATAAAAAAGAAACAGCCTAATATGACTGATATCGAAGAATCCCCGCTATTTGAACTACACTAGAAGACAAATAAATACCTTCTGAAATTGTAATTCAATTTCATTCCGCTCCATCTTTTTGAAGTCAAATACTTTTTTCTCAGAGTCATAAGCACATAAGGTAGACACCAGCTTGGAATTGACAAGAATCTGTGGGCAGGAAATTTGAAGAATCAGTAAGATCGCAAGAGGTGAACAAAACACGGCTAAAACCGTCTGTAAATGTGGTCTACCTTGTAGGAAACCGAATTGGGCAGTCGCAGACGCTACCTGGCATGCTCGTGGATTCAGCGCCTCTTTTTCCTGGTCGCTAAAAATCCCCTGGCCAGCTCCCACAGAGGTCCTGGATCATTGAGCATGCTAACCTGGTAATTTTTAGCTCATCATCCCCACCATGGTAATCCAGTTAATTTTATATTTTCGTGACCATCCTTAAATTTATGTCTACCCACGAAATACGCATCCTGGAATTTTACTTCTGTGGTATCCATCCCGGAATTCCAGACTACTCTAGGACCACTGACCATGGATTTCAAAGGTCCTCAACAGGAGGATACAGACTTTGTTACGACTTCTCGTTTCAGGTAGTATAGAGCAGATTTCGTATGACTGTGAAAAGTACCGTGACAAAGTTGTTCCGCGCCGCGACCGTACCGCGACTACGCGATTTCATTGGCGATTTCATTCCATTTACAGCAGGCCGGGTTCCGTACCGCCACCGCGACAGTACCGCGCCGCACCGCAGCACTTTTCACAGTCATACGAAATCTGCTCTAGGGCTACCACCCCCCTTGACACCTCCCTTGACACTGTCAGATTCACTCCTACGTTTTGATGAAGACGTACTCCCCATTTTGTCGCCCAAAAAATGGCCGAGTCAGGGGAAAGATAAACATGCATGTAATCTGCTGGTGAGCAGAGTCTACAACAGTAGGTACGACGAGGGGAGCACTTAACACTCTCTCTGGTTCACTGATACTGCCTCGTACCCAGGCGCGTTCTAGTGATTTTCGAGGCGAGAGCGACTGGGAGCGAGCTAGCACGAAAGGCATCACGGGAAGGGCGAAGATCCTTCCTATGATGCATTGCGTAAACGAACCGTTCCCAAGATGCATCGCGCGCTCGCTACCAGAACACTCGCAAGAGGCTTTTCTCTCTGCTTCTACTAAATAGAGACGCCTAGGGATGAGGCAGTTCACTGATACGTTTTCTTGTGAGACGTATTTTGTCGCCATTTTGTCGGTCAGAGAGAAACAGATATAGCATAATCCGCTAGTGAGCTGTGGTTACAACAGTTCTTAGACAAGTAAATGTCAAAGGAAAAAAATATCTCATTCATAAACAAGAAATATTGTACACGGAAAAAGGAGGCGCAAACGGAAAATATAGAGAAAAGAATCACAGAAAAATAACTATGTAACTAATGGACGATTCCAGCTATCAGCGCGCGCGCTCTTCTTTATTCAGAAATGCCCAAGCCGTGTCCCACAAATACCAGAATGCAGCGCGCTCTTTTTTAACAGTTTGTTCGACAAATGTCCCACATCTACCGACATGCAGCGCGCGCGTGCGTAATAGCTGGAATAGTCCATTGAAATTAAATTTATCCTCTTATTTCTTATTATTCACTCATCTTTTTTACCTTAACTCTATCCCGATAATCCTCAATAACCAAACTCTTTGCATTGTGAGAGAGTTTTGTCTGGTAAACAACGAAGCCGTACCCTTGCCCCCCTTGTTATTGATGGGTAGAAGCTCCATTGGCATGATTTTGTTAGTGGTAAAAGCCTGGTCCTGTAAAACAACGAGAAATAAAAATGCATACCACAGGAAGACCACAAGCAGGAAAGCGAAAAGAAGCAGAGAGTAATGTGAGAGGAGGACACCTGCGCAGGACACTTGAGATAGAAGTTTATTCTGTGCTTAGTCTCTACGATCCTTCGCACAGAAAATGTTTATATTGTATACTATACATAAACAACACAAAGGATGTGAGGAGAGACAACAAATGATTATAAATTTTCATACAATATGCCGAAAACAACAAAAATGTCGTTGAGAAGTCACGTCGATTTTGTTGACGGTGACAATGCGACAATTTTATTATCCTATAAAGGCTTGAAGCATAATTATAGACAAGGATGTTGTTTCGCGCTTGTAATTTTCAAACATGGTGCCAATCGCGCCCTTGCCTGTCTAGTGCAGTCCACTGGCATTTTGTCGCTATAGCACAAGGCGAAACAAGGCAAGAACCTAATTGGCCTAGATGGTTCGACTGGCGGACCAGGAAAAAACATTTAGTTGTAAGCAACCTTTTAATTTCCAAGACTTATTTCTAAGACAGAGAAAGTGCAATTTGACAACAAGTGAATCACAGCAATGTCACGCAAATAGTTTAGGAGGGGGTTACTTACAACGTGTTTGAAGAACTTTTTCAGTGGCGCATAACCATCTACGTTGATATCATCTGCAACGTAAGATCAAGGAACATGCTGAAATCTCGGTTCAATAGAGGAGATAAGAATTTTACCTTCGAGTGTTGAACCCGATCTTAAACTCGTAAGCTAAATATCAAGTTAAAAACGGTTGTCATGCTAACAGCGATATCTTCACATGTCTTCGCGGGTGAAAGATATAGAGGATATTACATGGCCGCGCGGAGATACGAATTTTTTCTTCGAGTGTTGAAAATTTATCTCACGAGTGAGCGCAGCGAACGAGTGAGATAAATTTTTAACACGAGAAGATAAAATTCGTATCTCCAAGCGGTCATGTAATGTTCTGTTTATTATCAATGAAATACCAAATTCAAATTTTATTTGAGTTAAGCTTAAAATCGAGCATTCAGCAAAGACAAGTGTGATATTTTCACATGTGAAAATAACAAAAATGATAACATGATATTTTCACGTGTGAAGATATCAAGTTTTCGCGCGGGAGATCACCTGGTATTTCATTGGTGTTTATATAATAAATGAAGTTTTATACACCGGAGAAATCTAAGAATCTTATCGTTATCTAATATAATAAACTAGTTTTAAATCTATTTTAGTTTTCATAAAGAAAACGTCTTACCATATGCGGTCTTGGCTGTGCTTGGAGGAATTTCAGGAAACGGATATGGAACTGTAGGTTAAATAAAAATATAAATAAATGTAGCTCACATAAAAGCCGGCTACCGCATTTTCACGATTGCACAACCCGCTCCAAGTTAGGCCTAGGACGTGCGCTGGTCTAATCTTGAGCCCTTTCCTAATGCAAATGATCTTTGACAATAGAGTTTGCACATTTACATTAGGAACGGCTCATGATAGACCGGCTTATGTCCTAGGCCTTAGGGGCACTAATAACAAACCAGTAATTTCAGTTCAGTAACCCTTAGCCAATCAGAAGCGAAACAAATTCAACAACTGACCAATCAGAGGCAACTTAACTAATCAAAGGTTTCTTCGACAGTTACAGCGGATTTCAGATGGCCGTCCAAAGTAAACCAGACTTGCGTTTAGCCAGCGTTTCTATTGGTCGAGAGGGAAGTATTTCGTCTTTCAGCTAATCAAATTGCGAACTAAATCAAAACGTGCTTACGTCATGACTAAACGCAAGTCTGACTTACTACGCCTCCTGATTGGTTTGCTGTTGAATGGCTTCCACTCCTGATTGGCAAGTGGTTTTGCATTTGCGTTTAGTTTTCGAAAGTCATCTGAAATCCGCTCTATTTAAAATCCGCTCTAAATACTACCTAGAAAACACTGCACTGATTGTCTATAATTTTGAAGTACGCTTTGTATCAACTTTAATTCCCTCTCATTATTCAAACCATTCAATCAGGTAGGCGGCTCTCTGTATTCGGTAATGTTTGAAATGTTTGAGGAAAAAACCTACTCACTATCTCCCCCTTCATCAAATTTTTGCGCGTCACAGGAATCCTGAAACCCGAAACAACTATTTCCGAATAACCACACAGAGAGCCGGCTACCTGATTGAATAGCTTAAATAATGAGAATGAATTCAAGTAAATGTGTGTGTTACTGTAGTAGGTAGTATTAAGTCTCTACGATCCTTCGCATAGAAAATGTTTATATTATGTTTACTCTTCATAAATGAGAGACACGTAGCGTTTGTTCGCACCTGTTGTTGTAGTTACGAAAAAGATAAAACAGGCTTTGTATTGATTATAGAAAGAAAACTAATATATATATATATAATATATTATACCGGCAACAACAAAAATGTCAAGTCAAATTTTGTTGACGACGACAAATGCGACAACTTTATTAGTCCATAAAGGCTTGAAGCATAATTAGAGACAAAGATATTGTTTCGCCACAGTCCCCACAGAGAGCCTGCTAAATCAATCTCGATGTTCATGAGCCTATTCTCGAAAGGTCGTTTGAATACCTACGTGAATGACGTGGTGCATGTTGACGTATGGTGGCCCTGAGTGCTTTGTATTTAGGAGTGATGTCTCCAGCTTCCGTGATAGGGGCATCATAATCTGTCAGAAAAATATTAAATATCATATGGGCGCGTTCAGATTCGGCATTTTGGGATAACGCGCTGGACAAGTCTACACAGTTTTTTCTGAGCGCGTTGAAGTGAAAATCAGGCAAAAAATCCTTACCATATGATGTAACATCAGGCATATAGTTGCCATCTTTAACAAAAGCGCCATTCATAAATCCAAAGTTTGTTCCTCCTAAAGCAAGGAAAAAAAAACGACTTACAATTCTGTCTTCACCCAGGGCGCGGTTACTCGAATGAGTCCAGTTACTCGAAAGTGGTTGATCAATAATCCAGAATTAATTAGCATACACGACTCAGTGGTTTTGTTCAGATAAGTAAACTTCAGGTGTGAAATAATAAAACAGGGCATGTGCACACAAAGCCAATATAGTCCCCTGTTAATGGCAGTCTCTTGTGGCACAGCGATGAGCAGCTGCCGTTAACAGAAAACCAATATATCTTCATCATCACGGCGGCCGAAGCCGAGTCGCATGCCTGGCACGCCAATCCTGCCTGTCAGCCATGCAGGCTGCCAGTTCAATGACGGAAGCCACTGCCACATCTCTCTTCAGGGTGTCAATCAAGGTGGAGAGTGGCCGACCCCGGCTTCGGCGCAAATGGCGAGGCTCCCATAGGATGAGCTCTCCAGCCAGGCTGTCATGTCTGTAGCAGTGGCCAGCGAGAGCCAGGCGCCTTCAGGCAATTTTGTCTGAGACTCTCGGGAGGTCTCCGTACAAGATTTCATTTGGTATGAGGCTCTGTCAGTGGATATCAAGGGCTGTGCGAAGCATCCAAATGTAGGACCCATCGATCGATCGCTCAAGGGTGGAAGTGGCCACGAAAAGTCTGCGTTTCAGGTCTTGGGAAACGCTAGATTTCCAGACTTTGCTCATGCTGTTAAGAGCTTGCAAGGCCAGTGCCTTACGGACTCTGATGTCGTGCTCTGTTGAGTTCACCCAAGATATTTGAAGAAGTCAACTTCTACAAGGACGCTTCTGCTGCTGATGGTAAGAGATTTTAACGGCGACGCGTTGCAAGACAGAATGTTGGTCTTTTTGCCATTGAGATGGAGTCCAACGCGCTTGCACTCTTCCTCGACATTTGCTATAGGAGATGCTGCGCCTGGTCAAAATCGTTAGACAGTAGAGCTATATCATCTGCGAAGTCCAGGTCTATGATGACTCTTCCTGGGCTGCGACGCCAATATAGGAAACTCACTAAATAGTTATCAGGAGGAGCTCATATACAGTGCAGGCAGTACCTACCATGGAACATGTAGAAGTTAATGGATGCCCCCATGGCAAGGACTTCGGCAACTCTTTCTGTCACTTTCTTTTTATCCATAACATGATGAGGCTGTCCCCAAACATCAAACCACCCAGGCCAGAACTCTGTCACCATAAGGGGCTTGTCAGGCTGAAAAAAAAAGGCAATTAAATGTAAATTGAAATGTATGCACTTGTGTACCGCAATTTACAAATGTTCAATGTGGTTTACAGTTTGTGAAATTTCTGATCTCTAAAAATGTGGACTGCAGTATAACAACGCAGTTTATGATCTTCAATGGGGTTATATTGTTTGGTAAGTTCTGTCACCGGGGGATAGCCTTTGACTAGCCCAGCAGTTCTTTAACATCCTTCATATACAGGTTAGGTGTAGTAGCATGAGAGATGGGACCTTGATTAATTGTCTCACCGGAAAGACATGAAACGCAGAATAAATAATGAATCATTTTTTGTAATGGTTTATTTATTACTTGGTCTCACCTGTATTTTTTTCAGAAGATCAAGATTTGTCTTGGGATCACGCTGCATGTTTATAGTCTGAAGAACTGCAATATGGAAATTATTTGGCAATAAGGAAACTTATAGAGCAAAAGTTCAAGGGAAAGATGCAACCTGGTTTCAAATGTTCTTTATTAACAGGTTTCTGTTTATTATGATGCTTGGAATTAAATTCATGACAAAATGTTCTAAGCTGAAAGCAATTCTCACTTTAGAAATCATTTTACTAGACTTTCCACAAGTTGGCATCTTTTGGAAGGCAACCTTTCCTTGGTGTGAAACTGAGGGATGGGAGTAATTAGAGCCAAAATAAGAATTTCAAAGGGCTTTGAGAAAGTGTAGATTTTTACCAAAATATCAAAATCTCTGGAAATGTAGTCATCATAGTACACAAACCTCCTTCCATGCCAAGGGGATGAGCCTGAATAGTGTGCACGTTGTCCGAAGTGAAGAACAGTTCAGTTACGCCTTGCTTGATCATCATCTTAATAACAACAACAAAATCTTTATCTCTCGTATACTCAATTTACCAATGGGCTTATCACAAATGGTGCAATACATAGTTATATGCTAGTCCGAAGGTGACAAAAAAACAAGTTTACTTTTTTATAACTACTTTGGAGTCTTTCACATCGAGTATTGTTTCCATGACAACAAGTCACTCACATTTTTACAAATCAAGATACTTTTTTATAACTAGTTTGGAGTCTTTCACATCAAGCATTGTTTCTATGACAACAAGTCATTCGCATTTTTACAAATCAGGATACTTTTTTATAACTAGTTTGGAGTCTTTCACATTAAGTATCGTTCTATGACAACAAGTCACTTGCATTTTTACAAAATAAGAAGGAATATGATAGTCCAAAGGTGACAAAACATGTAACGCTTTAATAAGTAGTTATAAAAAAGTATACAGTAAAAACCCACATAAAAGAACAAGTGGATTAAGAACACTCAGGCTGAAATTTGGTCAAAAATGTACCTCGTACATAAGAACATGTGGAGCCTGAAAAATGAGAATTGTTCTTGTATACAAAAATGGCTGCCAGTTAGATTAGAGTACAGTAACCTACAGTGGTAGAGTACCAAGTAGTTCAATGTAATGTGCTAGATGATTGCACACAAGAGGTATTTTTCTGGGATTTCCAGGGTACAATAAGCAATTGTTTCTGGACTTGACAAATTGTTGCTCCTAAATAATTTCCCTCTGTCAATTACATTCAATCTGTATTTGACTGTTGGTAGAATATGCAGTATTTGATATTTTAAGAACACCTTAAGGGCATTTTCACGGTGGGCTGGGAGGGAATCAAAATTACCGGTTTTAACGGGATTTTGAATAACTTTCGACAAGTTTGCCCAATGAATTTTATATTTGGCATGTGGATAGAACTCAATAAGAGGAAAAAAATGTTCTTTCTGAAATTTTCAAATTAACGGTTTTTGGCGGGGAAATGACGTCATCAAAATTTGACTCAATTTAAAACAGCGTTTTATGATTATTTTGAACATACAACATGAAAGACCACCTGATTTAATGAGCAAATCCGAAAACAAAATAAAAAAATCACTTTCCAATCAAAAGTTATGAACTTCTGAAGTTTGAATTTCGCGCCCTTTTTGAACACAAAAGAGCGGAAAGTTCAAACTTCAAAAGTTCATAACTTTTGATTGGAAAGTGATTTTTTGATTATGTTTCGGATCTGCTCATTAAACCAGGTAGTTTTTCATGTTGTATGTTCAAAATAATCATAAAAGGCTGTTTTAAAGTATGTCAAATTTTGATGACGTCATTTTCCCGCCAAAAACCGTTAATTTGAAAATTTCAAAAAGAACATTTTTTTCCTCTTATTGATTTCTATCCACATGCCAAATATAAAATTTATTCGACAAACTTGTCGAAAGTTATTCAAAATCCCGTTAAAACCGGTGATTTTGATTCCCTCCCAGCCCACGGTGTTTCAGGCTGATTTTGCAGAAGACACCCAATGTACAAGAACAAAATCAGCCTGAAACCCCAAAACACCTGTTCTTTTATGCGGGTTTTTACTGTATTCCTTCTTGATTCATGTGTAAAAATGCGAGTGACTTGTTGTCATGGAAATGATACTTGATGTGAAAGACTCCAAAGTAGTTATAAAACAGTATATTCCTCTTTGATTTGTAAAAATGCAAGTGACTTGTTGTCATGGAAACGATACTTGATATAAAAAAGTTAACTTGTATTTTTGTCACCTTCGGACTAGCATATAGTTACAGTATATAAAAATCTGATATTTTTGTTATTCTGGGTTAGGAAGGGCATAACCAGAAACTCTGTAAGGGAGGATCACATTTCCAAAGGGGGCATCATTATTTAAATCACATCAATTGTTTCATATGATATACTATCTGTTTTCCATCCTGGACACCTGTGATGTACATCACACAATGTACCCACAGGGGGGGAGGGGGGTTCTCAGATAGGTACCTCTTAGGGGTCCATGGTTTTATCAATATCACACTTGTTGGTACCTTTTACGAGTCAAAATGAACTAAACTGGTATCTTTTAGGAGTATAATCGAATGTTCCTGACGAGCACCCCTGTCCAAACAAATTTGGAATTCACCAGGGGTTGAGCAGCTCTCCCCATTTTTTTTCTGGGGACCTCTACTGATAAGGCCACAATGCATTAAGTACAGATCATACTACTTTATGATGTGGCCTAACCACCAGAGGAATCTATATCTTATGTCCAACTCCAAAGGGGTGATCCCAAGCCTACTACAGAGGCTGTTGTAACTTGTGGTGGAATCATCTGCTTTCACACAGCACATCCATCTCACCATAGACATCTTGCTTCCCCTCTATATTCTCCTCACCACCCACCCGACATTCCTTACATAGAAAACTTCATGTCTCCCTTTGCAGCCTGTTACCTGCTGTAGTGCCTGCATGTACTGATGATCAATGCCATCCTTCCAAAGGTGCAAATACTCATTCTCAATTTGCCATGCTATTATGGGCCCACCTTTGGAATACTATAAGCAACCAAAATAGAGCAGATTTTATGACTGTGAAAAGTGCTGCGAAAGAGTTGTTCCGTGCCGCAACCGTAACCGTACCGCGATTCAGTATCTACAGCAGGCCAGGTTCTGTACTGCCACTGCAACCGTACCATGCCATCCACGGTACTTTTCACAGTCATGCAAAACCTGCTTTATGCTGTCAGCAATTAGAGACAGGTAAAAGTTACTATTATAACAAGCATAGAATGACATCATCTCTAGAGTGAACTTTGAGCTGATTTAATGTCTACAGCTACATTGAATCATAGGCTTGCCTTGTCTGTAGACCCACAGTTACATGCCTGAAATTTTTTCAGCAAATCATTTTACTTTGTGGCTGTACCTTTCTCTGATTCTGTTCTGGAGGGGAGAAAGCTTACTGTTTGGATTTAATATTTAACCAAGGTTTGTTATGATAATTAGCTTTATTTGAGATCCATGGAAATTTACTGACCTTCAGGTCCATAAACAAGCTGCTCTGCTCGTAAAGTTATTCCTCTGATGAAAATGGAAAATCTCTTGTTTATTAAGTTATAAATAGAGGAAAAGATCCACAAAAGCTCAACCATGTTTTCAAATTTGGAATTTATTCAGGTCCATGAAAAATGAAATTTTTATATTTCTATATTTTCTATATTTTATCCCTTCAAAAGACCTTCAAAGATATTTGCAAGAAGACCCAGGAAACCATTGGAGGCTCAAAAAGGTTGATAATAAATACATGTACATGCATGACTGTCTCTTTTCAAATGGCCACAGCACATGCAATGTCATGGCAGATTAATAATTATTATAGCTAATGATTATCTAGCACAATATCAAAAATGTCAGTGACTTGCTGCAATCAAGTTGAATAATTAAGCAAGTTAAGATTAGATCACCTGTAATGGTGTCAGTAGAGGAAAAAGTTCATCAAAATATTTTTCAACGGCTTCCAGGTATGGAGGATAAGATGTCCTGAGCTTTTGGTTGGGGTCATTCATCAGCCAGCTTGTTAAAAATAAATAAGTATAGAATGGTTGGAATAACTGTTAGCATCAGTAGATAAACATTATATAATATTTGTTAGCAGTGCATCATTCAGATTCTCAAGCTATTCTATTACTGCTATAAAAATGCAAGTAAGTAGATCAGTCTTTATTATAATTAAGGAAACCACGCACAGGGGCCATGCATAGGCCAACTTTTCAAACAAGAAAATTTCAAACATAGAATTTTGCATGACACTGTCCACAAGAGTATATTAGCACTTCTTTTCAGTAAATAGCTGGATCGTAAATTTCATCAGCTGATCAGAGAAAAAGAATGATTTTGATTTTCTCTATCACCATCATGGCCATGCTTTCGGCTGATTTGCACTCTGCAATTTGTCGGGCCAATGGATGATTCCAGCTATTTATGTGCATCCACTATTCTTTATTCAGAATGCAGCAAGCCCTTTTTTAGCAGTTTGTTCAACAAATGTCACACATCTACCAACATGAAGCATGCACTACATTTAGCTGGAATCATTCATATTACATACCTGTCAACTCTCCAGGTTTACGCGGGAGACTCACGGTTTTGAGTCAAATCTCCCGGTCTCCCGGTTTTCACCGTAAATCTCCCGGGAAATCAACTCGCTCAGTCAATTTCTGCATTAAAACCTCTAGATTTTAAGCGAGCAAGGTTTTTGGGGGGGGGGGGGGGGGGGGATCAATTGTCCAAGGTTGGCAGGTATGATTTATTCCCCAAAAAATGTGGACCAGATACACAAAAACTCTGCTGCATCAATCTGTTACAGATTTTCTAATTTTCTAATTGACAAATTGCACCAAAACCAGCCATAAAATGAAACAAAGTCCACCATCAAATGCAAATATCTTTGGTTGTAGCTGTACATAACAAAATCACATATTGACAATAAAGAGAAAATGAAAACAACAAAACAATGAATGATGAGACTATAACAAAGGCACAACAATTACAATCATTACATGACAACAAAAATGTTCAATAGAGAAGATTTCATAGTGAAACCAGTCACAAAGTCATTGAACACAAATGTGGAATAAAACCTATAGGAGTGACTGCAAAGTTATTGTAAATTAGTACTCATGACAGTCATCTGAAATCTGCTCTATTAGCAGATGATAATAATAAACAATGGTTTAGATTGTGCAGCTTTTATCACATTTTTCACTTACCTTGGGAGGCCGCCAAAGTCCCACTCAGCACAAATATAGGGACCAGGGCGGATGATGACATACAGTCCAAGGTTCTTAGCCATCTGGACAAATTTGCTGTGGGAGAGCATCAGATTAAAAAGTATCATTAACTTGTGTGTGGCTTAGAAAGTCAAAGGAGTTGTTGGAACTTCAGAATCTCTTTTATTTGAAATAATCACGGGTGCTGAACAAGAAAAATGAAATTCACCCCTAAGAAATATCAATATGGGCATGGCTATTATAAATTCAGCAAAGACAAAGCTATATTACAGTAACTTTGGCATGAGTAACTTTGGATAAACAAAGAATAATTTCAGGTTTTCATGCGAGAGCTGCTTCAGATGAGCCCACTATGGTAAGTGCATATGATGGATGCCCGTCCAGCCTCTCGACTTGACATATTTGCCCATACATTTCTTTGTAAAAAGTAAGCAAGAATACGAAGTTTTGAAAATTCATATCTCAGCCAGTTTTCAAGTAATTCTTTTCAAACTTTGCAATTTTACTAATACGGATGTGTAGAATTGAAAACTTGATTTCATTTCCTGATAACTATTAAATATTATTAATCAATTCTGCATGATAACACCCTATACATAGCAAACTGTGCAGTACTTACACAATATCATATGCATCTCGAAATATGAAATTCCCTCTGATTTCTTCATGTACATTCCAAGCAATATAACTATGAAGAAAAGGTTCCAGTTTAGTTAATTATTATCTTAGCCAATCAGAAATGAAATCCATTTAACAACCAACCAATCAGGAGGTGAAGTAATTACAACTTGTGTTAAGTTGTGACCCAAGAAAACACTGCTGACAATATACACCTAATGGACGATTCCAGCTACCGTAAGCGTACTCGCTCTTCTATAAGCTGTGCCCCACAACTACCAGAATGCAGTGCATGCATTTTTAACAATTTGTTCAGCAAAAAAAAAAAACAGGCCTGATAGATCATCATGGCATGGCATCCAGGGGCTAGGCATCCATCATCCAGGGGTTAGGCATCCGGCATCCAGGGGTTAGGCATCTGGCATCCACTAGTGCTCTGGATGCCCTTACATGGGGCGACAAGTAATCATTTGTAAAGTTTTTGTTAGCAATCTGATTGGCTTGGGGAAAACATTGTAACATGGCCTTGAATCTTTGGAATGGTGGAACAGGGTGTCTAGAAAACTAAGATCTAGAAAACAAAGATGAAAGACGCAAGACCTAGAAAACTAAGATCTAGAAAACTGGTTTCCATTTCGCTTGCTTCTATTTTTGTGAAAAACATTGCGGATTTTTGTCACCACAGGCAACCCACAAGCCAGAATCCAACATGGCGGACAAATAAGTGTTTTTATCGAATGCTTGCGCTGTTTGTTGGCTGATTTGTACATCGTGAGTTTCAACAACCTAACGGACCAATGCAATAAGGATGTACTCTTGAAGTTGGAGTAGATCTTGTTTGGAATGAAGTCTGTTTATAGCAGAAAAGTTCGAGGTTCTTTGTTTCCTTGATTTATGGCGAGGAGTACGGGTCGACGCAGTGATCATGCAGAAACTCAAAAGCGAAATGGTAAGGGACCGTTCATTTTTTATCAGGGAGGGGGGGCTGGTGGAAATGAGTGGAGACCCTGTATTTTTTTGGGTGGCCCCCCCTTTCATGTCCGTATTTTTTTAGGTGCCCCCCCAAAATCCAATGTATTTTTTCTGGTGCCCCCCCCCCCCCCCCCTTATAAATGCTTGCCCTGTAAGATAGACTCTTGCCTAAGTGATGCAGTCTCATTCTTCTTAACGTTTTTCTTACTTATGTCAAAGCTAAGGAACCGATCCCCCCTTAGAACTATTAAGCGTTTTCGTGACACCCACCTCAGGTCCCCTATTTGACCTAGTAGAAGACATTTTACATAAAGAGGGAGTCACATAATCTTTGCGCGCGAAGCGCGCCCAACTTTTGATAACCGCATTTCATCAAGCCTCAGAAAAAGGGTGTAGATGTTTTTGTGTGTATAGTAACCAAAGCCTGAAAGGTTGGATAAAGTTATCCATGGATAAAAGTTATCTGTTGTATAGGATTTGTTCAAGATTTATCCGTTGGATAAGCATTTATCTACACATAACTCTTAACTGAACTTCTAGGAACCAGCCCCAGAAAATACGCTAATTATATAGGTTATATGAATGCTCCTAGTGAAGGGCTCCTGAGCCTTTAGGTAATACTTTTCATGCGCTCCGCAAATGAAGAAATTAACGTTTAGCCCAAATGACTAAACGTTGAACTCACGCTAACCTTAGGTGTGTTCTTTCAAACATAGAGACTGCCCGGCAGGCCTATCAGTGCATATTATATGGTAAATTCTTCATGCGCGCGAAGCGCACCGAAATTTTTATTAAGTATTGAGTGTAACAACATTGCATGCTGTAAAAATACAAACTTTTCGTTTCCTCCCTGTTATGTGCTTGTATTTTTTTGGGTGACCTCCCCTTTAGTGGCGTATTTTTTTGGGTGACCCCCCCTTTGAGGCCGTATTTTTTTGGGTGACCCCCCCACCCCTCATTTCCACCAGCCCCCCCTCCCTGATAAAAAATGAATGGTCCCTAAGAAAAAATTTGTCAGTCTTAGTTTTCTAGATCTTAGTTTTCTAGGTCTTAGTTTTCTAGATCTTAGTTTTCTAGATCTTAGTTTTCTAGATCTTAGTTTTCTAGATCTTAGTTTTCTAGATCTTAGTTTTCTAGGTCTTAGTTTTCTAGGTCTTGCATCTTTCATCTTTGTTTTCTAGATCTTAGTTTTCTAGACACCCTGGTGGGACATTTTTCAAATGGAAATTTAATTTGACATTAGGGACATTGCATGCCCTGGGGATGCTCAGCTCAGCCAAATGGCTTTGCATATTTTTCTCACCATCGAGTTACCTCAGTCACCCAAGCATGTAATGAAAATTTTCATTTGCTTGAGCGAATAACACGCTACTTTCAGCACTTACGTTTCAACCGTATTCAAGCCCATCGCTTTAAGCTTCATAAGTCTATCTTCCCAGTATTCCGGCACCACACGAAAGTAATGAATCGTCCCGCTCAATATCGTAAACGGTTTGCCACTCAACGTAAACCCATTTCCTGCCATCTTCAAGCTTTGTGGGCCTGTTTTTACAGTCAAATTAGTCTTCACGACTGAATGTTTATTTGCCAATGCGTCTAGATTGCTGCCTTTCATTGCAAGCCAGTAGATCACATACAGCAAACACAACACTACAAGAACCACTAAATAACCAGGCCGACGGCGAAACGTGTCTAGCTGAAAACAGATCGCTGCAACTACTCTTTTGTAACCCATTTTGGCGCTTTTTATCATCTGTCCAGGTCTCTGTGCACTAGAGAAGGTACTTAATAAAAATGTACAGCTTTAGACTGCGAATTTAGAAGTTTAAAAAGTTGTTCTCTCAGAAGATGCTGCAAAATGGGCGACCAATCCTCCATGTTGTGAGTAATGTGACAAAATCTCTACGCACGGGGTAGTAGTAGATGCGACTGTCACGCAATATTTTAAAATCGTATTTAAAACGATTACTTTATTTTTCATGTTACTTTTCTTATAAATTTATAGAATTTGGCTTCACAGAACCTTTTTGCCATGCATTTAAAATATCAAAAGTACATATCGTCACTGTAGACAGTAAACGCAAAGTAATAATGGTTCATTCCCCCCTCTCCTCCCCTGTGGAAAGAAAATTTTCATTAGTCAGAGCCTGGTAACTAGTAAAACCTGAAGCGCGCCTTTTTATTTTGACTGAAAAAAAGTTGAAAAATCTTCCTAAAAAATATTGTCAAAATGTTTCCGCTAGCGAATCAAAACCCCTTGGAACTAATGAGGTATGCGTGGAATTGCTTTTGAAGTGATTTTTAAGTTCGAAAAATAATTAGCCAATTTGACTTCCACACTATTTTATCTTTTTACTGGTGCAGATTCACTGGCAAGAAGAAACGCCGTTTTGATGACGATTTTCATAAGTTTATCCAGAAAATAACAAAGGTAGGTTAATAAGTTAAGATAAAAGCTCCTTTCCTATTTGCTGCTAAAACGTTTTTTTAGCAATAAGGATAGAAAAAAAGTAAGTTTCTTTTACACCTTTCATGAAAAAATCCCGCGGCGTTTTTCTGACCTCTTTCAGCTCTTTCTTATTGACATTTTCAGCTTCTTTTGTTTGTTTCTTTTACAGAGCAGCATTTTCAATGGTTCTATCATGGCTGTCATAGTAATAAACGCACTTTGCATTGGCCTGGAGACCATGGAGCAATACAAAGACGCATATAAAAACGCATTCAAGATCCTGGACGAGTTTTTTCTCTCCATCCACACTTACAGTACACCATGGAGTTTTTCATGAAGCTCTACGCTACTGGCGCAGTAGTTACAACATCTTTGACTTTTCCATCCTCGCCATGTCTTACATACAAGTCATAATCAAGGAGCTCAACGTTGGCGAGAATGTGTTAACTCCACTTAGATTGCTTAAGAGGTAATGCACCTGTCACTGGAAACACCGCACTTAAACAGTGAAAAGAATAAGCTTCTATTTTCCACCCACCGACGCATTTCTATCGAACCGGTCAGAGTCCGAACCCGGTTTCTCAATAAACACCAGCTCTTACATTTCATGCCTGCGCTACTCTCGTTCTCCTTTAGGGTTACAAAATTCGGTAGTTTGATTTATAGCGGAACTCCTGAGCGGAGCACCATACATAAGGAAAAGTGGTATCAGAATTCAGACGTATTAACCATCAAGTCGCTTTTGAGTGGTTTCAGAGGTTTTTGTCAATTTCAATGACGTAAACAGTGACGTCATGTCACGTAACTTTGACAATAGACAGGTATGAACCTAAAGACAACTTTTGCCAAGTTTGGTCGTCATTGGAGCTTTCCTACTGGAGATACGATTTTTTTCCTCTCATTTCTGAATAAAACGTATAGTGTAATTCCGTGTGTGTGTCCGTCCGCTCGGCACACAGGCATCCCAATTTCAGGCGGGAAAATAGGCCAGAACGCACCGCGCGCTTCTATTTTTGTCGCCTTCGTGTTTACTGCGGTTTTCATAATTCTGCGAACTCTCGCTAACGATTTCCAAACGTCAAACCGCCTTCTGGCTTCCGTCAATCAAACTCCCGAGGCTTCTCGTCGTTACTCTTTGTGCTTTTTGATTGGCCAGCACGTAACGCTGCTGTCGCGACAGGAAGCCACTTTAGCACTTCTTAGGCGCTGGCCAATCAAAAAGCACAAAGAGTAACGACGAAAAGACTCGGGAGTTTGATTGACGGAAGCCAGAAGGCGGTTTTACGGTTGGAAATCAATAGCGAGAGTTCGCAGAATTACGAAAACCGCAGTAATTTTAACGGAGCTACGGCCAGGCGCTAGTTGACCAACATTGGGTTAATTAAAGTTATGTTGTTAGAAGCAAGGGGGTGTACCACCTATGTCACACGGCATGACGTCATCAAAACTAGAAAAGTCAATATCTCAAGAAGGCAACATCGTTAGGTGACCAAACTTAGGTAAAGTTATCTTGGAGGTACGGGGTGGTGCAACACCAAGGTCACGCCACATGACGTCATCGATGACGTCATCAAAACTAGAGAAGCCAATATCTCAAGAAGGCAACATCGTTAGGTGACCAAACTCGCGTAAAGTTATCTTGGTGGAAAGGGGGAGCACCACCAAGGTCAAGTGGGATGACGTCATCGATGACATCATCAAAACTAGAAAAGTCATTATCTCGAGAAGGGAACATTGCTAGGAGACCAAACTTGGATTAAGTTTTTTGGAGGCAAGGGGATGCACCACCAAGATCACGTGGGATTACGTCATCGATGACGTCATCAAAACTAGAAAAGTCGATACCGTGATGACAGTAATGCTGGTATGTCAGTAATGATTAGAGCTCCGCTTTTAGGCATTGCCTAAATCTATATATTAATATAGTACATTTGAAATCTTACCTCATGTTTTTTCTTGTCCAGCATATTGACAGCTGTTCGAGTCTTGCTTTCCAAATCTGGTACAAACTTTTAGCTGGGTATCTTTCACCTATGAAAGGTATACATAGAAAACAATTTAACTAAAATTTCGTAAGTTTACGTTGTGTTACCAATATTGCACAATTCTAAACAGAAAAAATATTTACAGGTTTACCTTTCTTATTGGTCACCGTCTGCACAAACTTTCATAATCCAAAAGTCAAGGGACTGCACCGACATTTTCTTCCAGTTATTCTTATCGAGGCCATGGTACGAATCAAGTGAAGTCGATCGCGACCCAGCGCTAAATGGAAATTCAGACTTCAACACGAATACACCTCAAGTCCCAAGTGATTTCGATTCAAGCGTAGTTTTTTAGAAACTCCGCTGTAAAGTGTAAACAGAACAAAGGGCTATGTAATTAGTTAACTGTGATTTACGGGCTTAATCCAACCGCTTATCACTGATGAAAGTCGGATTATTTCGGTTTTGATAATAACACACGGGTATATGCAAACCACTTCGCTCTTGTTCTCTTTGTTGTATCACAACAACCGACAGCAAGACAAAGAAGTTGATTCTACTTCAAGTCTTTCTCTTTCAATTTTACCTCCCAAATAATTAATGAGCATGTGAAGTCATTTCAAATCCTCCAATTCGGACTGGACCATATTTCCTGGAACTAATTGCTGCGGACTTGAAATACGGTCGAGTCCTCATTGTCGGATTTGAAATATTACATATCGTACGTAACATGAAATACCTTTCTCACGCGCATTCAATTATCAATATAATTCCTGACCTTGAATTTTTGTTAAGAATTCCTTAATTTTCAGGCGGTGGGTAAACTGTGTTTATAGGTCAATAGGTGTTAACAATTTTTTTTAGCAAATATTTATTCACCTGGGCCAGACTGGGACATTATTTGGACGTCAGGGTACAATGTCTGTACACTCTTTTTTCTTTATAAGAACCTTTTTTATAAGAACGTCGAGGCTGAAATATGGCCAAATATTAAGAACATTCTGATACATTTACTGTAAAAAATACCTGATTTTGCCCAGGCTGAAGTCGATTCTTAGACGTTCTTATAAAAAAAAAGAGTGTATGTCTATTCATCCGTTTATTTTTCGTCCGTCCGTTTGTCCGCAGTGCGCGGCCGTAACGTAAGCCAATCATGCTAGGATGTTATCTGTCTGTTTGTCTGTCTGTCCGTCGCAATATATTTCTCTGCCTTTTAGTCTGTCTGTATTGTCTGCCAGTTATTCTGTCTATCTGTCCGCCAATGGGTCTGTCTATTTTTAACTGTTTTTGGTGATCTGTACCTGGGATCTCGAAGATGTATGTATACCCGCCTAACTGTCGCGCTGCCTATCTGTTCGTGGCTTCTTCCTTCCATGTGCTTGTTGTTATTTGTGCCTGGGTTGCGCTCTTCATCATTGCCGTTCCATCGCTTCCCCTTTGATTATCGGTTCGTCAGAGAACTCTATCTTCATATCTGGACGCGGTTTCTCCAACTCAAACAGAATAATCTGCCGACAAAAGTTACAATGAGATTTTTATACTGTTTATGACTATTTGAATGTTTTTGTTTTCCTTGCTTGTTCGTTCGTTTGTTTCATATAGCCTGTTAGCAGGCAATGGATCGTTGTTTTTATGGCGAGAAATCCGGCGTAAGAACCATTCCCAAAGGACGCCATTGTGCTCAGTTCATCATGACTGGTTCTACCAAACAAAGGAAGCTTTGTGACGCAACCCGTGAACAATACATAGGTTCGTTCCGCAATAAAAACACCATCTACCAGCAGCCTATTTGTTTCGTTGCTTTTGTATTCTTTTCCGGGACCAAAATTTTCCATAAACGTCTGGGTACGAGATAGCCTGCTAGCAGGCGTTGGAGGCTGTTCTTATCGGCGAAACCCCGGAGTTCGTAGTTGCGAGAGCCATCTTGGATTTTTTTTGGCCGAGTGACAATGGGGCGAGTGACAAAACGAGGGGGTCTCTGGGTACGAGATTGGCTCTGGGTAGGCTCAGGGCACATCCATTTGAGGGCCTTCGCTGATTGGCTAATTTTGAGCGTTGGAGCATGCGCTGAAAGGTCTTTCTTTCAGCGGCTCTGTATTAAATCTCGCGAATGCGTCAGTGGCTGTCACCAGAGCCTCCCCCGCGAGGTTACGAGCCGGGCATTCTCGTACCCAGAGCTCCCCGGCTCGTTCTCACCTCGCAGGGGAGGCTCTGGTGACATCCATTTTAGGACCTTTGCTGATTGGCTGGTTTTGAACGTTGGTGCATGCGCAGAAAGATCTTTCTCTCGACGGCTCTGTATAAAATCTCGCGCATGCGTCAGTGGCTGTCACCAGAGCCTCCCCCGTGAGGAGACGAGCCGGGGAGCTCTGGGTAAGAGAATACGAGCCGGGGAGCTCTGGGTAAGAGAATGCGAGCCGGGGGCTCTGGGTAAGAGAATGCGAGCCGGGGAGCTCTGGGTAAGAGAATGCGAGCCGGGGAGCTCTGGGTAAGAGAATGCGAGCCGGGGAGCTCTGGGTAAGAGAATGCGAGCCGGGGAGCTCTGGGAAAGAGAATGTGAGCCGGGGAGCTCTGGGTAAGAGAATGCGAGCCGGGGAGCTCTGGGTAAGAGAATGCGAGCCGGGGAGCTCTGGGTAAGAGAATGCGAGCCGGGGAGCTCTGGGTAAGAGAATGCGAGCCGGGGAGCTCTGGGTAAGAGAATGCGAGCCGGGGAGCTCTGGGTAAGAGAATGTGAAGTAGGCGGAAACGGAGACGGAGAAGTAAGGTCGTACGTTCGTGTGAAAATTCAATGACAGAGGCGTAAGCCTCGTTCACGTGTAGTTTGGCACGGTAAGAGAGCTGACACCCAGAGTCGAGCCGTGGAAGGCTCATTCGTTCTCCTTTCTACGTCTCCACTTCCGTCAATTCAATTTTCACTGGAATGTAAGCGAAGGAGACGGCGAAGGAAACGTCAGAAACACGACCTTCTGTTCTGCTTCAATCACAACCTCTAACGTCTTCTTCGTCGTCGACTTCATTGAATTTTCACACGAAAATACGCGTCCTTACGTCTCCATCTCCGCCGGCTTAGTTCACTAGTGTAAATCAGGCTTAGGAGGATATCCACCAGCTGGCAGGCCTTCTTACCGTGTTTTCACCAATATTCAGCCAAACGCCTGGTAGATACAGCGTGTATTGTGGGCCAATCTCCCAATAGCGTCCGATATTACGGCCGTTGACAAAACATACTCCTTTACCCCACCCCTGTAAGTTGACAAAAGTGTCACGTGGATAGCCCTGGACGTTGAGTGTTGCTTTGTAGAAACTTGGCGCATGACGGGTTTTGTTGTTGGAAAGCCTGAGGACCTTGGGAACCTTGGGCCATAACATTTCTGTAAACGCTCTGGTGGGATGAAAACAGAATACTTATGATCAATGAAAATCAACATGAATAGCAACAACAACAACGATAACAACAAACTGTAACAACCACAAACACAAATCTGCAGCAACAACAACAAACTGTAACATACAAAAACTGAAATAATTACAAACACTGCAACAGCATCAACAACAACAAAATGTTACAACAACAGCAGCAACAACAACAGCAACAAACTGTTACAACAACAGCAGCAACAACAACAACAACAAAATGTTACAACAACAGCAGCAACAACAACAACAAAATGTTACAACAACAGCAGCAACAACAACAACAACAAAATGTTACAACAACAGCATCAACAACAAAATGTAACAACAATAGCAGCGACAACAACAACAACAAAATGTTACAACAACAGCAGCAACAACAACAAAATGTTACAACAACAGCAGCAACAACAACAACAAAATGTTACAACAACAGCAGCAACAACAACAACAACAAAATGTTACAACAACAGCAGCAACAACAAAATGTTACAACAACAGCAGCAGCAACGACAACAAAATGTTACAACAACAGCAGCAACAACAACAACAAGAACAACAACAAAATGTTACAACAACAGCAGCAACAACAACAACAACAACAAAATGTTACAACAACAGCAGCAACAACAACAACAAAATATTACAACAACAGCAGCAACAACAACAACAACAAAATGTTACAACAACAGCAGCAACAACAACATCAAAATGTTACAACAACAGCAGCAGCAACGGAGACGACAACAACAACCTTAACGGACCATGCCACCGTTGCACAATGCATTGCACGCCGTGTTGTTAAAAACGAAAGAAACAAAACAAAAGAAAAATAACTGTTCAAAAACTTAAATTAATCTATCAACTGGCCTCTCAATCTCTGCTTTGAGTTGCTATGTCAGGGGCATAGGCAACATGGCGCGCAATGCATTATAGAACGGTGTCATGGGACTTTAAACGTTGCCATTGTACGACAAAACAAGGTTTTAGGTTTGCATTTCGAAGAAACACATACTGTCCCGCGACGAGTTTGTTGAAATCCAGAGGGAAGATTCTCCATTTTCTAGGCGTTTGTCCATCCACCATAACCTTGCCGAGAATTCCTAAAGGAAATAATGCCGTGTTATCCTTTATCACCTCTCTTCTGGCGAAAAATCACTTAATTCTAATCCTCTTTGGAGTCCCAAGTGATTGACTGCCTACTAGTTAGCAGAGAAAGAGTGGAGTGGAGTTTCACTTTTTCTCACGCAGAAAAAAATAACTCACTTCCAGGACTGGTTTTCCAGCTCTGAGCGCTTGCTACGAAGGCTTACTCAGACATGCCCCGACTAACTATTTGTTTCTCAGATCGGAAATTCGCTCCTAATGGTCATTTGCAAAAAAATTCCAGAGTGGCTGCCATTCTGGGGTTCACCAGTTTGACTTCCCACTTTACATCAGAGAAGAAAAACCTTGTCAACGAGATTGTGAATAACAAACATTATAAATTGCACAGTCCCAGCCTAGTCCCAGGCGTTCCTCGTATGCAGTGAGAAAAGGTAAACCGCTGAATGTGCGCGGGCTCAGGCCTTTCCTGTGACCTCACGTTACTGTGACGTCGCGCTTCTACCACAGGAAGCCAGCCCAGAACGGTTAGCACTCGTTCACATTGTCCAAAAGGACGTCCTATTGTCTGTGAAACAATAGAACGAGGCGTAGATACATTGTGATGTTTTTTGGGTCAATGTGAATGAGTGCTAACCGCCCAGAACGCCACTGAGGGACGAAGGCTGGTACAGTCCCCTTCCGCTACGGAACGACAACAGAGTAAACACGCTCAGGAAGCGCTATTTCAGGGTCTTCGTCCCTAAGACGGATCGTTTTCGCAACACATTTATTGTCAAACACGCAAACAGCCATTTCAATTCTATCTCTCTATCTATCTTACCTTTTCGCTGATTATCCATGACTGCGAATTCACTCGAGTATGAATTTACTCGGCCCAGGTTCTCCACCAAAATGTCGAGTATGACGTCATCGTCCTGATCTGTCGGCTGGATTTTTAATAATAATTCGTATTAGTGTTATCATTAACTTTTTTGATAATTCTCTTAGGGATGGTGTCCTTCGCTTCAATATAGAATAAAAACACAGACCCCTGTGGAAATTCCAGTGTATTACACAAATACCCCTGTGGAAAATCCAGGTTAAAAATAATAATAATTCGTATTAGTGTTATCATTTTCTTTTTTGATAATTCTCTTAGGGATGGTGTCCTTCGCTTCAATATAAAATAAAAACACAGACCCCTGTGGAAATTCCAGTGTATTACACAAATACCCCTGTGGAAAATCCAGGTTAAAATATTAGGCTTATCTCCGGTGTAATAACCTGTGAGTCCGCACGAACTGCGTCACAAAGCTTCCTTTGTTTGGTAGAACGAATCAGGATGAAATAAGAACTGAACACAAAGGTGTCCTCTGGGAATGGTTATTACACCGGAGTTAACCCAAATATTAAAAGAAACAGACCAATATGACCGATATCCTTATCCAGGCCCCATTTAAACCAGCGCTGCTGAATTGGGCTCGCCTGGCTAAATATTGCTAATAAATAAATAAATACCAAAGAATCCCCGCTATTTGAACTATACTAGAAGACAAACAAATACCTTCTGAAATTGTAATTCAATTTCATTCCGCTCCATCTTTTTGAAGTCGAAGACTTTTTTCTCAGAGTCATAAGCACATAAGGTAGACACCAGCTTGGAATTGACAAGAATCTGTGGGCAGGAAATTGGAAGAATCAGTAAGATCGCAAGAGGTGAACAAAACACTTTGTGGCTGAAACCGTCTAAGAAAGCTACGTATTTGTAGTATTCAGTTTCCTCACATTTCCATAGAGCGTTTCAAGAAATCGTATGTAAATAGACTTATTTTAACATAATTTGGCCGTATATTTGTAAATAAGTAAGTCATTTTTAATGTAGTTTGTTGCGGATTTGATGAGGGGGGATGAGGGGGGATTGATGAGGCAGGACGAGGGGGGATGGGTGGGCGGGCCACCAGTTCCCTTGATACACTCTCAGATTCACTGATACGTTTTCGATGGGTGGGCGGGCCACCAGTTCCCTTGATACACTCTCAGATTCACTGATACGTTTTTGATGGGTGGGCGGGCCACCAGTTCCCTTGATACACTCTCAGATTCACTGATACGTTTTCTTCTGAGACGTAGCCGCCATTTCCTTGGCCAGAAATATGGCCGCGTCAGTAATATATTCTCCCTGATCCCATTGTGCTCATATAAATTATGGCAAGGAGACCTGATAAGCCTAAAGATTGTGCGAAAGACGAAACAGGGAGTGGGTGGGTGGGAAAAGCGAAAAGGGCGTCGCCAGGGCTCGGGAGCACAAAGACGAACACATGCAAAAGTGGCAGCCGGACGGAGGGGCTCCCTTACTCCGAGAGAAAAGAGAAAATTGCCAATGAGAGCATTCCTATTCACACTAATTGGACTAGTGAGAATCGAGAAAAAGATATAACATAATCCGCTAGTGAGCTGAGTTTACAACAGTTCTTAGACAAGTAGATACCAAAGGTGAAAAAAAAAAAAACTAGGACTTCATAAAATACAAGGAATAATGCACACAGAAAAAGGAAGCGGAAACGCATATCTAAGCATTAGAGCACAACTTTATATAACTTTATCGGCGCAATAGAGCATGCGTGATGCTGGGAGAGACACGAGACGAGGGATTTTAAAACGTTTCGAGTGTCTCTCCCAACATCACAAGCGCCCTATTTGCCGATAAAGTCATAGAAAGTTGTGCTCTAATGCTTTTATGATATAAATAGAGAGAAAGGACAAAACAGATAAGATTTGTGCCGACGTTTCGGACTCTTTACTTTCAGTCCTTCATCAGGGCGGTTACAGAAATCAGTTACATATGTATACGCGTATATACAAACGTACCCTGCGCGCGCAGACAAATTCTGAATGCGCGCGCTCAAAGAGGAGAAAACGAAACTGAATACAATGGTACAATTTAGTAATAAGCTAAGTCTAAAGAGTTCTAAATTTCTTCTCTAAGGTTAAGTCCATCAGGGCTCATGGTTCTTAACTTGTCGATCCAAAGGCCCTCGACAGAAGTCAGATCCTCCTGTTTAGCCACCTTTTTAATGCACTTGATGGTGAGGTCTGATATTGCCCATTGCTTGAATTGAAGTGTGCCGCGACAGGATTAGCGTCAGCGTACTTTTGCCAATTTTTGATCGTACATTTGTGGGTTCTAAAGCGTGCATGTAACGGGAGGCTCGTTTCTCCGACGTACTGCTTTTGGCATTTTTTGCACGAGATGAGGTAAACCACGTTGCGGGATTTGCAGTTTAAGACGCTGTTGATGGAGTAGCGCTTTCCTTTCTTGGAGCTCGAGAAGGAATCACTCGTATCCACAAAGGTGCACGTGCCACATCTTGTGTCCCCGCATGGCCTCATACCACGTTGTGTGGGGTTATCCGGTGTTAGGCGGGCTCTGACTAGGATGTCCCTGATGTTATGGGGACGTCTAAAGGCTACAATGGGAGGCTCCTTTATGACTTTCTTCATCCGTTCAGAGACGCAAAGGATGGGAAACGCGTCTCGTATAATCCGAGGTGCATTCCTTAAGAGTGGGTGATAGGTGACAACAAGTGGTACCCTGCTGGATTTGCTTGCAGTGTTGTTACGGCGAACCGCAAGAGCGTCTGCCCGTGAGATTTCAGAGACTCTGGCGATGCTTCTATTTACAAGGTCCTGTGCGTACCCTCTTTTTGCGAGGTAGGCGGACAGCTCAGAACAGCGTTGGCGATAGGAGTCTTCAGTCGAGCAAATTCTGCATCAACAGCGTCTTAAACTGCAAATCCCGCAACGTGGTTTACCTCATCTCGTGCAAAAAATGCCAAAAGCAGTACGTCGGAGAAACGAGCCTCCCGTTACATGCACGCTTTAGAACCCACAAATGTACGATCAAAAATTGGCAAAAGTACGCTGACGCTAATCCTGTCGCGGCACACTTCAATTCAAGCAATGGGCAATATCAGACCTCACCATCAAGTGCATTAAAAAGGTGGCTAAACAGGAGGATCTGACTTCTGTCGAGGGCCTTTGGATCGACAAGTTAAGAACCATGAGCCCTGATGGACTTAACCTTAGAGAAGAAATTTAGAACTCTTTAGACTTAGCTTATTACTAAATTGTACCATTGTATTCAGTTTCGTTTTCTCCTCTTTGAGCGCGCGCATTCAGAATTTGTCTGCGCGCGCAGGGTACGTTTGTATATACGCGTATGCATATGTAACTGATTTCTGTAACCGCCCTGATGAAGGACTGAAAGTAAAGAGTCCGAAACGTCGGCACAAATCTTATCTGTTTTGTCCTTTCTCTCTATTTATGTTCGATTTTATTGGGACATTGCATCCAATTTGGATCCAGATCCATCGCTGTTAGTGTTTTCAAAACTATTTCAAGCCAAATGCTTTTATGATGTAGCGGAGGAGAACCTAGACTTGCTCCAAGTCGTCCTCTCCTCTCGTCAATGGACAGAGCGAGGCGAGCGAAGCGAGCCGAGCGATCGAGCGAGGACTTAAAAAATCGTTTTAAGCGACTTTTAAGAAAGTCTAAGGAGAACCATTACGTTATCGGTGAAAAAGAGCATAGAATTGGACCAATCAGAGCGCGCGTTACATCGTAGCTGTATTATAAATAGAAATAAACCACAGAAATATAACAATAAACTATTTAACTAATTGAAATTAAATTTATCCTCCTATTTCTTATTAGCTCATTGTTCTTACCTTAACTCTATCCCGATAATCCTCAATAACCAAACTCTTTGCATCGTGAGAGAGTTTTGTCTGGTAAACAATAAAGCCGTACCCTTGCCCGCCTTTGTTATTGATAGGTAGAAGCTCCATTGGCATGATTTTGTTAGTGGTAAAAGCCTGGTCCTGTAAAACAACGAGAAATAAAATGCGATTGGACTAATTGGCAAGAGAACTACAGTACGAACATGATATTCTTCTACGCAAGCATCTCTTTTATTCACACTAGCGACATAACGAAATAATTTTACAAAGTGTGGGAAAATAACAGAAATGCTCAGCATTTTTAAACAGTGTTTATTCCTACAGTATAGTGTATTGTGTATTCGTTGGAGAATTTTGTTCGCGTGACGTCATGCTTATGTTGTTATGTCGCTTGTGTGAATTACCAAAATCCAAACGCCAAAACTCGCAAGTCGTTAAACAATGAATTTAGCTGTAAGCAATCTAAGGCTTAGAAAGTATCATATGTCAAACACAGAGTTAAGGGGTTACTTACAACGTGTTTTAAGAACTTTTTCAGTGGCGCATAACCATCTACGCTGATATCATCTACAACGGAAGATCAAGGAACACGCTGAAATTACGGTTAAACTAGTTTAACCCCCGGGGGGACTCTAAGGTTAAAATGCTAGGGGTGACCGTCGGGAAACTCGAATTTGGACCCTAAAAAATACCTGATCGGAAAAAATTTCCACCCTAAAAAATACCAACAATTTTGACAGATTAAATTTTATTCTGGCCGTTTTTTTGATATACATCCTCTCGAGTTTCATTCTTTCAAATATTTTGGACCTATGTACTTTATTTGCGTGAGAACCCCCTAAAAAATACCTATTTTTTCTTACCCTATTATTACCTTTTTTTATTTTCGAACCCCTAAAAAATACCAGATCGCCGATTTCAACCCCTAAAAAATACGACGGTCACCCCTGGGAGTTCCCCCCCCCCCCCCGGGGGGGGGGGGGGGGTTAACCGTAATTTCAGCCACTTCTTTGTTATTGTTTTCGTTCGATATTAGAAGACGATTTACGTGTAGAAATCTATTAATAAACATCTCAAAACAAAGTTTCAGATTTGATTTACCAAATTCAATCGAGAACACTGCTCTATATCCTCTGTGGCCAACAATCTGGTCAGCCACTCCTTTCTTATTGTTTTCGTTCGATATCAGAAGAGTGATACCCTGCGTGCAGTGATTTCCTCGAAATCACTGCTCGCAGGGTAGAAGAGTGACGAATTACGTTTAGAAATCGCTAAATCAACATCTAAAAACAAAGTTTCAGATTTGATTTAACAAATTCAATCGAGAGCATTGCTCTATATCCTCTAAATCATCCGATGGAAATGGATGCTTTCTAAAACTAGGTAGTCGTTGCTATGCTGTCAAAATGGCGACTGACACAAAGACATATTTTTTTGTGATTCGACCAACGTGTGGCCAACAATCTAGTTACTAGGGTATGAAACCTATTGGCTTTATTATTAGCATCTTTGAAAGGTTTGCATGCAAGATGTTACTAATCTCAGTCCCGGGTTTAGATATCTTAATGGCAACCTAATTTCTTCGCTTTTTATGAGCATTTCATGGCGGGACATGAGAGGTTTTAGACTTTTGAGTTACTGGATTTTTTGCCACTGGCGAAATTGCTCGAAATCCTGGTAAAATCTATTCCTAAAGCAATCTTCTTATTACACTTCCCACAAGTCGTCCTCTCAAAGGATAAATGGACTTTAAGAGAGCCTAACTTCTTACCATATGCGGTCTTAGCTGTGCTTGGCGGAATTTCAGGAAACGGACGTGGAACTGTAGATTAAAAAAATAGAGATTAAACTTAGCTCAATAAAAGCTGCCTTCAAAATTTTCTCAATCCCTCCCCAGTCAGACCTAGGACATACGACGATCTAATCATGAGCCGTTCCTAATGCAAATGAACTTAGACAATAGAGTTTCTTCGTTTGCATTATAGGAACAGCTCATGATTTACTGTTTTACGGTGACTCCACGAAAAGTCCAAGCGGATTTTCTGTAAATATAAATTCGTTCATAACTTTTAAAATATTTATATATTATATCAAACTTGGAGGACAGTGGGAGGGATCATTTAGCAATAGTTTAACATATTGCGATCTTTATTTTCGTTAATACTTTTAATAATATCCCAGCTACAGTTGACCCCCTTGTTAGATATCTCTAAAACAAAATTGACCCCCTCTTTAGATATCTCTAAAACAAAATTTGGCTATTATTGTTGCACGGAATTTCAAAATTGGTGTTCAATTTAATTGCGTCAGATGTTTCTTAAGTCTGCCAAAATTGAGATTTGTTTATTTATTTGCTAATTTATTTATTTGTTTATTATGGTTTATTTTGGAATCCTGCACGCGAAAAAAATCATATATCCGAAAAAACCCGCTGGAGAGCCAACTAGCAGGCTAGATAAAGAATTTCTATGGATTTCTGGTTGTGACCATTGGGATAAAGTGATATCCACAAAGAGCTATATCTCAACCTCAATTTTCAGATGAGCCTATTCTCGATAGGTCGTTTGAATACCTACGTGAATGGTGCGGTGCATGTTGACGTATGGTTGCCCTGAGTGCCTTGTATTTAGGAGTGATGTCTCCAGCTTCCGTGATAGGGGCATCATAATCTGTCAGAAAAATGACACATCAAAAACACAGAGAAACTTTGGCAATTGTTAATAAACAGGTTATGTTGACTTTCTGTAACGTTCTTCTTGCAAGTCTTGTAAAGCCCTGGCCAAACGAAACGCAAGTTCACGCAAGTCGACGCAAGTTGTGACTTGCACAGACTTGCGCTCACTTGCGTTGAGGTGGTCAAACGAGATGCAAGTTTTTGATGCAAGTTGAGTGTTTGGTGCTTTGCGCCCGCTAATGACGACATGATCACGCCACTTTCGAACACTAGCGCGCGCTTAAGCTAGTGTTTTTCTTGGTAAAAAAGACAAGAAAAATAAAGAAATCTCACCCAGTTTCTTGTAAATAACAGCTAAAACTATAAGTGCAATATTTTCATGACTTATTTTGGTCATAATATTTCGTTAATTCGGAAAACGAAGAAAATTGGAAACTTGCATCAACTTGCGTACACTTGCGATGTGGTGGCCAAACGAGTCGCAAGTTGCGTGAAAATTTGAACATGTTCAAAGTGGACGCAAGTCATCGCAAGTCCGTGCAAGTCATCGCAAGTTGGTGGCCAAACGAGCGCAAGTCGACGCAAGTTACAAAAACTTGCGTCGACTAAAGTGAACTTGCGTTTCGTTTGGCCAGGGCTTAAAACCTCAAAAACCCGAAAGCACTGAAGTGTTTGAACGTTACAATGCACTTTACTAACAGAAAAAAAATCTTATTTTAATTGAGTCTCTGGAATTTGATGGCATCAAAAATGACAGTGGGTCAGTGCATTATGGGAAGGGCAAAAGCTCCTTAAACAACATGGAGTTCACAATCAGGAGCAACCCTCGTGGCACCTACAACTGCCAATTCTGATATTTTAAAGGCCAACAAGCAAGGCTATAAAATAGGCATCTGGCGCGGGTTGTTCAAAGATGGGTTAAATTTAAACCAGGTTTAGTTCTGAACAAAACCATCGAGTCACCATGGTAATTAATCCTGGATTAGTGATAAACCACTATCGAGCAACCGGACCCTAGAATGTACATTACAGTGAATTGTATAGCCTTACCATAAGATGTAACATCAGGCATATAGTCGCTATCTTTAACCAAAGCACCATTCATAAAACCAAAGTTTGTACCTCCTAGAACAAGTAAGAAAACATATAACAAATCTGAAATAGAATTCCTCATTCATTCACCCCTTAAGGTGATTTGACCCAGTAATTTTGGACCCACACTAACCAGCCAATATAACACACCTACTACCCATAGACTGAAATACAAAAGTACCAGGGGATATCAGAATTATTATCATGTGACAACCGGGCTGGGCATTAGATAAATGCTTGAAGGCACCTCAAGATTGAGTGATTGCCTTTCTCTCTAACCGAAGTTTGACAAAATTCTACAAGCGCGATCTGAAGAGATTTTAGGATTTCTAAATCAGAGCTATAATTTCTGTAAAATCCAGTTTAGTGAATTAATGTGGCAGAGTTTGCTACTTCACGGTTATAAATTGATTAACAGATTAACAGTCTAAAACGTCACTTAGGTTCTTGGACAGCCCCCTTAATTGTAGTAGAGCCTTTTCTTGGTAGTAATTAAAGACACTGTGTTAATGGGTGGTGACAATGTTATAATAAATTGGTTTGTAGTGTTAACCTAATAAGGTAAGAAACTTTCTAATTAATAGCACATCCATTAGTTTGTTTTTCTATGGCTATATATCACTTAAGGGGCTCTTGCACGCTAAATATTCGTCCACCGTGGACAAAAAATAAGAAAAATTGTAACCCTGAAAACACATGTACATTAAACCGTAGTAATCAAATTAATCCTCCAGATTATAAGAGAAACCATTGAATTGTTAGACAATTGCAATTCTAGGTTGTTTTGAACTGTTATCAAGAGGATGGAATTGGATTGCGATTTGAGCTATTTGCTTGTCGGATAAGTGGCCAGCAAGCGTGCGAGAGCCCCTTAAAACCAGGTTAATAACAAAGGATGGATCGAAATTCCTTTAGATTTAAATGAACTGAGCTTGGTACTTTTACTATTACCTTATTAGGCATAGAATTTTATGGGCTACAAAACGTTTTATCATGCCTATCAGATACAGTCTTTAAGTAAGCTGTTATACAGTTGAGCCAGCACCTACCATGGAACATGTAAAAGTTAATGGAGGCCCCCATGGCAAGGATTTCAGCAACTCTTTCTGTCACTTTCTTTTATTCATAACATGATGAGGCTGTCCCCAAACATCGAACCACCCAGGCCAGAACTCTGTCACCATCAGGGGCTTGTCAGGCTGAAAAATGACAAATAAATGTAAATAAAAATGTAAGCACTTTTTTACCAATGTAGTGGAATGAAAGATGGGACCTTGGTATATTGTCTCATCCACAAGACGTGAAACACAGGAAAAATGACGATCATTTCAAACCTCTAAAACACCACTCAGGCAGAAGAGAAAATCTCTAAAGCTCAAGCAAGGAATCAAACCTGAGAGACTGCCAGAGGCATACCCAGGTATTTTTGAAAGGGGGGTTCCTCCTTGCCCTTCCCCTGTCCCAACCCATAAATTTTGGGAGGAATGCAATAGACCCCTTTTCAAAATAACTCAAATCATACATATTTTCTGCAAATGTTGTCAAACATTATTCTTTTGAAATGTGTTCAATAGACCAGAAATTGAAAAGAATGATTAATTTATTTATTTAAAAAATATGTGTTGGCTAAAAAATAGGGGGGTTCCGGAACCCCTGGACCCCCCTCCCCCCAAGGTATGCCCCTGACTGCGAAAGGCCAGCACGCTAATGCATTACCACCCATGCAAAGTGCATGTTAGACAATAGCCCACTTTCAATATTGGTTCTCAGTAAACACACAAAAGAGGATTGGAATTTTTACAAGAGTTGGTGGATGAGATTTTTTCTCGCCCTCCCACCCGGCTGATTTCATGTATTGAATTTCTCTTGTAGTGAACTATGAATGCAATGAATAGGTAACGAAAAGAGAAATGGTTTCCTTTATGGACGAAAGGGCCTGGACCTTAGTGTATTGATATGGTAATATATGCTAATGAGTGAGTTGTTTATATATGGCTGTTGTTCAGTTTCCCGCCATTGTGGGTTCTTGCTTTGTATACATTCAGTTTAATTTTAATTTAATTCCAACAGTCACGTGTTGACATTAATGCTGAATGCTTAACAGTATTATTTCATAATACATATAATACATATAATACATTATATCATGATACATATGCCATGTAGAATTTTGTATCAGAGTAATAAAGTATTGGATGTTGGGCGAGGACCCGATCACCGCAATATTATGTTGCGATTTGTTGTTACCAAGGACGTTAAGGAACTGTACCTCTATCATAACATGAATATACCAGAAAGGATGACTTGATAGAACAATATAGTTGATATTCGCGGGCGTAAATATGTTTTGGGCCCAAGAACATCAGCTACATTACTATTTATATTCTAACTTTGGAGAGCATTGACTCCAAAAATGAACATTTATAGCAACCATCATAATGCTGAATGACTCGCACAGGCTCTAATATATTAGAGCCTGCCAAAATTCTCATTAGAGCCCGGATAATACGACACAATGCTTGCCAAAGCTATAATAAAGGGTAGTGCCCTTTTCTTTGTGTTCAGCTGGAAAAATCTTGGATGGTGTTTGGTCAATACTGTTTATTCATCACTTGGTCTCACCTGCATTGTTTTTAGAAGATCCAGATTTGTCTTGGGATCACGCTGAAAGTTTATTGTCTGTAGAACTGCAATATGGAAATTATTTGGCAATAAGGTAATATATAATAGAGAGTATTGGAAAGTTCAATTAGGGATGAAACATGCAGCCTGTATTTCAATTAGTTCTTCTGTTACGGTATGCTTGGGAATTAAATTACTGACAAATTAATGTTTGTAAAGATGAAAGCAATTCTCACTTGAAAAATCCCCAAACTTGCTACAAGCTGACCTCGTTTAGAAGTCAACATTTCTTGGGTATGAAAGTGAGGTACAGAAAAAAGAGTCAGACCTGAACATCATTAATAAATTTCAAAGAGCTTTGAGAAAGTGTAATTTTTATCAAAACAGTGACAATGTCTGAAAGATATGTAGTCATATACAAACCTCCTTCCAAGACAAGGGAATGAGTTTGAATAGAGTACACATTGTCAGAAGTGAAGAACAGTTCAGTTACGCCTTGCTTGATCATCATCTTAAATAAAAACAACAACAACAAAAATCTTTAGATTTTGCAATGGCTTGTACTAACTCACTATACAATATCATATCGAATAAACTTTAAATAACCGAATCACAAAGCAAAAATATATCATAGTTGATGTACATAAAAATGCGATATTTCTGTTATTATGGGTTGGGAAGGGCATACCCAGAAATATTGAAAGGGAGGATCACATTTCCAAAGAGGTGCATCATTATTTAAATCATGTAAATTGTTGTGTGTGATATACTATCCGTTTTCCATCCTAAACACCTAGAAGGTGTGATGGACAGCTAGCACGATGTGCCTGCAGTTGACTTCTCCACACAACCCTGCAGGTGTTCTCAGCAGCCAGATCCTGCCCCTTAAAGGAGCTGTGTCACGATTTGAGCACACTTTTGGTGATGTAAAAAAACATGGTAATAACTGATGGATAGCCAAAATACTAGTCTAGGTTTGTTAAATAGCCCTTTTACTACAAGTCGATAATGATTGTAGGCTTCATGGATGTATTACAGAGCAGATGCAAACGGATTGCAACAATGAGTTTTTGAAATATTGTCAGGATGAACAGTTTTCAAAGTTTGAAGGTACATCAAAATATGTTTGCAAATCTGCAGCCTTGCCGATAAAACTTATCTACATTGCTTATTAGGCTAATAGCTAAGTGATATAAATGATTTGGAGATGGTTACATGCAAATTTAGAGCTGTATTTACGAATTTGTTCAAATAACCGTGGCACAGCCCCTTTAAATACCTTTTGACCAGCTCTCCCCATTTCATACTGGGGCCCTCCACTGATAAAGCCAGACTGCATCCAGTACAGATCTTACTACACTTGACGGATGGCCAAACCGGCAGAGTTACAGTATCTACTGTATGGTATATCCATTGTATAATCCATCTAACCATAGACCTCCCCTTCCTAACTAATAGTCCCCTTACCACCAACCCTATACATTCCTTACACAGAACGCTCTGCCATTTCCCTGCCTGTTACCTGTTGTAGTGCCTGCATGTACTGGTGATCATTGCCTTCCTTCCAACTCAAATACTCATTCTCAATTTGCCATGCTATTATAGGCCCACCTTTGGAATACTATAAGCAACCAGAATATGCTGTCAGCAATATTAGAGACAGGTAACAGTTACTAATATGACAAGAATAGAATGACTGATTCTTCAGCTCAGTGGCTGTGTAATCTCTAGAGTGAGCATATGAGCCGATTTAATATATTAAAAAATGTTATTGATTTGCAGCTATTACAGTTAAACTAACTGAAAATTCACAGGCAGCAAGGGGGACATTTATCATACTTATATTATTCTCATAAAACAAATGGAAAAAAGCACAACAGACATATGATTTCTTGCTTTCTGGTGTCATTTCCATTTAGCGCGCACTCTGCAAAGCAGGTAGTTGTAGAGTGGTGTACGTTTGCTCAAACTTGAATGAACATTATTCTCAGGACAAAGCTTTCGAATTAGAATTATCCCTGCACATCAGTGTAAGCAATTTTGTAACAGAACCATTTAGCTCTGGATGTCTATGGTGCTTTTGGCTGTGCAAACTGAGTTCTTCTTTAGTTTCTGTGGAAGACTCCAACATGGCGGCTTTGTCCTTCGCTTAAGAAATTGCTTGAATTAGAACTTAGCTCAGGGTTACCTTACACTGGTGAGATTTCCTCCTTCCGTTCAGGTTTGTGAACTTCGTTTTTTTCGGCTCGAACATCTCAGTGTTTTTAATATAGATTTTTAAAGTTTCATACCGGGCTCAAAAGGCTGTCAAACGACAGTTGTTTGTGAACCGAGTGTTTGTTTATTTATAAATGGTGTGCTGAGGCATCATGCAACATGCCAAAACCTTTGAATGGGATATCTTGTCCACTCTGATCTCTTTGAAAAAAATGACTTTTGCCTGAACATTACTGTGTGATTTGTGTGAGAATCGCGTAGGTTTGGACATCTTTGTTGCTTTCGGCTGCCAGAAATTATTGATTTTTTGGTTTCTGTGGAAGACTACATTAAAATGGCGCCTTTGTGAACTTGATCTTCTCGCTTATAATTTTGAAAATTAAATTTATCCTACAACACAGTTCCCCGACCTTTTTTTCCAACCTTGACCCCACATCACATATTATTTAAGCAATAAAAAGCGGATTTCCGTGGTTTTTTAATGTGATAAGCACACGAGCGATGCTGGAAAAACATGAGAAAAACGGCTCGTAAGTTTCAAACTTTTCTAGTGTTTTTCCAGCATCACAAGTACGTTTATCACTTTATAAACAACATAAATCCACTTTTTATTGCTTTTATTAATTAAATAGCATTGCTTCTGCCATGTGTTTATAATGTGAGAATGCACCAGCTCTCAACCAATCAGAGCGTGCATACTATCTTAGCTATTTTATAAATATAAGATAATTAAGCAAGTTAAGATTAGATCACCTGTAATGGTGTCAGTAGAGGAAAAAGTTCCTCAAAATATTTTTCAACAGCTTCCAGGTATGGAGGATAAGAGCTCCTGAGCTTTTGGTTGGGGTCCTTCAACAGCCAGCTTGTTAAAAATAAATAAGTATAGAATGGTTGGAATAACTGTTAGCATCAGTAGATAAAAATTATATAATTTTTGTTAGCAGTGCATCAGATTCTCAAGCAATTCTATAATTTCTTAAACAATGCATGTAAGTAGATCATTGAAGAACATCTGTCCAAGACAATTTTGTTTTGTTTTTGTTGAGGTTCTAAAATACTTCTAGAAACTTTAAAAGTACAATTGCCAGTTCATCAAAAGCCAATAGAAAGGTAAGATTTCTAACGAAAACTTGAAAAGGTGGCTAAATTTTGAAGAAATCAACTTCAACTCTTTTGGTACCTCATTAGCATAGAATTTTATGGACCAGAAAATTAAATGTCATGCAAGGTGGACAGACGTTCTTTAAATACAGGGGCCATGCATAGACCAACTTTTCAAACTAGAAAATTTCAAATGTAGAATTTTGCATGATGCTGTCCAGAGTATAGTATAATAGTATTTAGTATAAACCAACTAATGGTCTATTACAAATCCTGCATTCTGATTGCCTGAGCTACTCATGGTTTATACTAAAACAATTAGACCTCTCGTCCTCATGTGCTATGATATCAATAGACCATTCGGCCTTCGGCCTCATGGTCTATTCATCATAGCACATTCGGCCTTGAGGTCTAATTGTTAAATATAAGCATAGTATAATTAGAGTATTATTAGCTCTTCTTTTCAGTAAGAAGCTGGTAAATTTTATCAGCTGATCAGAGGAGAAGAACGATTCTGATTTTCTCTATCCACCATCATGGCCATGTTTGTGACTGATTTGCCTGATTTCACTTTTTTTATCCTAAAAAGGCTTTTTAATACCAGCATACACATGATGCTCATCCCATTATATTTCCCTGAAATACATGTAGCTTCATCTTAAGGCAGTATCTTGGTGATCAACTAGCCTGTCAGAATTTTCAACCCCAAAAAATACTTTTACTACAAATTTTATACCCAAAAAAATGTCAGATCCCCTGTCATTTTTATATCAAAAGTACCCAGTATAGGCGTTCATGCAAGTTGCTCACGTTATTACAGGTGAAGAAGAACCTTGAACATGTTCACGTTATTACCAGTGGACAAGAGAAATAAAATTTTCATTGCCGATAGCAGGCAGCATATGTTCCAGCTATACGTGCACCCACTCTTCTTTATTCAGAAATGTCCAAGCCATGTCTCACAACTACAAGAATGCAGTTGGTCGACAAAATCTACCAACATGCAGCATGCACTTGCTATAGCTGGAATTGTCCATTTTATTTTGAACCCAATGTATTTTATTTGTCTGAAGAAAACTTGGACTAGACAAATAAAAAAATCTGCTGCATCAATCTGTCACAGATTTTCTTATTGACAAATTGCACCATACAGGGCCCAACATTAACTTTTTTCACTTGGTGCCATTGGCGACCAATTCAAAAAAAATTAGTTGCGACCATATGGTCACAATGTCGGGCCCTCCCATATAAACCAGCCTTAAAAAGAAACCCAGTCTACAATCAAATGCAAAATGGGATGCTCTCCCTGCCCTCCCTTCAACCGGGATGGTGGAACAGTTTTCAAAGTGGGGGAGCTCATTAGTAAGATTGTATGGCAAGGTAGGGGGTTGAGTTTAGTGAAAATGTATGAAAATGTGGCAAAATGTGTGTGTGGGGGGAAGGGGGGGGGGGGGGGAAGGCAGCCCACCCCCCTAGCCCTTCCGGCTCCGCTGTCCCTGTTCAATGTTGTCCAAGATTGTGTCCAGTATTTTTTCCCACTCAACATTGGGAGATGGAAGTACTAGGTGCTTATGCCTTTGGTTGAGCTGTACGTTTAACAATATCACAAGGACAATGACAATAAAGAGGAAATAAAAACAACAAGACAATGAATACATGACGAGACAATGACAAAGGCACAACAATGACAATCATGACAATGACAACGAAAAATGTTCAATAGAGCAATTTCATAGTGAACCAATCGCAAAGTCATTACACCAATGCTGAAAGCCAAACACCAAACACCAAAATCTGCTCTATTAGCAGATAACAATTATAAACAATAGTAGTAGATTGTACTTTATATTGAGCATTGATTGTATTATCACTTACCTTGGGAGGCCCCCAAATTCCCACTCAGCACAAATATAGGGACCAGGGCGGATGATGACATACAGCCCAAGGTTCTTAGCCATCTGGACAAATTTGCTGTGGGAGAAAATCAGATAAAAAAGTATCATTAAACTTGTGTATGGCTCAGAATGTCAGAGGAGTTGCTGGAACCTCAGAATCTCTTTTATTTGAAAAAATCAAGGGTGCTGAACAAGAAAAATGAAATTCACACCTAAGAAATATCAATATGGGCATGGCTATTATAAATTCACCATTTTCACTTTCACTTTCACCAAAGACAAAACTTGAATCCTTTGAATTCTGGGCCCTTCTTCCAATTCAGTGTCTTCCATTTGAATCTCCTCCATCATAATTATTTGATTGACAAGTCACATGACCCAATTCGGATGTTATTACCAAGTGCCTGTTCTTACGCATAAATACACAGCAAACTGTGCAGTACTTACACAATGTCATATGCATCCCGAAATACAAAATATCCTCTGATTTCTTCATGTACATTCCAAGCAATATAACTATGGAGAAAAGATTCCAGTTTAGTTAATTACTATTATCTTAGCCAATCAGAAATGAAATCCATTCAACAACCAACAAATCAGGAGGCGAAGTAATTACAACTTGTATTTAGTTGTGACCCAAGAAAACATTGACAATATGCCTAATGGATGATTCCAGCTATAAGCAGACACACTCTTCTTCTTCAGAAATCAATAACATAGGCACTGACTGAGCCAGAACGCAAATGCTCCGGAAAAAAGGATATGGAAACAATCCCAAGCCGTGTCCCACAACTACAAGAATGCAGCACAGTTTGTTCGGCAAATGTCCTACATCTACCAACATGCAGTGTGCACACGCATTATGGCTAGAACTGCTAGAAGCATCCATTGAGATATGGTGGCAAATTTAAATAACTATTTTTCTGGACTGACTAGCATCTTGTTCACATGGAAACACACACATTTTCAGCATTTTCACATGAATGAAAAGATATCCAGTCCAGAACAATAGTTATTCAAATTTGCTGCCAGATATTGATTTGGAGTATAGCAGGATTAAATGCTGGGGGAAAACATCGTCTCCTGTAACATGGCTTTGCATATTTTTCTCACATCAAGTTACCTCAGTCACCCAAGCATGTAATGAAAATCTTCATTTGCTTGAGCGAATAACACGCTACTTTCAGCACTTACGTTTCAACCGTATTCAAGCCCATCGCTTTAAGCTTCATAAGTCGATCTTCCCAGTATTCCGGCACCACACGAAAGTAATGAATCGTCCCGCTCAATATCGTAAACGGTTTGCCACTCAACGTAAACCCATTTCCTGCCATCGTCAAGCCTTGTGGGCCTGTTTTTACAGTCAAATTAGTCTTCACGACTGAATGTTTATTTGCCACTGCGTCTAGATTGCTGCCTTTCATTGCAAGCCAGTAGATCACATACAGCAAACACAACACTACAAGAACCACTAAATAACCAGGACGACGGCGAAACGTGTCCAGCTGAAAACAGATCGCTGCAACTACTCTTTTGTAACCCATTTTGGCGCTTTTTATCATCTGTCCAGAGCTCTGTGCACTAGAGAAGGTACTTAATAAAAATGAAAAGCTTTAGACTGCGAATTTAGAAGTTTAAAAAGTTGTTCTCTCAGAAGATGCTGCAAAATGGGCGAACAATCCGCCATGTTGTGAGTAATGTGACACAATCTCTACGCACGGGGTAGTAGTAGATGTGACTGTCACGCAATATTTTTAGTTCGTATTTTAAACGATTACTTTATTTTTCATGTTACTTTTCTTATACATTTATAGAATTTGGCTTCACAGAACCTTTTTGCCATGCATTTAAAATGTCAAAAGTACATATTGTCACTGTAGACAGTAAACGCAAAGTAACAATGGTTCATTCCCCCCCCCTCCCCTGTGGAAAGAAAATTTTCGTTAATCAGAGCCTGGTAACTAGTAAAACTGGAAGCGCGCCATTTTATTTTGACTGAAAAAAAGTTGAAAAATCTTCCCTAAAATATTGTCAAAATGTTTCCGCTAGCGAATCAAAACCCCTTGGAACTAATGAGGTATGTGTTGAATTGCTTTTGAAGGGATTTTTAAGTTCGAAAAATAATTAGCCAATTTGACTTCCACACTATTTTATCTTTTTTCTGGTGCAGATTCACTGGCAAGAAGAAACGCCGTTTTGATGACGATTTTCATAAGTTTATCCAGAAAATAACAACGGTAGGTTAATAAGTTAAGATAAAAGCTCCTTTCCTATTTGCTGCTAAAACGTTTTTTAGCAATAAGGATAGAAAAAAGTAAGTTTCTTTTACACCTTTCATGAAGAAATCCCGCGGCGTTTTTCTGACAATTTTCTTATTTGACCTTTTTAGCTTCTTTTGTTTGTTTACTTTTACAGAGCAGCATTTTCAATGGTTCTATCATGGCTGTCATCGTAACAAACGCACTTTGCATTGGCCTGGAGACAATGGAGCAATACAAAGACACATATAAAAACGCATTCAAGATCCTGGACGAGTTTTTTCTCTCCGTCTACACCATGGAGTTTTTCATGAAGCTCTACGCGGAGCCGTCAGGCTACTGGCACAGTAGTTACAACATCTTTGATTTTTCCATCCTCGCCATGTCTTACATACAAGTCATAATCAAGGAGCTCAACGTTGGCGAGAATGTGTTGACTCCACTAAGATTGCTTAGAGGTAATGCACCTGGTGCCGTCCTGAAATATCCTGGATTTTCATATCCTTCCTGGAAAGTCCTGATAATTTTGAGGAAAATCCGGGAAATGTTTTGAAAAAATGTTTCAATACAAATGTGATTGAATCAGTCAGTTTCGTGAATCTGATTTTGGGCTCCAAAATATGACATCCTCCAGACTTATCATGTTTTTGGGGAGGGGGGGCATTTCTACCTAATAAAATCTCCTGGAAAAATAACTAAAGACTTCCTGGAAAATCCTGGATTTTTTATCATCTAGAAAGCGTACGAACCCTGCCTTAGTACGACGCGCACATAGAGCAGATTTCGTATTATTACTGTGAAAGTTCCGCGACACGGCGCGGCACTGTCGCGGTGGCGGTACGGAACCTGGCCTGCTGTAGATACGAAGGAAATCGCGCCGCGACCGTGACCGTACCGCGACTGTGCAACTTTGCCGTGGGACTTCACAGTCATACGAATTCTGCTCTATTCATAACGATGTTGTATTTCTGTTCCAGCGGCCCGTGTATTGCGCACCATCTCATTCATAGAAGGCCTGCAAGTCTTGGTGATAGCTCTCATAGACACCATCAGACATTCCGTCGTTAATGTCGTCATACTACTCACCATGCTCATGGGATTTTTCGCTGTGGTTGGATATTACATCTTTGGCTACGAGCCTGACACGGGAGACAAGAAAAACTGGGGCAACCTTAGCACGTCAATGCTGACACTCTTCACTTACGTAACGGTAAGAATTGACAAACCAATGCATGGAAAAGCTGAATTTCCCAAAGGCACACGCTTTGGGAAGTGTTCGGAATTCACATGGATAGCCATGGGAAATCCTAACACTTCCCATCCTTCTACTATGGGGAATTTAGCTTTTCCCATGGAAATTCCCTGATGTGGTGGGCGTTGCAGCTCCATAAAAAATTGGGAGGGGCCGGCGGTATAGCAGAGCTGAAAATCATCCCGGTCATCGGAAATTACTCCCGGTCACACCATTCATCTCCAAACGCTAACAGACCTTTTTTTTAATACTCTGCATGCTGTACAAATCGATCCCCCCAGAACAGGTCTCGTTTGACGCTTTGAATGCCGGAGGCACAATACAGTGGCTCAGCAGTTGCTGTGTAACACTGTGGCGGAGCAAGCTTGCCCAATTTTTGGGGTGTGGACACTATTTATTTTACATTGTTTTTATACGTTTTACCATAGGCGGATTTGGGAGGGGATAGATTTCCCCATACTTACTGTATTTGCAAGATCAAGGTTACAACTTTGGCCTCAATTTTTTTTACTTTGCCCCCCCCCCCCTTTCTGGAGATCCTGGGTCCGCCCCTGTTTATATAGCGTTTTCCTCGTCCCCCGCTATGATGCCACTGTAACGTAATTCGAAAAACTCTGTTGATAGGAAAGCGCGCGACTAACAATGGTTATTGTGGCACATCTGATTTTTCCAACGAGTCGCGCCTGCGCCCGAGTCGAACGGACGACCTTTGTTTTTGCACGGCCATGACATGACGACTGAGTGTGATAAGTTGGAGTCAATGTTGTTATTCTACAGGTAGATGGCTGGACGGAGATTCAGAAAGACCTTGACAAGCGCCCCTACAGTCAGTGGTTTTCCATTACCTTCATCTTCCTGGGTCACTTCATCTTCACCAATCTCTTCATCGGCATTATTATCATGGTAAGTCCTCTGGGCCTCCTGTGGTAGAGGTACGAAACAACAGGGACGTGTTCACTCGCCCTGAATCTTAGCCCTTATGGATAATAACACAGGAATCCCAATGTTCTGAAGCCTGCCAAGGAAGCTACATGTAACGAAGCATGTAGAAAACGTTATCGCCCACAATATTCAAAAATCACTGTAGTCTCTTTCGCAGCCGGACGGTGACTCCGACCGCAAAGGAGACTATACCAGTTTTGACACGAAGTCGCATTTTTTCCTCTTTTTTAAGAATATTCACGAGGCTACTGAAAAGTTTATCCAGCAGCAGAGACAAGAAAGGGAGCAGATTTTACAGGTAGATTAAAGAGCTGTTCGCCATTTATCAACATTTCGATTCTAATGCTAATGTGTCAACCGTAGATTGAATAGTGCCCTTTGTTCTGTGAACCAATCGTTCTCTGGTTGACACATTAATAACAATGAGTGACGTCAGTGCGAACAGCGCGATAGCCAAAATCTTTTACGAGGAATTTTTGAGGCTAAAGTTAAAAAACTCCAACACGAGCTGCAAAGAAACAATATTTTTACCATAACAGTTAGCTTTCTCGCAAAATGATTGGCTGGTTTGCCGTGGGAAATAAGAGTCCATACCACTCTGCTCGCATCAGCTTGCGCGCGCGGCTCAAAAGCAAAGGGAAATTGTTCGAATGCGCGCGCTATTTGCAACGGAAAGTGATCATAATCATGACATTTGGGATTTTGTTATGGTAAAAAATAAATTTCCAGAGGTTTTGAGTGGTGTGGACTCTTATTTACCACTTTTTACGCCATCTTCGTGGTCAAAATTGTTGTGGAGTCACTCGCCTGCGGCTCGTGAATCCACAACATTTTGACCACGATGATGACGTAAAGCGTGGTAAATAAGAGTCCACACCACTCAAAACCTCTGGAAATTTGTTAAGTTTCTTGTCCTGTTTGGTGTCCCGGCTACAACATTTGTCGCGCGCAACAATTTTTCTCTCGTGGCGAAATTAGGATACATGGGTCCGGCAACGATGTTGCGCGCTACATGTGTCCTAGTTTAGCCAGGGATAAGAGACGTTCATCGAGACATATACCAGTTTCCGTGGATTCACAAAGCTTTTCTGCTGTCTGAGGCTAGCGCATACCTTTGCCTAATGGAGCGGATTGTTCTGTTTCCAGATGAAGAAAGACTTTTTGTTCAAACGACAGCACGATGACGTAAAAAAGATGCTAGAGAAGCAGGTAAGAGAAACAGGAACAAAGTACATTTTCTTAATATATAGGGAAGTTCAAAAGGTGTGACAGTTTGCCTGAGAAAAGCTATATTGTCATTGGTGGTATTTGATTTATTTGTCTTCTTCAGAGGAGTAGCCAATACGCCAATTTTGAAGAGATGACTCAATGTTTCAAGCAGACCTTACGTCACGACGACTTTGTGATCATGTCCGACCCGTGCACCAATCCCACATGGATAGAAACATACCTGGCGACAACCGACTATCTAGACCTCTACACTCACAGGTACTTATATATCTTGGCTTGTTTTAGAGAAAGAAATCAGCTGGAGAGGTCCTCAATAGAGGGGCTAAGGGTGGACAAGGACGAGAGGCGGAGTTTATTATTGTACAATAGTTCCCACTGACCTGAGAACCAGGGTTACCCCACAGGGAATTTCTGCAGAAACCCTCGAATGGGAAAAGCTGAATAAATAAATAAATAAATAAAGACTTTATTAACGTGTCAATATTATTTAGCCATGATTGGCTAATGGGGGACACAACAGAATATAAACGAAAAAGAAATATTCCTAAATTACTCCTATACTACTCTATTTACTAGGAAGACTATTTACAATGGATTGGGAGGGCTATTTACAACAAATGGAGGGTGATGATCTATTTACAATAACTTTTACAATAAATATAACATGCATATGCATCTATATTAAATTCAAATTTAGATAAGATCGTGCAGGCTTCGTGAGACAACAACGGTAACCGCCGCGGTCTACCAGCACGACACCTAGGACGCTAGGAGGTGCAAAGACCACAACAATTATCGTTGTTATCGAGGAAACCCGCAAGATCTATCTTCCTAATATTAGCTTTAAAACTATTCAGACTAGGCGCATTTCTAAGGGTAGTGCTGAGTTTCGACCAGATGGTCGGGCCAAGAAATCTCAAGGAATGTTTACCGAAAGTAGTGTTGAACCGGGGCTTAGTAAAGTCACTATTTCTAAGGGAACGGTAGTTTGACTTAAGCTCAAAGAGCTGAGATATGCAAGACGGGGCAAGGCCGTACTTTACTTTATACATTAAAATAGCAATGTCTTGAAGGCGCCTGTTTTGGAGGGTAGGCAGCCTGGCCTTTTTGAGGAGGTCGTCGTAACTATCTGTGTGAGTTCTATAGACAGCCCTAAGCGCTCTCTCTTGTAGGCGTTCCAGTTTGCGTGTGTCCGAAGCCTTTGAGAAGTGCCAAACAAGGTGGCAATATGTCAAGTTGGGTAAGACATAAGCCTTGAACAGCTGCAGTTTGGCGCTACAGGGGATTAAATTTCTGAGCCGCATCAGCACACCTATTTTCCGTCCCGCCTTTTTACAGACTTCACTAATATGTAAGGAAAAGTTCAGACTGTCGTCTATATCCACCCCTAGTAACTTGACAGAGGAGGTGGTCTTTAATGCAGAGGTCACATGGTTCATCGGCACCATGATCCTTGTCAAGGTCCCTAGGGTTCACGACAAGGCACTGAAACTTGTCAGGGTTGGCCAGGAGAAAGTTATCGTTGTACCAAGAGAGAGCTGTTTGGCCAATGTTCTGTAGCGATTCACGAGCCGTATTGTGATCTTTCGCTGTGGTGTAGAGTTGATGATCATCGGCGTACATGGTTAGGTTACCATCCTTGACCAGCTGAGCCATATCATTTTGGAACAGGTTCCAAAGGAGTGGACCGAAAGAGGACCCTTGTGGGCAACCTCTAACCATCAGTTTCCAATCACTGGAGACTCCTTGTAGTTTAACTCGGTTATAGCGATCTGTGAAGAACGATTCCATAAGTTCAAGTGAGTTCCCCTTAAAGCCGTAGGCTTCAAGTTTCTTTAGAAGTAGAGGGTGGCTTAAAGAATCGAACGCTTTACTCATGTCAGTAGAAAGGAGGTGTACAAGTTTCTTGTTATCGATTGCTAGTTTCCAATCCTCGAGTAACACTAGCAGGGTGGTCTCACAACTGTGACGTTTTCGATAAGCACACGCATGGGAAGTTCGGAATTCACATGGATAGCCATGGGAAATCCGAACACTTCCCATTCTTCAACCACGAGAAATTCAGCTTTTCCCACGGATGGGTTACTGCAGAAATTCCCTGTACCCGTGGTCAACTTGCCGGAAGTCGACTGGTCTCATGTATAAGGTCAAGGTGTGAACAAGTCAGTACAAATCGTTATTTCTCTCTCATTTTAGATGCCAGCAGCTGCACTTCCAGATAGCGAACACCCTAGCAGACATGGCGGACAAGAAATGGAGCGCCACGTATGGTATTCTACAACTCGGTCGACTACAGGCCCGAACAGGGAGGAAAGGGCGGCAAGCCCCCTTGGGTTTGGCTCGATCCGACAAACTTCAACCTCTTGATCGTGTTTAAAGGGGCTCTCGCACGCTTGCTGGCCACTTCTCTGACAAGAAAATCGCAATCCAATTCCATCCTCTTGATAACAGGTCAGAACAGCCTAGAATTGCATTTGTCTAACAATTGAAAGGTTTTTCTATTAATCTGGAGGATTTACATGAGTTTTCGCGGTTACAGTTTTACTCATTTTATCTCCACGGTGGACGAATATTAAGCGTGCGAGAGCCCCTTTAAGGTGGCCCGCCCCTATTGTACGGGGGAGAATGAAAACTATAGTCTGAAAAAAATGACGCGAACATTCATTTATATATATTAAAAGTTTATTGTTCTTGGAACAATGGTTTAACTTTATATCAGTATTTAAGTTATAAAATGTTTTTTTGTTTTGTTTTATAATAAAAAAGCTGGGCAGATCTCTGCGACCTCTGTGAAAATCATGCATTCAAACAATAAGTTTGCAAAGTGGGTATGGGTATGATGATATGTAGGGTCCGACATCAACTTTTTTCGTTAGTTGCCATTGGTAACCAATTAAAAATTTAGTCGCCCAAAAGCAATATTTAGTCGTAGCATAAACGTGGATCTCAGCTGAACCTAGAAAAATGATGGTCGCCAAAAACCCAGATTTAGACGTGATTGACGACCATCTTGTCACTATGTTGGGCCCCGATATGGCATGCGACAACTAATGTATAATGAATCTGTTTGTTTCCAAGAATTTGCTTCCAAGAAATCAAACGAAAAGGTACCGAGAGTTTGACTTCAAAGACAATAAGTAGATCAATAAACCATTATCTTATCTAGGCCCGCCTACATAAAATTTTCGCCTCTCGAAACAGGCCTGAAGTAAAACGTGAAGATGAAACTGAGTTGTCTTCCTACGTAACTTAAATTTAGCTCCCCGTGTTAGCACTCTCCGACGAAGGACAACCGCTAAATATTCCTAAAATAATATATACATATTTTCTAGCAACTATACAGTATATTCCTTATGATTATTTTAACATGGCATGCATGTATTCTAATGGAAAGCAAATTTCTTTGAACTGTCTTCGTATAAGAGTAACAGGCACCACGGAGCATAATTTCGATTGGGGGGGGGGGGCTAAATCGGGATGGGATAACTTGGGGGGGGGGGGGGTCTGAAATTGGTAATTTTTGCGCTTGCTCTATTAAGAATGATCATGACGCAATTGCAAATGGCGGCCAAATTATTGGGGGCTAAGTCCTCCCTAACCCCCTGACTCCGCGGTGCCTGAGTAAACAAGCTTTCACTTTTCACTTCTCACTGTATTCATATAAAATGTGCTCTATCGTACTCAGAGCAATAAAATACAATTTGTACAGAGCTCGCCCGAAGTGACACGCCAGGAATGCGTTCTGGCTTTCGAGAATGCGTTCTGGCCTACATACCTGCGCTGGCCATGAAACATAGTGATATTTCTACGCATGTAGCAAACATATCCGATACTAACTCGGTTACAAGTAACTATTTGCCTAATATACTTTATTTCTAACCTTCCAATATTCGCTAAATTGAGGTGACTTGGAACTTCCCGTCCTGTAAGTAGAGGCTATGAGGTGAAGTGGGACCAGAGGACTCGTATACCTCAGGGGAGGCGGGGCGGTGTGCGCTACCCTTTCGACTGCTGCTTGGCCCGTTCATGTCTTCATATGTATCATCATCAGCATTCACCTCGACCGCCGCTTCCTGAGATCAAAATAAGGGTTGGTCTATACTGTTCAAGACAAGCAAGCACTTTAGTTATCAATGTGAAGCGCGAGCATGCAATATATAGAGGATATTACAAGGTGACGCGAAGATATGAGTTTTATTTTCGAGTGTTTGACACGAGTATATAGGCACGAGTTTCTTTTTTATTATATAGGCAAACCAGAAAAAAATATTCCAAATTGATTTCAAAGCACTTTTGTTTTGACCGATATCCTAACTAGTGAGGATATGGAAAATATGTCACTCAGGTCCCGGATGTAGCTTCGTATGAGATCTACGAGTAGCGTATTTCCCAGTAAAACACTCGTTTCTGTATGATAAAAATGGATCCGTCCTTTCAGCATTGAAGAATGCGACTGAAATAATAAGGGAGAAATAAGGGATTGCGTTACCTGTGACATAAATATTGGATTGCCATTGGCCCTTTCTGTGGTGACGTTTTCGTAGTAAGGATCGCTGGAATTAAGAACAACTGAAGTCACGTATTTCATATATTTTATATAGTAATACCTCACTAGTAAAAACTACGCGAGACCGTAGCCTCGTTCCCGCTTTTTTGGGGGGCGCGCGGCTTGTCGGTTAGAGTGACGACACGGCCGCATACCCACGGAGGAGCTCAAAAGACTGAACTTGCGTGACACGGAGATCTGACACAAGACGCCTTGGGACGAGGCTACAGGTTCGAAATTGCGCCTGATACAGACGTAAAAACGTTTTACGCCCTAACTTTTTCACTTAAAAGCGTAAAATCATGACTGTATTAAGTTTCAGTTTTTGCAGTGTTCTCCTAATGGATTTACCCCTAGATTTTTTATGAGTTACGCCTATAATGTTGGTACAAGACGTAAAATGACGACTGTTTTTTTCTTCTTCTAAATTTCGAGCCCGGGGCTAGTGAGGCCGCATTCTGATATTCTTCTTAGAGTATTATGCAAAGGAGTTGGGGTCTTTCTTGGTGTTGCAAGGTGTATTGTATTTTAGATTGGATCAGCTATTGTATTCCATCTTATTGTTTCGTTCTTCGATCTTTTGTCTTCTATTGTCTTTATGCCTGGTGCCTTGCAACACCAAGAAAGAGGCAGGAGTTATAGTTAAAAGACTCTCTCTCAATGGACTGTCACATCTTTCATTCGTCCCCTCCCCACTTTCTCTAACTCCCACCTCCGTGAATTCAAGTGACCCTCTCCCCGTGAATCGCGAGAGAGGCAAGTCAACATGGTTAGCCATTTACCTGGTCTTCCCATTTGCTTTGAAGGTCTGTAAGTACCTGGAAAGGTAAACACAAGTGGAATGGGCGGATGGGCAAATGGAAAGAAGGGGCTATCATGGAGGTTATGAACAGTGCAATACGTAGTCCCATAACGTAGGATATTATGCGAGTGTCTTCCTTGGCGTTACACCCGTGAAAGGGTGCCATGAAAGAGGCTACAGCTATAAATTGAGCTACGAGATATCTTTTCATTGAGGTATATGGAGGACATGCTCGATGATCCAGCGTCTCTGCGCGAACTGCACAAAGGTCACCCCTCTTGCCAGGGGATCTTTTAACGGCCGGGAACAAGCAGCGCGAATGAGCGCGACCTTCCGACAGCGAATTTCTGCAGAAACCCATCCAAGGGAAAAGCTGAATTTCCCATGAGGCACATGCATAGGAAGTGTTCGGAATTCACATGTATAGCCATGGGAAATCCGAACACTTCCCATTCTTTTACCATGGAAATTCAGCTTTTCCCATGGATGAGTTTCTGTAGAAATTCCCTGTGTTTCCTAGAGCATGTATGGAGGACAGAGAACCTAGATGATAAAAATGTGATATAAACGTACGGTCCATCTTCCTCGTCTGTAACAAGACCCCAGTTGTGATATGGATCCACCCAGATCGGATTAGACCTGGAAATATAACAATAGGCGGTACTTTATAACCCTATACCATTATATCAGGTTTTACAAGTTCGACAGGTATTTTTCACGGTTCACAGTAGGGTCGGATAAATTAGGCTCGAAAATTTGACTATTATGCTTTTGGGCATTGCTCCCAAAAACATAGCATTATGCTCAAAATTATGCTCGAAAAAAAAACATTCCGCTCGACATAAATTTGTTTCGACGCACTTTCCCAGCCCTTCAAAAAAACCTTAGCAACCAGGGTAAGAAGCCTCCAATATTAGCAGCCAAGCCTTTGAAACATAAAATCCTTTCTCGGAATGATCAAAACAGACTGCACTCACTAATTCATTTTCGGCATGAAATGTTGGTTTTATTTGAAAACAGAGAACAGAAAAGACAACCACAGGAAGCCCGTGCGATCATAGAGGAAGTCGTCAGCGCTATTTTTTTTCCAGAAACACATGGGCATTATGCTTGATGCTCCAACTATAGTATTATGCTCAAAATTATACCGGCATAATTTGTCTGAGCCTAGTTCACAGCAGACGTGCGCACAGGTATCCCGAGTTGCCGTTCCCGACCTCGGTTCCTTGCGAGCTTCGCCGCTGGAAGGGTAGGAACGTAAGGGGAGGGGGGAGGTGCAGGGAAAAAATGGACAGCTACTTACCCCTCAGCCACGTGTAAGTTGGTTGTGGGTATGGAGCCCGAGTTCGAGGCGGCCATTTGTTGTGCACTTCCTGTGAAATGAAATCACTAGGTTACCAAGGTTACCATGTTTTAACGTATCATGACATACCAGACAGGGAGAAACGAATTTGGTATTTTTTCCGGCCGCCTTGATACCTCAAATGCATCTTCAAATATAATTTTGCTTCCGCCGTCCCTGAATCAGTGACCAGCAAATAAAAACGCAAATGGACCACTCATCTATCCATGCAACTAACTATACCCAGAAGACCCGCACTTGCCAGCATCATCACGCGCTTTATTCAGTCGATTGAGCTTAAAATGCGCGCGTTACATGCCGGTAATTAGGACAAGTGCAGTTTAGGAGTTGGTCCTTTGCAACATGTCCATGTAAAATCCATCACCTCTAGCTAATCAGAAGCGACAGAAACTTGTCGAAACTTCTGTGCTTGCATTTATTTTTTATCACAAACTAAAATTAATTTTTTGGTCTCATGACGTCTAATGCATGCACTTACCTCCATAGCTTGCTGCTGTTGCCGCACGAAGTTTTCTTTTTTGCCTGTGAAGAGGAGCTAAAAATGTTAGCATCAAGAAATTGACATTTCATTTGAATGGGTGGCTAACATTTTCTGCTACACGGAAATATACTCCAACACAACCACCGCGCTTCAGGAATACTATATACTTGTAGGAAAAGGCCACAGTTATTGCAAAAAATATGTCCTTTAAACCCCAACAAAAAGATTTTGTTCACGTGCTGCGAAAACGTTTAGAAAGGTTAAACGACAAAAACGTCGCATTTTTGCACAGTGTCCACCTCTCCGTGCATTAAACACTTTTTAACGTTGTTTGGGTATAATAAATCATTATTGGGAGGTCTAATCAATCTTATTATTTTTTTAATCAGCAAAACGCCTGCAATATCGTGGTCATTAGCGGTTATTTAAGAAAACCCATGCGCTATCAATTAAAACTTGACGAGCAGATATGTAAGAAGTTCTTCAAAGTTTCAGGTTAATTAATTCTACTGGAACCTATCAAATATTTATAACATGTTTGTTATTTTGTTTGTGGTTTTGTCGTTTGCAAAGTATATTAGAGTTTTGGCGCCCTTGGGTGTGTTGAATGGGTTAATATTGGATATTGTGGCTATATGAAGTCACTTTACACCGCCTGGGGATGTGTAGACCAATGAGATCAACACAGCAGGAAATTATCTAAGACAACAAACCTATAGTCAGATATGTTGGTCATTATTCTTCAGAGCCGTATAAGAATTGGAAGTTGCAAAAGTTGTCAAGCCTTTACAAAACTCCACTGAAGTGTATGGTTGACCAGCATCCGGGGACCAGCATCCCGGAGCCTGGGGCAATTGGCTTTGAACAAAGCACAGGGCCTCAATTCTTGACCGGTGGGGGTCTAATAAACACTCTTTTTCATTTTTTTTTCCAGTTTTATTTCTTGTTGTGTTGCGGCGCTGTTATGTGAAGCTGAAAAAGCGCTAAGTCTCTGAGCAAAAAAAAAAAAAAAATAGATCAAGTAATCATAAAACAGCTAGATCCAAATGATATTCCGCTTTATTACGTTGTTGTTTAATATTATTATCTTTTATTTGCTTATTCTAGTTCGTATTGAAGAAGGAATTCGAGTGCTGATAAACCAGGGTGCAAATTTGAGTATATCTTTATAGATGGGCACTTCAAAGTTGTCTCTCAAATGTGCCCATGGACTGCATTACCCCTTAAAATATATTCAGGTTGACGTTAAAAATAGATGAGTTCCTCGCGATGTAAGTGTTCATCATTTATCTTTCAGATCTTTGTCCGTCACTAACAATAGTGAGCCTGTTTTAGCATCTCAAGTATCTCACGAATTTTCAGCGGGTAACAAAACCGCTAATGACAAAAACTGCTCAGTGAATCCATCGAGCTGCGCGTGAGCTCCAATTCTGTAAAACGTTCTCCCTTCATGCGCATCGTAGTAAAACCCATTGCGGATTACAGCCTAGTGTCATCTATGACGACTCCGTCCAAATATGTCTCTCGATGTTTTGCGGACCATGTCTTGTCAGCCTGCCAAGGCTGTCTAGGAGACCAGGTTTCGTTGTTAAAATCAACGGCTAAATATTTGATACCATTTCGTTCGCCAACAACAGATTCTCTATCGTAATCAACCGGGGGAGGTAAAGAAGCGGCGACGCCGTTTGTTTCAACAATGGTGTGCTCATTACGGTCCATGTGGGACTTCGCTGATTCGCTTTGTTCGTGTAAAGCTTTGATCTTAGCGATCTCTGCTACTGTCCTGTATGGAATGTATCAGAGCAGCGATTATATTTCAGATTAAGCGTGAGACTATTAATAGCAGAGAAAAAACTCTTCAAACATTGGCCAATCATGACTCAGCTTAAGCAGCTTAGTGACCCCGGCCATGACGTCATTATGACGTCACAAACTGTCATCATGACGTCACAAGCTGTGACATCATGATGACGGGGGGGGGGAAGCTCAGGAACAATGATGGTGCCACACTGGAGTCATACGTGTTACACGTGACCTCACAGAGCCATCTCACGCTACCTGACTACACAGCCGAATATGAGAACCAATAGGGGGCCAATAATGCGATAAAATGAAGACAATGGTTATGCCATAGAGACATCACTACATGACACATCATCAAAGGAACATTTTTATGATGACGCCATATATTACTGTGTGATATCTTGAGAGCAAAGGACGGAGTAGGTGTGAGTGTATTCGTCAGCGTTAGGCGCTCGAAAACATAGATACGTCAGCGTCTACCACGTGACAACTTACCGTTTTCTTAGTTGGCAGACGACGCAGCAGAAAATGAGGATGACTATGAAGAGAAGCGCGCCGAGTCCAATGACGGCAGCCAGGACGACAGGGAACTCCTCCGATTCTTTCTCAGGCACTTGGGGCTAAGATAATCAAGTTTAAGTCGAGCGTCAAAACACAAAAAATCAAAACAAACAACAGCTGGATTAACGCTTACCTTAACTTCTTTGATTTTCCATTCTGCGAAGAACTTCTCATAGAGAAAATAGTTCTTGTCAATTTTACTGCGAAAGATAAAAAAGACAATTTAAAATTACATTGTGTGGCCACAATTTTCAAAGACAGTCCTAGAGGCAAGCTACATGAGCCGCGTGGTCCTGGATTGCACCGTATATTACATATATTACTGAGATTTCACGTAAATTCGCATTTTTTTAAAGGTAATGCCTTCATCTCATGGATGTGTAATTGACAAATAGAGTAGCGATCATTGATAAGCTCAACCAATCAGATTGCCCAATTTGCAAGAATGATACTTGTGCTTTCATCTCTCTCTGAAATCCACGGTGATGTGTTCTCTTTCTCTATAGTGATGTGACCCTAACTCCATGGTGATGCATACTCTATCTCCATGGTGATGTGAACTCTACCTCCGTGGTGATGCTACTCTATCTCCATGGTGATGTGTACTCTATCTCCATGGTGATGTGAACTCTACCTTCGTGGTGATGTGTACTCTATCTCCATGGTGATGTGTACACTATCTCCATGATGATGATGTGCACTCTATCTCCAGGGTGATGATGCGTACTCTATTTCCATGGTGATGCACGCTCTATCTCCGTGATGATGTCTACTCTATCTTCATGGTGATGTGTACTCTATCTCCATGATGATGATGCGTACTCTATTTCCATGGTGATGCGCGCTCTATCTCCGTGGTGATGTCTACTCTATCTCCATGGTGATGTGTACTCTATCTCCATGATGATGATGAGTACTCTATTTCCATGGTGATGCGCGCTCTATCTCCGTGGCAATGTGTACTCTATTTCCATGGTGATGCGTACTCTATTTCCATGATGCGTACTCTATCTCCATGGTGATGTGTACTCTATCTCCATGGTGATGTGAACTCTACCTCCGTGGTGAGGTCTACTCTTTCTCCATGGTGATGTGCACACTATCTCGATGATGATGATGTGCACTCTATCTCCATGGTGATGATACGTACTCTATTTCCATGGTGATGCACGCTCTATCTCCGTGATGATGTCTACTCTATCTCCATGGTGATGTTTACTCTATCTCCATGTTGATGTGTACTCTATCTCCATGGCGAAACGTACTCTATTTCCATGGTGATGCGTACTTTTTCCCCATGATGAAGTGTACTCTATCTCCATGGTAATGTGTGCCGACTCTGTTTCCATGGTGATGTGTACTTTACCTTATGACGATATCTCTGTCCACGATCTTCTTTGTGCTTGGATCAACAGCATGGAATAGAAGGGCAGACCTGAAATGAAGAGCGAAAAAAGATTTTGAAAATGTTGTTGTTGTTGGCGCCACGCCGTGTTTATGTTTTTATGTCTCTAGTGTGAACCAGCAACGTGACAACTTGCTGATGCTTTTGATTGGTATCGTTGCGTTGCCAGCTGCATGAAAAGGTGCCTCGTGTAACACGGCCTTAATGGTGACAGATAGCATGTATAATACAGCAAATCACGACTTACTTGCTGTAATCGTAATTTCCTGTTGTAGGATCCTTGTAATAGTTGATGTCATCAATATTGATAATGTAGCCAGTAATATTCTGTAGCACTCTACAAGGATAGCAAAGATGATGATAAGTGCATCTTGGCCAGGTAACAACAACAACAACAATCTTTATTAGTACTTGAAGCTTAAATTATTTGCAATTTTACAGTTTCAATTATGAAAAAATGAGAGAAAGAATAATGGAAAAAAGGCGTATTACGTTTAGGTTCTGACATAGAACATTTAGTACGGGCATCCCAGGGGGGTACTCGGATATAAAAATGACGTGGAGGTCCGACGTATTTTTTGGGGTATAAAATTTGTAGTAAAAGTATTTTTTGGGTTGAAAATTCTACCAGGTATTTTTTTTGCGGTTGGAAAATCCGCTGGTATTTTTTTGGGGTTGAAACTTCTGACAGACTAGTAGTTGATCATCAAGATACTAGGCTATTTCCGGGCAAAATAAGCAGCTCAGCATCATGTGTATGCTGGTATCAAATAGCCTGTTTAGGCTAAAAAAGTTGGGTATTTTTTTGGTTATAAAATTTTGGAAAGTTGGCTCTGGGTATGGGATGAGTTGTTACAGTTTAATTTGAGATTGTGTTGAGATATGCATGTCAAACGTATACGCACAAGACGTAAGTGATCCAGTAGAACACTTATGTTATCACGAGACAGGGCTTGGCATTATGGATTGAGGAAGCGGAGGAAGAATGGAAGAGGAATGGAAGAGGAATGGAGGAGGAATGGATTGGGAATGGATTGAGGAATGGAGGAGGAATGGATTGAGGAATGGACTGAGGAATGGAGGAGGAATGGATAGAGGAATGGATAGAGGAATGGAGGAGGAATGGATTGAGGTATGGATTGAGGAATGGAGGAGGAATGGATTGAGGAATGGAGGAAGAATAGAGTAGGAATGGATTGAGGAATGGAGGTGGAATGGATTGAGGCTTGGAGACGGCAGACTCGTACCCATTCGCGTAAGTAGAAAAGTCGAGGAACGCACGCAGGGGGTTGTGGGAAGGATTGGTGTGTTTCTTTAAAGCAGCTCAGGAGAATTTTCTCCTTGTTCAATATCGCCACATTGATCACTTCATTCTCGTCACCTTTGTATATTGATAGTAGACTTTTCCAAAGTCCGTTGTTCCTCTTTTTTTTAATTGGCTTTATTTCTGTGACTAACCTGATAAATTCATCAATGTTCGCGCGCACTTCGACCGGATTACGGCCAGAGGTTAATACAGCTTGTTGTAGCTCCGTCAGAATGTACAACTGAAAAGAAAACAAGAAAATAACATGAAAAACTACATGGTTCAAAGAATTTCAACCAGGAAATTAATAACAAAGGTCAGAGACAGCACTGACAGGAAAAAATAACAATTTGACAATAAAAACGACAATGAAAAAACTCTCATTCTCAACAATGAATATCAGCGGCGTAGCCAGGAATTTCTGAAGGGGGGGGGGGGGCGATAGTGAAAACATGGGACGAAAATGTTCAAATTTCCTCCAGCAAATACAGTAAATGTATGGGAAAATCTCCCGAGAAAGGGGGGACATCCCCCCCCCAGGCTATGCCCCTGAATATTAACAAATATTAACACGGAGTAGAACAATAAAAACGAGCAAACAACCCGTCACATTGTGACGTAAGCTGAAAGGTTGTCAAACCTGTCCTCCAATTCTTTTTTTAACATCCTGACATACCAGTTTTACAGCTAAAATATCTTGACATACCAGTTTTACAGCTAAAATCGTTGCATCGCGACCCACAATTTCAAAACATCGATTTGTTTTTGGCTTTATATGAGCCAATCAGATTCTCTCCCTTTTTCGCCTAGTACAGTCGCCTGGCTTTCCATCGCGACGTTGCATGTCTGGTTTAGTTCAGAGAGAAGCCAGTTGACTGCACTAGGAGAAACAGGGCAAAAATTTCATTGGCTCAGATAGTTTGATTGGCGGAACAGCAAAGTAAAAAAAAATCAAAACAAAAGCTGATGTGAAAACGTGGGTTGCGATGCAACGGTTTTAGCTGAAATGGCAATTTATCAATATCTTTCGAGACTACTGACTGATTTTCAGTCGATACTCAAGTGATCGAGCCCATCGAGCCAGCCCACCTTCACGGTTGCCGTGTCGTTGTAGTTCGGGGTCTTTCCAAAGTTGTCAGCCGCTAAAACTTGTAAGACAAACTCGTATTCCTTTAACTTGGCGTAAGATCCTTTGGCTTTGATCCATCCGCTCTCCTTGTCCATGTCGAACTGGTCGCTGTCTTTTCCCAGCACGATCGAGTACGCGATGCGACTATTGTTGCCAGCATCTGCATCGTTCGCCTGTAAAGAAACAGAAAAGGCAGATTCACACCCTGACTCACGCGCCGATTTGTCGGGCGGTTTGTCGGGCCTCTTATCTGCTTTGATCTGCGAAATGAAAACCCTGCGAAAAATGGCTTCCTCCTCTTTTACGCCGACGGCGAGCTAAGAGAGGAGGAAACCGCTGCTTGCAGAGTATCCCCTCCCCTGCAACCTTCCCCGGAAATGTCTAATGGTGGGCGAAGTTAAAGCGGATTTCAGATGTCGAGTGTTGAAAACTAAACGCAAAGTAAATACACTTAGCCAATCAGGTGAGACAAGTTCAAAAACCAACCAATCAGGAGCGAGACAAGTTCAACAACCAACCAATCGGGAGCGAGAGAGTTCAATAACCAACCAATCAGGGGATGATGTGAGTACGACTTGCGCTTAGTCATGACCCAAGAAAAAGAGGGTCACTGTTTGTTTTAAAGTATTTTCTTTGTAACGCAAGGCTGATATATCGCGACAATTGATATGAACAGGAAATTCCTCTTTAATCTTTGTTGTGAGAAACGTACAAGCCACTAATGCAACTCAAACATCCGGCTGCAATACCGTGGACATAAAATAAGTAAAATTGTAACCGTGAAGACACATGTAAATTTGCCCGTAGTAATCAAAATAATCTTCCAGTTTAATAGAACAACATTTCAAGTGTTAGACAAATGCAATTCTAGGTTGTTTTGACCTTTTATGAAGAGGATGGAATTGGATTACGATTTGAGGTATTTTCATGTCATAGAAGTGGCCAGCAAGCGTGCGAGAGCCCCTCTACTGGCTCGGTCCCGAGGATGGCCGCTAAATAGAGATACAACTGTATATCATAAAATAGGCCAGCCAAACTTACCAAAACTTGAATGACGTTAGAGCCGTGCTTGGCGCCCTGTGAAACACCTGTAAGAAGCAAATCTTTCTTGAGTAATCATAAGTAACACCGAGAAAAGTGCTTGAGCCCGTGCCCTTGTTCCACTGTCATGTGGAATTGGCTGGTTGCATTTTCTTTCCGCACCGCGGGGTCGAGGACCCTGGAAATCAGGACCCCAGGACAAATATCAGGGGAGGGGGTGTTCACGACCTCTGGAAATTCCAGGGGAGGGGGGCCTTCAAATGTTACGGGGTCCTCGACCACCGGGTGTGGAAAAAAATGCGATTAGCCAATTTGCTCTACTACGCTGGGCTGTGGATAATAGTCCTATTATATAGGGGAGGAGGAGGAAAATATTTTGCATATCAAGATAGTTCCCGGAAAAAGTGTCGACATTCTCCAACTTCCTTATAAGAAAATATCTGCATACCATATTTGGAATCCCAGTAAGTTTTTCACTATTTCTATTGCCTTAGAAAGCGTAAAACTCAATCAAAACTCAAATATACTAGAGGAAAGATACTATGTGCATTTTCCACTGTGTTTTCACAGTCAAGATCCTGGCAACAAGGTAGACAAGATACCACAGGAAGCCTGGTCAATCTCTAGAAAGGCAACACTGCTATCTTGATATGTCGAGCAGAAACGTGACACAGTGCCTCTTGTTGGTCTCGCTCAGTGACCGATACAAAGCACCGCGGCAGGAAATTTAAACTAGGATTAAAGGGAAAACGGTTACCTCCCGTGTACATTTTCTTGGTAAACTTGGGTCCGTTGTCATTGGTATCTCCAATCTTCACCTCTACTAGCTGGACCGTAAGATCCGCTGAAAAGAAAGCAAATAATTAGCTATGCTATCTTATATTCCGGATAGTTATAAACATACACTTATTTCAGAAAAGGTTGCATCCGGCAGCGTTTGTTGTAAAACCGTAGCCTGCTAGCCGGCACTCCAGTGGGTTTTCTCGGATATTTGATTTGTTTGGTGCGCGGGATTCCTGTGTCGCGGGGGGAAGTAGCCTACTAGCCGCACTCCAGTGGGTTTTCTCGGATATTTGATTTGTTTGGCGTGCGGGATTCCTGTGTCGCGGGGGAAGTAGCCTGCTAGTCGGCACTCCAGTGGGTTTTCTCGGATATTTGATTTGTTTGGCGTGCGGGATTCCTGTGTCGCGGGGGGAAGTAGCCTGCTAGCCGGCACTCCAGTGGGTTTTCTCGGATATTTGATTTGTTTGGCGTGCGGGATTCCTGTGTCGCGGGGGAAGTAGCCTGCTAGTCGGCACTCCAGTGGGTTTTCTCGGATATTTGATTTGTTTGGCGTGCGGGATTCCTGTGTCGCGGGGGGAAGTAGCCTGCTAGCCGGCACTCCAGTGGGTTTTCTCGGATATTTGATTTGTTTGGCGGGCGGGATTCCTGTGTCGCGGGGGGAAGTAGCCTGCTAGCCGGCTCTCCAGTGGGTTTTCTCGGATATTTGATTTGTTTGGCGCGCGGGATTCCTGTGTCGCGGGGGGAAGTAGCCTGCTAGCCAGCTCTCCAGTGGGTTTTTTCGGATATTTGATTTTTTGTGCGCGGGATTCCTGTGTCGCGGGGGGAAGTAGCCTGCTAGCCGGCACTCCAGTGGGTTTTTTCGGATATTTGATTTGTTTGGTGCGCGGGATTCCTGTGTCGCGGGGGGAAGTAGCCTGCTAGCCGGCACTCCAGTGGGTTTTTTTTCGGATATTTGATTTTTTTGGCGTGCGGGATTCCTGTGTCGCGGGGGAAGTAGCCTGCTAGCCAGCTCTCCAGTGGGTTTTTTCGGATATTTGATTTGTTTGGCGTGCGGGATTCCTGTGTCGCGGGGGGAAGTAGCCTGCTAGCCGGCACTCCAGTGGGTTTTTTTCGGATATTTGATTTTTTTGGCGCGCGGGATTCCTGTGTCGCAGGGGAAAGAAGACACAGGAATCCCGCGCGCCAGAAAATCAAATATCCGAAAAAAAAAAACACTGGAGAGCCGGCTTGCAGGCTATAAAACCATGTAAAACCCGTGGTACGTCATGGCAGAGCCCTTTTACCCTCATCATGAGTTTTAACGAGTTTTTAACCATGAAGTTTAAAAACTCTCCCCTGATGCACTGCCGACTACAACAAATAGTATAATATGCCTCAACCAGGAGTGCAACCCCGTATCCCGACTACAATCTCAGCTCTGCACACCCAATTTCTAATGACGTTTGTCCATGGGAGACAATATTATTGTCACGCATTCGCGCTTAGAGCGGTGCCCGGGAGAGCCGAATACTTACCATTCTTGTGTCATGGGAAATTCAGCTTTTCACAAAATGGGTTTATGGATACGCGGCCTCTCAAAACAGATGGATTTCCACCGATCTCCACGGGCACACAACGAGCACACCCTCCTTTTAAAAATGTGTTTAAACGGCTTGTTTTGGTGTTTGCTCGGGTTTCTGTTCAATAAAAATGAGTTTTAAAGTTGCTGGAAAAAAAATTATCTGTTCCTTTTTCCCAGGAGACACCTCCAGTTATATTTTCCCAGCAGAACCTCAGCTCCAATTTTTCCCAGCCAGGAGATAAAAAATGGGATTCTAAGTCGTCATTTGAAGAAAATAACCACGGAAAAAAAAGTAGAAAGATAACAATTTCCCAGCAACGAGGAATTAATAGCAGAAAACAATCGACAACAGGATTGTTTTCTTTAAGAAACGTGAAAAAAATTACCTAGCAGATCATTGTCAGAATATTTTTTTTCCAGCAGATCTCTTTGTCAAATTTTTTCCCAGCCAGCAAGAGAAGGGGCTGCGGAACAGATCCGTTTTGTGCCCGTGGATCTCAGGCACAGACGTACCCGGGCACCGATCTAAGCGCGAATGCGTGACAATATTGTCCCCAGATCAAGCCCGTGAATGCGTGACCTTGTGACCTTGGCGAGATTATCTGTTATCATGCTACCCACACGGGGCGCACGTCTTATTGCAAATCTCCTCTTTGATTGGATAATATCGCTAAGTGTTGGCAGCTCGTCAGTCTGGTTGCCATTGGAAACGACTGAAAGCGATTTTGAAATCATTTTGCCACTTGGAAAAGTACAATGTACAATTTACAACTGCTTGTAAAAGTTGACTTCTGACTCATTGCAGACATTCCACTCTTTATAAATAGTACACTATAAAAGTTCAGTTGAAAAAAAAAATCGTTTGAAAAAGAGAGAATTAGCTTTAACAGATAAACCACTTCTTTTTCCTGGAGGCTTAGAGCAAACTAAAGGCTAGTTTCCATATAGTCTTATCTGTCGTATCTGTCTCATCAGTCGACCGTGAAACAATGAAAATTGGAATTATTCTTTTGTTTCACGGTTGACTGATACGACAGAGACTATAGAGAAACTGGTCTTTAAAACCACGAGTAGATAACGACATAGGTCTAGGCCTGAGTAAGGCTGTGTGTGAACAGGGAGGCGGTTGCCTCCGAAAGATTATTTTATACTGTGAGAGTTCCGAACTCTTCGACAACGCACATATTATGATTTCTGGTGTAGATTAAATGAACGCCGCAGACCAAGGTAGCGCGCGCGAGTTTCGACTCTAGTAATTTTACTGCACGTGGGTGAAGGCCATGCAAAGACAACACTTAGGTCTAGTGAAATAACTGAGCTCTGACGAATGTGGCCTATAGTTTGAACAAACATCCGCAATAACGCTTTGGAAATCTAAAATATTGGTCCTATAGTTGATGGCTGACAATATAATTATATAGTGCAACCGTGCAATTTAGAGCAAGTAGCTCTACTTTCTTCGCGGTACTGGTGCACGCGTAGTTAGCTCTGCCGCTACATAGAGTATTTTGAGGTTCGATTATTATCACAAAAGGTAAGACAGTAGTTACGATCTAAAGTATTGAATGCACAAGAAAACAAAATCCTAACTTATTCGCGCTTGGCTAGTAAGTAGGGGGAAGCTGAAACTATTATTTATGATTATTTAAAATCTCATTCTTTGCGAAAAAAGTAAAAGCTGTAAAAGTGAAGTTACTTTCCGTAACAGATATTTTCTCGCAGAGTTATGATCAATACAAATACCGAAAATCGTTGATTCGGACCAAATCGACAAGTCGCTTGAGTCCTTGAGGGAAATGTTTGATTAATGGAATGGTAGTGGGTCGTGAGTCGGTGGAGTTCGTGGGTACGAAGTCGTGGGTTGGGTACGAACAGTACGAAGTCGTGGGTTTCCTAGTCACTGCGCGAGACGTGGTTTTACTGTGCTCAGCTCAAAAGTAACGCGCTCCTGTCAACAGTTTACAGCTATTAGGGTTGGTTTTCACTACGACATAAGCGACGTAAGATCAGAATAACCATAAGAAGAACGGAAGCCTTTGATCCTTATGCTTACGCTTATGTCGTAGTGAAAACCGCACTAAAGAAAATAGTTAGTTTGATCCTTATGCTTATGGTTACGCTTATGTTCAAGTGAAAACCACCCTTAGGGGCGGACCATTAGATACCTCCGGGAAGGGTTGCAGAAGTCCCGAAAACAAAACAAAATAACGCGCAAGCTTCTGACCTATTCTACAGAAATTACTGCAAGGCAGAAGAAAACAGCAGCTTCGGCTCACAAAAAAATTCCGGCACTCATCTGAGCCAGGAAAAAAATATCCTGCACAAGAAAAACCTACAACCTCCCCGGAAATATCTACTTGTCCGTCGTCTGTATTATTCTTGGCTTTACACATCACTTACTTCTAAGATTAATTGACGTTTCTTTATATATTGGTAAAAATGGATAAAGTTGGTGGCCACCGTCGGATTTGATCTAATGAAAAAGGCGTCTGTCTTTGTTGCTAGATGTGCTCTAAAATATTATATTCTCTAGAAATGAAGCGCCTCTCATAACATCGTTTCAAAAATTGCTGCACACCAGAGAAAGATCCGACGAACTGGCGCTATATACCGAACTAGGATTTTTCATTCACGAATTTTGTTTCCTTTTAGTTGAGCCAGCCATGAATGCCCCCCAGTTGAGATACACCTTATTAAGAACCAGCAGAGCTTTACACAACTTCACCCAATTCCGCGCAATTTCATCGACTTCAAAACTCCTTCAGTCGCTCAGAGCAAAACAGGTCGAACACCAAGCACATGGGAACCTTCTAAAAGTGACATGGACTAACGGATCTGCCAATCACTATCCATACGCCTATCTTCGAGATCACTGTCTGTGCCCGTCATGTTATAAGGCGCATCCCCAGGGAGTTTTTTTCCATACGAACAATACGGAGGTCAGCCAAACGGCTTGTGATGTCCACGTTAGCGAGACGAGTGGCGCAGTATCCATAAAATGGCGCGACGGACATACGAGTGAATTCCCTTCTGATTGGTTATTAACGAGGATGGAGCTTTCATCGAATGAGGCAATACCGTGGAATAATGAGTTCCAGATTCCTCGTTTTCCATTGAGACCTTATTAGCGAATGAGCACGTTCTCTGTGACTGGCTCAAAGCAATGAAACAATACGGACTTACTATACTGACAGGAGCATCACCCCAAATTGGACAACTTCCGAGATTCCGTCAGGCAGTGGGAGTTTTATTCAGGAAGGCATATTCTGGGTAAGGTATTGGGCGATTTCTATTTACAGCTATTTGAAAAAACATTTGTGAAAGCAGCACAGCAAAGTCCTACGCAGCCTTGAATGGGCTCATTGTTTGGGTACGCGAGTTGTTGAGCCCCTGCTACTGGACATTACTACCAAACCTCTCTTTATATTTATAGAATTTAGCAGCCAAACCAGAAATCGCACGGCTTTGCATCTCGTTTACACTAGAGAGTTGGAATTGCAACATCCGCGAGAAAACTCGCCGCGACAAATGCAACAAAACAATGAGTGTAAACCGGCCTTAATTGCAAGACCGACAACCTTGATTGAAATAGCTGTCTGCAAGACTCTTCGGAGGGAAACCTTCACATCAGCAGGAACTAACCTAGTCGAAACTTATTTCTTCCAGGAAAACGGCATTTGTCAACAAAAGCGCACCACAAGTTCCGGATTTAGCACAGATAGCAACCCATGCAGATGTTATATGCTGCGAGCAGAAACCATCGGTAAAATTACATCAACATTTATCATAATCATCATTAGTAACAGTCCGGCGTCATTTCGTCAGCCTAGAAAAATATTGAGTTCAACAAGTGAAGTGGGAAATTTGTTTATGGATGATTAATTTCAGATTTTTTGCATGTACACTGATATCGAATGAATGCGCTGATTAGTCGAGAGTTCTGCTTTCTATTGCTATTATTATACATTGTACTCACTATCTCCATTCTGATTGGCTAAAAGCGCGCGCTTTACTTTGGGAATCGCGCACTTTGAGGGTTTCCAAGAATCAGCTTGCACATTTCGGAGAAAATTGCGCATTTTAGGCTAAATGCCCAACATTTTGCCTGGTGATAGTTTCAAAGAACTCAGCTGCGCGAGCTTCCGAGTTGTTCTCTAGACTGCACATCCATAGCAACTCAATATTTACTGCATTTGCTAATCCTGAACTATTTATTGAGCTGAGTGACTTCGGTTGAGCGTCTCTTTAGAGCTTTTGATGATTTATTAAATGCATCGACTATAGGAAATTTTCATTATGACGTATTTACTACAACTACCAGAAACCTTTGCGTTGCCCCTTTTGTTCGTGGAATTACCGCCTATTGTTTCCAATAGCGGCTTATCTGCACAAGAAAAGAAAACTGAAAAGGATTCTGGTAGTCGTAGTCAAATGACGCAATAGTGCAAATGTCCTATTGTATTTGGGTATTTAAAGTAACATCTCATTCTCATCGTTTCTAGTTTCGCGCCGTGCATTGCATCAGCCGAGCGAAATCACAACACAAAGTACGTACATTTGTAGATGGGCTTCATGTCGCTCAAGTCTTAAAGAGAAGGAATCCCGAGTGCTTTGAGTTGATGGCCTCCACCCTAGTTCGTCACCGAGTCAACGGAACAGAGCCCACGTGTGGGGAGTTTGGACAATTGTCTGCCAAGCCAATAATCCAGTACGTGATAAAAATATACCCACTCCTTGTATAAGTCCCCCACATAGCTCTCCCCGGGGGGTGGTGGGGACTCCCTTTTGGGGTCGGGTGGGGGTGCTCGTCGTATCTTTTAGGCGTTGAAATGTTATCTTTTAGGCGTTAAAATCGTAGCCTGCGGTATTTCTTAGGGGGTAAAAATATAAAAGCCAGGAAATTTTGGGATCTGCTATCTTTTAGGGTACCAAATCAAGCAACTTTACCCTTAATTTAAGAACAGAGCGCTTAATTGAATGGCCGTAAAACGTCAGTCAGTTTTGTATCGTCAGTTTTGTAGCGTTTTAGGGGTCAAATTCGTTTTTCTCGACGAGCAATCCCTCCTCCCTTGTACACGTACTTCTTTGTTTTGAATCAGCCAAATAATTAAATACCTGCGCCATTCTCAAAATCATTCGAATTATTTTTCCCAGGTTAAATGTCAGAGGCCAGTTTACCTCCGTCAACGTTTACGACTCATTAAAAGATGAATTCCTAGATGCGCCTGTGGACAAGCTCGCTGAGGTGCACCAGGCTTACCAAACCCTATCACAAATGCTTTATAGCCAACAGTTAATCGTCAGATATGAAATGTCTCCTGGAGATGTGTGTGTGGTCGATAATGACCGAGTACTACATGGTAGCTCAAGTAACCGGTCCAGTTGCTCTGTTATGAGGTACGGAGGACGAAATGTCGGAGCATCTCCAGGCGTGTATCAAGTGATATAGATGTTTTAATACATACTAACGAAATCACTAAACAGTCCGAAACCCGCCACGAGCAATCGATCGTTTTTTTATCGATTATTCTGGCAATTTCTTAGTGTTACGGAGCACTAGAGGCATGAAAACAATGGAACAAAAGCCACGAACAAAACCTCAGAACGAGACAATGGAAATCATGAGCGTGAATGGGGTTTGGATACGATTAGCAATTTCTTAGTGTTACGGAGCACTAGAGGCATGAAAACAATGGAACAAACGTCACGAACAAAGACATTAGAACGAGACAATGGAATAGAGTACGACCTCGAGCATCAACAACAAAGCCTTCCGAAACACCAAGATACCGATTGTTTCCCCTCCGGTTAAATCACGTGACCATTTCGGTCATTTGAAATGATCACATGACATAGACGTTCTTGGTTATTCCTAACTGTGGTTTAAGAAATCTCGATCCAGGCCACTTTTCGAGGAAAACACAACACGAGAGCGATGTTTCTCGGATATCTGCAAGTTTTGATACTTACATTTCCTAATAAGGAAGTTTTACAACACAGGCACGATTTTGACGAAATTCTCTTGAAATGTGATTTCCTTCTCAGGGAATACGACCCACTATCGAAATGAACATTTTTAGAACACCCATCCTGGAATTTATCCCCCTCGGATTGTGGCGACTGCCCAATGAGAACATACCTGGTAACGGGGCCTGCGTGGTGTTGGTCGAGTTTGACACTCCAGGAGTCACGGACCTTCTTCTTCTACTCAATGGCTGTAATGTCGTGCTATTCAACTGGAAGAGTAACGTTAAATAGTTGGACACTCAAATGTTTCGGAAAAAATCTAGTCACAGACACGTTCATAGATACGCTAAGGATTGTAGAAATTATAATTTGGCTTGAAAATGTTAGCTAAAAACGCTGTTTTGTCGTTTTTGAATACCGACGTTTCGTCAATGCTGCCGAGAATGACAGTTGTAAACCTTGAAAAAGGAAGCTTTGCCGAAGCGTCGATATTCAAAAACGACAAACGCGTTTTCAGCTAACATTTTCAAGTCATTCTATTATACAAAAGCTGCGCAGTACCTCTTATTATAAATTATAGAAATTATTGAAGCGAACACATTTTGAGAATTTTTCTTTCCACAAATTAAAAACGCGTTGCCTTGTACCCGTCGTTATTAATTCTTTCCCCCGCCAAACAAACCTTTGCGCGCCACGCTTATCCTTCCCATAATTCCCTGTGTGTGCGAAGTTTCAACATTGTGTCAGTACGAGTCTGTGTTAGCAATACGCGCTTTTAGTTTCTAGGATTTTAGGCGACGAAGGCCTCTGAAACCATGTAGTACTCAGAGTATTCACACTTTCTCATATATTTTTAGACAGAAATGACATTACAATGTAATGAATAAAGTGAACACTTAAAAGACGACTTACTTTCTCATTTGATGCTTTAATGTACAGATAATGCACAGCTGCTTGCTCGCGGTCCTGGTACGAGAAAGTGAATATTATCTACTATTCTAAGAACACCTCGTTTTCTTGGAACCTCAACGCGGGGAATTTAGGGGCGATGGGTGAATTCCAGCTATGTGTGCGCGCGCTGCATGTCGGTACATTTGCCTAACAGGGTGTAAAGAAAGTGCACACTTTCATCCTGGTAGCTGAGGGACAAGCGGGGAGGGGAAGAATGGCTAGGGTTTTAAGACAAGAGCATTTCTTGACTGATAAGTGCGCGCTGTTTGTGTTGGTACGGCCCATTTGTCATTGTAACACGTTGTAAAACGATGGTCCTCTGACATGAGATCTATTAGTTCTTACTCTAAAAGCCGGTAACCCTGGTGAACTTGATGTAATACTGAAAATTTCGAATTTTGAATCACGGAATATGTTATTAAAATATAGGACGCGATACAGAATTCAATTATCGACTCTATAGAAGGGCATGCCGGTTTGACTGTAAAAAGGGAACTGCCCAAGGTCAAGATCAAACCATGGGTGAGATTACGGGTGCTTTGCCAGTCAAGCCATCTAAGCCAATCAGGTCCTTGCATTGTGTCGCCTAGTGCAGTCAACTGGGTTTTCGACGACAGAAAGCCAGACGACTGTTCAGGGCAACTGTCTGTGAAATGCGCAGAGCGAAATATACACACATTATCGGCACCGGCGATAATGGAGTTTATGCGGGGGCAAGACGGTTATCTTAATTAGCCACACACGGGCTAAAGGGATTAGGCGCCGGGCAAGGAAATGGGTTCAGATATGTCCAGAGCTGAGTGTTGACAGGCGCGTCCAATGACGGTATAAAAGGACAGCGCCCAATGAGTCGTCACGCTTTCCAAGCAAGCTTTCCTCCTTTGATCTTCGAACCCACCTCCACCCGCGTCTCCTCCCTTTGGGTGACCTTTTAAGTTGATATGGGCAGGTAGTCGATTGTTGTATTAGGGGGGCTAATTGCCCCCACCAAACGCCTTGCGTGTAAGACAATGTTAAGTACGCAATATTATTTGTAAACAAATCTGATTCGTTGAATATTAAATGCCACCTTCGTGGCCAAAAAATCCAACTAGGCTTAGCGTATTACGTACTCCTCGCTGCGTAAAAGCTGTAGCGTCGCATATGCACTCCAAACTTATCACTATAAATAATGTCACCGCGCGCTCCAGCATAAAAAGGATTTAGCTGTAAACTTATAAACAAATGGTAATGACAAGTGCATGCTTCACGGCAACATCACCCGGCCAACAGTCTTACCAACGTCAGCTTAGTTTGTAATTCTCCTGTTGTCTCGTTCAGAACGAAGTAAACCAGCTCCCCGATATCTGATAAAGCACAAAAGCAGAAAGAATGAAAATAAACCAAAAGCCTGCGCTACCTTTGACGGTTCGCAACTCCGACTTTGGGCTGGGCCGGTGGAGGTACAACTTGTCTGAACTTCACTATCGGGTTTGTCACAAAGACTTTGATCGAAAAAATACACATATACAATCAATAACTTTGCAACCAATTTAGTGAAATAACATACTTGTAATGTAGTAGAAAATGGGGTTTTGTGAATCCAAATCTTGCGCAGCCACGATACCAACCACGGCACCGGCGGCGAGATTTTCGTCTACAGAGAAAGACGTCTTGCGCTATAAAAAAAAACAGGAAAGTAATCCAAGAGTGGCTCCCACTCCAGCTTCGCATCTCCCCCTCCTACAGATCGACCAGTGTTGAGTGTCCAATAAGGACTTTTTCCCATTTCATTCTTGGACGGAAAAGATTTTGTCAAATTTCTGTTTTTATAATAATAATAATAATAGAATTTTTATAGCGCTTAATTATGTATGAGTGTTCTGTAGCTGCTACTTTATGTATCTAAACACTGAGTATTTTGGTCACCCAGTTTTTGCAAGGAAAAGCAGAGTTTTGACAGTCTAAATATCTAATTGTATAAGAGTTTGTATGGTATTTCATTTCAAATGCAATGCTTTAAGGTATAAGTATACCTTAGCGCGAGGGATGTCAATTTTTCGCGAAAAAAAATCACTATCGCGTCATTATTTACACTACAAGGGCCATTTATATATCGTTTTAAAGCTTATGGAACGGTCTTACTTACTAAGTGGTACATTTCTATGCAACGTTTATTTGATGGATCGTTTTCGTCATTTTGTGTTTCAAAGGAAAAGTACTAATTTTTGATTTTTAAGAGCTCCTGCCACTTCCAGTTAATGTTAAAAGCTCCAGATTTCCGCAAAATGTATTCCTTAGAGGGCGATCTGAAAAAGGTGTGCGGGATTATTGATATTATACGTATTTGCTGAAATATCACGTAAAACAGGTTGAAAATCGATATTTTTGGCAATGCTAACACAAAAATTAGCATAAAATATGTTTTGAAAGGAAAATCAAAAATCCCGCACACCTTTTTTAGATCGCCTTCTAAAGAATAGATTTTGCTTAAATTTGGAGCTGTGCAATTTAATTGGAAGAAGCTGGAACTTTTTAAAGAAAGTCGGTACTTTTTTCTTTAGAGCTAAAAAAATATATGTTCGTGTACAATATAATGAAAACAAAATTATTCATCGGATAGACCAACCTTTTAGCTTTAAAATGACATATGAACGACGATTGTGGTGTAAATTGTGACGCGATACGAATTTTTTCCCGCGACACCCCTCAAAGGTATACTCATACCTTAAAGGCAACGTATTTTATGCAATGCTCTTCTTACCACCGTGAAAATGGGCTCATTGTCGTTCAAGTCGATCAAGAAGATGTTGACTTGTTTCTCAGCACTTGACAGTCTCGGCGTGCCACGATCTTGGGCTTTGACGGTGAGCTACAGAGAAAAGATCAAAATCGATCCCTTCTTCAATTAACAATTAGAAGAGTTCGCATGACTGTATGAAAAGTGTCGCGACACGGCGCGGTACTGTCGCGGTGGCGGTACGGAACCTGGCCTGCTGTAGATACCTAATGAAATAGCGTGGTCGCGGTACGGTCACGGTCGCGGCGCGGTACAACTCTTTCGCGGCACTTTTCACAGCCATACGAAATCGTCTCTAATGAATTCAGATCGTTAATCGAGAACGAAGGCCGAGGTGGATAACACCCCGAGATCTGAATAAATCTCCACTTCAGTCTCGTTCCGAGACGCTTTCCGGGATTTTTAGGGTGCGCCATGCCTTGTGGGATAGTTTTAACAGGACGCGCATTTCCCAGTCCCTACGGCTTTAAAGCGGGACTGTCACCGTACGCGCATGTGCGAATTTTGATCACTTTGGTCCGGGCCGGAACGATGGCTATGAGAGGGAGGAATTACGCTGGTAGAATCCGTTCAAATCTTGTTGTTTCGGGGTCCATCTACCCTTAATTCTTAAAGGGTATTCTCTCCTGAGATATCCTTAGTATCGTGACCAAATTTTGGAGTCGATGCAATATTGTTTGTCGTTTTAAATTGAATGAGACTCGAGCGTCATTTTCACTGATGGCTGCCCAACAAGAAAGGCCTAATCGAGGTCGTCCTTACGCCAAAATGGCTTGGGAACACAATAAAAGCAGGATCTGGATATCGAAAAGGGTCCACGAGACATGGAAATTGTTCAAGGGCTACGGTATCTTCACCTCAGACAACGATTTTGCAGCTCATTTGCCTAAAAACCCACTTACCACTTACCACTCATTTGCCTAAAAACCCACTTACCATAATGTCGCCTCCTGACGAATGAACTCCAAATTATGTTTCCCCTGAGGCGACGTCGCGCGGGGCGTGGGTACTTTCCCGCGAAAACGAAGTGTCCCGTGATTGGTTTATTTAAACAGGGAATCCCCGTTTTGAATGATAGTTATGGGATCGGCGGTCTTTGCTCGAGCATGCGCGTACCGTGACAGTCCCGCTTTAAAACAATTTTCATAGAGAAATCTATTGGAGGAATCACCGAAAGAGACGCAAAAATAACGTCTGGGCACGAGGCTGACTACTTCATACGAAAGCTGAAATCATTTAAACATAAAATTGTTTTGTATTCATCATTATTCATTCAGTGTCTGAAATCTCGCCGCCATTTTCTCCCGCTCTGAACGAGCAGGGAGCTGGCCAGCCTGTTTACAGGCGCCTGACATACGTTACATACCTTATATTGTGCCGTCTGCTCGTGGTCTAATATCTTGGCCGTCCGTATTTCTCCCGTCGTCTCGTTCAGTTCAAACACACCCTCGTCATTGCCGCTGATTATCGAGAAGAAGAGTTCGCCATTTGAGCTCGCGTCCTTATCGGTGGCGTTGAGTTTTACGATGAACGTGCCCATAGTTGCATTCTTGAGAGAAAATAACATCATCGTTATCATCCTACTATCATCATCGTCACCTGCATCAACCTCATTGACATCACCACCATAAGAGCAGCACTAACGACATTAATTTTGATTTTATTTACTTATTAACACAATGTGATAATTTGCTCGAGAGCCGGGAAATCCTGGGAGTGCGTGACAAAGGTTATGTGGCACAGCCCTTATGGGTACAATTGCGTTACCTCTGGTATGAGGACAGCAGGCGGGGTCACCAGCTCAGGGTGGTTATCGTTCACATCCAAAACGGTGATGTTTACTGTTACGTTGCTAGACAACGGGGGCAAGCCCATGTCTGCTGCCATGACAACCAATGAGTAGAATGACGTGTGCTCGCGGTCGAGGGGTCTTGCTCTCTTTATAGCTCCCGTCTTGTTGTTAATTGTAAAGGCGTCTTCAAGAAAAAATGAAAAATGTATCAAAACTTTAAGAGTGGTAAAAAGAGCAACCCGCTTTCACATTAGACGATTCCAGCGAATTCAATATCAAAGATCGCACTACATTTCCAAAATCAGCCGATGGAAATGGCGCTGCTTTCTCTGACTCGGTATGTTGCTAGGCTGACAAATTGGCGGCTGACAGAAGCTCTTTAAGCCCCAATGTATATTATGTCAAATCAATACTGATTGTATCTTACTATTCGCATCCCCGGAGACGATGCTGTAGATGACCAGTCCATTATTATCCGCGTCCGAGTCACGCGCGGTTACAGTAAGTATGACGTCATCGGTTATACTCCCGGAGTCTTCTAGCACATCCTTGGTGTAGTGGGCGGCGCTAAAGACGGGCGTGACGTCATTTATGTCGAGGATCGTGATGATAGCCTGGAAAATAAAACCATCCTCTCGACATTACAACACGACAAGTGTGTGAAAATCTCTGAATCGCAAATAGAAACGTCGGGTGTTCGCCCCTTTGCTATCACGTGATAGTATCAACCAAATCAGTGGACATACACCAATTCTGCGCCCCGATTGGCTCCTGAAACTCGGAATATCGGAATATTCACTGTTTTGCGGTGTCTATCACAAACGTTTCTAGGCAATATTGACAATAATTTCATATTTTATCCAACTGATTAGATGAATACCAAAACAACTATATATACATACACACTTTATTTAGACACGGTAGAAACAATCAGTAATGCACGAATACTAGAATAAAAATAAAAAAATGCATTCCAGTACTCTACTGTTTTACATGTTTGCCGTGTGTGAGTCTGGCTTCCCAAACTGCATTTTTTCCCCCCAAACTCCCCTTTTAAAGGCGGGGAGCGAAGGCGCTGTGCGCAGGTGGCGTGGAAGGTCATTCCATACCATTGCCCCGCTATAACTAAACGATCGTTTCATGAACTTAGTGCGCGGCTTTGATGAACAGTGACAGGATATATACCTCATCTCCCCTTCGGAGAATAATTGTATACTATCTCGTAAACGGCTCGAAACGTCTGCTATCATGTTTTGGTAGCCCTGCTGATATGCACATAAATAGACTTGAAGTTTGCTCAGATAAAAATAGTATTTATCTCGAGTACGTTTTACAAGGAAACATCTTGAATTGGGTATATGTGGGCGAGCTCTTTTTGCGCCGTGCTCGTTTTGCTGAAGGGTCATAAGGTCCGTAAGGAATGCAGGAGTCTCTGGGTTTGGACCAAAGACTAACCTGAGGGAGTTGGCTCCCGGTTTTAAGCAGTGATACCTCGCGTGACAAGCTGGTGCGAAACCGGTTTTGCACGAACTCCCAGCGCGCCGCCAACCGGTCTGACATTGGTTTATGATAACAAAGATAATGGAACTAAACCCACTCGAGATAAATGCCATTATGTGTTGTTCTAAATAATGTTTGGTTTTAAAGACGTGTAATAGTTAACCGTCTTCATACCGGCACTAGTGACTTCTGCTCTGTCAGGTTGACACGGCTGATGGCGGCCACCTGTAGCGTGTACTGCGCATGCGTCTCACGGTCCAAGCAGCCTACCGCTGTGCACTGTATTGTGATTGAGCCGTTGAGTTCACCGATAGCAAACACGTCTCCAAGATTCCCTAGAGAAAGCAGGCGATAAGTAAACTATTAGTGAAAGGTACGAGACGGTACAAGAATGACAGAGCCTTGAGAGAAATGGGAGCTCTCCTAGGTACGAGAATGACAGAGCCCCATTCTCGAACCCAGAGCTCCCCGGCTCGTCGCCTCGCAGGGGAGGCCCTGGTGACATCCATTTGAGGGCCTTCGCTGATTGGCTGAAATGGCGCGCACGCGTAAATAAAAGTAGCTTAATCTCGCTTTATAAAAACGTATCTGTCAAAATAACACTGGCAACCGTTTCCTAGTCGTCTTTTCAACCTATGCCTTCGACTTAAACGTTCTAAAAGTAGTTGTGAGGCCATAAAACCACCATTTGCTTTTAGTCATGCGTCAGTGGATGTCACCAGAGCCTTCCCCGCGAGGTGATGAGCCGTGGAGAATGACGAGAATGACAGAGCCCTTGAGAGAAATAACTTTCTGCGCATGCACCAACGTTCAAAATCAGCCACTAACTATTACCAGAGCCAGGCGAGGTGAAGCGACGGGGAGCTCTGGGTACGAGAATAAAATGAACTGAATGATGTTTCGAGGGCCACTCTGTTTCTGCTCCTATAGCATCTTACCTGCTTCTATCCTGTAGTGCACCGTCTTATGCGAGTCTTGCGCATCAATGTCAGTCGCGTTCACAGACAGCACGTGCTGGCCACGTGTCGCGTTCTCGAATATTTCTGCTGTGTATCGGTCCTTATGAAAGACTGGGGCGTTGTCGTCAACATCCGTGACGAGCACGATGACATTAGCCAGTCCTGTGAGGGAGGGGACCCCAAGGTCTTGTGCGCCTATAGTCAGGTTGTATCGCGGTGTTTTCTCGTGGTCTAGTTTGGATTTCAGGATGATGAGGCCAGAATTTGCTGAAAAGGTTGAAAATAGCTCCGTTACGAACGCATTCAAACTTCCTCAACGACAGAGCGGGCTTCAGACGAAAATTTTGAATTTGCGTTTGATTTGTACTTCATTGTCCCCTTATTTCTGTCAGCCAATCAAATTTTTAACTAAACGCAGCTGTGATTTAGTAATCACGTGCTCACCGCGTGATATGGTTTTTACTTGGCTTGGCTTACAAAGAAACCAGTCATGTGCTCACCGCGTGATAGTGGTTTACTTAGCTTGTGATTGGATGACGAGGAACCCATTCAGCAGCAATTTGTATTTTCTCTTACAGTATTCATCTTAAATTCGTTCTACAGATTAGATTGAGTCAAGACAAACAGAGATACTCACCATCTAAGTCAAACACATCGTCCACGTCGCCGCTGAGGATTTTGTATGTAAACTGGCCATTGGCTCCTTTATCAGGGTCGTTAGCTGAGACTTGGGTTACCTGTGGATACAAAGTTGGACAAGGTAGTGGTCAGAGTTGATTTATTATCGCTGTTTGGGTGTGTTTACAGTGATATTATGAAATGTTTTTTCTTTTACATTGTTTTATTTTTAGCCCGTGGGCATTTACTGTGGGTTGAACATAATTTTTGAATGTCTGTTTTCTTTTTTTCGCCTATTTAACGACGTTTCTGCGGCAGTTAACCGTGCACATTGGGTGAAGTGCAAACCATAGTTTTCGCATGATAAATTTCCGCGCCTGTACCAAATGTACTCGCATAGGACATGGGTAATTACCATTGTGTTCCACATTAGAAGTATTTCAGCCACTACTTAGCACGTTTTTACCGTAGTTTTGATTACTGTCAACCGTGGTTAACTACTGTTTACCGAGGTTAACTTTTGCATTTACCATGGTTTTTAGGAAAGCGCTCTCTCGTAGCGTGACATTGTAGACATCCTGGCTGAAGACCGGTCGGTTGTCATTCACATCAGTAATGGTGATAGTGATGCTCGTGTTGCTCTGCAACCACGGGACGCCTTGGTCTCTCGCCTGAAAAAAATGTTTAGAAGCCAATCAGCAACAAGTCGTAATTCATCTCGATTCTAATTGGCTAACACAGAAGCCGCCCCGCATCAATTGAACTTTTCTCGATTATGATTGGCTCAGAGAGAAGCCACTCCGAAGCAAGTTGTAATTTCTCTCGATAATGATTGGCTCAGAGAGAAGCCACTCCGAAGCAAGTTTTAATTTCTCTCGATTATGATTGGCTCGCAGAGAAGCCACTCCGAAGCAAGTTTTAATTTCTCTCGATTATGATTGGCTCAGAGAGAAGCCACTCCGGAGCAAGTTGTAATTTCTCTCGATTATGATTGGCTCAGAGAGAAGCCGCCCCGCAGCAAGTTTGAACTTTTCTCGATTATGATTGGCTCGCAGAGAAGCCACTCCGAAGCAAGTTTTAATTTCTCTCGATTATGATTGGCTCAGAGAGAAGCCACTCCGGAGCAAGTTGTAATTTCTCTCGATTATGATTGGCTCAGAGAGAAGCCACTCCGAAGCAAGTTGTAATTTCTCTCGATTATGATTGGCTCAGAGAGAAGCCACTCCGAAGCAAGTTGTAATTTCTCGATTATGATTGGCTCAGAGAGAAGCCACTCCAAAGCAAGTTATAATTTCTCTCGATTTTGATGATTGGCTGTCAGGAAAGCAATTCAATATGCAAGTTGTAATATTTATTCGCTCTCCGTTCAGTTCAAGATTCAAGAATAAAGAGTACAATATAGACGATTGAGCAGCAGTAAGATCAATAGTTGTAGTGATCTGACAACATTTTTTAGTACAATATACTTTTAATTAAAATTATGGATACTGTACTTACAGTGATTGTGAAAGTGAACGAAGAGTTCGTCTCTCTGTCAAGCAAAGAGACGGAAGTGATCTCACCAGTAGTGGCATTCACGGCAAACGGTAAACCTGTAATTATAAAAAGGCACAAGTAGGACTATATAACTACAATTTCGCGCATGTGTGTTGTAAAAATAAGACAGATGATTAGAGCAAATGTATGACGGATCACCTTGTTTTAGCAGCCTACTTCGACCAAAAATCACAAACATCACTCAGGGGTTTTGCAAAAGCTACCGGGTTGCTTACATAGATGTCTGATTCAGGAGCGCTTTGAAAACACAACTAATAAGTCGGTGCAGAGTTTGCAGAATTAGGAAAACCACAGCGTGAGCACTGCACCAGCAGGTGTCGTCCAATAATCGCACAGTTTTTTCACAGTCATACGAAATTTGTTCTACGGTACAACAGAGTATGATTGTGCGTACAAATGTTATGATGACAAATGAATCGAGGCTCACTCACAAGGCTCACTAACATGCGCTTTAATGAGCAGAGTGAAGTTCCCAGATACTTACTTAAGTTCCCGGATGAGATGAAGAACCGCGCACGCGCATTCAGATTGATGTCCTTATCTGTGGTTTGTACTCGTCCAATCACGTGACCAACAGACACGTCTTCCCGGACAGGGAATGAATAGCCTTGTTCCGTGAACACTGGGGCGTGATCATTGGCGTCAGTCACGGTTATGGTGACCTGTAAGCAACAAAGTAATGACCATGCATGATTAGAGCAGATTTCACAGTGTCGCGACACGGTACGGCATGGCCGCGGTCGCGGCACGGAACCTGGCCAGCTGTAGATAAGGAACGAAACTGCGTAGTCGCGGCACGGTCACGGCGCCGCACAACTTTGCCGCGGTACTTTTCACAGTCATACGAAATCTGCTCTATCATTATTATTATACATTGTCTTCTCTATCTGCGTTCTGATTGGTCAAACGCCCACAGATTTGGGGAGAAACGTTGTCTATATACCTCAAGCTACAGATTAGTAAATACGTTTTCGGTATCTACCGCTGATTCGTCATCGATGTTGCGCGACGATTCCAGCTAGAAAACCGGCTTTGTTTCACTTGTAAAGTACGCGGAGGAGGTGTGAGACGAAGACGTAAGGACGCCTGCGTTCGTGTGGAAATCGAAGAGAAGGAAGCAGAACGGAAGGTTTCCTATTCCTTACGTCTCCGCTTATGCATACGTCACTACGTCAATTTTCACACAAACGCTAGCTCTTACGTCTCGGTCTCCTTTTCCGCATATTTCACTAGTGAAAAGCCGGCTTAAGTGCGGGCACTCTCTTTTCTTAGAAATGCCTTTCGAGTGGCTCGGGTGGCAGCCATTGACGCATGCGCGAGATTTGATACAGAGTCGTTGAGAGAAACACCTTTCTGCGCATGCCCCAACGTGCAAAGCCAGCCAATCAGCGAAGGCCCTCTCAAATGAATGTTCTGCGAGCAGGCGAGCCGGGAGCTCTGGATTGGAGAATGGATTTTCTTTGGAGTGATATCCTTGCGCATGCGCACTCACCCTTGTTGTGCCCTCTCGCGATCGTACAGCGGAATCCACTGCTCGAACTGTCAGAGTATAAGAACTCGCCCCATCCTCCTCACGGTCAAGAGGTTCTCTCGTGGTGATATTTCCCTGATAAATAAAAATATGCACAATTTTACCGTCGGACTCTTGCGGAGTATAACACATGGACGCTCCACTATTACCTATTCCCATACTCACGGTATCGGGGTCGATATTGAACCGCGTGTACATCCTTCCACTTAGCGCATAGGACAACTTGGCATTAGTACCCAGATCTTTATCTGTCGCTGTCACCACCAACACAGGAGCCCCAGCCGGCTGGTTTTCTCGTACATAAGCATAATAATCCGTCTCATTGAATTCAGGTGTATTGTCATTGATGTCGACTAAACGCAAGGAGACATGAACGGTAGACGACTCACGAGGGAAACCTAAATCTGTGGCTTGAATGGTGAAATTAAAATAAGCCGATACCTCCCGATCTAGCGGCTTGCTTCCTAGGGCAATTATTCCTGACGTAGGACCGATCGTGACGTAATCTGTGACATTCCCCACAATACTATATCTTACATCAGCATTAACTCCAGCATCTAAGTCAGTAGCTGTCACCTTTAGAATACTGACTCCCTGTGGCGACTCTTCCCAGTACTCCGCGGCATAAAATGGCCGCGTGAAGACTGGTGCATTATCATTGACGTCATCAGGAACTATGGTAACGGTCAGTATGTCTGAGACAAGCCCAGCAGTGTCTTTTGCCCGTATATGTAGAATATGCTTAGTGGAATTCTCTCGGTCTAACTGGCCAGCGGTATATATCACTCCCGTCATGTTATCAATGCGGAACTGCCCATGCGCGTCACCGCTGACCATGTGGTACGTCAGAGTGTCGCCGAAGTCCTTATCAAGGGCTGTTACCATGGTAACGTTAGTTCCTATGGAGGCGTTCTCCGATACATGTACCGTAAGGGTGTCTGTGCTGAAGTACGGTTTATCATCGATGACGTCAGTAACGGTGATGTGGACTTGTGTCGTGGTCTCTTGTGCGCCAGCAACCAAATTGGCAGCGGTAACGTTTAGAATGTAGACACTCTTGTATTCACGATCTAGCGGCGAGTCGACAATGACGTCACCTACAAACATAAAGCAGTGTTTCAGGGACTTTCGCTCACACCACTCTACAGCTACTAGGTAATATTAGAAAGCGAGCATGATGTTCCCAAGGTACAATATTCTAACGCATATACATGACACACGCTAAAACAAATTGGTTCAGACTCTGAATCACGGCGCAAAAAAATCAAAACTATGATTCTCCTTACGTCACCCGTTGGGTTCTGTTAGAATACAATTAGAGCCTCGGTCAGACTCCATTTTGTCAGCCTAGCAACATACCGTGTCAGAGAAAGCATCCATTTCCATCGACTGATTTAGGAATGTAGTGTGATTTTTTCGATTGAATTCGGTAAATCAAGTATAAATATTTGTTTTTCTATGCCGGCGAGATGTTTAGTATACAAATTCGTCTGCTAATATCGAGTGAAAGCAATAACAAAGCTAATTCATGTCGTTAATTCATATTTGATTTTGCGTCAGTACTTGCATCCAAGTTAGAACTACCCTCTACCAACCTGTTGATCTGCTAACGTAGAACTTGAACTCGGCTCCGCTAGACGAATAGTAGATGATGGCATTGTTCCGACATCATCGTCCGTGGCCGTCACCCTTCTGATAACCGTGCCTCGGATGGCGCTCTCGGATACGTTCGCATAGTACATGGCCTGACTAAACCGGGGGGACTCGTCATTTCTATAAATATACAAGAGACAGGATCGTATTTCAGAAACGTTTAGAAATCCAGGAGTTTTCAAGGAGGTTTGTCCGATTTTTTCCAGGAGTTTTTGAGAAGGGGCGCTTGTCTTTATAATCTTTCCTGTCGGGCTGTTGAGCGGGAGGTTGGAGGTTCAAAGCGCAGCCGGACCAACACTCTGGCTTTTCTAAATAGTTGAGGTGCTGCCTTTGCTCTAACATCTGTAAATGGTTCGACCTTCACGTCTTCTCGGATAAGGAAGTACAACCGTAGGTCCCACAACAGAAGAAGAGCCACCTTAATGGAGCCGTTTGCGTAACCCATTATTCATTTATTTTTTATCTTTCCTTGAGTCTGTCTCAAACTCGGACGGCCCCAAAGCAAAAAGAAAAGCTCCGGGAATGAGGTTGTGTCGCTGTCTATGCGTCTATATCAGTTTCTGTATGCTTACTGTCTGCCTGCTTTGTGTCTGTCTTCCTGTCTGCTATTTTGTTGTAAAGTCGCAGGAGTATCGGGGTTTTCCCGCGCTAATTAGCCTCATAGGTTTGGTCATACTCAAACGATACTGGGATAATCCTAAACAAAGGCACTTTACCTGTCAATAACGTGGACTGTTAGCTGTGCGCTCGAGTTCTTGTTGCCGCCATCGGTCGCGGTTATAGCGAGGGCATAGGACGCGTTCCGTTCGCGATCAAGTGCGACACTCGAACTGCAGGTGATGACCGCGGTAGTGCTGTTGATGACGAAGTTTTCTGATCCGGGACCTAACAAAAACACGAGGGAATTCACTCAATGCCCTCACCCGTGCCTTGGCGCGCGAGACGCACGTCTGATAAAATCCATTTCTATCTTTTTCTGATTTGTTGTCAGCGCAAAGGTCGCCCACGTATCCCACGCGCACAATCCCCCAACGATCCGCATAAAATCCATTTCTATCAGATCGAACTATTAGCCGTTCTTTAGAGAAAACCATGTTCTTGTATACACGAAGGAATAATTGCGCTTCAGACAATGGTTTTAGTTTCAAGGGATGTAGTTTTCACTTCACTGTAACTTGCCTGATAGCGAGTAGGTGATGTCTTTGTTGATCCCGATATCAGAATCCGTCACCAAGATAGGTTGTTTCTGCAAGATGTAACAGGCAACGTATCACCAACCTAGTGTGAGCATCATTGAGGTTTTCGCTTGTCGCGCACGCTTCTTGAGACTGCTGTCTCATTTTCGCTTGTCGCGCACGCTGCTTGAAATCTGTCTCATTTTCCCTTGTAGCGCGCGCATTTTGAAGACTGTCTCACAGAAAACGGAAACATTTGACTGGTCAAAAATTCTACTGACCTACCATGTATTCATAGCAGACCATAAACGTATCTGTTGCAATGGCTGTTACGGTACACACGTGGCTTTGACAAACTACGCACGTGCCCAGTGACTTCAATATACTGCTCATACAATCGACTGGCTGATCAGAAAGCTATCCATGCTCGAGGATCCCGCGGGATCCCGCAGCTAACGGGCGCTTACTGAAAAGGTCACCCAGCAAAAAGGCGTGAATTTTCACGGCGACGAAAAAAAAATAGCGCTGGATCTGCGACCATGGATCCCCCCTAGACTTTCCCAAAATCTGTTGTTCTGCTTTTTGTTAATTAGCTTTTTTTGTACAGGACCGTTTTGTTCGCTTCGCGCACTAAGGAAAACACCCTGAGCGCCCCATTCACTTTCTGGTAACGTTACCATGGTGATTATCGTTCCAGGTCCAGAATTCTCTGCGACCTCGGCTTCATAAATGACCGCGCTGAACTGTGGGTAGTTATCATTCTCGTCTGTTACTGTCACTGTAACCTCGGTGAACGCCTGTGGGAGGAAGAGAGGCACAATGTATTTTGAAGGAAAACTCTTGAGAATGGGGATCGAATGGGGAAAACTTCTGCTGACGAGCAAAGACAGGTACAGCATAGAACACGTACGAGTACAAAAAAGGCAACAACTCCAAACTGCAACAGGGGTTAGCGGACGTCTAAAATTCAGGCTAACAGGGACATACACTCATCTGAAAGCTGCTTTAAATGTAACTTGAGACATATGACCAGGAAAAAGATGGTTCGACTGTTTTAGTCTTCATGGCGTAAATCTTATATCCCGATCCTCTCCAGACATCGTTCTTAGCAGCACCCCTTCCCCTTTCGCATCGATAGTCTCCTCTTTAACCCAAGTCCCCTTCCCTCACTCCCTCACCTTCCTGCTAGACGGTTGCCCCCTATCCTCCGCTTGTATGGTCAGAGTATATATCGGCGTCTTCTCTCGGTCGACCGACCCGGCGACGATAACCTCACCCGTGATATTATCAATACGGAAGGCGCCATCTTTGTCCCCATTCGTGATCCTATACGTCACATTACCATTAGCTCCCAGGTCCTTGTCCGACGCGAATACCCTCACCACAGGAGTACCGATGGGACTGTTCTCCAAGAGTGAAGCGCTGTACGCTGATTGGTTGAAAACTGGGTCATTGTCATTGACGTCGTCGACATAGATTGTGACGTATGTCTAGAGAGATTGGAATGCATGTTAGAATATGCATTCGAGACAGACGCAAATCCACAAAGTTTACAAGTACAAACCTAATAAGTTCGAGAAAGCATCCATTTCTATCAGATGTTAAGGGGGCAAAAGGAGGCCGACTTTTAAAAGCGGGAACCGAGACCGAAATGATTGCGGGGACCAAAACAAAGATGGCGACCTACACGAATATTACTTGTACGCGGTTCTGCAAATACTTTACCGACCTACACGAGCAACGTTGCTCTCTCCAAAATCTGTAAGTTTAAGAGCATTTTTCGGCATTTTAGGGTGGGAAATAAGCTAAAAAAACTTATGGCCGAATTCCAAATATGATAAGCAGGAACGTACGTAGGAAATGTTAGAAAACGACACTTTTCAACGAGAACGTTCTGATACAAAGAGTGTCGTTTTCACAAATCCCAAATACGTCCTTATATGGACATTTGTATTTACTGCATTTGGTAACCTACGATCTTTTCGCGCCATTTTCCACGCTAAATACCCAATTAAACTTTCATAACATACAGAATTTTGAGAGAAGAAACATCTGTGACCAACGGCCAAAGATGCTACAGTAAATAATTTATTAGCACTCTTTTTACAAAAAATAAAATATGCTAGCATAAGAGTAATGCGAAATACCACAGGTAGCCCCAAAAAGTTCTTGGAAAACGACACCACTTTCTTGATACTGCACGCAAGTTTCCATACCAGAAATCCGCTCTTGTTGTCATACCTTTGAACTGAGTGGGGGTATACCGCCATCGGTGGCCAATACCGTCAAGTTATACATGGTCACGTGATCAGCGTCCAGTGACCCCTTAGTGAGAATCATACCGTTAGGCGCAATCTGGAACAGATCTGTGGAAGACAAAGAAACAGGTCATGTTGGATCATATGGGGACTGAATCATCGACTCTCGTGAGTTCCGGGGAGGGGAGGGATCAGTGAATTCCAGTTGCATCGATTGTGTGACAAAACAAACCTATTACACATTTCTAACTATGGCCCTCGTTGTAATAGTAGTGTATGCCCTATACGCGCGTCTCCGTGAAGGTTCAACGTCCCTTTGGTTCTGAGTGCCCCTTAAGAGGGGAGTGCTTATCACAGGGCGTGGTCCACCAGGCCACGGTTGAGAGCAGCAAAGGAAAAGAAACTTACATCGGGCTTACAGGGGACGAGTTCAAGTCTAGGTACAGGAACCATACACAAAAGCAAAAGGAACGCAACTGAGTTGAGCAAATATATCTGGACCCTCAAAGAGAACAATGTAGAATACACCCTCAGTTGGAAAATCATAGCCCGCGCCAGGCCTTACTCCAACATTAGCAAACGCTGCAATCTATGTTTACTAGAGAAATACTTTATCATCTGTATGCCTAACCTATCCACGCTCAACAAAAGAAATGAGCTTGTGTCCACGTGCCGGCACGCCGCAAAATGCCTTCTGAGCTATCTGTAAGCTACTTGTAAGGTTCCTGAATAAATTAACCATTACGCACCTGACGATAGAGGAACTAAGGTTCCTTTCGAAACAGGCTTGTCGTGCCAATATGTGTTTCGTCTAATTTTTGTCTTATCCACCACCGTCACATATATTATGCTCCACTAACACTGTAGAGCACTATTTTGGGCTAGGAATAAACCTCTCCCTTATACTTTGTGGTTATATATATACATACTTTCTGGGTCCCCGGATGTGATGTTGTAGTTCACTTTGCCTTTGTACTCAAGGTCAGCATCGGAAGCGGATACTTGGATCACATTGCTACCAGGCAACGCGGCCTCACTTATCCGCGTGCTGTAAGTATGGGACTGGAACCCAGGCGCGTTATCGTTGATGTCTTTCACAATGACGCTGACCTGAAATTAACAAGTGCGATTGTGTGAGAAAGAAATAGGCCATGAAAACGGCCTATAGACCTGCCCGGCTTTGGCGTAATGTTTCGCCCATTTCAGATCACGTGGCATTCCCATGAGTATTCTTTCTTTCTTTTTCTGCTACGCACCGAAGGATATATGAATATGGAATCATTCAAAACACAGAGAGAATACTCATGGGAATGCCACGTGATCTGAAATGGGCGCAACATTACGCCCAAGCCGAGGAGGTCTATTACTTCTGTTACTTACTACGGAGCACTGGAGCGGGTTTACCTCTGTGTAAGAACCATTCCCAGGACCCCTTTGTTCAATTCTTATTTGATATTGATTCGTTCTATTATACAAAGGAAGCTTTGTGACGCAACACCGGGGTAGAGCTATATTGGAGCCCTGAAACATTTAGAATTGGAGCCCTGTGGAGCCCAAAAACCTTTTACGGACCAGACGAGAGGCTAAACCTGAAAAAACAAATGATGAAAACTGGTCATTGCAGATTTGGTACAGATTGTGGGCTTCTTACTTGAACAGTCGCGGCTTTTCTATCTGACACTGGTGTAGCTTGGTCCGAGGCAATGATGTCGAGTAAGAACCGACCAGCTCCGGTGGCGTCCCGAGTCATTTCCGGACTCTCACGATCTAGCTCTTTACGAACTTTCAACACACCCTGGAGAAGACGTAAATTATCGATTAATTTTCGGCTTTGTAATCGGTCGGGACCAGTATTCTTGGCTTGCACGTGACATCAATGGCGGCCATGTTTGTGTACAGGAACAAAAGAAAGTTCATTTGTTGCTCTTTGTTCTGTACACCAACATGGCCGCCGCGCTTTTGTGATTTTATTCCCATAGGAATGAGTGCAAACCAAGAATAGAACAGGAAAGAACAGAATGGACACTCTTTTCTTTAGAAGTGCGAAATTCTAGAATGTAGGCACTTGGATTGTGAAATTTAAGCATTCATTATAGCTGGAATCGAATAGCATTTATTTTATTTACAAGCAAGCTCGTAATCACGGGCAAATTTATTACTCCTGTTTTAGCTCGTGCGGACACCCGGGGATGCATTTACCACAGGAAACCCGAGCAGCTATGTATTTCTTATCTGAATATACGTTTAGAAAAGTAACTAGTATCTTCGCCATGAAAGAAAGGTCTGAACAAAACACAATAATTCTCTCAACCATGGAAGAGATTATTTCACATTACTTAAGCCTAGTTTCCATATAGTCTTATCTGTCGTATCAGTCAACCGTGAAACAAAAGAATAATTCCTATTTCCATTGTTTCACGGTCGACAGATGCGACAGATACATTCTCGTACCCAGAGCTCCCCGGCTCGTCTGCTCGCAGGGGAGGCTCTGGTGACATCCATTTGAGGGCCTTTGCTGATTGGCTGGTTTTGAACGTTGGTGCATGCGCAGAAAGATCTTTCTCTCAACGGCTCTGTATCAAATCTCGCGCATGCGTCAGTGGCTGTCACCAGAGCCTCCCCCGCGAGGAGACGAGCCGGGGAGCTCTGGGTAAGAGAATGCGACAGATACGACAGATAAGACTTTATGGAAACCAGGCCTTATAGACTAGACGAACTTTCGGAAAATCGTACTTCATGAGGCATTTTTTAGTAAAAGCTGGCAACAAGTGCCATCTTATGCAAAATTTTACGCTGAATCCGAATTTTTTGTTGCCAATGCAGATTTTGCATTTTAGGAGGTGAAATGACGTCATGATTGACAGCTGTCACACAAACCTCTACAATGAATTTTTCGCCGATTTTTCTTTTCAAATTTTAATGGCCAGTGAAATTCAAATGTGTAAGTGGCAATGTGATATTCAAAAAAATGTATCTTTATCATGGGATAGGGTGATTGATGGGCGTAGAACGTCATCCAAAATGGCGGATCCAAGATGGCCGCCGTGCCGCCATTTTGGATATCTGTTGATTGTTTGAGGCCATCACGTTCAAAGGCTAAACTTTAAAAAAATAAAAAAACAAAACTTAAACGATTTTTCAATGCATAAAAAGTAGCAACTGACGATTATGATGGAAAGAGAATAATATATAGGCAAATATATGATTGTTGTTATAGCAAGTAAGTCGTCCCTACTGTAAAAGTTCTCACTATGACTATTGATTTCAAAGCCTATCACTGAGTCAAATACATCTACGACTATTGTTTTAAATGCATGCAGAATATTTCTCTTACACACACAGGAATAATAATGATAAGCAAAAAGCAGGGATGAAGGGGGAAATCATTCTATGGCAATTTAGGCGTTGCTCCAGCCTTTTCCGAATTTTTTTTTATAGCCTGGTGGTAGCAACTTTGAACTTATAAGCAAAAGTAGCGAATGTAAGACTTTAATTTGTCCTCGGAGTAGCTTTCCTCTCTATGCTTGAAAGCCCTTTCCTATTCCAACCCCTTCCTTGTCTGAGGTTTCCTTTTGAGGTTTTCTGCTGGTCCTGAGGTTTCCGCTATTTTTCGATTATGCCACGGGGGCAGCAGATTGCATGATCGTTGTGAACGAACTTTTGATATAAGGACTTCAAAGGCACAGTTTTGTTGCCGGGACTAAGGATGATCATCGAAAAATGGTGATATCGTTTAGATAGTAAAATCAAGCGGCAGTGAATCTGATTCACCTTTTCATATTGATTTGCCTTTTATATATTTAATATGGCTTCATTCGACCAGCAGCACTGCATTTCATACTGTGATACCTTGAATTCATTGTCAGGTATTTATTCCATGTCTTTTTTGACTACCAGACTGATAGTTTCTAAAAATCAAATTTGACGATATGGCGGCCATCTTGGATCCGCCATTTTGAATATCACAGCAGCGCCATATCCGAATAATACGACAATTTTCGTATAGAACATTCTAAACTATCCTGTTCAAGTTAAATATTCGTTCGAATTTGAAATATAGCGACAAAACTATTTTAAGGGGTTCGCAAACAGCTGTCAATCATTATGACGTCATTTTCACCCATTAAAATGCAAAATCAGGGATGGCAACAAGAAAATTCGGATTCAGCGTTAAAAATTACATAAGAAAACTCTTGTTGCCAGCTTTTACTAAAAAATGCCTCATGCGCCTTAAATATTGCAATTTTCTGATATTTCGTCTAGTCTATTAGCCTGAGTACCAAGCATTCGGGAAAGGAGAGAAGAGAAGGAAAGCTCTCTCCCTTCCTTCTGTCCCATTTTCACTTATAGAGATACAAGGATATGATACAAGGCTAGTCAATACATTGTCTTCCAGCTCAGGAAACGCTGCCTAAATGAAAGGTATTGACGGATCGAGCTCATATGGTAGTACTTGCCAAGCGGTGTAGATGTTACGTAACTAACTGAACGAGTAGTACAACCTGTCTAGCAAGGCCCTCACCAATAATACCTTGTACCAATTCAGATCTCTGTGCCTTGTATACAGTGCTAGCCTCGCACATTATATAACAACACACTAGTGCCACATTGTAGATTCTGTAGATCTGGACACGTGGCTTGTGCGGGCTCGTGTGACACCGCGCGTGACCTCTAGCCATCTGTGTCACGGTTGTTTCAACAAAATGTTGTAATATAGATTTAGGCACTGCCTAAAAGCGGAGCTCCCGTGATTATAGTAAATGGTATTTTCCCGCCAAAATGAGACGGCTTTCGGGTTGCCTGTGGTATGGACACGCACGCAGACGCAGACACGGACGCGCCCGCGATACCCATGGGAATACCGCTGAACCACAAAAAACGAAGTCGATCATATACCTGTGGAGCTCTTGACCTGAGTTATACTTTTGAGTTATACTTTTCCGCTCTGCGGCCTTCGACCGCTAAACCCTATATTATACTTCAGCTTAGTCTTAGAAAGGGAACTCAAAGTTCCATTAGAGCGGTTTTCACATGACTGTCGTGAAAACAATTGCAATTGAGCAATTACTAGCCAATCAGAATCGAGAGAAATCACGACTTGCTCGTAAATGGCTTTTTTCTCAGCCAATTGCAAGCCGAACCAATTACTAAGTAATTACACAATTGTATTTACTACAGAATTTGATTGGCTGAGAAAAACGAGTAGCCAATGAGAACGCAAAGCAATCGCAATTACATAACAAGTCTTGACAGTCATGTGAAATCCGCTCTATATAGACATTCTTAGGTAAGATTTGATAGCTTTCACAACTAAATTTCCAATGAAAACTGTTCAGCCTGGCAAGGACCGCTAAAAAATTTAAAACGCTAATTCGCAATCCAATTCCATCTGCTCGATAACAACATACAAAAGTATTGTAATACGTTTGTACTTCTTTGGCTATTTTACAAACCTAGATGGCTATTTTGCTTATTTCTAGTGAATTGGAAAGCACTTTCCAATGTATGCTTAGGGGCCGACCATTTGACTTTTGAGGGGGGGGGGGGGGGGGGGGGGTGATGATTTTTTTGCAATATTTTTTTTACGTCTCTAAGATATTGTAGGATATTTATTTCGTAAAATTAGTTGAGGATTATGACAAATATGCTGTGAAGGATATTTTTTTTCAAAATCATCCACCCCCCCCCCCCCCCCCCCCCTCAGAAGTCAAATGGTCGGCCCCTTATCATATCCGGATGTAGAGAAACACTATACAAGAAACCCTTGATTTCCGTGTGAAGTCCAGGAAGCGGCCTAGGGTTTCCAAGTTCAAGAAGTGCTTCATAGAGAAATCTAGAACAGCCACTAAGAGCGAGTAAATTGATTGCTGAGGAGATTTACCTACGGGAAGAGAGGGATAAAAACAATCCACTAAAAGATTATATGACGAACATGTGGCGGGATGTTCGAGGATCAGCGCTCTTTTTCTCTCGCCCGCGAAAATTCACCCTCGAGTCGCGGTATTCGCGAGCATGGTTTTGGCGCTTGGTGCCAAGTACATGGTAAAACTCAATCAAAACGGAAGTGCCGCAAGAGCGGATTGCTATATTTGTTTGGGAAAGAATGGCGAAAAAAAAAAAATTTATAAAGAGACTGAAGCTAATGGCATAATAAAGACATTACTGATTGTTTATGTTATACCATTGTACGAGCGTTTTCTTGAACGTGCCTTACCTTGGCTACAAATACAATTGTATTATTAATCTATTCTCTCTTCATTGTCATAAACAAGTCTGATGATATTTGTTCAGAAGAGAAATCAAAACATTTTTAATAATCCTCTTATCTAGTATGGAGTGTTAATAGGGATATCCAATATAGTGCGAAGAGATACCATGTCAGTTGCTTGCAAAGGGACCAGAAGGGAACTCGATTTCCTCCATATTTCCCTGTTCCTCGCTAATGAAATGAGTGCTCGAATGACACCATCGAAATCAATACGGCTATGATCTGGCGCCTTTTAGATTAAAGACCGAGGAAATCTTTTTGCATTTTATTGTGGCACCCGGTGACCGGCTGACCCGGTGAGCTGGCTGGCAATGTTAAGGGCATTAGGAGTCACTGATGTCTATAGCAAAGCCACACAAATACAAGCGGAGAAATTATGAGTTGGTCAACAACATGTGGTTATTCCAGTAGACTGTCCATCAATGCTGGTACGAGCCATTCTTGGCTATGATCCCAGAACTGAAAAAGGTCAACAAAGGGGGCTAATACAACATTGGGGAAATTATTACTACAAATCTTTTCTGGAGGCGTACATGTATATTGAATGTTCTGCCCAGTTTGCCAGGAAAACATTGAGCACATACGGTGATGTTTACGCATTTCGACCTGTCAGCGCCCATAAGTGCACTGAGGTATTTATGGATGGATAAAGCTATTTTGAGAATGGACTGGCTAAGCGCGCTCTTGGGGGTGCGGTAATAATGGTATAAAGGTCGATCTGGAGTCAACGCACACGTCAGATAAACAGCTATTGGTAGCAGCGACAACTGAACGAGTAGAAGCAAGAGAAATATTTATAATATACAATGCCAGAATCACACAGAACTGCCTGGACAAGCCACCATCATGAACCACCAGCATTGCTGTCAAAATACGAAGTTGCGTTTGAATACTGCGTTGTGATAGTTGTGTTTGCAGTATTTGCTTTGCTCTGCGCTGCTAAGTATGCAGTGACCTCTACTCGACATAGTACAGCGCTATGGGCATGGGGTCATGTAAAGCCTCTCTGAACTGAACTCGGAGGCCAGACAGAAATGAAAACGACTGATTTATCCGCGGACATTTTCGTGTTCTAGGGAGGAAGTCTTGTGCAACGAACTTGGTACTTCTACTAGAAACTGTGCTAGAAGACGATTTGAGCAAGCGAAGCAAAACGAAGGAGTCCAGTAAGACCTGGAAGATTTATAACATAGGTGAAGAATAATAAGAAATTCTGCCTATTTGGACTCACTACACAGCACAAGTCAGTGTCAAAAACAACGTATGATGATGGATAAAATCACAAGACCAGTCTCAATGGGAAACAGAATCTGGCAGAGTGGTGTCGACTACGTACTAGAGGCATTAATCTATGGAATGCTTGAAAGCCGAAACATTTGAAACTGTTAACTTAGACCGATAAACAAGCACTCTCCATCTGATGTTTTATTTCAGATTTTATTGTCCTCGTATATTTATGTTAATGTAATATTTTATTATATTTATTAAAGCAAACAGTATGTTAATGCAGAAACAAAGCTGACTGTCGTGAGTAATTTGTAATCATTTTGTAATCACTCCTTAATATGTTTTATTCAGAATTGGTGTAATCACTTTGCGATTGGTTTCACAATTCGTATTCACGAGTTAGCCATAGAGTTTCGGGTATTACCAGAGGATGACCAAAATATATAACTTGATTCGACCACGCCCTCTTTGGCATCTTTTATGTCTCGCTGGAGGCTTTGCTTTCTAGCTCTCTTTCTATCCCTTGCTATTGTCTGGTTATTTGCGACTTTCTTGAGATTGATTGAGAAATCGCTGCAACCTGTGACGCATGGCCAATGGTCTAGGAACGTGTCACAGATAGTGTAGTAAAACGTGACATAGGCGCGTGGCCACGTGAAAGCGCTACACGAAAGTTCTAACGCTTTGAGCCTCGAATAGTTTCCAGGTTACAGTGAAGTTAACATGATGCCCCCATGCACGTTACCCGGGGGTACCCTCCGGGGGGGGGGGGGGGGCATCCCAACCCCTCCTCTTTTTCCCCTACGTCTTACCGTGCTGGAATCGAGGCTGAAGTATCCGTGATTATCCCCAGATAGTGTGTAGACAATCGCGCCATTTTGCCCATCATCCCCATCTGTCGCATTCACGTCAATCACTGTTTCATTAATAGTGCCTGGTCCTTCCTCAACGCTGACGATATAGACCGCAGGGGCCTGGGCCGGGTCGGGGTCGAAGACAGGTGTGTTGTCATTTATATCCAGTATGGTCACGTGAACAACCGTGGAATTCTAGTGAGAATAAAGGAATGGCGTGGTATTTCAAGAACAAACTGAGACGCCCGTATTAATATTAATGAACGCGCCATGATGTAGAACTTGTTTGGAAGTAATATATCAAACACAAGACAGGATTTCCAAGCACCGAAATATGGAGCTTCTCGAACTTTTCTCGAAAAAATAAAATCTCAAAAATCTATGTAAATTAACACCGCGTATCCACACCGCCTCCCCGCTTATGATTTTCTTTGTTCAATGCTGGAGACAAACTGCTGAATTGGCGTGGCGCCCCCACCCAACATTGCGCGTTCAACAAATGTGAACTATGAAGTTGAATCAGAGAACCTCCGCTCAGCATGACGCGTTAGACAAATGTTGGACGACACTGAATCAAATGATGAACTGGGGCAGACCCGCACCCAGTCGTTAATTGTGCTTCTTTTAATTTCGCTTTTTGCTGGTTCGACGCCAGCCTAAACTCTCACCAAATATAAGTCAACGATTTAAGTCAACGCAACAAAATGGCGTTGCGAGTTGCAAGAAAAATTGCCTCATGTGACATGGCTTTTAGCAGCAAATATGTGCGGGAAGAATCCTTCTCGAACCCAGAGCTCCCCGCCTCGTAAGCTCACGGGGAAGGCTCTGGTGACAGCCACTGACGCATGCGCGAGATTTAATACAGAGCCACTGAGAGAAAGACCTTTCAGCGCATGCTCCAACGCTCAAAATCAGCCAATCAGCAACGGCCCTCAAATGGATGTCCCCAGAGCCTCCCCTGCGAGCAGACGAGCCGGGAAGATCTGGGTACGAGTATGAGAAGAATCAATCCGGTCCATTTTGCACGCTCTTTTGTAATTACCTGTCTAGGAGGAACCCCATTGTCTGTCACGTTAATCACCAGGTCATAAGAACTCTTGAGCTCACGGTCAAGCCCGGTCGGGGAGATCTGGAGCCTACCGGTGGCGCTATTGAGGGTGAATCGACTGTCACCGGCAGGCATGGAGTAGGTAAGCCGGCCATTATCCCCGGCATCTGGGTCGAGAGCTTGTATGGATGGCAGGACAACTGTACCACCTCCCGCACCCTGGAACAGCAAACAAGTTAGTGTACTAAATGTATTCGCACGCGTCTTGTGTGGACACGCTTCTAATAAGTAGTTACGTATTTCAAGATAAATGTTTTATATTCGGTTGAGCGGGTGAGCGAATTAGAATATAAAGCGGTTTTCACATGACTGCCACGAGTAATTACAAATTACTCGGTAATCGCGAATGATTACGAATGTCTATTTTTATGGGGAGTCCCCCTCCGCCGTTAACCAGCTTCTGCTGACAAGTTCGGCTGGCACCTTAACCGTGTTTATAATTGGTCGCCGCTCTGGCGACTAAATCTGAAAATCTAGTCGAAAACAAGAACACTTTAGTAACTGTGGTCGGTCGCAATTTCGGGTCCCGGTTACCATGAAAATTTAATATTGTGCTTCTAACTGGTAGCTAAACTGGTGACTAAATCTGAAAAATCTAGTCGCCAAAAAACAAGAAAGATTTTGTCGCACTGGTGATTGTAATGGTCGCAATTTCCGGTCTCAATATACGTTACCATGACAACAAGGTAATGACGTACCTCGCTGATGTTCGTGAATATATGCAGGCCAGCTGTTATCTGTGGGCTGTTATCGTTTTCATCTAAAATAGTGACTGCGAGGAGAGTGCTGCTGTTTCGAAATGGCTTCCCGTGGTCGAACGCGACAATCTGTGGGCATAACATAATGCGTAAATAGAAAACTGATACGATTCTCAATAAGGGTTCCACCTGCCTTCCCTTCTACCTTGTTCAAGCTGGACGATAAAGAACCCATTGCACTCTTCGTAAGAGTAGGGGATTGTCTCCCGGTGCAATGGCCTGGCTCTCGAGGCATAACAGCCCTCATGATTGTAAGCTGCGCGGTTTCTATTTGCGTCATCTAATGCAGCTTGTGTCCTCCAACTTCTCCTTGTCTAGCGGTCGTGTACTTTAGAACCGCTTTGAGTTAGCTCACGATGAGGAGAAGACCTTTTCTTTCTTTCTGTCCTTAAAGGCCCATCACCAACCTGGAGCCTTTGCGCCCCGTTTTCTTTTGTTTTCAAATTGATCCATTGTTTTTGACTGCTCTGATTGGCTAGTAAACCGCAAAGGTTTCGGTTGATGAGGGGTCTCTAAATCCCTTTCACATGATGTGATTTGAGCAGCGAGCAGTTTCTAAGGTCATTGGCGACGCCATATTAACTCAAACCCGTAACCAGTATATTAACTCAAACCCGTATGTACGTTAATCGCAGTTGAGTTCGAACCACCCAATGTGATCTCAGTCAACCGTGGAAGAAGAGAAATTGAGCAAATATCATGGACAGATATAGATATGAGCTCCCTGTGCTTACCACTAGCGAATAAGACGCTACAGTCTCTCTATCCAGCGGTCTTCTTGTCGTCACCAGCCCACTACCGTTGATAGTGAATGCGTCGCCGATGTTTCCAGCAGAAATATTGTAGGATATCTAAAACAAACGAAAGAATACGAAATAAACTTGCTGCGTGCGACTGTGATGCTAAGTACATGATATTTAAGCAATAAAAGTACTTTCCGCGTGCTCTCTGTTTTCTTACAAACACGAGGGGGATGTTGGGAGAACTGATCAAAACTTGAAAGACACGACCGAAGGCGAGTGTCTTTCAAGTTTTATCAGTTCGACCAACATTCCCCGAGTGTTTGTAAGAAACCAGAGAGCACGCGGAAAGTATTTTTATTGCTTTTAGAAAATAACATACACACGCGCGACAGCGTTGCGTGACAATCGTGTTTCTCGGGTCTCTTACAAACACGCCTTTTAACCAATCAGAATGCGCACATTCACAATACAACATAGGTGTTATTTTCTATAGCGAAATAATTTCTTTGGACAGAAGAAGAGTAGCGTTTTTGCTTCTATTTTCTATCAATGATACTGCGCTATCCAGTTGAGCGTGCAACACCTAAAGTTTTGTCGTTTAGTTTCCACGTTTTTTTACTGTATAGAAAGTACGTTGTCAAGTGGAGTTCGTAATGTTGTCAAGGAAAAGCTCGTGATTTTGAAACTTGTCGCGACATTCCTTGACAACATTATGAACCGGCCTTGACAACATGCTTTTTGAGACACAAAACTATCCAAACGAAACGTAGAAACTTATCGACGAAACTATAGGCATTCCACGCGTTATTCCACGCTCAACTAGATAGCGCAGTATACGTTGCAAGCGGAAGTACGTGAGTGCGCGCGTAGCATAGTTATCAGCTTGAGGGAGTTGGTGCGCGCCGCAATGCTGCACGCGGGCTAAGTCAGGAAAAGTTGTTGTACCATCCAAACAGCCGATGGCTATGTATAGTTACTACGCCAAAACAAAAGCCTCGCCGAAACAAGACGAAGACAATATGCAATAATTATGGGGCTTTGCTACTTGGCGTTCGGCGCGTTGAGCTCCTCTGTATGAAAAGAAGTTCACCAGGACACATTATAGGACTTACTCTTCCATTTTCCCCGCTGTCCTTATCGGTAGCAGAGACCTGAAATAACGCATACAGCAAGTAGTCAGTTTAACCAATTTCGCGTGACAAGAACAGCGTGACAGATAACGGATCGTGGCGGGTGTAGCGTTACTGATGAAGTGTGGCAAACACTGTTGATCAAGTAGGTGGCACGATAGGTGCAGCGTGACAAAATTGTAACACAAAGCGCGATGAGAGCAGCGTGACAGGGAGTTTGTGAACTGGATCACGTGAAATAGAAGAGCATTTCAGATGACGGATCAGTGCACCCACACATACAAATCGGGATTCACGAGTGCAGCGTGACAGTCACATCATGGCGTGACAAATGCAGCGCGACGAAGCTACAGGTGATATAAGTCACGTAAACTCACCCTGTAAACTGACGTTCCCGCTGGTAGATTTTCTAACAGGTCACGTGAGTACGGCGTTCCAGTGAAAATAGGGTCATTATCGTTGATGTCACGCAACGTCACCGTTACCGTTGCTATGGCGACCTCCTCGTAAAATCCGCCCCCGTCCTTGGCGAGGAGTGAGAACTGGTACCTATTAAGCACCTCGAAGTCTAGTGTCTTGGTGGTGGAGATGTTTCCACTACTTTATCAACTGAGAAACTAAATCAAGACAGAAAGATGGTTATACCTTAGAAGTACAACAACAAGGACTTTAATTGAGTGGTGCAAAGCAGCTTCGCCAACTACGATCAAATGATTTAAACGCTTATTAAGAAGGCTCGAATAAGTTTTGATCGCGCGCACACGTGCTATCGAGATTCCAGGGCGCACGCTTGACATTATCCATGACGGTTGGCGCGTGCGCAGTAGGCAGTTGATTCAGGTCGTAAGATTTTCATTCTCGTACCCAGAGCTCCCCGGCTCACTCGTCACTTCGCAGGGGAGGCTCTGGGGACATCCAATTGAGGGCCGTCGCTGATTGGCTCATTTTGAACGTTGGAGCATGCGCTGAAAGGTCTTTCTCTCAGCGGCTCTGTATAAAATCTCGCGCATGCGTCGGTGGATGTCACCAGAGCCTCCCCCGCGAGGTTACGAGCCGGGGAGCTCTGGGTAAGAGAATGTAAGATTTTGTGATAAATCAGTGCACGGGCATTTATTTAAGACCGATTTTTTTTAGAACTTTGAGCAATTTTACCAGAAAGCGGCAAAAAATCTTGTTACTCGAAATAAAAAAAAGTTGTTGCTTTGAATTTAGTCTCATTTGAATTTAGTCTCATTTGATTTGATAGTGTTCGTGTATCGTCCCGGTAAAAAAATTCCAGAGGAAGCTGAGAAAATAAATGTTTGTTTTTACAGATAGACGTATTTTACGCACCTAAAATGGTGATGTAATCACAGCCTATATAGATTCTATAGAATTTTTTCCATTTTTGACCGCTTAATTCTGTGGCGGCGCGAACCCAGTCCTCTGTCTTTTGTGATATTTCGAAATGTGGACCACAAATCTACAAATTAGGATAGAATCATTATAACACTATTTTTGGCCAAACGTTACTCGAAATCTTGATAACTTGACAGTGAAAATGTTTGAAGGTTGTATACATTTTAAATGCGGTTTGAGAGGGAACATAATTTGTAACCATGACAATTAATTCTCGGGATTCAACATCTACAATCTAAAAATAGATTAATCTATTTCTGTTCTTCGGTCGTTGAGGCTCCTGTTGATGGACTCTTTCCAATGTTCAGTGAATATTTATTTGTTTAGGCACGTCCTAAATACTTACTATGATGCTTGACCTGCACATGAAAACCCGCCTATCAGTTCGTAACTCAGCTCACCGAATGAACCTGAATCGGCATCAGTTGCCTGGAATAGTAAAAGGTGTACCAAGCGTAGAAGCAAAGTATATCTCGCGCGTGCGCACTCTCAATCCTTTCAATGCTATAATCACTTCGACCAATCATTTCTTACAATCACTTGAGTTATTATACTAATTAAGCAATAAAAGTACTTTCCGCGTGCTCTCTGGTTTCTTACAAACACGAGGGGGATGTTGGGAGAACTGATCAAAACTTTTGCTTTTAGAAAATAACACACACACACGCGACAGCGTTGTATGACAATCGTGTTTCTCAGGTCTCTTACAAACACGCCTTTTAACCAATCAGAATGCGCACATTCACCATATGAAATAGGTGTTATTTTCTAATTACCGTTATTTGTGCGATGTGTGTTCCTGCTGGCACTTCTTCTGTTAGGCTGTAGTTGTACGTCGCGCTAGCAAATACAGGTTTGTTATCATTGACATTCTCAAGTGTGACCAGAACTGATGCATTAGCAGAGAACTTCTCAGCGGTTCCCGTCTCTGTTACGACAATCTGGAAAAACAAAATTGCACAGATGAGTAGGTGAAGCAGGGTGGAGTCGGGACGACAGCTGTTTCTGATAACGACACGCGCAAAACGTGGATCTGTGGAGCAACGCGTAAGGTTTTGCACTCTAGACCTCTTCCGCTTGAACGGGAGTCCTGTGGTTTGTTTCCCTAACTGGCACTCGAGCGAACCTGAGCAAACAAAATCTTCTATTTATTCCTTGACACACGAGCAAGCTTTTTAATATTCATGTAACCAAACAAATTGTTTCGTATGAGTGGTAGTTAGAGGGGAGAAAACACAAGTCACCCGCTCATACCACGTGATGTTTACATGAAGAAAAACCCTTTGTCGTTCTTGAAATATTTCGGCATTTTCACGTGGATATGGAACCATTTCAAAAGATGAAAACATCACATGGTTTCAAATGGGCGATTTGCATACGAAGGTAAACTTCAAACGTTTCAAGAAAAGACACCCCCTCTTGATGATGCATCAAGCCGATGAAACAGTCTTTCTACTTCTAGGCCTGGAATGATCTTGACTTGCATATTTTTACAGGCTACATATCTTTAATAATTTGCAATGTTTCTGCGTAGGAGGAACATTTGACTGCTGAAATTCCCGCCAATATAATCGCGCGCGCGTGTGGCACAGGAAACCCGCCAAAGTGACGGGTTCTTTTCCTATTCTCATTTGAAAAAGGGAGACTAAGGTACCGCGAGTACAGGTATGGAAATCACGTGCACTTACGGTAAAAGTGTAGTTGATCTGTGCCTCGTAGTCCAGGGTAGAGTTAATAGAGAGGATCCCACTTGTCGGGTCGATGGCAAAATGTTCGCTGTCCACCCCTGTCAGGTGATATTGGACACGTCGAAATAAAGGCTACAAAAGGAAATATAATTTAATTTTTGGTGTAAGTTTACTATATTGGAATCAATGATAAAATTTTCGCTGTTTATTCAGGCTTTTAATTAAATTGTATTAACTCTACATTGCAGGACGCACCACGCAAGCAATATTTTACCCTTTGTTTTGTTGGCCTACTGAAACGAGCCAATCAGAGTGCTTCATTTTTACGGCTTCTGCTGGGCCGGAAGCCATGCAAATGTCGCCACAGAAGCAAGGACCCTGATTGGTTCGGACGGTTGGAGTGACAGAACAGGGGAAAAATATAAAAAGGTTTTGAAATGGATTCCAGCTAATAATGAATGCGCGCGCTGCATGACGGTAGTTGTGTTACATGTCACGAACAAAGTGCCCTGTATGCGCGCGTTGCATAAGGGAGGGAGCACCGTTATATAAAACATATGATGAAAAGAAAAAGTTAAATGAAATGGTCATACATTTCCTATAAAGTTACTCTTGGAAGGGGGGGGGGGGAGAGAAGCGCCCCCTGGCCCCTCCCCTAGATCCGCCAGTGTGGTATTGCATTGCAGAGCGCACGCTTATAGCTGGAATCGATGAGCTTAAAATCATTAATGCAATGAAAAATTATAAAACCAACTGTCAGGTGGCCGCTGGTTTGACTCTAATACGTACGTTTTTGTCGCCATCCTTGACGTTGAGTTGATCAGTGACGATTCGTCCTGGTTTCGCTACATCTTCCCGTATCTTGTACACATAGGAGGCTTGGGGGAACTGTGGTTTATTGTCGTTCTGATCCACCACGGTAATCAAGACCGTGACTGTGGTGTTAGAGCTGGGGTCTGGGACCTCCATAGCCTGGAGAAGTGTAACACGATTTATTCATACATATGGAGTTCATATAGTTGTAAACCAACACATACAATATATAGATTCAGGCACTTCCTGAAAACAGAGCTAAAAAAAACAGTTTCTCAAACAAGTTTGTCAGACCATTTTTCAAACCAGTTTCAATCCAGTTGTCAAACTAGTTTCAAACCAGAAGGTGACCATGCTCAATTGTACGTGTCGTGTTTCGTTCTCATGTGAAGATGCAAAATATAAATGACACCTGACTGCATCTTGCAGTAGATATGAACCGGACGTCGAACGGCAGTAGAGGTTTCAGAGGTTTGTACTTACCCTTATAGTGAGTTTATAAAGATCTGTTTTCTCTGCATCAATTGCTCCGTTCACCGTAATTAACCCAGTTTTGTTATCAAGAGCAAACGTACCGTCCTCGTTACCTAGCAACAAGAAGGATAAAGACACACATAGCTCAGTCGAAAGTACATATCAATGTTTAGGGGTCTGAAACCAGTCGTTCAAAATGACAAAATAATTGACCGTTTTCACGATGTTGTGAGAACAATACCCTTGAGCCGTTCCGACTCGTTCTGGTGAAGACGGCTTTTGTTATTCAAAACAAACACGCATTGTTCTCATCCCATTTATGTTGCGTGCGCAACATCGTGAAAACTGCCAATTGAAAGCCATTCTCGTACCCAGAGCTCCCCAGCTCGTCTGCTCGCAGGGGAGGCTCTGGGGACATCCATTTGAGGGCTGTCGCTGATTGGCTGATTTTGAGCATTGGAGCATGCGCTGAAAGGTCTTTCTCTCAGCGGCTCTGTATTAAATCTCGCGCATGCGTCAGTGGCTGTCACCAGAGCCTCCCCCGCGAGGTAACGAACCGGGGAGCTATGGGACCGAGAATGATTGAAAGCCTAACCTAAGTGTTGTATGCCATTCATGTCTGTCCAACATCATATTTGAGAAGGGGGGTCACTACAAATGTATGGTGCCTCTTTCCAGCTTTCCGACTTTTCTTAATGTTTACTGTATTTTTCTTCTAAAAAAGGGAGGTCACAGGCACCCCAGGACCCCTAGCTATGCCCCTGAACATTCGTGTAATTCAGCGCGTTTGCTGCAAAGATTGTTGAATAAACCACTATATAAATTTAGTCAAATCACACTAGTGGTCTATTATCAATGCTGTGTTCTGATTGGTTGAGCTACTAGTAGGCTATAAGTTATGACCAGAACAAAAACATTTTTTTGGCAATACAAATTGAACTACTAGTGTGATTTGACTAAAACAATTCTTCCTCTCGCCCTCATGGCCTCTGAGTCAATAGCCCATTCGGCCTTCGGCCTCATGGACTATTGACTCAGAGCCCATTCGGGCTCTAGGAATAATTGTTAAATATCTTAGACCCATTAGAAACCTAACACCGTCAAACATACCTGACACAATCTGGTATACAATAGGATTGTTGACGCCTTCATCGCCATCTCTACCTTCTACCTTTACAACTGACGTACCCTGGAAAACAGATATGCCTCAGGATAGCGATAACGCTAACAATGAACAATGATAATGAACAATGATAATGGAAATGGCAAATGACATTCACAAATGCCTAGGGTAATGAAAATCTCTCGCGGACGCAGCTTTGCTCTTTGTTTTTTGAAGCAAAATGACGTCTCGAGTGAGGAGAGGCGAGGTGTGAGGTGAGGTGAAGTGAAGTGAAGTGAAGGCGACCATCACGCAAACAACGAGAAATGATGATGAAGACAATAGTAATGACAAACAAGCAAGCAAGATAATGACAATAAGAAATGGCAATGACATTGACAATTACAATGACAAAATGACAATCACAAAGACAATGACACTACAGAAGTCGGGCACGAGAAAACAATCAAGAGGACGCCTCACCACCGGTTCATTTTCATTGATCTCTTCCAGGTACGCAGACTTGACAAATCTGGGCGGCATGTCGCTAATGTCTGTGACATTCACGATCACAGGCGTGCTCGACTGTCGCTTGGGTGTCCCGCCATCCTGGTGGGGAATTACAAATTACAGGTTATCACATCACATCTTTGTGCACACCAAGACATGGCAAATCATATCAATGAATAATAATCGTTTTAGTGCTAACTGCACTTGAGAGGACTGGGTCGAGTCGCGCGGGCTAGCTGTGGGCTATTTTAGCGTGGTTACCTAGCCCAAATCAATGGCGGACAGATCGAGAACTCGAGTCTCTGTAATTCCTGCAAGGTTTCATTCAAAATTTCACCGTTTTCTTTCTACTTTTACTGAAATCCTTAGCAGAGACCACCGTCATAATGACCACAAAGGTAATAAGGCAAACGTACACTAGCATGGGTGGGGTTCAGGTGGCTTCTACAAAAACGCTATAAGAGGCCCATAAGCACCCAAGTCGCATTGCAGGCTCACAGAGAATAAAACGCAGTTGAAAACTCTATGCAAATTTTCAGTTTGAACTTTTGAAATGCGAAGAACAATAGGAACCCCTTGGGACCTACTGTGTCAGCCAATCACAGCTGTTGAATGACAATAGATCCAATTGAAAACAAAGCGCAAAGGTTCCCGGTCGCGTATGGGCCTCAAACTTCGCCTCTCTTTTTAGAATTGTGATGCACCACCACGGAAAAATGCTCCTCCCTGGTGGAAAAACGTCGGGATCGGTGGTAGTCGGTTTGAATAGGACAGTTAAGCTTGGAGTGCCTATAGTTTTGTCGTTAAGTTTTCGCGTTTGTTTGAGTGTCTAGAAAGTACATTGTCAAGTGGAGTTCGTAATGTTGTCAACAAATAAATAAATAAATAATAAATAAATAACCAGTTTATTGAGCCCTTTAGTAGTGCATACACTAAATCACAAGGGAGGTCAAACGCGACATTCCTTGACAACATTATGAACTCGCCTTGACAACGCACCGTTTCAAATGCAAAACTATCAAAACGAAACGATAAAACTTGTCGACAAAACTATGGGCGCTCCAGCTTAACTGGATAGCGCAGTAGATGTTTATCTGCGCAAAGAGAACACGGTTTCCGATTCAAGGACGCCATATTGGATCTTTTGCAAGTCCAAGATAGCACATAGAGTTTGGAGTTTTATAAGACAGCAAAAACGTAATCATAGGCTGCTTGATAGATACGTACCACAGCGATGACTATCAGCGTATAGATCCGCGTGCGCTCATAATCAAGCGGCGCCCGAAGTTTAAGACGACCATTTACGGGTCCGATTTCAAACATGGAGGTCTGCTAAAAAGAAACACCATTAAAAATGACAACTGACGTCGCTAATTACTTACCGTCGCCTAGCAACTGACTGGTTGCCATGACATCTCTGTGGACTGTTGCGTAGCAACTGAATGAGAATCATGTTACCATGACAACGGTATATGGATATATTGAGGTCTACTGATGTCACCTTATTGTAATTTTTTCAAATTTGAGGACCTAAAGCATCGCGGAGAGCTAGAGAAAACAGTTAATCAAGTACACAAGAGGGATGCTTAGAGAGGCGAGGATCAGATGTGCTAACCTGCCAAGATGTGAAGAGAGCTTCATCCTTCGTCACAGAAACCAGACAGAGAGGAAGCCAGGGGAGAAGAGGTACAGTGCAAACAAGATAAGTAAGAAGGAGAGAGAGGCAAGTTCGCAGAACCATAATAACACAAGAAGACAGGTTATAATGAAGATAACGAAGATAATGATGAAGTTACTCATGATAAAGATAAAATAAAAGAATGAGAAAAAGTCGAGAGCGAGTTAGAAAAAGCATGGTACCACCCACTCATCCTTCAAAGCGAGGCCTACGTTAGTAAGAGGTACTCAGCGAGCAGAGGGTTCTTTTTGTCAAGCTTAGTATCTAGCGAAGTTACTCGCGTGTGTTTATAAAAGACAAGACACGCGGAAATTTTGCTAGATGATAAAAGACTGCTGAAAAAAATATTTGCTTGCTGGTAGTAGTCAGAGGTCACGAGATACCTACTAGTTCACCTGACATACCTTTCCAGATCACGTGATGAGATCGACCTACAAACTTTATTATAACCAGTTTAGATCACGTGATTACCCTGTCTAGATCACGTGACTAAGCTGCCGTGACCGCGTGACTACGCTATCTAGATCACGTGACTAACTTGTCGTGATCATGTGGCTAACCTGTCGTGATAACGTGGCTAACCTGTCGTGATCACGTGGCTAAACTATCAGGATCTTGTGGCGAAACTAACTAGATCACGAGGCTAACTTGTGCAGATTACGTGACTAACCTGTCGAGATCACGTGACTAACCTGCGAGGAGGAGTCGTTGCTGAACATGTACTGGACCACGCCATTTGAACCGGCGTCCCTGTCCTCGGCGCTTACGGTCATTATCGTAGTGCCAACAGTTGTATTCTTTTGGCAAATAAATAAACAAGACGTTCGTGAAAAAAGGAAATGGGGAAAGATAAAACGACATAATATGGGAACAGTGAGCCAGTTAAACACTTGATTTACGAATGGACATAGAGGCAGGCATGACAGACAAGCAGACAGAGGTAACAGACCGAAAAACGCGACAGGCAGCTAAGCAGACACGAGACTAACAAACAGACTGGCAGACAAAACGACAAGCAGACAGACAGACAGACAGACAAACTGACTGCATTACAGACAGACACAAATATTAACCCACCTCTGGAATTTTGGCCATGTATGGTTGACCCATAAAGATAGGATCCTTGTCATTGACATCAGTAATGATCAGAATGAACTCCTTTCTGGACTAGAGATCACAAAGAGAGAGACGCCTTTATTTAAACCCAAATATAACTGCATGTCGCCCCAGGGGAGTCCATTCAGAGAGGCTACAGCCCTGGGAACGACATGCTTACAAACTAAATATAAAACAGAGAAAAAGAGAATTTCATTGTCACAAGGGCGCAACCAGAGCGTCTTTCTGATAATTTGTTTTACCTCCTCTGCATTCTTGTCATCTTTGATGTAGATAGGTAGGTCATAAGTCACTTCGACCTGCAAGTAAAACACACCCCTTAGTTGGCACTTTAAAAGTGCCCGCAAGACAGTATTTGGAACCACTAAGCTATGCTGTATGTAAGAGTTAATTACCGAGATTCGAGGCAATAACCCAAATACATCCCAAGGGCCGTAGGCCCGCGGGATGTATTTGGGTTATTGCCGAGAATCGAGGTAATTAACTGGCTTATTACAGGATTGGCAAGGTTTTCAGAAAACAGGAACAAATGAAATGCATTCTTCTCGTTGAATTTCAAAGTTTTGACAAGGAGTATAGTTTGTAATTGAAAAGGGTAGCGCATTCCGATAGGAACTATTGTTAGTTATTTAGCTGTTTTCATAGACGTACGTTCCCCAGAGAAAATGAATGACAGGTTTTATTCAACCATGATTTACAAAGGTCCAAACAAGAAATATACAGCTTGAGTGCATTCATTTGTTAGCAGAACACGAATTATGTCTTTTGTTTTCGTACAAAACAGCCAGGCCAGTCAATCGAGTGGCTTTTGTAAAAGCGCGACTCATTCAAACGGTATTTTCGTTTGTACCACGCACTGACTGCTACTAGTCAATTTGCATAACGCCGAGTAACAACATGGATCGGAACTGCTTCAAGCTGGAGTAACTGAAGGCAAGTTTCAGGTATTTTGCGCTCGTTGGTTGTTTTCTAAGATAAGATATGTAAACGATTTCATCTGTATTTTCAGGTTTACCTGCTTGAACACACTCTATGGGCCAGGAAACCAAGCAAGTAGGCTGGACAAACGCTTTATGGTTCAAGTCGGTTCAAGTGAAGGCGTTTCTCGGATATGGTGTTTTGTGGCGTTCAACGGGATTCGCGCATAAAGGATAATCATGCAGGAGCAAATAGAGCGGATTTCAGATGACTGTCGTGAGTTATTCGCAATTACTTTGTAATTACACCTATAGGTTTTATTCAGAATTGCTGTAATCACGTAGCGATTGGTCTCACTACAGTCATATGAAATTCGCTCTATTTAACAATTAGACAGATAGTCATATAGATGCATAAACTGAGATTATTGGTGTTTTTTTCTCGGGATAAGTGTATGGATTTGAATTCACTAGGAAAAGAGTTTGGGGGTGACTAGATTGGGTAGCGGTAAGTAGAATGTCCATGTATTTAACTGAGTTAAATACCTAATGTTTATTTAATGAGGTATTTAACTCTGTATATACCCGGGATGTTCCACTTACAGCTATTCAATTCTTTTCATCAGCCCCTCTCTTCCCTAGAGAATTTCAAATCCCTTCCCGGCTTTAAGTTACTTGCGAGGTATGTACGTTAGTTGGAGACCTCAAAAACACAATGGAAACCGTGTCAATCATGTAATAATATACCATTATACGGACTTAACCATTTAGCGAATTGCATCGTCAGCAAATTGCATTTAGAGCGGATTTCAGATGACCGTCGTGTTTGCAATTGGTTTGCTTTCTCATTGGCTGCTTATTTCTATCAACCAATCAAATTGCGAACTAATTACAAGCAAGGGATTAATAGCCAATTGGTTCGGCTCCTGATTGGCTGGGCTGGAAACCATTCAGCAGTAAGTTGTAATTACTCTTGTTTCTGATTGGCTAGTGATTGCACAATTGCGTTTACTTTCACGATGGTCATCTGAAATCTGCTCTATCACTCCATCGCGATTTACGCGTTGCCTTAAGGTTATTCTCGTTTTGCACGGCGCACGCTGTTCTGCGCATGGACGTGCGATCAATTCGTTCGAAAATGACGCAATCGAGTGCGCGTGCGCAAGCTAAATATCCCCATTTGAGCGAGAAACACCAAGAAAAAGTCGCTTTTGGGATATTGCGCGAAAACAAGATAGGGCACCCCCATTTTTTATTTTACCATTTTGATAAGACTATCATTTCCCTGTTATAAAAAAAGTTTAAAGAATTTTCCACGACAAGTTCTTGAGCTATCATCATAAAAAGCCTCAAAATGAGACACCAAAGACTCTCAAATTATCACGAGTGGTGCGCACATTTTTGCACATTTTCAAGAGTAGCGTCAACACACATAGAAAATTAAACATTCCAATGTTCGTCCTAGGTAGTGAATCATCCAACAGTTCTGTTCAAACTTGCAAGCGAACTGGATTGCTTCATTAGTGAGCGTTTTATCACAATTTCTTGTTTCACGTAATCCTTCACAAAATAGCCATCAGGCACTAAAAATGGGGTATGTTTGCGCCGTCACAGTTTCTAAACGAGCATGGGCACCCCCTCTTTTTATTTCATATTTTCATTTCTTATATACTAAATAGTAAATAGACAAATTAAGAAAAAAATTCTACGACAAGTTTTATTTCAGGGGAATTACCTTAACTACGTAAGGGCTGTCACAGGAGGCCCTGGCGATGAAAATGATGCATTTTATGGTAGGTGCTGCGTGCGCATTGTTTTGGTTATAGAAGCTAATTTTAGGTCTTTTAGGGTTTTCGACCAAGTTTTCTTTGTAAATATCGGTTCTGGTGTCGGTACCAATATATTTCTGGGCAAGGATTGGTCTGAGACTCCCCTAAGGGATAGGGCTGATTGATGAAGGGGAGACAACATTGAAAGGGAGAGAGCATTGAAGTGACATGCGACTCTCAGATTTTCTCTCGTGGTGTAAGGCAAGGTTGCGCACTTACTTCTCTGTCAAATTGTTTACGTAGTTTGAGCGCTGCTGTTGTAGACGTCAAACTCTGTATACTGAGTTTATCTTTCATTGTTTTGATGCTGAACGTGATGGGGTCATCCTCGATGTCTTTTGCAACTATTGTAGCTATCGTGGAATCTGAAGGCGGAAGAATACGCAGTTTTCACTTCTAGTTATGCGATATTTGTCGTTATTTCAAACTCAAACAAATAACTCATATGACTGTAGTGTAACCAATCGCAAAGTAGTTACAGCAATTCTGAATAAACCTATAGGAGTAATTACAAATTAACTATTGCAAATTACTCACGACAGTCATCTGAAATCCGCTCTAAGAAGGAACAAAATCGCTTACTGGAATTTTTTTGTGTGAGTGTGCGCGTGAGCCTGGCCAACGTGGTGGTCCTTGATAGGGAGGAACAGTGGCACAAGCGGGGGGTGAAAGAGGCGATCGGGGGTAGGATCGAGAACCTCTCTCTTGGCAAGAAAGGGGGGCTCAGGAACGGGCTTTCACACACGGGGGACCGAGCACTGAGGGGGGTCGAGAGCCGCCTGTCACGTCACACAATCGCGTTGCGTGACAGAGCAGCAGTTGCTTGTTGAAGACCGTGGGATACGGTCGCAACGTCGCGCTGCTGCTCCTAATTTCCAGTAAGAGATTTAGTTCCTTCTTATTATACGGGATCCTGGATGATTGAAAATATTAATTCTCAACCTTTTATCTATATTGTGTATTAGTGTATGAGTTTTTGCTTCCCCTGCAGTATGACATCTTGCCTTTATGCTGGCGTTGGAGCGCTGTTTGAGCCGAGAAAACCGCGCGCACCAAAAAATCCAAGATGGCCGCGGCGATCACTAACGCCGGCTTTTCTCCCGGCTTTCTCGCCATAAACAACCTCTGCAAGCAGGCTTGATAAAATCTAACGCTTATTCACAAGCCGTCTTTATGTGCGGATTATAGAAGGGGGGGGGGGGGGGGTATGGTTATACGGTCACGTGACTTACCAATGGGCGCGTCCTCGGACACATAAATAAATATGTTGCCCATATCAAAATAGGGAAGATTGTTTGCTGCAGAAGAAAAAATAACCGAGTCAACAAGGTTAACAAACACATAACGCCAAGGCGGTAGCAGGGCCTTGGGCAAGACAAGCTCAGTATCCTGGGTGAGAGGTAGGTAAGCAAAGTGAGCCATTTATAGACAGAGGCAGGTAGGTTTTGGGCAAAACTGGAGGGCCCGACTTCCCTCCTCACGCTCCTCCTCACGTTCCTTCTGAACGTTTTTTTTTTTCCAGTTTTAATTGTGTATCCCAAAGCAAAGCAACCTACTGCATTACATCAGATGCTATATTTGGATACCTTTTATCTCCTAGGTGCACGCCAAGGCTGTCCCTTTACTGGAAAGTAGTATTCCAATGTAATACTCTTAACACTTCTTGAGCTTACTGTCATTTTCATTACAAACTTTACGTCAACTAACAAACCGCGGTTTGGCTTCCGTCAATCAAACGAGTGAATAGCTCTGGGTGATTTCACGCAGCTTTGAGAGTTTTTTTTTAACTAACAAGAAGTAGACTAGGCTTCAAAACCAAATTTTCAACCTTAAAATGAAACGAAACCTTGAAAAAAATCCATGCGTCTGACGTAAAAGGTTTGGATGAACGGAAGCCAAAATGCGGTTTGGCGTTCGGAAATGTAAAGTGAAGTTCGCAGAATAATGACAGCTAACTAGTCGTCCCACGACTCGTGTCTCGTCGGACACTTACAAATGCGAAAACAATTCATACCATACTTAAAAGTTGGTTGCTAAAGACATGGCTATTTGACAGGGAGATTAGCATAAGCAATTAAAATTTATCCTTGTACCAATTCTGAAATCGCCAAAGATTCATTTGCATTCATCTTTGGTTAGCAGTATTAGATGTTTTCGCACGAATATTGAATCACCTGAATCTTGATTTGACTATTACTTGTCCAAGAGGAAAAGGCAGAATGATTCCATCTCTATAGGGTGCAATATCTTACTCCTACACCAAAAACGAAACGATCTGTTTCTTCCTTTCGAAAGCATATATTCCAAGTCTTTCAAAACATACTTGAAATCATCATACAGAAAGATATCTTGATTGCCTGATCGTGAATTCAAATGCAAAAGCCAAGAAGCTCGTTAATTAAATTTCTTAATAGGCGATCTTAATCGCGAAAGAAATGGCTTTTTTGTGTCTCTGTATTCTTTAGAATAACTGGTGCTTGTAAAATATAAGCCCTCGCTAATGTTACACCAGTTGTTCTTTATGCCATAGGAGGTAGGCTTTACTCGCTTGGTCGACTACACATGGTCAATTGAACAGAGCAGTTTGTTCTCACGTTATCATGCTATTGTGTTGACTACAGAGAGACTTGACTTGCATTCTCAGCATCGGAATCGTAGAACTAGAGAACGATTAATGAACACTCGAGGACGCGGTTGTTGTGAGCTGAGCAGGATACTAGAACACTTGAAACTATAACCGCGAGGACCAAACAAGACACCCCATACATCATCGCTTGTACACACAACCACGAATGACTGAGATTAACATGGCGAACAACCGGCGGCTTTAGAGTATGCTAACATAATACTATAGTATAGTAAAGAAGTGAAGTATTCACACCTACAAGACACCGTTTGAGGATATAGTCTGTAGAGATGGTTATGATTGGTCTGTATTTTACTGGGGTAGACAATATTGATGCAGATCCCTTTTCGCGATGTTTTTCCTGTCAACACATCGTCAGGAATATCAAAGTAGACAGTGTAGAGCGTTTAGCGCGTAATCCTAGTCGCTCAGACAGAGGTAGAGACAAACTCTAGAGATAGACTCTAGAGGATTGCTAGAGATGGCCGATACTGTTAAGCCACTCGAACAGTAGATTGTAATACGAGAATGCGAGTTGCATGGCTTATAAAAGTGGGTAACGGTTTTAACTTTCTAACGGTGGAAATAAAACATCATTTGGTAAATACTGACCTGCCATTACTATTTCCGAATCCAGTAGAACTGCAAACATTAGCAGCACAGCGAGTTTGATGCCCATGTTTTTATTTATTACAGCTCTGTTTTACAGACTTTGGAACGTCAGGAAAACCTCATCGTGCCGACTCCAATTCAATTTTCCTGGATTGCTTGCTTGGCGGCTCGATGTCTCTTGCTTTCCGTTTGGCAAAGAACCTGAAAAACAACGTAAAATTATACCCACCGCAATAAAAACATGCCTAAAGTCCACAGATAATATGTCAGAGAACGAAATCTTGGATGAAGAATAAACACGAAATATTTAGTTCACATTTTGAATAGAACATGTGTTCTTTTTGTTAGAAAATCTATCTTCTAGTTTCTAAATAATTCTTTCAAAATAATTCACTCACCCAGTTTGAATTTCTTCCATCGCCAAGCAAATTCAGCATGAAAATTATCATTCGTATTTGGACACTCCACGAGATTATAGTCAAAACGCTGGGCCCACCGCCATGTTTGCACACAGAAAGTTAAACTAGAGAGAAAGCTAATTATTTATCTTCTTCCCAAGGAAATAGGAATATACAACTCGGCAGGGCACCACGCAGTACTTTAGCAACAAAATTGGTGGGTCAGTAAGGCCCAACTTATGGCAAACCGAATCAATTATTTTATGATGTCACAGAATATTGAGTGGCCGAGAAAATCATTCATCTATGGGTTTATGATTCCGTTAATGGGAATATTTCAAATTCGCACTTCAAAAGTGTAAAAATGTTTTGAGTTGAGAGATAATTTATGGGTGCAGGTAACCAATCAGGTTTCGAGTACTCCAAGGCTTCTATATAGCACCAGTCAATTTGAAACTCTTATAGTATGGAGAACTTTTATCGCTCGAGGCTGAACACAGTAGAAAAATATACACGCTCAAAAATAACCTGCTGTCCCTGCTCTGATAAACTAAATATTGAGCTTCCATATACTTCAATCCCAAATACAAATACTAAACTCGATGAAATGACAAAAAGTATTTAAAGAACATCGCTGATGACAGCACTTTGTTTTGCTTTCCAATTAATGACAAAACGTTTAGGAATCGGAAGTTTTTATCCTTTTAAATTAGCTACCAAAATTTGGAGAGTGTATTTAACCGGGATTGAAATACAAGTAGCCACAATTGCAAACGTAGATAGATACATATGAACGATGATATGCCTAATAAGACTTATGGAAAAAATAAAATATAAATATAGATTCATGAATTGTTTAGGAATAGGAAGATAGAACAGGGCGAATCAACTGGGAAATAAGAAAGTTAATACTTAAATATCGAAACTGTTTTCAGGGAAATGATAGTACAAGGAAGACAGCTCATGCAGCGCTTTTTGTCGAGCGTACAAGAAAGGTTCGGCATAAGTTAGTTGTACATAAATACAACACTGATACAGAAATGCAGAAGAGCGCTACTCCATAACGAAATGCTCCGGAAAAGTAAGCCATGGAAAGTGAAAACAGGAGTGTACTTAAATCCGTTCGGGTTAGAATAGTGGATAGGGAATCACTACACCCTCACTTGCACATAATTATGCCGAAAAGAATCTTTACAACTGAAGAATTAAAAATATTAAAATAGTACCTGCAAGACGTGTTAAACCACCGACAATCCTTGACGATATTATATAGACTTATTCAGCACCTTACTGCAGTACTTGGTAAATAAGTTGGCATATTCACCGGTAATATAGCGGTATATCGGAAGATATGCAAATGGTAGCATAAGACTCAACTGAGATTTCAGGATTGCACCCCAGGTCGCCCTGCTGCTAGTGGACAGCAAGTGTTATTAGCAAATTAATATTTCACAAGTAAAGCTGCCATGAATACACCACTGTGGTCGTTAATGACAACTCATTGAGTCATGGCTCTCTGTAAAGATGAGTCGGTGTGTGTATTTAGAGGAGTTGACTCATCAATCATGAAGGCCTCTTGGGATGGACGTATCGCACAAATTGATGAAGCCTGAACCCTCAAGTATGCTATGGATGCTCGTACACACGGCAATAGGTGTGTATAGATGTAGCGATGTTGGAGTGCATAGGATAGCTCGTCTGGAACGAAAGTCCAGTAAAACGATGGGCGCGAGCTTCCAAAGCTATTCTAAAGACGACAAGTATTTTAGTCGTATTTTAGTAGTATTCTTTTGACAAAGTGGTGTACTTATTGCATATAGCAGCGTGTCGAATGTGTTTTATATTTTAGTGTCTCGTTTACACATAGTGGTTTTGATTATGTAGTGATATGTGGTACGTCAATCCGGAAACCAATCAGGAGACGAAGTAAATACACTTAGCCAATCAGGAACGAAAGCCATTCAACAAAAACCAATCAGGAGACGAAGTAAATACACATAGCCAATCAGGAACGAAAGCCATTCAACAACAAACCAATCAGGAGACGAAGTAAATACACTCAGCCAATCAGGGACGAAAGCCATTCAACAACAAACCAATCAGGAGACGAAGTAAATACACTTAGCCAATCAGGGACGAAAGCCATTCAACAACAAACCAATCAGGAGACGAAGTAAATACACTTAGCCAATCAGGAACGAAAGCCATTCAACAACAAACCAATCAGGAGACGAAGTAAATACACTTAGCCAATCAGGAACGAAACGAAACCCATTCAACAACCAATCAATCAGTTAGTCGTAATCCAACAAAACAAGAGACATGGTGTTTTTATTTTGCATTCTCATTGGATGACGTAAGGGTAGTAATTGCAAATGTGTTTTGGAAATACGCATGTGTTTATGGTGCGTTGTAGGTATTTGGAAGAAGAGTGTTTGTATTTGCTTTGGTAGTATTGTGTAGTTATTTAGTAATGAGGTGTAGTTTTAGTTTTAGCTTTGTTTATTTTTCCATAACAATTATGTTTCACACACACAAGAAAAAAATGGGACGTGATTAATAGAAATGTATGCTCGATAAAAAAAACTATGAATAAAAATTGTCTATTTGAAGTTAGTTTGGTGTGTGTCATCCTCGAACCCAGATCTTCCCGGCTCGTCACCTCGCGGGGGAGGCTCTGGTGACAGCCATTAACGCATGCGCGAGTTTTGATACAGAGCCGTTGAGAGAAACAACTTTCTGCGCATGCCCCAACGTTCAAAACCAGCCAATCAGCGAAGGCCCTCAAATAGATGTCCCCAGAGCCTCCCCCGCGAGCAGAGGAGACGGGGAGCACTGGGTACGAGAATGGGTGCGTGTATTCGGGAGTTAATGTGCGCGTTACTACAGCTCAATCATGTTTAAAATGTTAGCACAGTGGCGTAAGTAATTTAATTTAAATTATATCAATGTCTTTATTTAAGTATCGTTGTTAACCCGAACCCTCCAGAGGCGTGTGGAAAAAATTAAGCCCGCCAATTGCACAGCAATGGATGATTCCAGCTATAACGCACGTGCGCGCTGCATTATTAACACTTATTGGATGAGGTGGAGCATGATAGTGAGATTTGGCAACGCCGAGGTTTGTGTTATCTGCCGAAGCGAAGCTGAGGCGGATAACACTAACTCGAGGCGTTGACAAATCTCACTATCATGCGATGAACCGAATTCAATAATTGTTTTATTATTCAGCAACCAAGAATTCTTACCTAGCTAAACGAAGTCAACGATGAGGCCGTGCACGGCGACACGGTTTTTCAACTTCATCTTACATCCATTGGTATTTTCCTTTTTGTATTCAATTCAAATAGCTATAGTTGATGTTTAGATATCCTGAGTAATGATCTCTTGGCAAAAATCATAAGAGATTCAACGAGAATATTCGCAAAACCGGCTTTCAATTCGGAAATGAAAACCAAGATGGCGGCCAAACCTATTGGCTTGCGTTATGACGTCATTAGAGTGCACCAATCCTAATGTCTGTAGTATGACGTCAGGCACTGCGCGCCAACAAGGTTTCGCTGCGTACTCTTAGCCAATCAGAACCGAGATAGTGGCATGGCTGAATAATAATGGTAGTTGTGGGACACGGCTTGGGCATTTCTGAATATTGGTCACTCGAAGGGGCTCATATAAGATACCAATCTAAAACTTGGCAAAACTATCGAGGATATAGTTCTCTTTCAGAATATTGGCTTTTTGTTCGAAATAACTCGCTAAAAAACTAATGTCTCCGTACGTGAACACCAAGAATACATATTTTTGGGACACCCACCCTGCAAGAAGTCTATTCCTCAATAGGGAGTGCATATTTGTTTCGCAACTTGTAATTTATAAAAAAATGTTGTGATGGGATATTGCGTTACCCCCAATCGAGGAACCTAGAATTTCCACAGGGGTCGTTTTTGACCCTGGAATTTCCACAGGGCCATTCATTTTACCCCGGAATTTCCAATTGGGGTCACAAGAGAATTTCCACAAGGGTTGCTTCAAATTCCCACAAGGGTAGAGCAATTCCCACAGGGGTAGAGCAATTTTTTCAAAAATTGGAGTTCCTCGATAGGGGATATCGCTATTTTTTGGAACAGCCCAAAGCATGTGTTTATATCTTCTTTTTATATTTGTTTTATTTTAGTTACAAAGTCTGATACAATTTTAGACTATAATCCACTGAAAACGTTTTTATTCACATATTTACTTGCTATTTAGTACGTTACATTATCGGGGGTGGATATCTGCCGATATCCATGCTATATTAGGGAATCCCTCAGTGCTAAGTATTGGTATCAATGTTCTGTCAATATCTGGGCTCTATCAAATTTCTATCATAGGACACTCCTAAAAACGCGAAACCCACCCCTGTACCCCCTGTTTATCGCGTAATTCTATTCTTTTAATATATATTTACATTGTCAATTAAAACAAAATCCCGTTCAGTTGCCACGTGAATATCAAAGAACAGCAAAGTACTTATTAAAAGATACAAGCAGTTAAAAATCCACCGACTTTGACAAAATACGTCGTGTCGAATTTGGTTTCGCGTGCATCATTTCCAGAGCGTTTGCCAGCCTCTCGCGCGCTCATGCGAATGAAACCTGCTGGAGGCTCTGGTGCGTCAGGGTGATACTCCAAGGGTCAGGGCCCGTTTCTTGAAACATCCGAGATTTCTCGGGTCCAAAAAATTGTTTTGCAAACTTACTAATAGATTGATTCTCAAGTATTTTGTCTTATTTTCTTCCCTGCTGATCTAAATAGTCTACAACTTCCTATTCGTGGATATTTATCGGTTTACGTTTCAAAAAAAGAAATTTTAGATTTCTTTCAAACCTTCAACTCGTCGGCGAAAAATCGCCCCCAAAATCTCGGGAGGGCAGCTTTAAACGGTTTTCCGAAAACTTTCCATTGTTTTTCACCGGTGCTCGAAAAATTCGAGTAAAACTAACGTAATTCTGTAAAGGGGCGGTTTTCGGCATGAAAATTTTCGGGTGTTCCAGAAACGGGCCAGTGGTCTCAGATTTTGGAAACGGAAGAGACAGTCCATTACTGTATCTATTTGTTCAACTGTACAAGAAGGGAGACAAAAGCCCATATAAATCGACCCGACATAGCCTGCTTGCAGGTGGTTGCTGGGTGTTTTTATCGCGGAACACACGGTCTGTTCGCTGATCGTTCGCCATCTTGGATTCTGAGAGGCGCGCGCTCCCGGCGTGAGCGCAATAATCGAGCGACCGCGCCTCTCAAAATCCAAGATGGCGCCCGAATCCAAGATGGCGCGCGATCAGCGACAGGGTCACATTCCTTCCACGCGATATCCAGATAAAATCTCGTCGTGAGTCTGGCACGGTTGTGGATTATGTAGTAAAACTCTGCCTCTTACGACGCGAGGTAATTCCAATAAATGAGAGATTATTTGAGAGTTTTGGAAGAGACGATACTTAGCCTCCGGACATGAGCTTTTCAAGAGCGTCACAGTTTGGCAAGCTCATGCTGTTGGCTTTGTCGATCAGGCGAGGTTCACCCCAGAACCGACCACGAGAATAAAGTTCTTCTCCTGTGAAAATACGAAATAGAAGGGAATTCAGATTAGAGTAAGAAACTAAATGCAAAGTGAACACACATAGCCAATCAGAAACGAAACCCATTCAACAACCAACCAATCAGGAAGCGAAGTAATTACGAAGTAATTACGACACTGACGAGTGCAAGATTCTTGAAACACAAGTAATCATTTGTGATTATGCCAGTGGTTTTCGAGTAAGTTTTAACTTTGGCCTTTCGTCCAGACTCATCAAGAGGAAAGACTCGAATACGGGATAGTGTGGACGCGCACCTTTTCGAAAACGGAGGGCTTGGGACACGATTATATGGATTGTGACTGGCTTAAAAGGAAGCCACTTCCAACGACCGCCTGACAGGGAAGCCATTCAACGGCGTCCTGTCAGGAAAGCCAATCAACGACAACCTGTCAGGAAACCCATTCAGCAGCGAATTGTAAATTCCATGGCATCTGATTGGCTAAAATGTCCTGGTCTTACTTGAAAACCTGCTCTAAGCAAAGATACACACCGGAATCTTTCTGAGCAGCACTTGTCTAACAAACTTGTCATTCTACTAATTTTAAAATGTCACTTCAGCAATAATGTCTTTGTTTGATGGAGTAATTTACTTGGTGTTTGCGGAAATGGTAGACAGGAAAAGAATGTTTCAGATATGACAACTACAAACAGCCAAGACTATTTTAAGACCGGCGCTAGACAAAACTACAGGTACAAGATTAATCATGTATAAAAATGACTATGAAATGTAAATTGGAACAAATTTTAATGGAAATACGATTTCTCGTTATTTCAAACACATCCATCAAACCCCAGTTGTGTAATTACCACATTTTTAATGACACTGAAAAAATACTGTTTCTGAAACTTTAGTGCAGGACTATAAGAAAAAATTTAGTAGGAGCCGAATTGTATATTTTTAATATCCTGAGTACTAAATCCAATCAGGGTTGAGCACACAGTGGCTTACCGCTGTTAGCAATCGTTTTCATATTCAAAATCGAGGAATTATTTTTGAGTCTATCGAGTAGCTCTTGTAATTTCACCTATACGAACTAGAAAAACATCTCCTTCGCAAGAACCAGTGAAATTATAGTAATATGAAAGACATAGCAAATCAAATAACATATATGTTTTTCAAGATAATAAACCAGTATTTACTTTTTGTTTTGTTTTTACTTTTGCAAAGGAAAAGAAAAACAATATTAAATCCCATTTCATCTGAAGCATGAAAAGTCGCCAATAACAACATTAACTCTTTGAATCATGAGAACAATTGCTATCTCAATGGAAACACTGACTCCTGTAGAGCCTCTTTATATTCCCTTCATTTCCTAGCGACCCCTGCCGTGTTAGGATAATTCTTTCAAACCAAACCCTTTGGAAAAATAACCAAAAAAGAAGTAAAATAGCTTCACAGCCTTGAGAAATAGAGATGAAGTACAGAGGGATTAGTTTTCGATCAAAGATAAATGTGCCCCAGTTGTAGATTCCACAGAAAAGGTGTTAAAACATATCTTGTTCTATTTCTTTTTCCAAGCTATCTTCTTTACAATAAATAATAAAAAAACTCCACAGCCTTAGCGAGAAATAGATACGACAATAGTAATGCTGGATTAATTTTTCGATCGATGCTAAATTTTCCCCACTAGCAGATTCCGCAGAAAGGCATTCTTCTCCTAGTCCTTTTTCCACGCTATTTTCTACGCTAAACTGATCAATTTCTTGACATTCCTAATGAAGTAATAGATTCGAAAGATGACAGGGACGCAGCATAGAAAATAGTCTGATCAATTTCACGAGCTGCAACATCACTCATTGGTTGGACGTAATGAACATTGTAAAAAGCCAAGATAAATACGCCATTTGGAAGCGATTTCCCGTCGCGTTGAGATGAAACATGAGCAAATACAAGCCCAGCCCGTGAAGCTACACAGATAGTTAATATATAGTAACGCATTAGTTAGGATAACCTAAGTAATTTTTCACTGTAGCTTGCTAGTTAATAGTCTAGTCGCTTTTACGAACTGACAATACACCATTGGCTGGGATCGGTAATGAACAATGTACAAAGCCATGATAAGACCCGGGAACTGATTAATAATGCAAAAACTAACGATTTGAAATTCATTTCAGTACAGAGCTCGAGATCGCAGACGAAATACTAGATGAATGACTGCAAACGCGGCCTAAATATCGCCCAATACATCACGACTCGCGGGAGACAATCAGAATATCTAATATACACCGGCAGCGCGAATATAATTGAGGATTTGCGAGTGCGACCCGATAGGCTGGGCTGAGGACGATTTGCATAACATAATAACATATCTCTCAGTGTGTTTATAAGGCGAGCTCCACTGGCTTGCTGTTGCTCTGCTAGCACACCGAGGGTTTAATAGCGCGGAGTTTTCACATGACAAGACTGGGTCGGCGTCTGGGCGAGGGACATGACACGCCTTTCATAGTCATAAAGGTGATTCAGTGGAAGAAGTGAGGACTTGGCGCGGCTCTCTATCGTACAGCACCTCTGTAGCGCAGTCTGCTAGTCTAGAATTGCAGCGCACTTTCTGCACCTACAGCTCAGAGCAAACGTCACAAGCGAACACAACGTGACACAGCACACTGATTCTACACTCGTATTATTTCTATGCTGTCTGGCGAGCAAGGGAAGGCCTGGGGCATCGCTTGGCGACATTTTCTTGTTCGCTGCTGCATTACTAGACGTTTTATCGTTCTACAACGCAACAAACAGAGAACGACAATGAAGAATCACACCGATATCGAGTAATGGAGTACTTCAGATGCACGCTTCCTTAATCTTGATAACTATTTTCGTTTCGCTAGCCTTTACAAAGAAAACTTCGCCACGGTAGACGCTTTAAGCTTGTCGGAGGGCTGCAGTAAAACCGCACAGATCTAAACAGAGCGAACAAGGGCTTGACTCCGTGCCACAACCTGTGCTCCACACAACTAAAGGTCATAACCCAGGCATAGCCGCGAGCTTAGCACTCCTACAGCCGCCAACATGGTGGACGGGTTCGTAGTCGTACCTAACACGGATATCGACATCGAGCGAGATATCCGTATAGTGATCCTGGGAGACAGTACAGTTGGTAAAACATGCCTTCTACTCCAGCTCTGCTACAAGTCCAACACGATGGACAGAAAACATTTGGAGTCCATATCTAACAAGTATGTCGCGAATATTATAGTGGATGGGAAGATATATAAACTGGAGTTGTGTGATCTGGACACACTAGAGTTTAAAGTCGCAAATGGCAAAGCTAATGCAACTGGTGCGAACTCTAAGAGAGGGACGGATTCACCAGAGGCAGGAGGGAGAAGTAAGGCATCAAAGTTCAGCGATACTGATGTGTTTTGTCTGTGTTTCTCGGTCGGAGACGCGGAATCCTTCAAGCATGTTGAGAACAAGTGGTACAACGATGTCAAGAAATGCGCGCCTCACTCGCCTATCATATTGATCGGGTTAAAGACCGATCTCAGAGATGCGGAGAACAAGAAGAGAGCCAAGAAGGACGAGAACGCGCCCACGGCTTTCGTTAGTCAAAAGGAGGGGAGAAAACTGGCCAAAAAGCTTGGAGCCAAGCGCTATTTAGAGTGCTCTGCGCTCAAGCAGAGGGGATACGTCGAGGTCTTCACAGAGGCTGTCAAAGTGTGCATCGCGAAGCCCAAAAAGGGAAGCAAAAAGTGTGTGATATTATAAACATGCATTCACCATGTTGTTGTCAGTGGGAAAGTGGAGCGGCATTATTTCATCTGATTGTTTGGAGAACATAAGTGTTGTATTTTGAGCAGTTTGATTATGGAAGTGTTGAGTTTTATTTGTAGTCGGTCATTATGAACTTTGCAGTTGGGTTCGCCGAAGGGAAAACATCTGAACCAGAAGTGGTGGATTTGAAAGAACAGATATTCTGAAGCATTGGAGAAAATTTTCTAAAAAGGCAAGATGGCATAGTAGAGGTTTGGATGCAAGGATTCAGCAGAAGAATATACAATATAGAATGGAAATATTTAAATGTGATTGCAACTTAGAAACCATGCATAAATTTACTTTAGATACACATTACTGGCGAGTTGTGGAAAACCAAATGGAATCGCATTCAATAACAATAATCCAAATCCTTGGAAGATTACTTTAACATGAAGTTGGGTCTTCAAATCCATTAGATAATTTAGGATTATGAATAATTATACTAGAATTCTGTCCCATTAGTGTCATGATGTTTTGGATGGGAAGACAGACGCGGAAGTCTTGATTGAAATACGAAATATGAGAAATGTTTAGCATGTTGATGGTTTAGGTTACAAAAATGCGAATTAAGAGCCTGGCAAAATAGAAAAAGTACACATGCAAAATATATTACAAAAACTGTCTACACAATCAGATATTCGTTTGAACATCAATCAAAATACGAAATATGGAAATGACAACTAAAAGCAATAAGCACTAAGTGTCATATGGAAATTCCCCAAGATCCAGAATAAAACAGAACTCTCTTCTTAGTAATTCTCAGGTCGGTTCAAATCTACAGACGTTAACAATAGTATAAAAGCGATCTGGTTAAAATACTTACTATAAATTAATATGGAAATTTCGTCAGGAGATATTGTACTGAATGTTATGGTTGGAAAAACAGAAATAAAAACAGTGTTCTAAAGCTGCGGTATACTCAGCAGATAAATGAATGATTATTTTAGTGGTTTCGGACTGTAAATAGTCTGGTTCGGGAATCTGTGGTTGGATATTATGTTTTTTACAACCGATTTTGGTTTGTAAATAAGTAGGAACATCTCTTAAATGAGACAGGCTTGAGACTAGCGTCTGTGGCCACTTACAGATCAGTGAAAGGCGAACAGAATCAAACAGCAAATACAGATAAATCGCGCAGCAGAGATAAAGATTTTTGGTGAATTACATGCATTTAATCCTCAATAATTAGGTGTGTTATTTAAGATAGATTTCCTTTTCTCTTTGAAAAAATCACGCTTTGAAATTTGTATTTTTAGAAAGAACTGTGAAATGGGTGAACAGGAAATTTACCATGAAAAGAACAAGTATGTTGTGCTTAGAGAAAAATATCAAGCGCAATGATCGCACAACTGACACTGGTCGTATAATCTAACGTATGATCAGCACGGAAATAGAACGAATGATCGGGAAGTGTTGACAAAGCAGGAGAATAAAAGATCAGTAAGGAAATAGAACAAATGATCAAAACGCGAAAAGGAATAACTGTTCGGCAAGATGATCAACATTCGAATTATTGACGAAATAGAACGAATGATCAGTATTAGAATGTAATTAGAATGAAATAATTACTGTCAAGGAATTAATAGAATGGATGATCGGGGAAGCCAAACAAAAAATAAAAAATGTAAACTGTAATAAATACTGGAGAAACTGGGATATTCTATTTTTCAACGAGGAGCTGTGTGTCAAAAGCAGATCGGAAGACTACAGCTGCGACTAATATCTTGTCGCTCACAGATTCGGAAACCTTTTACCTGTCTGTCGGCAAATGAAACGATAAAAGAGTTCAATTTGATCCTGCCGGATTATAGACCTTATGCCTAAAAAAAAGGTCAAGCTTGACATTTCCCACTTTCATTGCTCTCGATGACTAAATATGCTAGCCTGCAAAATGCACCTTTAAAAGTCACACTTCCAGTTTATTGAAACGATACACTGATCAAACTTTGATATTGAAATAGGCAACCTATGTAGTGAGCTAATTGGAGATATTATCTTTTCATTAGAGTATTTCCCACGGCGCAATCACCTCTATCAGGAGTAAACACAACAATAGTCCTTTTCACAATTCCTCGCTTTATTGTGATTCAAATTGGAATTCTAGCCTGAAGTCGAGTCTACCTTTGACCAAACAATACATTGGTCAACGCTAAACTCGACTTCAGGCTAGAATTCCAATTTGAAACACAATAGAGCGAGGAACTGTGAAAAGGACTATTCATCCTTTGGGAGGAAGTTTATCATGCGACAAGTTGTCTTGTTATGGTTAGCCCCTAGTAAAACGTTAGTCGCCAAGTCATAGTTTTGCGTCGCCAAGCTGTCATAACTAGAATCGGATTACTCGGAAAGTCTGTCGGCAACTAAGGACCAATTTTGGGTGTTTAGACACAGGGGCCAAAGCAGTGTCTTATCAGAGAATCCTTCCAGAGAAAAACATTATTGGTCTCATGTTTAACTAAGAATCAAAGTATCACGAATGAATCTTCTAAATTTTCATAAGTTTGCTTTCATGTACACCCATCATCTTGGCTACGTTTATAAATTTCAAGGGATAGTCTTAACACCCAGATTAAATATGACTAATAGATTAGTAAAGATCAATACAAAACGACTTTATTCCGAGTATTCTTCTTCTCAAACGATCGGTCACTTTAAATGTTGTGATGCGGCTTACTACGATTTTCATAATTCCGTGAACTCCCACTTTACTGATTTCCGAACGTCAAACTGCGTTTTGGCTTCCGTTCATCAGACCTTTTAAAGAGCCTCTGTCAGCCTCCATTTTGTCAGCCTAGCAACATACCGAGACAGAGAAAGCATCCATTTCCATCGGCTGATTTAGCGAATGTAGTGCAATATTTTCTATTGAATTCGATAAATGAATAATAAAACTTTGTTTTTAGAAGACTATTTCAAGATTTCTACACGTAATTCGTTGTCTGATATCGTCTGAAAACAATAACAAAGGAGTGGCTGACAAGGGCTCTTTAAGACAGACACAGGGATTTGTTTTCTACGTTTTGTTTTGCATTTTATGGTGGAAACCTAGTTTTGAAGCCTAAGTAGTCCTTATTAGTTCATAAAAACTCTCAAAGCCCGCGTAAAATCACCTAGAGCTGTTCACTCGTTCGATTAACGGAAGCCAAACCGCGGTTTGTTAGTTGGCGTAGAGTTCGCAGAATTATGAAAACTACAGTAATATTCAAAATATCTGAGGTTCTTGATTGATTTCTCAATAAACATAATTCACGACGCTAAAGTTCTTCACCGCAACCTGCTGTGTGCAAAGTCAAAATCAATTTCCCGCGTAATTGGCTGAGAACTTGAAAAGGAAGTTTGCTTTGATGTTCTCGATAATAACCGGGCGGTACACGTGCCGAAAAGTGGACGCGTTTTCAGAAGATGTGTAATTTGTATAGACCAGAAGGGTTGCGGTCAGTCATCCTGGATAGCTCATAACTATGGTTTGTACTAACAGAGAAAAACGAAAAAAGTGCACGACGCATTCTCAGCTTTTAAATGGTGGCCGCGTCGTCTCAGCAAGGCTTTAATGTACAATTGATGACATTTTGCATCTGGAATAAGAATGTTCTAGAAACAATAACATCTGAATCATTTTAAAACTGATCAACTAGTATTTCCTTATCATTCCTATGCATTTATAGGTTTTCTTTGTCTAGACCGGAGGCTTTGCCAAATATAAAAGCGCATTTGATAAAGAAGAAATGGGAGAGGGATTATAATTGAACCAAATAGCGCGCCAGCTGCTCAACTCATTTGAGGAAACGGGGAGGTCTGTTATGGTCAGTTTATAAACAACAGACACGCACTAACACGTTGATAAGAAAACACAGGCGATAACGCGTTATTAGTGCCTTCTGTGCGTGAAATCACCCTTTGGACATCGAAACGGAACTTAACGCACTGAAATGGAATGTGCGTCACTACAATGTTGTCCTCAGATATCTTTTTTTCGCCAGCTTCTTAACACTTTCACGGAGATAAAATAAAATAACAAATAAATATCTGTCACTTCCTCAGCAAAACGAAGCGATGTCAGTTCCCCAGCAAAGCGCGCGTTTTCACACTGGCCTCGATTTCCTGCTTGCTCCGCATGGATTTATGGGATGCATCCAGGAAAGTCCCGGGTATTCCATTCTAAGTATGAAAACGAGGCCAGGACCATGTGCGCGCATCTTATCGGCCTTGATGACAGTGTTTGATCATTCTCGAACCCAGAGCTCCCTAGAGCTCGCGCATGCGTCAGTGGATGTCACCAGAGCCTCCCCCGCGAGGTTACGAGCCGGGGAGCTCTGGGTTCGAGAATGCTCGTATACCTAGTTTTACACCGTAAACATGGACAATAACAACCAAAGGTTGAGATTTATGTTAAACGCCGTGGGGAACTAGTGCATTGCTGATATTTCGAGCGTTAGCCCTTCTTCGTGAGGAGATTATTGTACTTGTACTTACTGTATTGTCTTTCTCTGTAACACTGCGACTGTAATCTGGCGATATATTCCCTCTCAATTTTCTTCTCCAACTGACGCAAACTACGCTTTTCTGAATAGCTTTCTTCAAAACCCTCCTGCAATGTAGAACACCTTCATTTTCATATTCAAGTTCTTACATGTAAAATAACTTTTTTTCTCTAGAACGCTACCAAAATGATGACTGAAATTGCAAGTAATTTTTGTCATATTTATATTAATTTCAAAAGGGAAAAAAGTTGCAATCAAACTGAAAAATCGTAACGTATTCACAAGCTACAGTAACATTTTAACAGAAATAACACCCTAATGGACGATTCCAGCTATAACGCACGCGCGCGCTGCATGTGGGTAGATGCGGGACATTTGTCGAACAAACTGTTAAAAACGCGCGCGCAGCATTCTGGTAGTTGTGGGACACGGCAAAAATAAAGAAGAGCGCACGGGCTTATAGCTGGAATCGTCCATTGTGGCAAGAGACTGTGCATGCCATCGAGCTGATTTCTTGCTCTCAAATTAGCCAATCAGAACTATCTTTGTTGCATCGCCAAGCGTTCCAAACGATTCTATAGAAGTATTGCAATTGAGCATAAAAACTTCTCCATCTCCTCAGAAAATCTTGCCATATGTCATAAATCTTGCCAATGTAAATTAGGTTTGACTTGTACGATGATTAAATCTAGATTTTCCTTTCTCTCTCGCTTGACGTAGGAACCTTTCGTTTTGACGAACAATTCTTTGCGCACCGTGAGATGAGATCAGCTGGAAGCGATTGTGTGAGCAATTAAACACATTGGCCGTTTTCACACTAGAAGACGAACAAATCGCCTGGACGGACAAATCGTCTGACCATTTGTTCGTCTTTTGTACGTCTAGTGTGAATTCAGGTCGGACTTTAGTCGATGTCTATGAAAAATCGTCTTCCTAGACGGCCAAACAGACGAAAACATTTACTAGACGATTTGTTCGTCTGAAAATTTGTTCGTCCCGTTTTCACATCAGACGATTTGTTCGTCTTGAGACGATTTGTCCATCCAGACGATTTGTTCGTCTCTAGTGTGAAAACGGCCATTGTCATATACGTAAAATAAAATAAAAACAGAAAACAACTATAGAAAAATGTGTCGAAAGACAAACAATACTTACAACAGAACATGCTAGATACTATAAGTATACTAACCGCAATTTTCTAACGACAAACAAAACTTACAACAGAACATGCTGCATGTTAAAAGGGCTAGACAGAAAGTTATAGATACTATAAGTATACTAACCGCAACATACCTGTACAAAATATGGGATTTTATAATTGTATGTCTGTCTATGTATGTGGTATGACCTGGAGAAGCAATAAATATAATTTCAGAATGCAATTTACTGATCACAAATTAATTCACGCCGATGAAATGCTGCTGAATTGCCTGGACATCATCTTATCAAAATTGACGAATGCTCACAATAGGCAGCTGAACAAGTCATGTTCTTGTTATTTCGCTACAAGCCTATAATAGACCTCTAGATTTCCAAGGGTAAATCAACCGAGCATGACTGGAGGGCAGACAAACTGTTTAGCTGACTTGTTTATGAAACCGCAAATACTTTTTCTTACATTTCCAGTACAACCACGCGACAGACTAACTGCAAAAGGCCTATTGTGATACAGTTGGTGGGCTGGGCTCAATTTTTTTTAAAATTAGAAGTGAAATATATAAGACTAAGTCAGACCAATTTTCAAATAATATATCCTAGCAAAAAGGTAAGTTTGGACATATTACGCCATATCAAATAAAAAAAGTATTTTCAGCTCTGCATTCCAGTGCATGTGCCTCAGAAATAATATGGGCTGTATTCTCAAGGCTCTACAGAAGATAATACTTACGCAGTTCTATGAAGTGAGAAAGGTGGATCTTGAATTAATATCGTACTCATGAGAGAAAGCATTACTATGATGAGAATTGGAAGCAACTGTACTATGGAGTAGAATGTTTGCTGAAAACAAAACAGAGTAGGTAAATGCATTAGATCAACAAGTATTAGCTGAAAAATGCAACTTTAAAAGTCAAAAGTGATAGAGTCAAACACACATGGGGTGGGAGAATACCCCATGCTATTGCTTCACTATAACTAGCATCTCAACATGATTGTATAAAAAAAACTTGTTTACTTGGTAAAATGTCACTTATACCCTATTCACACCAAAACCATGTTTAGTTAAACAAGGTTTTTCTTCGCCTTACACCATGCCAAGTTTCTTACTGCGATAAACTCTAACTAGCTAAATGATCACTTAGTAACATGTACAGTACAGTCTATTCAGTTCTGTCCTTGTAACTGTCTCCCCTTGGGAGATAAGGATTTAAACCAGTTTAATTAAACCACCTTTAAACTGGTTTAAGTGCCAAGGTGTGAATGTGGTATTAGATTCAAGATAGGAAAGCCAAAATGCCAAGTGGGGGATCCCACATGCAATCATTCACAGATAGGACTGCTGATTCTTGTACCCAGAGGTCTCCAGCTCATCACCTCACAGAGGTTATCTTGTGACAGAGGCTCTGGTGATAGCCATTTCAGGGCCTTCACTGATTACTGGGTGCAAAAAATCTGGTCACCTGAGCTTAACTTGTGGTCGCCAGGTGATCTCCATGCTTGAAACAGTAGCAAAAAGTTGGTTCAAATTTTGGGCCAGATATGTGCTCGCCCAGGCGACCAGGTGGTCACAATTTCCAGCCCTGATGCATGTACAGAAAGTTCTCTCACTCAATGGCTTTGTTTCAAATCTCATGCATCAACGGCGTAGCCAGGAATTTCTGAAGGGGGGTGCCGGATAGTGATAAAATGTTCAAATTTCCTTCAGCAAATACAGTAAATGTATGGGAAAATCTCCCCTGACTACGCCCCTGTGCATGCATCAGTGGGTGTTACCAGACCCTCCTCTGCAAGGTGACAAGTCTCGGGTTTGAGAATGGGGACACCAGGATCCCAGTTGGCGGTCCCAACTCCCTACTGTCAAAAGTGGTGTAGGATTTAAGTTGGGATCAGGAACCAGCCTATGATGGTTTTTACCTGACTCAGAGGTCATCAAGCTAACTGTTTTTCAGTCACAGGAGTTATGTTTGTGAAATAAAGAATGTTTTACTTACATTAGTATCATCAGCTTCATCACCGTCATGATGATGATGATGATGCTGCCGCCGGTATCTTCTATTTACATAAACACGCCCTGAAATGTACAATGTTACACATCAAAAAAATAATCCTTTTCCCTACATTGTACATGTACATTCAATTGATAGGGCTGTCTGTTGTGTATCTTTTTATGGGTCTATGGGTTAAAGTATCTGTCCAAACGACATCAGGTAAAAACAAAACAAAATGGTATTCTTTACTAAGGTTATTTCACCAATGCCAAAAGAATTTTGGATGATCATACTCAAATTGGTATTTTGGAGTCATGGAAAAACTTTGTATGGATAGGTATTTCTTACTGGTTTTTTTCAGAAGCTGTCAAGCATGTCCCCGCTTGTGTTCAACAAGTTGACACTATCATTATTTTATCACAACATACTACAAGCTGGCTTTTGATTTATATTATTATTCTTAGCAATACTGTACCTCCTGGCATGGGACCACCAAAGAACATATTGAATATCTCCTCTGGAGTGATATCCGCTGAGAATCAAACAAAAGCAACAATCAGTCTTAAGAAAATCTCATCTTACTGCTCTTCCAATGTGTAAAAACATATTTTATTTCTTATGTTATGAAATAGGAAAGTCAAAACTGCACATGTCACACAATTTCAAAAAAAGTAGCACACACACTTGCTAAACAGTTTCTTAGTTTGCTTTTCAGTGTGCACAATCATTTTGACCTCCACTTGAATTTTGATTTGACGTCATGTGAAATCTAAGAATTCAGGAAAGTTTTCCTGAGAGACAGGAGTGAAAAATATTATGGCAAAACTGGGTCAGTTAACATCCCTGCACCACATGCCTGCTCAAAAAATCTCTCCCTCTACTTCAAACTGAAAAATCCATCAACATCAACAGGATACATTACTGTAATATAATTTCAGAATTTGGGATTCTGTACCAAATGTACATAAGGGCAAAGTGAGTACTGGTAGTAGCTGTAGCATGATCTAGTAGTAGCTACATGCATGTACACATAACATGCACCACTTCATGCCTCTTGAAGGGAGATACTAACTATAAATTACCTTCAAATCCTCTGGAATAATCATAGTGATTGTGGTATATCTGTGGTTGAGGATTCTCATCTCCATATTTGTCATACCGCCTTCTTTTTTCTGCATCAGTTAGTACAGCAAAGGCATTCCCTATGGCTGGGGAAAAAACAGACAGATCAACGCTGCTTTATGTTGAGTTATTTGGGGTAAATAGCAAAATAATATGGCCGCCACCAAGCTCAAAGAGACCTTGTACGGTATCTTGTCAAATTTCTGTTTTGAAGAGTTTTAAGGATAGCTGATTTATGTAACTATCTAAACATCGAGCATATTGGTCATCCAAATTTCACATAGCTAAAATCTTTACATTGCGACTAGGATTTTTAAAACATGGACTTTGCTGTTCTGCCAATCAGACAGACTCTTGCCCTGTTTCGTTTAGTGCAGTCCACTGGCTTTCTGTCGCAGCATTGTCTGTTTTTCGTTCAGAGGGAGGTAGGCGAGAGCACTTAGTGAAACAATGCAAGAATCTGACTGGCTCAGATGGTTTGAATGGCAACAACAGCAAAGCCGAAAATTAAAAATAAATTCTTTTTGATGTTTTGTAAATGTTGGTCGTGATGCAATGGTTTAGCTTTCAAATTATATAAGGGTTTGTTTAGGAAATCAGAACCTCTTTCGCATTTTTCTCAAAGTATTAAATTCTGTATATGGTCCTTTTGCTTGGTGGGGCTCATATGTAACAAAACAATTTTGAAAATAAATTAAAAACATTAAATGCACCCTCCCTGCCGCAAGCCCCAACATACCTTTAAATGCATCAGTAGCCCCTGGGGCCCTGTTCTTATCAGGATGAAACTGTAGTGCTAACTTCTTGTACTGTTTCTTGATGTCTGCTTCTGTAGTATCTCTGCTGATGCCTAAGATCTCATAATAATCCTTGCACTTGTGTATCCTATACACAATGTAAGAATGTTTTTGAAAGTCAATAAATCAAAAAGGTTTTGATGTCTGACGTATCTATGTCAATTTTATGGTTAAATGTATGTCCACTTTCTGTCAAAATTAATAATTTTCCAAATTAATTGCTTGCAGCATGGCTGTGTGCTACAAGTTTCGGCTGACTTATATGTTTCTAATTATAAATGATAAAATGATGGGTTATGCAAATGGATTATCTAGGTGGCTCATCTTTCAATGCAGGGCCAATGGTTTTATATCCTTATCCAAGAGCATGAGAAGGTCTCTGCATTTTCAGATGTTTGAGCAAAGGCAGCACCTTCTCCCCAGTTATCCATAAAAGACTGTTGCCTCATAATATATGTTTTGGATATTTTCATCAGGAAAAGCTGAAAAATTCATGAAAAATCTTTGTGTTTCTCTTTGTTGCTTGAACATTTGGAATTCCATTGGGAAAAACTGCCCATCATTTGGTGATTAATCAAGCGAAAAAGGGATTGGTCTATAGCCTGGCTAACCAGCAGTTTCTGGTCCTATGGAATATTCCTCTGATATATTATTCTTATTACAATAGAAGGATCCTTGGGGGTAGAAGTCATTACAAACCTTTTAACAGCCTCTAGTTGCTCTGTAGTATAATCCTTCTCAGTATTTGCCTCAGCTGTCTTGTTGTCTTTACTGTTACTATTTGTTCTTGTTCTATGTCTCACTCCATCAGTAGATGCAGAACCATTTTCTGCTCCAGATGACATTCCATTTTTAGTAGAGAATTCAGCAAATCTACACAGATAATTCAATTACACAATGTCAACCAAACAAAAAATGTAATGAATAAAATTATACCCTGGAAACTATCCTTAGTTTGGAAACAGACTTTACTCTAACTTATTGTCACTTGTACATGCTTTGTTCACTTTTATCAGAACCCTAGAGAGGTAGACTTGTGGCAAGTCAAATTATTAGAAATATTATCACTGGTCCCATTGTGCTCATATAAGTTATGGGAAGGAGACCTGGCAAGTCTAAAGATTGTGTGAAAGACGAAGCTGAGGGTGGGTGGGTGGGAAAAGTGAAAAGGGTGTTGCCAGGGCTCGGGAACACCAAGAGATGAACACATGCCAAAGGGGTAGCCGGGCAGTAGGGGCACCCTTTCTCCAAGGAGAAAGAGCAAATGGCCAATGCTAATGAGATCATTCCTTATACTCACACTAATTGGACCAGTGAGAATAGTTAACCCTTTCAATCCCAAACTGGCCCAAACCACCCTTTTGTACACTCAGGAACTTTAAAGTGTCTATCATAAAACTCACGGCAAAATGACACTTAATATCTGGTGATTTGTGTAGAAGAGTGATTTTTCTACTGACCAGAAAAGACAAGTGGATCAGAGGCTCGGATTTCTCACAGAAACAACCACTTGATTTCACAAAATAACTCGCGATTTTTGACATGCAAAAACACACGTAAAAGTACCTTTAATCCTTAGCTCTGATCTGAAGTTTCTCCTCTGCAAGTGTACATTCAAGGAAAATATGGCGCTTTGAACTTTGAAGCGACTGAACAACAAAGCCACACAAAACCCTAGCGCTCGGGATACCTGTGGTAAACCAATGAAATTTCACAGCGGTTCCCCCTGTATTGACAGGTTAGACGAAAGATTTATCAAGTCTTTTTGCCCTGCGACAATTAAAAGCAAAAATACTCTCAGCTGCTTGCTTTTTATGTCTTAAACACAGATTCAACCGAACTCTGTGCTGAGGCAAAAAGATTCCACTAGAGAGGAGCCAGGGTATCTTTCACCAAAATTGTTCAACAGCTCTCAGAAGAACAGTGGAAAAAGTCAATGAAACCCCTCAGCCATACTTCTTACTTGAAGCACAGCACAAATGTATTGTCCATAATAGACTTAATGATGTCCTATGGCCTCTTCTGAGTGGAATTTTAGTTGTATTTTTGACTGTTTTATCAGAAGTCTAACCTGTGTGATAAGCTTCCCGCCGTTAGAAAGCAAATTATGGGTCAGCGGCAAAGCTCTACAAAAAGCCCCAGCCCCCCTCTCAATGAAAAACAGGAAACCCAGAAATGTGGTACTGATATGCAAAAATGGGCAGGGGTGTGTCTGTTTGTCCTCATAAAATAGGAATATTAGGGAAAATGCTATGGGACTGAAAGGGTTAATAGAAAGTCAAAGTGGCCTGTGCCTATGGTACCGTAGCTATCTAGAATTGGCAATCCAAACGATAATCATCATGTTTACTGACAATAATGTCAGCTCATTTAACATCTGTGCTGATAGGTGTGATAAAGGATGACTGTTTTCTTAGACTAGATTCCTGTTGGTAACTGCAGGCAAGAATCTGTAATCCCCACAAGGAATTGAAGTATCAAGAAGTTAAAGGCTGGTTCTCATATCATCGTTACAATCACAAGGATCACCACAAAATGTGACCTGCGATCCTAGCAATCGTAATGATCACTCCGATTCTCATATAATTGCTGACAAGATGCAAATACAACATGTTTCTGACACTACGATGGCAAGAATTACTGTAGTGTCCTAAAAGTTGGCTTTTTCAATGCTAATTCCGAACCTTTGGGATATTTTCTTCCAGCATGCAGTTGACTTGACAAACTTATTTTTGCAGTTTTTGTTGGCTTTGTTATAAATGCATTCCTATTTCTAAACTTCTTTGCCAAATTATGTAAGGTTAGCATTTCAATGCTATTGGATCGCATTTTCCAAGAAGTGAGTGAGAAATTTTCCTGTTGAATAATGGGGTGCTTCCAGTTCATACAATCGCCATTCTGACGATCATTTTGATAAATAAGATCACTGTGGTCGCACAACACCGATTGCTATGATCACCGAGATATAATTTTTTCTATCTCAGCGTTTGTGATTGCTATGATCGTTACGATCGCCATGATCGCTGCGATCGCCAAACAGAGCGATTCTCATAAGATCGCTAGGATCACTGGTCACATTTTTCTGTGATCGCAACAATTATATGTGATTAAGTGTGACACCAGTAATAAATACACAGAATCAATAGATCTTTGTTTATAGTCAGCCAATGAGAATGCAAAGAAAAACCAAACACAGTGTCTCTTGTTTTCTTGGGTTGCAACTTTTAAAGTCGTACTTCCTTCCTTCCCTGATTGGTTGGTCAAATTGTTTTCTGATTGGCTAAGTGTATTTACCCTGCGTTTATGTTTTGACAGTCATCTGAAATGTGCTCTTCTATTATTAAGCAGTACCATGTAACTTATGTTTCTTTTGCAATTCTAACTATTTGTGGGTGTAAAAAGAATTCATAACCAAGATTTGCCAATTCAACAATCGTGAAACTACAAGTAACTAAATAGAAAAATAATATTATCATATCAGTCACGGATATCACGCAATTTTCGCCTGTGTTGCAGCGACATCACCACACAGCTAACGAACCCAGTAGTATTCAGACTGTTTGGCAAAGTCTTTGGGTATTGCAAATAACTCAAATAAATCGGAGTCTTAGATTGATTAAACTATAGTATAAACTACCTGAAAAGCGGTGTTTACGCAGAATCAAACTGATATAGCCCGAATTACAAACCAGACTTTGATCAGAGCCAGATTTAGGGCAGACATATTTAAAAGGAAAATCGTAGAGCTGGGAGTTTCAGTTCGGTTATTTCAACTAATATTTACTAACCTTGGACGTGTTTTGAGGGGTAAAGTCTCTCTGATTTCTTTAAAAACTTGATAGCTTTCTCTTTCTGTCCTTCTCGAAGGTATTTATCCGCTAAATGCCGGCATTTCAGAGCTTCATCTTTGTTACCGTCCATTTTATTTTAGTTTTAACAGTCATCATTACGCATGCGCAATTGCAAATGAGTACCACAGGTGGACCAAAATGCGCTGGGTATTCAACAGGCGGCGTACTGAAGTGACGCCTCCGCTTGATGGCCAAAATTTAACGAAAAGGGGCAGGGTATTGTAGCACGATTTTTGCTTAGGCCGCCAGACAGAACGAAGTACCCTCTGATCTCCTTCATTTTCATTTTCCCCGCTTCAGGACAATATCTGGCCCTCTATTCGTTTTCTCTTGGAAAAGAAAAGGAAATGGCAGAAATGGGTCATCTCGAGGGATACTCGAAGCGCACGAAGTACACGACGACTGACAGCTAGATAAGGGAAGGATGGAGAACTTAACAATAATCATTGCTATTTGTTTTTGTTTACATGATTCCATTCATCAGAAACTCTGACTCAAGAATTGCAATTTTCCCCCTACCCTTCTTTACACCCAGTCCAGCCTGAAAACCCTACCCCTTTCTTATACCTCCAGCCTGAAAACCCTAACCCTTTCGGACCGAACATCCCTGTATAATCCAATATAAGGAGTGCCCCCCCACCCCCAGGGGTTCTACAGTATATGTGTGCCTCCCAGACAGAGAGCCAGGTCATCAAGAAGAGTATGAAACACTGACAAAATGCTATAAATTTGGTTTATGCAGGTTTTATTCTGGTGCATATTCTTGATGCAATTTTACAACTTATAACATGTTTTTTATTTGTTATAAAGTATTAAATCTTGAAATATTTCCACATTCCATGCCTATTATACACATTAAAAATAATTTAAAAAAACAAACAAGATTTTGACTTGTGTGTTAGTCTAAAAGAATGCTATTTTCCATTGCTATTTCATTTTCTTTGGATCACCAAATGCTGCTCTTGAGGTTGTCAAGAATGAGTTGTATTGCTCCTTGAGTTTTGGGGGATCAATTTCTGGTTGATGGCCTGGGTAGGCTGTCGGCTCTCGAGCTGAAAGACAATAGAAAATATGTCCTTAAATGCTGCATATAGCAAGAACGGAGATAAAAAGGCACCAGACTTGATTCTTCTTAGACTGCTTGCAGTCCCTTCTTTGGCAAACATCTGTCTTTAAGGGGCTGCAAGCAGTCTAATTCTTCTGAATTGACAGGGATGCCAACTCCTCCTGGGGGGAGGTGGGGATACTCCCTCATCTATGGTATATAGGTATGTGCCGCCCTATAGCGTATGGTTTTGGGGCTCCTGAGATCTATGGTAGGGTATCATTTTTCACTTGTTCAATTTGGTTGCTGATAGGGTATGTATTTCAGTATGGCTACCCAAGTGCAAACAAATTTCGATGAAAGTTGTGCCGCAATAAGTTGAAAGACGGTTTATTTTAAAACCTTTTCATGTGGTAGGGTGTACAATTAGGTCTACGGTAGGGTATAAAAAAAACAAGGATTTTTGGTATCTGATAGGGTCAGTTTTTGGAGACCTTGGCGGCACACCCCTACCCAATCAGTGGAGTATCCCCCCTGGCGGGGGGTGCAGGGGGCCAATATAGACTTTAATTTCCCATACAAACACTGTTTTCTTGACTGGAAATTCCAGAGGAGTGGGGGTCTCACCCAAGGGGTACTTAAATATTAAAATGGTAGGGATAACTGGTAGGGAATATGTGGTCAGAAAAATTTGCACTCTAAAAATACTCCCCCCGTCCTAAAATATATTCTCCAGCATACAGTTTTTGTTCAAAAAATCCATAAAAATACTGGATCACCAATTTAAACCCTAGAAAATACGGCGGTCATACCTACCATCCGAATATGGCATACCGAGTCTCATCTCAACCCAGTTTATTCAGTTTATCCCCCTTCTATAATACGGATTTTTTTTCTGGAATTTCACACATTCAGCTTTTGGATTGGATCAGCAAATGTCAAGCAATATTTACAAATACCAAGAAGTGGCAAAATCCCTCAGATCAAAGAGATCTGAAGTATATCGTTCTAAAGGGAAAGCGGCTCACCTTCTAAGTGCTTCAGTACTTGAGGGACTTTGTTGACTCCAGGGATGTGATAGCTTTTGGTGTGAGTGGTCTCAAAATAGTGATTATACTGCAAAATAGTTTGAACAAGAAATCAAAGGCACATGTAAATCTTGGTTTCGGTGAGAGGAAACGTTGGACGAAAAGAAAACTGTTTTTATAAGGGGAAATCGCAAGCATGGAGTTTCGGTCCTATAATAACTCCATGCCGCAAAGAGCGTTCGCGTCTATCAATAATGCGAAGCTTATTCTCTGAATTCTTCTAATTATAAACTGAGAATGCCAAAATAGATTCTTTAAAACGAAAGCTGCAATTGCACCCTAGATTACCTGGGACGGAATAGGTTTTGCTTGAGCTAGAGTTCCGATATCGAAGCGCTGTTCATTCCAGTTACCAACCAAAGTGCTTGTCGGTGTATAGGAACTTTCGGTATTTGTGCACCGCCATCCAAATTGCTGGAACTTTTTCTCATCCGTGTGGTCCCACACTTCTCCGTGACCGCTAGCTCGTAGTTCGCTAAGGAATGGAAGATTTCGCGAAGCATAAGCCATAATTAGGAGGGATAATTCTGCTACAGATACTAGTATCAAAACTTTGTTCTTTTCTGCGGCGCTTCATTTGTTGATATGACAACTCGCTCGTGCCAGGCTCTCTCAGTTTCAAAGCGTTTATCCCTGTTGCTATAGAAACGCAAAGGGAAGAGAAAGAGAGAGCGGCGGCCATGTTTATTTCAAGAAGGGATTTATATTAGCGGAAACTGATCGGGATTTCTTTAGCTTTCTCACGATGTCTATGACACACACTGTAACTAGGCAGAAGCCCCAGCCTTCCAGGACTCATGACTATCTTTACGGTGAGTTATTTCGACCATCTTTCCGTCTGGCAGGCTCTGTTTTGTTTTAGTTCGAGTCACCATCAAAATGAAATCGCCTATCATAATTTGCTACTGGCTCAGCTTGTTTTACGTACCCAGATTGTTGAGAATCACTTCAAGAGTAATCTTATCGATGGAAGAAAATATCTTAAATTCTGTTTAATCTATCATCTGATTTGTGTGTGCGTTTTTTGCTTGTAGATCCACTGCATAGTTTGTCAAGTGATCGTGACCATGCGAGAGCAACGTTTAAAGCTCACACCGGCACCGACCGAGTTGTAAGTAGTTTTACCTCGCTATGCACCGCAGTATCAAACTGTTGGTACTTGTACAAGTCACTGCCTTTAATGAAATAATGAGAACTGTAATAATTTTGTTTGAATTTCTGTAACTGCTAATCATCACAGAAACGAGTGCCCCATTACAAGACCATGTTCAGTGATTTGCACCATCATCCCAGATACAGTGTTCACTTGGAGGTGACTGACCCTGTGCCCAAGTTCATAAATCGGCAATGGAGAGGCTACCAGGAACAAGCACGAGAGGCTCTTATCAGATACACAACGTTAGTAACACAAAGATGTTTGGAGCACATTTTGAAGTGTGTGGGGGGAGGGGGATCTGCATTAGGGAAGCACGGTTGGTCCAGCGTTACGGCGTTGGGTCTCTCACCGCTGTGATCCGGGTTCGACTCCTGGCCGGGACAGAGGAAATTTTCTGTCTGTTCGGGTCTCGGTCGAAACTGGTTCATATTGTTAGTTGAACTTTGTTCTACTGTGTTTCACGTCTTTCGGATGAAACAATAAACCGAGGTCCCGTGTCGCCTTCCTACCCTTCCCAGTTCCACGGGGACGTTAAAGAACCACTGGGGACGTAATAAACCCTCTGGCAGTGACCACCCTCAGTGTCTGGGCTTATGACCACATGGCTGCCAGTGGCGCCGTTGAGACCCAGCATAATTCAGCTTACGAGCTGCGAGTTTGGGAGTCGGTCGCACAAACGTTTTTTTTTTATTAGAAATATTGGGGGGAGATGGGTCATTAGAGATCTTGTGTGGTATACAGGGATGTCTCAAGATTTGTCACTCCATCTCCCGGGAAAAATTCAAGAGGACACCATAGATATATATGTATATTTTGTATATTTTTATATATTTTAATGACACTTTTTTATATATATTTTATTTTTTTCTACACATCTTTAATATACATTTGTAAGAGCATTGAGGTAATATAATGCTCCAAATACTTATTTTTATTATTATTATTTACTGTATTTCTCCCGAGAGAATTTAAGGAAATTTTACCATTTCAAGGCGGTCTCCAGATTTTTGAAGTCCCGGGGTATAGTGGGATTGGGGAGCTGAGTTTACTGAAAGTCTATAAAAATCTGATAAGAGAGGGAGCTACAGTAGATTTGGAATAAACCTCAATATATGTTAATCAAGTGTTTTAAGGGTTCATCAAAGCAATGCCAGTAAAATATTCTTCCAATTGGCGGCAATGATTGAAATAATTATAAATGGTTTACAGTAATTGTACTAGAATGTTTTTTTGTCTGACAGGTTCAACTATGATCCCAATGTGTCAGTACCCCATAAAGTACATTCAGTTACAGATGTTGGTGGTCAGGATAGATACAAGTTCTTTAGAAGGTCAGTAACCCCAGTTTTTTTTTTTTACTTTGATGTACAGTAGAATAGCAGTTTCCTAACTTGACAGACTTCAGACTTCTATTTTGACTTTGACACATTGTTTACAGGAGTGGCCGATCCGTAAATCTGGCTAACTAATCGAGGCAGGCCAGCCAACAATATTTTGATATATATTGTGTTCAGGGTTTTCACTCAATTTATGGTCAGATCATAGAAGGAGAAGAGCTTAAAGATGATTATTATTTGATTCAGAAAAAAGGAAAAGGAAAGCATACTTTTCTGGGCATCACTTTTATTATTGTTGGTCAAAAGGAAAAAGGAGAGTCAAGGCCTAATTTGAGAGATGTCAATGTAGTCATCACCTATATAAAATATCAATTAGGGCAGTATGCAAGTTTTCTTTGAAACACCAATTATTGAAAAAACCTTTATGTTGTGCTTCTAATCTAGATTTTTTAATATAAAAATATTGTATTATTATTATTCCCAATCTGTAGGCCTATCATTCCATTTCTTCAGCAAGTTCCACCTGATGTCTTATTACAGACATCACGGTAAGTTACCTTTACTTTATAGCACTGGACACTGAATTTTGTGTTCAATGCAAAATCAAGTAGCATGACTATAACCCAGGGTTGCCAAATGGGCCTTTGGAAAAAACAGAATCTTACAAAAAAGTTGATTCTCAGGAGGAGATTGATGCTATTGGTGGTCTAGATGTTTTTTTTTTAACCTTGATTTTTTGCTGTCTCAGAAAATCTTGGAGAAATTATTTGACATCTCTTCCCTTGTATTCTGGGCAGGGATGCTTACTGGGAACTTGATTTATATGTACTGCTCCCTTTCAGTGTGTAAAACACGCCATATAATATATAGCTCATTGGCTTTCTTTTTATTTTTCCTTTAGGGTTGACCCTTTAGCAGCACCTGATACAATAAAGGAGAGACCACTCACACCTTCTACTCGAACTGTAATGGTACAAACAGACTATCGCGACAGTGAAACACAGACTGACCCCTACTCCCCTGAGTATGTCATTCGACCAGGCTCACAACCTGAGCTGCTCACATTGGCTACACTCTCACATGGTGAGCTATTAGAGCCAATTTCAGATGACTTCTGATTGGTCAGTTGTTGAATGGGTTTCATTTCTGATTGGCTAGTAATTGTTGAATGAGTTTCTGATTGGCTGGGTGTATTAACTTTGGGTTTAGTTGTCAACACTCATCTGAAATCCAGGCCTGATTTAGAGTAGATTTCGTATGACTGTGAAAAGTGCCGCAACATGGTGTGGCACTGCCCCAGTCACGGCATGGAACCTGGCCTGCTGTTTGCTTACTGTAGATAAGGAATGAAATCGTGTAGTCGCGTCACAGTCACTTTGTCCTGGCACTTTTCACAGTCATACGAAATCTGCTCTTATAAGAAACCTTGGGCGGGGTCAGGGAGACTACCAGGACAGGCCCTCCCAAAGTGTTTCATTTTGAGGGATGCCAACTCTTAGACTTAAAAAGAAAGAAGAAAGCATTGAGATTTCAGACAAAATAGAAAAGGTTATAATGAGAAAATCACAAGAAAGAAGAGAAAACAGAATATATCTTTTTTTTCAGGAAACATATAGCAAAAAATCTTTAGAATCCTGTTTAACGTAGAAGAGTTGGCACCTTTGTTTCAGTTGATGTAAGTGTCATTCTTGTTTACAAGTTGTTGTTCTTTCTTCAGGCCATGGTTTGCCTGCTGGCTTAGCAGAGGTTGAAATGATTGAGAGGCAAGAGCAAAGAGAATATGGTGAGAAGAAAAAAGTGTTACTCAGTGCTAAGCTCTCAATCTTGGATGAGCATTTTACATTTAAATAAAGGGAAGCAAGTGTTAACATCAAGGATTCAATTTCTATATTGTGAAATCACAGGGAGTCCACTCTACCTGGATTAAATGACTTGGAAAATCTGGACAAAAGACGACATATGATGGATGAGCAGGAAAGGAGAGAATGGGCTTTCAGAGAGCAAGAAATTGAAAAGTGAGTGGGAACTGTTAAACATTGCAAAGTATTTGGACCATATACAAATTCATTTATTATTTCTTTACTACATTCACGTTTTTGAAAAAAAAAAACACCTTCACATACAAATGTGCATGCTCTACTTTTAACATGTGCATATGACTCATGATTTATTTCTTTTACAGTGAGTTTGGTGCAAAAAAATATTTTCATAAACGATGTAATCAATTGTTAAAAAATGAACCTCTTGCCTTGCAATTTTGGTCTCAAATCATTATTTTATGTTTTGTTTTCACTGATAGATTACAAGAGGCTCGACTGGAGGTGTTACAAAGGATTCTACAAGAAAGAGAGGAAGACCATGCTGAATTGAACACCAAACGTCTGGACAGACTCTGGTTAGTACACCAATCATAGTACACCTTGATCTATCAGTAGAGACCATCTTTCACTGCTTGTAACCCCAAATACTGTGCCATGTAGCCTTCTCCATCTTGGCATCTAGGTTGCTCTAGTTTTGGCTTTCTTGTGTGGTTTAGGCTTTCTTTGTGGCATGGATACAAAAGAATCGAGGCCTGGGGAAGAGACACTCAGTCTTTTCTCTCCCTAGATGTTGTTGATTTGTCCATCAAAGCGATGAGGACGCTTTCCTGCAAGTTCTTTTTAGCTTCTGTGGAAGCGTAGGTGGCTGATAAGCCCGACCATCGCATATGTAGGTTACTCGGCTGCAGATGTCACATCCTATGGCTGAGGATCCCAGTAGTCTATGGGCAATATAATGAAATTGATTTTTTTTTTATCTTTAGGTCAAAGAAGCAAAGGGAAAAGGAAGCAAAGTTTGAAAAAATCCAAACTGAACACATCAAAAGTGAGTGCATACTGTTATGTTCGAGTTTCTGGTAAATTCTAAGCACATTTGTTATTCCTAATTTGGTTGGCACATAGGATATCCTTTATTAAAGAAATTACATTTTTCATTGCAGAGATGCGAAAACTAAAAGAAAAACGTAGAACCGTGGAAGGGAAACTAGAGCGCAGAGACATTGTAAAGGACTATGCAAACTTTAACTCGCAAACCTATGCGCCCATGTCTCGTGTTGGTGTCTTCCTAGACCGTGGCTCTGAGCAGTACAGCATACAGAGTTTTCATCTCTCAACATATCAAGGCCTGTTGGAACTCGAGGCCTCTCTGCCTGACTTTGTCACCCAACCACGAATCCAGGCACCCAAACCAAAGTCAGGAGGCAAGGCAGGGTTTGTCAAGAGGAAGCAGAGACGTCAGAGAGAACTGGAGGAGGTTGCAGGCGCTATTGAGCTCGCCAAGCGGCCACCAGAACCCGAGAAGCCACTGAAGTTTCTTATCAAAGTGGAGAAGCCAGTGCCACGCCCTCCGACCCCGTCTGTTGAAGTGCCTTCACAGGTAGTGTAACTGGAAATCGTGTTTTTCATGGAACAGTGCAAATTGTGATAAGTGTCGAACAAACATGACAAAACTTAGTATCCTCGCAGCCTCACGGGCCAGAGTCTAGACAAAACTTTGCTCAGTTTTTTTGTTGTTGTTTGGAGCGTGATTCACGAGTTCCCACTATTCACAAGTTGGCGCTAGTTTCGCGCGTTGTTTCTTAGGAATACTTTTGCGTAGTTTCGCAGAACGTTTGTTTCTTTCTTAGAATTATTTCTGCATCTTTTGCATCGTTTCTTGGAACTGTTTTTGTTTGTATATACTCCTGGCGCAACGATAGTTGCTCTGGGCATCGGGAAAACGGCAGTGAAACAATACAAGGTTTTGCTTGATTAACCATCTCACAGCGGCTGACATGTTTTCGATGTTTTTTTTTAGACTGAAGAAGAAGAGGAGTTGGCAACAATATTCCTTCAGAAGATCATTCGTGGGAGAGCAATCCAGAATATGGTGGGTGAAAATATACACTCGGCCAAATGTCCAATGCTCGGACAACGAGATAAACAGCTAAAATCTTTGTATCGCGACCCGCGTTTTCAAAACATCGATTTTTTTGTTACTTTTCTGTTCCGCCAGTCACATCTTATGAGCCAATCAGATTCTTGCCCTGTTTCGCCTAATGCAGTCGCCTGTCTGTCTGTCGCGACATTGCCTGGTTTTAGTTCAGAGGGAAGCCAGTTGACTGCACTAGACGAAACTGGACAAGAGTTTCATTGGCTCAAATAGTTTGATTGGCGGAACAGCAAAGTCAAAACCAAAACAAAATTTGATGTGGTCGCGATGCAACGGTTTTAGCTGTAAAATCTTGCTACAAAATTCTCAAACTATTAATATTTCACCAAACTTAAACAAAGAAAATCATAAGCGTGAAGGAGATTTGGATACGCGTTCTAAAATTTGCATATTTTTTTAGATTTTGTCTTTCGAGAAATAATGCTTGTTGAAAATAGACGAACTAATGTCAATGTTGAACAATATATGTTCGCAGGAGCGCCCAAGACCACGAGCGTGTGCCAAGAGTGAAACTATAATGATGATGATGCTAATATTCTTGCTGATTTTTGTGCAGATGTTCGAAGGCAAAGAGAAGCGGCTAGAACTGATCCAGGAACTGCGTAGTACGCACGCGTTGCAAGAAGGCGGGAAAGTTGAGAAGCGGAATGAACGGCAGGCAGTGCTAACTCTACAGAGACAGCGCCGACTAGACCAGCACAAGGAGTCATTTATCGAGGAAGCACTGGCGCATACTGAGGGTACCACCCTGGCTGATATGTTTGATTTCCTTAGCAAAGTAAGTTTGTCAAATGTCAACTCGCTTCTAAATGGCGGGCTTCCTGTGGCGCTTTTCGGGGGAGCGCGCACGCGTTGAAGTGGCGCGAAAAACTCGTGAGTTTAGTATTGTTTACACCGCTATGTCAGAATTTTGTGCTTTGGTGACAAAAGATGGTTGTGTCTTCTTTGTTTGCCCTTTGGCGGAAATTGCTTGTGTTGTGGGCGTTTGCAGTTGTTCCCCCTTTCCCCGGCGAAATAACAAAATTAATATCAACATTGATATGGGGAAAAACCTGTTTGCCCCCACAGCAAAAAGAAAGGGGATGACCAAGACACAAAATTCTAGTTACGGCCTTGAGTAGCATATAAGCATGCTGCTTTTCAACTTTTCATAACATCCTTATAAGTGTGTAAAAATGAATAAACTTGGACCTGTTTTCTCAGGAGCTCATTCGCCTGCAAGAAGAGAGAAGAATCCACGCGTTCGCCATGTTGGCCGAGAGGCAGCGACGAATTCGAGAGGCTGAGGAGAGTGGTAGAAGACAAGTGGAGGAGAGAAGGCGCAGAGAAGAGGACGAGGTCTTTAAACAGGTAATGAGTTGGCACAACTGGTAAAAGTACAGCACGGTGCCTCAAATTCGTTAGTATCACTGAAAAGAGTGCCCAAAAAGTGGTGAATGTTTGATTAGGTTAGAAATTAGCGAAGAAACATTCTTCATTTAAACCGTGGATAAATAAAGTTTCTATTATTATTATTCAAAACAACTTTCAACCTATCCCCTTTATAGCCCAAATCGTTAATCGTGGCGCTGGGAATTTTCAAATCATGGATTGATGCTGGGCGGGTGGGTTTTCTGTTCCGCCATTTGGCCAAATCAGGTCCTTGACCTATTTTCGCCTAGTGCAGTCAACTGGCTTTTCGCTGTGTCAGAAAGCCAGTCTACTGCACTAAGCGAAACGGGGCTAGAATCTGATTGGCTCAGATAGCTTGACTGGCGGGATACAAAAAAAGACGAATCCAAAACAAACCAAAAACATCGTTTTGAAAATGCGAAACGCGGAACAAATGCTTTAGCCGTAAACTGGGGAATTTCACTTATTTTGGGGCGCTGTTTCCAAAGGTATTGATAGATTCTTTGTTTGCTGTTTCTGGTCAATTCTTGAACCACAAAAGTAGTGAGCAGAACTGAGTTTTGTGTTTGTTGTTACAGGTCATCAAAGTTCACCAGAATACCGTGGACACGTACCTGGAAGACATTATCATGGGCGCCATAGACATCACTGCTGAAGATCAGGTAGAGTTGCTAAGGCTTAGCCCGTACGCCCGTCTTATCACCCTAATGGAAAGGAGGAAACTCTGTCGTCTTAGTTCATTTGCATTAGGAACAGCGTATGGACTTTACATGGCAGGCTGACCTTATTGAGTAAATTAAAATTTTAAGCCTTGTTTGTACTGCCACAAAACGTACTGGCTTGAACAAGATGCCTACCAAATCATCACTTCCATTTTTACAACAACACTAGTAAATCGCGCGCTCTGATTGGTCGAGAGCCATGTTGCTATAAGAGTACAGATACACGGTTGACGCCATAAATCAGTGTTTTGAGTTTGTTGTTGTATAAAACAAGTAGATCTCGTTTTTTGTGTGTATGTACATTAATAGGTACACAGAAGACGTGACAGAATGTCATGAACAACAGTGACGCAACTCGACTGCGTCTCGTTGCGTACTTTTTTGTTCATGACATTCTGTGACGTCATCTGTGTATCTATTACAGTACACACGCACGCAAAACGAGATCTATTTGTTAAATATGTTTCTGACAGGCGAGTAAGCTTGTCGTGGAGTTCCGAAGTAATTGATTAAAGATTCTTGGACAATTACTTTATAATAACTCCAGGGAAAGCTTATACTCTGTCAGAAATTTAAATAGAGAGGGCAGAGCTGCCCTCTAGAAGGAGGGGGCAGTGAACTCCCTGCCTCTGCCATGCTCTTGTTTCTGCTCTTGCGTTTTCGTTTTCGTAGTGTAAATAAGACCAACAAAATTCCTCATATTACTCGAGCTATTCCAAGCCCGCGACATACTAAATCGTTATAACTTGTACTGTAGGCTCGCAAAGAAATCCAAGAGCAAGCCCAGAAAATCAACAAGGTTGCACATGATCTGGAGAAAACGTGAGTAAAACGCTGCAATTCTAGCGCTTTGCATCCTTAGTTTTCAACGATGCCTATAACAGATCTTTTATCGGTACTGTATTATCGCTACTTTATGCAAATCAAGAATGCGCGGATTTTCTACCTGCACGCAAAGCCTCTCGGCGCGCCCACGTTCCGAATTCACTTTCTAATGATGTCCATTTATTTATTTATTTATATATATTTTTTTTTGGGGGGGGGGGGGGGGGAGTAACACGCCAATGAAATATTCTTACTCATCAATACATTGCAAGGATAGTTAACTGATTTAACGCGAAATCTCCCTATCTGACGTAAAGGGATGCACTGCTCAAGGTTCTAATGCTCCCGTTGTTTCTCCTACAGGAGAACTCAACTTCAGTCCGAGGAGATCGTAGCAGAACTTGTGACGTCATTCCTTCTACCAGAGGTGCAAAAGATTAACGTGAGGGAGAAGGGTGAGTATATTCCTTCCGGGAAGTTTTGCAACGTCGTTAACTCGATAGCTTTTGGCAAAATGTTCTTGGTATGACGTTGTTCAGTTCCAGATTAATTTTTTGTGTGGTACTAAGCTCAATTCTTTGATTCGTCTTACAGTGAAAAGAGAACAGCGCAGGCATCTTCTAGCTGCACACAAGATTATTCATGGGCAGAGTGAAGAAATTATCCAGAAACACCCTCAGCCTGAAACACCGAAAGAAGAACCAAAACCGGTGGAGCCAGAGACTGCAACAAAAGAACAGGAAAAACCGGTTTCTGCGCCTGGATCACGGCCTGGCTCCCACACCGGCTCACGGACCGGCTCGCCAAAACCAAGTCAATCTCGCACCAGTACTCCGCGATCTGGCTCCAGATCTTCGTCACGTGCTAGTAGCGGCAAATCCCGACCTGCATCAGGCTCGTCCGAGCACTCGCCTCAGGCTTCCACTGTGACGACCGAGAAAACTGAATAATTGTCGAGTTGTAAGATAGAGGACTAGAAGATATAGTGTCTTGTATATATGAATCACTAGACAAGCTAAAGCGAGGATTGGTTTAGTAAATATTTGCACTTCAGATTCTCTGGTATATGCTAATTGTAATAAATATTATTTGCAACTAATGGTGTACCATAATTTCTGCGCTACTTAGTCCAACGCGGCGTTACTTTGAGACTCTGTGTCCGGTGGGCGTGACAAAGCTATGATCTGTTTGTAGTTTTGATCTAATACGGTACGGAACTTTGAAAATAACACATTGGGTTTGCTGTTCTATGACTACATGTCACTCAAAACAGTTTTAGACCAAAGGATGGATGGAAATTCCACGAGATTGAGACGGATTGAGTTCACCACTTTTACCATTATTCGGCCTCGCCGGCCAACGAGGTCAATCGAACGGTCAGATGCTCGCGAGAGCTTGGTAATATATTTTTTTCACACCCAAGCTCTCAATCAAACGGTCACAGATGCTCGCGAGAGTTTACTAATATATTTCACATCCAAGCTGTCAATGAAACGGTCACAGAGGCCCGCGAGAGTTAAGAGACGTAAGTCACTTTTCTCTTCCGCTCCAGACGGCCACGTGGCCCCATCTGAGTCGTTGGTTCACAGTGCTGGGTTTCCGGCTTCTGGGAGCCTTCCCGTCCCGGCCGAAAATACCCACGCGCTGGGGGTACGTGAAGTGAAAACGCCTTAGGTTGAGTTTTGCCGCTCCCCTGCGCTAAGTCTATCTAGTATGTATTTTTATGGCCGGTGTGTCAAATCATATATCAATATGTCTCTTGTTAGAATGCGATAATAATAATAATAATACATAGATTTATAAAGCGCATTTCTCCTAAAGATCCAAGGCGCTTTACAATATATAGTTACATAGGCATAAACTTGATAGCATATAATCAAGTACGCAATAATAAAAACAGTAATGTAACATGGTATATAATTATTTAAAAAATTAAAATATATAGAATTAGTATATACCAAATCAGTGAATAGTCATTTTCGCGCGCTCTGATTGGTTCCTGAAATAGTAGATATCAAACACTATTTACTGTTTTGAGAAAACTCTCAAATGGCGGCTCTTTTCGCGCGATTCTGCGTCTTGAATCTTTAAAAACCGTATTTCATTCTACTGATTTGGTATATACTAAAACAACTATCCCCTCAGGGTCGGTGCCTACTATTCACCTCCCCTTCGGGGGATAGTTGTTAAATATAAAAGATAAAAGTGGGACAAATAAACTTGGAGGTTTTTATGCGATGCACAGCTTGCACATCTAATTAAAAATAAAGACAGACAAAGAATATCACGTCTGTTACATGCTAGTAGTAAGGCACAAAACTTTATAATAATACCGGAGTTTGATATAAAAACCTCCATACCGCCGCCGCAGTAACGGAAACAGGTCATGTGACAGCAACACTAATAATCCAGCAACTAGAGCAGATTTCGTATGACGGTAAAAAGTGCCGCGACACGGCGCGGTATAGACTGCTAGCAGCCCCTACTTTGGCGCTTCCCCAGAGAGGTTCGCGCGAACCCCCTCTGGCGTTCGTCGGGGGTTCGCGCGCACTTCTTTGTGCAAGCTGTGCATCGCGGTACTGTCGCGGTGGCGGTCGCGGCACGGAATCTGGCTTTCTGTAGATACGGAATGAAATCGCGTAGTCGCGGCACGGTCATGGTCATGGTCGCGGCACGGCACAACTTTATCGCGGCATTTTTCAGTCTTATACGAAATCTGATCTATCAGCGAAAACAACTGCCTTGTTTAACAATAATAAATAAGAGCTTAATTCGGCAATGGTGAAATATTATAATTACAAAATTTTAATCGAATAAATAACATTTGTGTGGACCTGAGGCCTATCCCAGTACTGACACAAAATCTTAATTATGGAAGAATAACAAAATATATGGAGAAAACCGCTTTTCGATTTGAATGATCTCATTGAAATCCACTATTAGGGCGTTCACAATCGTCAAGTAAACGTGCTGCATTAAATACTCAGAACTCAATAACTTTAATCCTCAGTTGCAATTTGGTACAAATGTCACCACAGTAGAGATTATTAGCAGCAAATAACACATGATATCATCTTTTCAACTCCGAAAGAGTAGTTCAAAGCAGCCGGAAATAACCATGAAGCACTCCTATCCGGAATTTTTGGCACGGAAAACCGGACCACAGTCAGCGTTTCGGTAGTTTTCCGTCCCCCGACGAAAGTGACGTCAAAAAGGGCTACAACAGCCGAGTTTCGTACCACAGACGGCCCAAGGTACCTGTTTGTTATCGGAGTAGTGTTCTTGCTTGCAGTGTTATACGGAGGGTTGTATGAAGGGCTTGGCACTAGCATACTCATCTCGACTTCCGGTTTAGTCAAAAAGAAGATGCCGAAACAGAAGCAAAGGGCCAGGCTTCAACAGCGGAGCGCCATACCACAGATGGCCGAAAGCACTTGTTTGCTGTATAGTGTGTCCTTGTAGTATTATATGGAGGGTGGTATGAAGGGCTTAGTACTAGCTAGTCCAGTCCCTGAACTCTCCTTCGAAGCTCCTGTAGCCCGACACCATGGGCTACAGTACTAACAATTCATCTGATCGTATTCCTTTCGTTTTAACTTATAACCCTAGCCTTCCCTACATTTCTGGTATTTTACGCAAGTATTTTAGAATTCTCCATACCTCTGACCGTTGCAAAGAAGCTTTCCCTGATCCTCCTTTAATTGCCTTTCGCAGAAGCCCTAACCTTCGAGACCTTCTTGTTAAAGCTGAGCTTACTAAACCTTTCATAAACAACCTCCCTACTGGCTCGTACCGTTGCGGCGATAACTGTAATACTTGTAAATATATCGCAGATGGCATAACGTCCTATTCTTTTAACGCCACTAACGAAACCCGAAACATAACTTCTAGAATAACCTGCAAAACTAATAATGTAATATACATGATTGAGTGTAAACGCTGCCACCTACAATATATAGGCGAAACAAAACGTCAACTTCGTGAACGGTTTAATGAACACCGACGCACTTTAGATTCTGACAGTCAATCTACTCCTACTACCGCTGCCCTCCACTTCCATAATACAGCTAACCACATTGCCTCTGACATGCTTTTAATCCCTTTAGAAAAACTTAAATCTAACCGCGACTCTATACGCAAAGCCAGAGAAGCTTTTCTCATCAACAAAGCTCGAACTCTAACTCCTAATGGTCTTAACATAAGAGATGAAAGTTTTGTTAATTTTAGCTGTAATAATCCTTAGTTTTGTTTGATATTATTTTATCTTTTATCTGTCACTTCTCAAGCACCGTATCATATGTATTTTTCTTTTTTAAAAATGTGACCGTTATTTTATTTATATCCAGCATGCAATGTAAATATCTCCATTCAAAACCTGAAGAAGATCGGTAATGGCCGATTGAAATATCGTATTAAATAATCATCGTTTAAGCTGTTCGTCGACCTTTCATTATATATATTTTTCTAAGTACTAGCGCACTCATCTCGACCTCCTCGGTTTATTAAAACGGCTTGCCACTAGCATACTCATCTCGACTTCCGGTTTCCTCAAAGGGAAGTGACGTTCAAAAGAGCAGCAGAAGAACGAGCTTCTTTGTTAAACACCTCGGTCCCTGACGCCTGCCCATCTAGGTGCACTTCATCTCGACCCTAGAGCACAATAATTAACAATTAGACTACTCGTTCGAGTTTTCTATGAGTCAATAGATAGTTAACGAGGTGCATAGCGCTAGGCTCGGTTTCCAGCCGTGGGGGTTCGGTGCGCCCGCGATCCTCTCCCTTCCCAAGTGGAGAAGCCAAGCAATCGCGCGCGACGTTACGACGGCCTGGGAACCGAGCCTAGCATAGCGCGTAGTTGACTATTTGACTCGTAGAAAACGAGAACGAGTAGTCTAATTGTTTTAGAAGAAACCCACTAGCATACTACCTTCAAGTTGTTGCTACAACGTATTTACGTTCATGGTGTTAGACAGCCTTGTCCCAGGCGTTCCTTGTATGCAGCGAGAAGGTAAACCGCTGAATGTGCGCGGGCTAGGGCTTTTCCTGTGACGTCACGCTTCTACCACAGGAAGCCCACCCAGAACGCCAGGGACTAGGCTGGGTTTTAGAACGTATTTCGCTACTCACTTTATATTTAACAATTATTCCTCGAGCCATGAGGGCGAGAGGAATAATTGTTTTAGTCAAATCACACTATAGTAGGTCAATTTGTATTGTCAAAAAAATGTTTTTGTTCTGGTCATTTGCCATTTTCTGGCTTTCAAATCTGACACTTTTCGCTACTAGTAGGCTATAACTTATAGCCTACTAGTAGCCCAACCAATCAGAACGCAGCATTGATAATAGACCACTAGTGTGATTTGACTAATACGTGATAGATAGTAAGTAGCGGAGCCAATCAGATTGTAGGATTCGTGATAGTATGCCGATGAGTTTCTGATAGATTCGGATAGTTCGGTAAAGGCTGGTTTCCATAAGATAACTGACGATCGCAAATCCACGATCACGAACGAGAGTCTCTTTCACTTTACATAGTAACAGACAGCCTGGTCCCAGGCGTTCCTCGTCTGCAGTGAGAAGGTAAACCGCTGAATGAATGTGCGCGGGCCCACGTGACGTCGCGCTTCTACCACAGGAAGCCCACCCAGAACGCAAGGGACTAGGCTGAGTAACAGAAACATATAAGTGAGTTAGTAACTAACCTGGTCTTTATGGAGGGCGATTTCATCCTCGTTTGTCCTGAAGCAGTTTCTAAAGTGGAAAAGTAATCTGGAATCTACGTTTTCACTTTTGTGATCACCTGTTAATGAAAGCGGGAAAGCAAAGTGAGTAAGAACCAGATAAGACGGCAGTGAGATCCCGCGGATAAAAAGTGGGCGCCGAGGAACAGGTCGACATAATCTCCCGACCAGAGTGGGGAAACATCGTATGAAAGTAGAATTAAAGTTTGCCATACCAGAGATATTTTAGTGTTAGACATATCAAAGGAAAGTTTATTCCGACTCACATTCACATAAAACCTTGAAAATAATATTATCCCAATGGTATATGCTTGATTTTATTTTTGTCGTTTGACACCACGTTGTTCATCTACGGCTGCTTTTCTGGGCTTGAGCAACCCATCCATGGGAAAAGCTGAATTTCCCAAGGCACACGCATGGGAAGTGTTCGGAATTCACATGGATAGCCATGGGACATCCGAACACTTCCCATTCTTCTACCATGGAAAATTCAGCTTTTCCCATGGATGGTATTCTGCAGAAATTCCCTAATTGTTCTGCATTTCCAGCCATCTCAAGTCCGTCAATTTCAACATTTTTCTTAGGGGAGCATGCCTCCTAAACCCTTTAAAAATTTAGCTTCCGCCGCTCATGTGTTGCTCGCTCGCTTTATTATGATTGTTTTCCTGTACGGTAGCCCCATGTGAGGATTATTTACCGGGGGTCAGCTACAGTGCATTTACATATTAGATTAAATAACTCGTGCATTATGAAAAAAAAATTCCCGTTCATTGTAGTGCCAGCGTATCACACTACATTCCCTAAATTAGTCGATGGAAATGGATGCTTTCTCTGACTCGGTATGTTGCTATGCTTCAATTTTACCCAGGCACCCCTGGGGTAGATATAGGCGTGGTTACCTGGCCAGATGACGCTGACGAATAACCCGATCACGAATGTCACTGCCAAGCAGACACCGCTGTACCAAAGAAACGACAACTTGTAGAGGGCAAGCCCATCGTAGCTAAAATAGCAAGAAAAAAAAATAACAAAAAATAGCAGATTCATGAGCGAACAAAAAATATCAGATTCATGAGGGGACAAAAAATACAATTTAGTTGACTGTAAAGACTCATCGGCATAGAGCTGTTGTTGCATTTCACCCGTATGGCTTGGGGGTGCTTATGTAACGTATAGCAATATAGACATGTTTTGATCTTGATGGGAGATTTTTAACAATAGACCCATATCGCGTTAATATGGCTTAATAATATCTTATAGTTATCAGGAAACGTATTAGAAAAGCTGCAACGTTTGGGAAGAATTACTCGAGAACGGGCTGAGATATGCATTTTCAAAACTTAGCTTTCTGGCCTATTTTGTACAAAGAAATGTAAAATGTATGGACAAAAACATCAAAACGGGGCTGGTAGCGCATCGATGGCACTACACCAAACATGTATTTGAAAAAATCATCAATTTTGAAAAATTATATCTGAATTGAATAGTGGACTTCGTTTCCTGATAACTAAAAGATATAATTAAGCCATATTAACGTGGTATGGGTCTAATGACTCTTGGGTATACCATGGAATGTACTATACCTTTTTGTTATCACAGGCGTGGGAGAGGTCGTATTGTAGAATGACGCAGCCGTTGAATTGAGGAAGAAAGTTGCGTTTAACAACGAGCCGCAGCCGGAAGTGGACACTGGAGGGAGATTGAGTGGAGGGCGGTAGAGTTGAGCACCGATCCCGATCCACAGGCCCATAGCGAAGCCGCACACAAGCCCCACTAGCGCACCCTAAGGAGAGAGAGTTAAAGGAAGCCTGTCACGTTATGCGCATGCTCCAGGAGCAATCAGTGATTCATCAGCAAAACCAATCTCGTACCCAGAGCCCGTCATCTTTTGGCCAGCGGCAAAATTTAGGGCTCTGGGGAATCGATTTTTTTTTAAACCCAGATTCTGGGTTTCCGGTTTGAACGTTGTATGAAAGTTCGTTACGTTTTTGCCTACCACGCATGCTCACAAATCGGATTCCCCCAGAGCCCTGAATCTTGCCGCTGGCCAAAAGATGACGGGCTCTAGGTACGAGAATGCAGCAAAACCCATTAGACCATCCTATCAGATAACTATTTAAGAATATGTAAAGTTAAAAAGAATGGAGGATGGATCGAGAAATAGCAAGATTATAAACGATTTGTTTTCGAGTTTCAGAAAATAAAACTAGAGAATCGAAGGCAGAAAGTCGTAATTGGTAATTGCCTTAGCTCTCTGATTCCCAGCCCATCACTGCAGGTGTTCCCAGTTCTCGATCCTAGGTCCCTTGATGTCCATCGTCTTTATCAATGATCTACCGCTGAAAGCTAGTAACAGCTCACTTGACCTTTAAAATCGCCGATAAGATAAAAGCTTTCTTGTTGGCGACTAGATTTTGTATGTTTCGTGTCGCTTAAGTGGCGACGACATGTTCAGCACGAACTGGGTTCTTTCTTGAAAAAGTTTTGTAGCTTTCGCTTGCCTGGCGACCAGCTTTGTTCAGTTAGTGACCACCTTACTAAAATAAGGTAGTCGCGTCCTTTTATACTGCAGTTTTCATAATTCTGCGAGCTCTGCATCGAGTAATTTATTGCGTTTTAAAAACGTTCCATGAATCAAACATCTAAGAAACCCTCCTGGTTGCTTTGTTGTTGAATGGCTGCTCTTTGAGGGAAAATACTTACAGACCTACCAAATAAGGTATGGGGATTTCCTAATAAGGACAATTTGTAACGTCGGAAGTTGATAATTTTCTTGATATGACAAAATATCCCGAAATAAACTTACCCGTGAGTTCGCCTTTCTAGTGAGCATGCCCAGACAAAACACTCCCACCACAGGGCCCCCAACAACTCCAAATACGCGATAAAACGTCTGAAATATTCACAATTCAAGAACTCAACTTACGGTGGATGTAGATAAAATATATAAAATTTGGAATATAAAGCACTAAAATATATAGTACTAGCGGGACAAGTATTGTAGGAAAGCGTTTACTGCGGTTTTCATAATTCTGCGAACTCTCGCTAACGATTTCCAACCGTCAAACCGCCTTCTGGCTTCCGTCAATCAAACTCCCGAGTCTGTTCGTCGTTACTCTTTGTGCTTTTTGATTGGCCAGCACGTAACGTTGCTGTCGCGACAGGAAGCTATTTTAACACTGCTTAGGCGCTGGCCAATCAAAAGCACAAAGAGTAACGACGAAAAGACTCGGGAGTTTGATTGACGGAAGCCAGAAGGCGGTTTTACGGTTGGAAATCAATAGCGAGAGTTCGCAGAATTACGAAAACCGCAGTAATGTAGGGTTATAGATAGCTTGCGAGAAAGTGACGCCAATATTATGCAAATCGTGCGGCCGCCGTCACCGGACGCGTGACAAACAGTCTGCGGTAGAAACAGAAGGGCGTGACATTTAAAATCGCGCAGGTCTGTTAATATTCGTCGCATGACGCCAAAATTATGCAAATCTTGTGCGGCCGTCATTGGCGCGCGACACAGAGTCCGCGGTGGAAACACACGGGCGTGACAATAGAGTCTGACATGCGTGACATACCTAGTACTGCGGATTGAAAATCCGCGTGACACCAAAATCATGTGCGGCCGTCACGGTGCGTGACACAGTTGACGGTGGAAATAGGCGGGCGTGATAATAGTCTGGCATGCGCGACATATCTATTGAAAATCACGCGATCCTGTTAATACTCACCGCGAGTATGGCCCCCATTTTCATGGCGAGAAAAGAAAGTCCAATTGTAAGAACACCAAAGCACAATGCTGCAAAGCAAGATTATATATTTTAGACCCCGTTCACACGAGACCGGTACAAAACCGGACCGGTACAATTCTGGTACGGTACCGCCTGTTCATACGGTACCGGTACAATTCTGGCACGTTTTGCAACAGTGTTCACACGGGACCGTGCACGCCTAACCGTGCCAAAATCGGTCCGGTACCGCAGGTCCCGTGTGAACGCGCGACGGTACCGTACCAGAATTGTACCGGTCCGGTTTTGTACCGGTCTAGTGTGAACGGGGTCTTAGACTCGAATGTTGCCCTACTGAGTTCCTCAGACAGTGATTTTAAATCCCTATTTCCAGTTACTCGGATAACACTCCATGGAGTTCGCTTCAAGCGGAACCGAACAACCCCTCCCTTGCTACATCAGCCTATTTACCCTCCCTCGGTCAGTAAATCTCAGTGCATAGGTTCCCGTGAGCTATCTGGGTAACAAAACTCGCAAACAAAAGGCTCCCTGTGGATTTTTCCATATATGGAAGCGCCTCCGTTGTCTAACGTCCAATCAAAAAGTGAAAAACACAGTTTAAATCCCAAGCCGAAAGTATTATTGAATCGAATAATGGATCCAATATTCCAAGAATGAACTCTTTATTGCGCACTAGGGGGGAAGCTTGAGCGTATTTGGCTGTAAATGCACTTTAGATTTATAGAGATATAGACCAGATTTCAGAATGTCGTGAGTAATTCGCACTTACTTTGCGTTTACTCCTGTACGTTTTGTTCAGAATTGGTGTATTTACTTTGCGTTTGCGTTATGTGTTTACCACAGTCATGTGAAATCGGCTCTAGTATAGTATTTATTGCATTCATTACGTTAATTCTGAGATGCGAAAAGCTTAGCTCTAATCTTATTATTCCCCGTTAACGGACCATTTAGTGCTCCTTGCAATACAAAAGGTAAATGCCGCCACAGACGCACACACACTCTACTCAGTCGAGGTTATTAAGCAGGTGATTAATAAAGAGCCTGTGTCAGCCGCCATTTTGTCAGCATAGCAATATACCAAGTCGGAGAAAACATTCACTTCCATCGGCTGATTTAGAGAATATAGAGCAATTTTCTCGATTAAATTTGGTAACTTTGTTTTTAGATGTTATTTGAGAGATTTTTACACGTAATTCGTCTTTTAATATCGAACGAAAACAATACGAAAGGAGTGGCTGACACAGGCTCTTTAAAATACAGTAGACGTGTTTCTGATGATTCAAGTACTTTTTTTAGTGTCTAATAGGATGAAGTAGGATGGAAAGGCACTATGCTTTGTTCTTATAAACGGAGGAATATGCCCTAGTGTGCCGACGCCACGCTACTTTAGATCGCTAAATTAGTGTCAGACACACTGCAAAGCTATTGAGGGCAGATAACTATAGAGTACATTTTCATTCGATATTGAAGCGCGGCATCTTACTGTCTTACTTAGCTCTCTAGTACTAAATTAACAAAATGAACAGATCTACAATCAAACGGCGCCAAGAAGAATTTCGCTTTAAGCTGGGGCCAAACAGTTCAACATTTGTGATTATTTGTTCAACAATTTCTTCATGAAACTCGGTAATTATTTTTCAATGCATTTCCAGCATTTCAATGCACGTTTCAATGCATGTCAAAACTATTTCGAGCCTCCTTACGATTGCTAAATCAAGTCTATTAGAGGGCGATTAACTAGAGGGTACAGTTAACAATTTTCTTGCGGTATTAGAGCGCGACTTTTTATTATCTATTGAGCTCTCAAGTTTTGGATTAACAAAATGAACATTCACATTTCCAAGAAATTAATGCCCAGTGACCTCAGGATCCAGGTGTCCCTCAGAGATCCATTCTCGGCCCGATACTCTTTTTAACATTTTGTAAGTGAATGAGTCTACGAATGTTACAACATGGACCAAAGTCCATCTCCCTTCTCGGCCTCAAGGGTGATGTGGTCTCCCTCAATGATCAATTCTCGGCCCGACACCCTTCGTACTCTTACTAAATGACTTGCCAAATGTGGTTGTTTCTTGTAATCTCCCTCTGTTTAACTCCTGGGCCCACGTAGCTCTTACCTAGCATTTTCGTATACTTGGTTGCCTTCTCTTCCGTGATTTGCCGGTTGTATTTTTTGCTGATCGGCCGTATAATGTCCTCCAAAACTACTGCTGCTAGGGAGTTAAGCCCTGACGATAGGGTGCTGTAGATCAGATTGGAACACTGAGCACCGAATCATTATCATCAACGTCATCTTTGTCAATAACATCATCATCATATCAATATCATCATCTCTGTCATCATTTATATTTAAGTGCACATCACCCCTTATTTGACAAAAGGTGGAAGAAATCTATAGACTTCGAGCTTTAAAATGATGTATAACAGACGCGACTTGGATAAAACCAGCGATAGAACGCGCGGTTAAAAATTGTGAAAACAACGCTTTTGGTCACCCTGTGGGTATCACGCTGAAAACGAAGGCCCGGGCCGAGCTTTGTGTGACTTGGCCAGAAGTATTAGTCTAGGATGTCGCCAACCTCGTCCCTAGGGTCTTCTCGGTCGTTTTTCAAAATGGTGGTTGACTCGGGAGAAGACCCTGGGGGAGGCTGAGTCACATAACCACGCATGACCACTGTTTGAAAACATGGGAACGAGGCTTGTCCTTTGTTTCGAGATGGTCATGTGACTCAGCCTCCCCCAGGGTCTTCTCCCGAACTAACCGCCATTTTGAAAAACAACCGAGAAGACCCTGGGGACGAGGTTGGGATGTCGCTTGTAAGAAGCAGAATTGTTTAGCAAGAATGTTTCATTTACGTGTTACGACAAGTATAGTAGCAGCTATGGATACTAGGAATTTTTTTTTTACGAAAAATGTAAGTTTGTGAAGTGACAGCTTTTTGCTCCGACACGTCACTCGGCCGAGGACTCTGAGCTCTGCCAAAAATCTGAAAATGCGATGTTTGGCTGCACGTCTTTAGTGCTGGTCATTTTATCCGGTTCGCATTTGTCATATATCAATTTGAAGCTAGCAACCTTTTTGTCACACTAGGGCGATATGCACTTTTAAGTTATCGTCATAACTATGAGGATGAAATCTAATTTCGGTCAAAAATCCTAAAATCCGTGCTTCTATCTGATAACCCGACGCCATACCAAACTTTAGGCCATCGCTTTTGCAAAAAAAAAAATGTTAGGGCATTTTCTTACCCCTATAATCAAATATATCTATAATGCACTGCGGGGAGAAAGAGTGTTGATAAATACAATAAAGTGGAAGCTGCAAGTTAATCCCTTCTAAGCCTTGATCCGTGCTTCCGTCGGAGGATCAGATATGGGAACCCAAGTGAAGTAACGCGATACAAATCGGTTGTGTGGCGGAAAAATGTTATGAAAACATGGGAGGAACCATCGATATGCATTTCAGAGGGCCTGACAGGAACCAGCTGATTTTGTGCTCTTAAATTAGCCAATCAGAACGGTTGTTGTTGCAACTGCTCCAAACAGATTCTGAAAAACATTGCAATTGAGCATAAAAACGTGTTTCATCTGCTAAGAAAATCTCGCCTATTGTCAGATGTAAACCGGGTTTGACTTGTACGATTATCAAGTCTAGTTTTTGCTTACCAAAACTGCATCGTTTGACAAACATTCCTTTGCGCAACTTGAGGTGAGATTAGCCGGAATAACTTCTCTAAAACACTGACAAATTTAAATCTGCTGAAGGTAGCTTTCAGGAAACCCTAAAATATCGTGACATTCCCACTTCAAGCGCGAAATTCATCCATAAAATCAACAACTTTAGAACTACATTTGCATACTGATGTTTTTAGGCGTTTCTTTGTTGTTTCCGATCGGATTAAACTTTTACCTTTATTCAACAGAAACATTACCACCAATAGCTCATTGACGAAATAGCCATTTTCGTAAATTTCAGAGGCCCAATGTATTGAAAAACATCTTAAAGAAACAAATACAACTTGATAATGCTTTTTAAAGTCGTTTTGACAACAGAAAGACTAGGTGATCTGCGTCGGCGGAGGTAAAGAAGTTGCTTTTGCTCTAACGAAGGGCTAGCGCTCAATACGTCAGCACAAATTTTCACACGGCGCTGGCTACGCTTTTCTTAATTTGTCAGTTTGTCAGTTGTTGGAAAGTTTGCAGAATGATGAAAACCCCGGGGACAATATTAATAATTTCAAGCTCTGGTTAATTTATACACACAAAGAAATTAAGGCGTATAATAACGTGTGAAACGCTAAAGTTTCATGGTATTGACCTTCCAGAATAGGATTCAATTTTACACCTTTTTTTCTCATTTATTCGAAGATGCTTAGCTTAAAACGAATTTCATTATTTTCACGGACATTTAGATGTACTGAAAATAAGTGGGAATAAGATATTTGTTTGTCATATAATGTTTATTTATTAACGAAACTAGCTACTAGAAAAATAGAAATAAGGTTATACATTAAGCGGCCATAGTGACGGCAGTGCCGGTAATTCACATATTAACTTGTAGTTTTTCTTTTTCGAAAATAAGCACAGCCGCCAAAATTAATGAGAGCAGAAGAAAACTGAACAAACAGACCCGCAATTACAAACGACAAGTCAATCATGTGGCTTATTTAAGGGCGTAACGAAAAAATATTTTATTTATTTATTTATCTTGCGCCCATTCCGAGGCAACGCCATAATTGCTTCTATCTTGCTAGAGAAATAAAAGAATTCAGGGCTAAATTGAAGCCCGGCTATTAGAGGTTAACAAGACAAGTGCATTTGCGTCAAAATCTGCGGCTGACGGAAATACCCCTTCATACTTTTAATTGACACGAATTCATTCTCAATTTTTTTTACGATTTTTCAAGTACAAAAGACAAATAAAACTTCCCACTTCAAGTGTTTCTCCTATCCCCAAGTCGGACTGCGAACAAAATCAAACTCACTGAGAGTAGAGCAAATACTAAAAGAACAAGAAAGAAAATAAAGACTTCTTTCCGGCAGATCTATTTGGATTTCCATTCAGCAAGAAAACCAATTAAACAGAATTCCTAATATGCTTATGAAACAGCTAACTAGCTGTCATTAGGAGGGAGGGAAGTGCTAATGATAAATACACAACACGGATTATCAACATTTTATTTCACTTTCTCATCTTCGGTGCTAGGATTAACCGTTCTGCATTATTGGATGTAAGACCGATTGCGTGCAAATATGAATCACTTTAATTTAACAGTACTCAACCTTGCAAGAAATTTAACTAGTCTCTTAATATTCTCAAAGGCCTACAGACAGTAAAATAGGAAATACATCTAGAAATATCGAACTATTTATCTACAAAAACACAGTTTTATACTTGACTAACCGAATTCAGTGGAGAATATCGCACTAATTCCTTCCTAAATCAGCTGATGGAAATGGATGCTTTCTCTGGCCCGGTATGTCGCTAGGTTGACAAAATGGAGGCTGACAAAGGCTCTTTAAAAGCCTTTTAGATCGTTGGATTAAAATATGAAAGGCTAAAACAGCAATTTGAGTGGTCCTAATCTTCTTAGACAGATAACAAAGGTCCATACAACTTATTGGGCCATAAATATTAAGACAAGCAGACAAAAAGTCTCAGTGATCTCCATTGGTACTGAAATGGCATTACACAACCTAATCAATGACGTTAAAGCTAGAATCTGTGGCGTAAGGCACTAATTCTATCTACGCAAGAAGAGCGCGCCAGCTCTTCGACGTTTTGGCGGGAAAATGTTTTGCAAAGGCGCGCGCGAGATTATTTTTGGCGCCAAAACGCAAACAAAAAAATAAAACTTACTTGAAAGGTTGATATTCAATCGACAACGAAACGATATATGAGTCATACATATCTTAGAGGCAAAGTTAACCAACAATTTGTACACCTTAGAATGAAATAAAAAAGTATTTGCCAGCTGAAATGGCCTAATAAATGTTTGTTTTGTTAGTTCAAAGAACTTTGTATGTGATTATTTTGGTCTGAGTTGTTAATTAAGCTGAGCAGCTAACGCATGTCTGCTAGACAAGTTTCCTAAATAAACTAATTACACTTTTTCTATAGAGCCTAGTCTGTTATATCCCTCAGGCTGTATGCATTATAAAATATTAATGAAATACCTTAGAGGCTAGGCTATCTGAAACATGCTCTAATACTTAAAATCTATTTAGTTTCAGGCAAAATGAACAATGATGGAAACCGCCATGCGAGACAAATGCGTAATATGGATCCACCCTTTAATCTCACCCTTGCTGGTAAACAAAACATAATAAAGACATCCTTAAAGGAGAACAAAATCTACGGGGCGGATTGCCAGGGGCTGTAATTCAATTCCTTGCCCCCTCCTTTCTTATTGCTATCTCCTTCTATACTTAGCAGACTCGTGAAGGCCTCCGGCGTATCACTAACACAACAGTGTTGTGTAATATAAAAACTAGTGATAATTTCCTTCATTTATTAGAGCGGGAACGCCCCGGGACAAAACGGTCTTAAATGTAAAGTTTACTATAGCGAGATCTGTCTAATTGTTAAACGCTGAAGAGTATTATAGGTTGATCAAGAGCCTGAAGAAGATTGGCGTTATCGCGAATGGTGCGGTAAAGTTTTAGACAAAATATTAGTGTTGATTAGTAACTGGGCGGAGATAATTTCTTCTTCCATCCTACTGACTTCGCCTACAGTAGGAGGAGGGAAAAATAAGAACCCTTATTAGAAAAAAACAAAGATGAATTTTCTAGATGGAAAGCAAAGAATCGTGAAATTATATGCTCGTGTTGCAGTAAGAAGCCAAATAAATACGTCAGTCATCTTTTCCCTGGGGTCTACCGCTATGACCTAACTTCGATGTAGAACAATTTGAAGTTGTTATAAAGCTATTTTGTTTGGACATAATAAAATGAACGTAGAACGCAACAATAATTTTAATGGTGTTGCAGCCCCAAATATTGATATTTTCGAGAATAATAAGCAAGTAAACCGATATCTTCAAGATTAATATCCCAAGTAAGTCAGCAGGACTTTTCTACCGGTTTCGCTGGACATTTATGCACGTTTTTCAGATGAAGCTGCTTTTCCGGGCTTTTCGAAGACGCGATTGAGCCAAAATCTGGTAATTTAGCCAAATTTTGATGTATTTCGAGGCCTAAAATTCCCAATTTTACATAGACGGAGCATGCAACGAAATCCCCGAAAAATTAAGACGGCAAAATTTTCCGAGAGCCCCATCATCACCATCAGTTTTCCCACTTGGCTCATCTCTGGCCTTGGGGCGCTACTGCTGGAGAGTTGGGATTCTCTGCTCCAACAGTTGCAAGATGGCTCCTCCCTCTCTATGACCCCCCCCCCCGCTCTATGATTTTGCCCATAATATTAGTTCCATGCCGCCCCTGAGTAACTACTGTTCTTTTGGGAATGGTTAATAAACCTCCTGCTACTTGGTAAAACCGTGATTGAAATAATGCTCCGGTGTAACAGACTCCTCTACTGCCTGCCTGTAACAGACTCCTCTACTGCCTGCTAGACGGTTCGGCACAACGCGCTCGATCTCCCACCTCGTTCCCGGGTTTTCCCCTTCCTCGATCCCCAAAAATGAATCGTAATATCCACTAAAACCAGAAACGAATCCGTCTCATCTTATAGTGACTATAAAAAAAGTTTGAAACCTGCCTTCCTGCCTTTGAATAACAAGGTAGGCCTAGCACTCCTTTTCAATTCCTCAATTTATTTTCACGAAAAATAAATACAAGGGACTGGAGACTTCGTAATCTTCAAGTTCGTAGTTTATAAGCAAACTATTCCTGCACTGTGCGTCCCACAATGTAGTTTTAGAGTTTTAAAAACTGGACAATTGTATATTATAGAATTATTCAAAGCTTCAGGAGGCTAGATTCCGCTAAGAAAATAGCACGAAAGCGCGACTCGTGCGATATCGCCTTTTTGTGCGCTATTTTCGGCGGAATCTAACGACTCAGACTTTGAATACACTTGAATCGTATGATATCTCGTCCTCAATTTACACAAAAAAGAGATATTATAGGATTCTACCTTAAAACCGACAGGATTTTTGGATAGGATTCCGTAATCCCACTTTTTTTTGGAAATCTCTCAAAATACAAGTTATCTGAATTGGAAACCTAATTTTATCTATTTTCGAATGGACAAAATGGCGGCCTAAATAGTTCCTCTACAGCTACGTCTCCTAAATACGAGGGTGTTATCATTGTCTTAGTATTTCCTTTATATTATTGATATGGCAATGTTTTCCTCAAGGGTAATGTACTTGAATTTTTCCTGGGGAAGTTTAAGCTGAACCCCAAGCCAGCAAAAGTGCTAACCCCTCACTGCTAGTGGAATTTTGCAACTCTAATTCTGCTTTCAAAAATCGCTAACATAAACTACAATCAAAACGGGCAATACAAGCAGAGTTTCATCACATTATTAGATCTCCAAATAAAAGCAAACGTGATAGAGAGAGCTATAACGAGCCAAACAAAGTGCTAGTCACACACACAGCTGTGTTTAGGTTCCGCCTTCTGAATTTACACTACAGCGCTTAGAATGACGGGCTGTTGATAGCTCGGCGATACGAGCAATAACACCAGTCATCTTTTGTTTCTGCAGTCACTATATCAAGCTATAAAACCACCCTCGTCCTTTCTATACACAACAAACAATCATTAACAATGAGAATCAGATAGTGTAGCACGGTCGTTTTACTGCTAGAATCCAGAGTGGTGAAAGATTTCACCGTTCATTTTTCTGTGAAAAGCTAAAGTTAGGGGTTGCCCCATGTGTCCTGGACGTTTAATATTCTACGTATTTTCTATATACTATTTTCCTTTACATATTTTCTGCTGACTGGGATGCACAGCCCTGAGTGGCCGACTCTTTAGTTCGTTATTTGAGAGCCCAGAAGAGAAGGACGCGAACTAGAAACATTTACCCTGAAATATTTGAGACTCTGGCTAGGGTAGGTGGCTTGCTTCCCAAGTCCCTCTATATTCACTACTCCCTTTATTACTTCGTACAATCAGAAATTAGTCTTTAAAAATTAAAGATTAAAACATTTTACGATAAAATCAAATTAAAACAGGCAAAGGCCTGTTTTCTTTGAATAGGTAGTTTTCTGACGAACAGAAGTGAAAAATGGCGGATTGAAAATGTGAATAGAAACTAATAAAAATATGAAGCAAATGCGCTCTAATCCACTCATCCACCAAGTAATTCAGGAAAAAGCAAAAAGCTAACACCTTGTGATTTCATTTCAAAATCTCCATTGATAGGTTTCAACATCAACTCGCCTTTCAAAGCCAAGAGAAAGTCATAGACTTTGGAGAGTGTGCAAGAGTTAAGTCGAGTTAAAAGCGTGCTTGGCCAAAAGTAGACCCTCAAAATGAAACACTTTATTCGTAATACACTCAATAGATGGCTTACTATTTTCTATTGGCACTTCAAAAGACAAGAGTTTTGCAGAATTGTGGAACAATAAAGCACATTTCGACGTAATAATACAATAAGTCGCTCACTCTAGTGAGTCATCATTACAATGGCTACATACATTAGAGCACAAAGTGAGTCCACGGCAACGCTCAGAAGGTGTTATCCCAAGAACACAGCTGCAGGTTTTAATAAAAAGCACAACCAAATCAAGTGCATAACACTTGTCAAGATAACAATACAACGAAATAAGAAAAAACGAATTTTAGGAGGATTTTCAGATAATGCGATCAATTCCAAAGGATCATCCGAAAAAAAGCCCAAACACTTAGATAAGGTAATTGTAAATAAAGTTCATGAGAAAAAGAAAGAAAGTGCATGGTAAATCGCATCGAGAAATTAATTTGCTCAAGGATAAAGCGTTTAAAACCGAGTCCGCAACTTATTAGTGCAACAAGGCTTACGGTGGCTATTTTGTCATTTCAGGAGCTTTCAATATGCATATCGAGATAACATCAAAGCAATAAAGAGCGACTCAAAAATAAGTACGACAGGAGACTAGATAGAACTGGCCGTTTTAGTTCCTAAATCCTGAACTCATTTTATTTCTGTTTTTCATCGAAAGGAATTTTTCGCTAGAGGTCAAAATACTTTTCTTCACGGTCTAATTATAATTCATCACCATGTTTCTCTACGCGTCATCAATCAAATGTCCATTTTTATTTCCTAATACGGAACTGATGAAAGCGATCGACAAGCAATTGTCTAAATTCGACAAGTTTTTCCCGCGCGCGGGAAAGCCGAGTGAGAACCCTTTTAGGATTAGTGACAGAAACACAGCGACCCCGAGGCTTCGTTAGTTAGTAGACCCTTATTTGCAGCAAACAAGCAAAAAAAAAAAAAAACCCTGCAGCTGAAGGGCTGTTTCTTCCGGATATGTTACAAACTAATGGGGCAACTGAGAAGAAAACACTTCCTTTTGTTGTGTCTCGAAGCAGAGCGCAGAATTACAAATACTAGCCCGAATGAGATGATTACACGGAGGATTTAATAGTTTTAACCAAATAAGAGATGCATGCATAATTAAAATAACTGGTTCAAAATACACGAGCCTCAATTTAAGTGAGCGAGAAATTTAAAAGAAAGGCACTTATACGATACTATATTAGCATTAATTTAACACCATCCATTCGTGTCTGTTCTATTCTCCTATACTGTCGAAGCATGCTTGACTTTTATTGTGAATTACTTCCTAAGCTTTTAGCGCGCCAGGCAAAATCTATTCTGGAAACTCCCAAACAAAACAGCGTGACAATCCGAAGCGCTTTACGACGGTAAGGCGGCATACAACACAGGCAGGTAATCCGATTTGCACTTGAATCCCTTTTGTACAGTACAGGGAGCGCTCAAAGGCAATGCAAATGTACGGTTTGTTTTCGTTGAGGGTACTTGTCTATGCGAGTTCAGTTCCTGATTCTTAACCAGCCATTTCCTAGAAGAGTCTCGAATGCGACTGTTTGTGCCGACAAAACAAAATCTCTGCATGTACAATAAATAAGCTGCGAAAACACCAATGTTTGTCTTTGAACTCCACTTGTTTTTTTCTCATTCTGAGTCAATTCCAGCTTAGGTTCGGTCTACTTTGACATTTTTATTTTTATTTTTCACTTGTTCTCGAGGCTTAAGCTGCAAAGTTTCTCAGATCGTTTTATACATTCTGAGTCAATTCCAGCTTAGGTTCTCTAATACTTGCACAGTTTTATCTTTTTACTTGTTCTCGAGACTCACAGCTTCTTTGATTGTGGTCAGGTAACCTGTCAGTCCCCGAATATTCTTTCTCTCTCTTCATTAAAACTAATCATTATTAACTACTGCTGCCCAAAAGAGGTATTTCGTGTTGAGTTCGCTTATCGGCTCTCTTGCTGTTCTTCTATGTTTAGTGCTACCGAGCTATTCTGCGGCAACTTGACACACCCCGTCTATCTTGCTGCCTTCTGCCTCTTCTTCACGATGAGCTGCCGTTCCCTGATATAGGGTTCTCCTCGCCGTACGACCCAGACGCTCTTGTTTGAAGTGACGACCCAAACGCGAGCGAGCGCAACCTTGTAGAAGACATGAGGTCCCCTGGGCGGATTCCATCCCGGCGCAGCCACAGAGACTTAAGAGCACGCACGAAGTCTCGCTTGAGGAAAGTGTAAAGGATAGGGTTAACGAATGCCACAGAATAGCGCGGGAATTCAAGTGTCATCAGTACGGGGTCGGGGATCTGTTCACGATAACCGGCGTACAACATGATGGCAGTAATATAGAATGAAGACCAGCAAACCGTGAATACAACCAGCATCAAGGCAAAGATAGAAATGGCGCGCGCTTCGGTTGCAACCGGTGGTCGCTGGGAAGAGGACCGCGGATAATGCTGTAAGCGGATCTCCTTGATCTGACGATGGATCACAACAAACATTCGAGCATAACTGATCGCCATGATAATCAACGGCAGCAGAAAGAAGAGCACCGCGCCGACCATGTTATAGATGGCGCTATAGAGCACCCTTAACTTGTGCTTCTCGGGAGTGTAGAAATAGTTATTTGGATCGTTCCAAGCGAGTTGGACAACCGCGACGAACACAGAAGTGAGCCATATTGAGGTGACGAGTTTAAGGACTCGTGGAGCGGTCACAATATGGATATACTTCATGGGATACATGACGTATATATAACGCTCTAACGTGGTCGCGAATATGTGCATCATCTCCGATACGACCTGGAGGCGATATATAATGGCAGAGGCAGTACAGACGTGCATATCGTACAACGAGTTGCAAGCTATGTTGAGCGGAATCCCGACTAGTCCTACTAGTAAGTCTCCAATGGACATACTCACCAGGATACTGTTAGTTTTGGTCTGAAGATATTCCCGCGTAAAGAATAGATATATCACTAGACAGTTAATCGCCACAATAAGAATGCCGAGCGCAATCAGTGAGCCGTCGTATGCAGGGTGCAAAAGACCACCAGCAGGTCCCTTCGGGTCGAACCCGGTAGAATTTACAGTGTCCATCGCTGTGCGTATACCTTACTTCAGTGTCTCTCGGTGTTTATAGCATCTCCATATCAGAAATATGGCCAGTAGGCACCTGCGTTGGCTGCATATCACTAAAGAGTCTCATGAGTTCAAGACAATCCCGGTATAAAAGCTCAGGAGGACAAAATCTAACGAGGAGGAGCAGAGTGATGCTAGCAAGGAGTACAAGACATGTGTCGCACTTGCTAGTTGAGTTGCTCTGGGGCTATTATCAACAACTGAAGGTTATTATAGCGACACGCCGCCACCGAGGCTCCGATAAATATATTAATCCTAAATGAGACCAATTTCCACGCGCGCTACTCATATACAGCCGCTTGAGGCCCGCAAACAAAGCGCGGGGCTGCTACTGGCTGAGCGAGCGTCAGTAATACGTCATTAGCGGTGCACGTTAAGGCCTATGCAAGCTATTGGATCAGAGCTGACATTAATTCATCCAGAACTTGATCTGATGAAAGATGTCGAATTCACAAGGAAACTACTGATTATGATATCCTCGACATAACATTCAATATGTATTATCTTTTGTTTGCTTTTGAGAAAATGAGCACAGAAGGCTAGTTGTCAGTTGGCGCTGAGCGCAAATTATATATATGAGAAAATTCTGAGATTTGTTATCACTCGTTTTCCTGCACTTTTTGAGCTGCGCATGCGAGAAGGCGACTAAACGACGCGCAAGCTGAAGACGAGTGCAATTAGACAAAGTAAAGAAAAAGGAAGACAAAAAACACATATTCAAATATTCATTTCTTAATCGACTACTGATCGTGTTTTTCTATTTCCTTGCGTGCACAAAAGAGTAAAACTTTTTAAAAGTTTAAATAAAACATGAAGAATGAACGCAATTGTAAAATAAACACCCTCGGTACTATTTAGCAATGCATGATTTTAGGCAATTTAGGCTGAGCAAGAGTGACAAAGATATGTCAAAAGCGAGTGCTACTAATTTCAGCTGGAGATAAGGCGAATTCAACACAGACTTTTTGGTACACAAAGCGTTCTGTCGTCAGGCAAAGACAAGTGTAGCGAACAGTTCATTTCCACGTTGTCAAATGTAACAGTTAGAGAAACCCTCATTAAATCGACGCCAGAAGCAGTTGTAACCCTAACTACGGAAATAGATTCGTATGTACATTCAATATGTAAAACAAGAGATTTACATGGCTTGTCTTTTTGTCTTTTTTCTGTCATTGTACATAATAGATATAGAATGTATTGTACATACCCTTGTACAATGCAATGCAGTTAAACATTGCCAAGAGATATACCCAATATTACAAATAGGAAAAGAAAGCTAGCTCTTTTAATATTCCGCATCATCTTTCTGACTTTACACAGAAAAAAGAAAGATTATCTTCTCGACCCTGGTTAGATTATCCCGAAATCCTACTATACTTACTGCCAATACAACCGACTCTTGTGACAGACCAAAGAAATGTCAGCTCTTGAGAAAACTCACTCCTAGCACGTGATGCCTAGTTTATTGACACAAATAGACTAAAAAACTTGCCGCCTTGATCATTTCTTCCGGGCCGAAGACAGAGACCAAACTCGAGTAGCAAAGTGAAATAAAAACGTTCACTAAAAAGGGATTTCGCGTTCGTGTAGAATGAGAACCTGATCTCTTATTCTTTTAACCAGCTATTAGGGAATACTGGCAGTGACTTAACGCGAGTGGGGTAAATATTTGATAAGGTTGTTCTAAGCGCAGATATCACATGGCATACAGCCTGATATTGGAAGCTGAGAGGGTGGAGCCTTTGTGGCTCGCTTACACTCAATTCACTTTCGTGGTCCATATGATACAACAGAAGCGTTTCCGACATAAGATCACGATTATTCGCATTGCTGTCAGTAGCACTAGGCGCACCACGCGGTTCGTCTCTTGAAAATACCGCCTTCTCAAAATACAACTGTTCAATTACGATCGAGAGCATGACTGAAGTTTCTAAGTGAAAAGCGCATTTCACAGGCCTGTGTGGAAAATTATGTTATCTAGGTATTGAAACGGCTACTGTTTGGTTTGCCTAGCGCGCCCTGTATAGCAGCGAGGACTATGTAAATAGTAATAAAACAAGCGGAAGGAACGAATAAGGAAACCTGTGAGATCGGTTCTCAAAAGACATTACACTCGAACTATCATTGCATTATTATGTCTGCACAAAACAAAGGCCTCCAGATTTCAAACAACGATATTACAACACGACAATACACTTTTAATATAATCTAGTCCACAACAATACACTGAAATCAGATCTAAGGACTAAATATATTGGTAAACTGACTTAAAACCCACGCGGTGAGGGCTTCAGTTTGTATTTTTAATTTCTGTTTCATTTTAATAGCATAAATCAAGTCAGACAGCCTTTTTAACGATGTAGGATAAACCTATCGTAATTATTATGTCCCTGGGAGTAAAATGAGCCTGAATCGAAAATAAATGCCGGTAAGAAAGAAGAGCTAACAGTGAGAAATAAACAGACATCTATGACTTTTCTGTGTATGAATACGTCAAGATTTATTAAACTTCAAGTAATAGCTTTCACCTACCAAACAGAGCGAGTTATCAACTGCTCATGCTTACACAGCTGATGTTTTTACACTCTCCAAACAACATAGAAACACAGATATTAGTCCCGGACGCTCTTGCCTCCTACTTACCCTACTCTGACGCAAAAGCTAATAATGATTTCTAAACTCCAATTGCAAAAACCCTGACTCTAATAGCAGATTCTAGATTATGCTATTATACTAATCTCATAACAATAAGCACGACACAATCCAAAACAAGCCTGCAGCGGCGAATGAGCAGGAAACAATACCCATGCAGCGCGTTTAATGAGGCGATTTTCTGACTTCTTATCGGGGTGTATGGTTCGTTATCTGTTTCTTGTGTTTTGGCATGGGAAGCTTTTTGGGTACGGAAAGAGAGAAACAAGGGCGGGTAAATGATGCTAAACTTAACAATAAAACGCTAATTTATGAGAAAAAGAAGTTGAGCTATTTACTTTGATCGAATTCGATAATTGGATGGCCTTTTTAAGATGGCGGTGCAAGTGCGCGAGGTAGGACATTTCTTCACTGACGTCTAGCGATATTTAACAAGAATAAAAAGGCTGAAAAAGGCAGGAAAACTTCCAAAGGGGATGAACAGGAAGTATATTTGATTGAATCCTAGGGGTAACGATTATACGATAACCGACCTTCCTCTATGACGATAGTTATCATACGCGTTTTAACGGCGGCATCGAACTAAAATGAACAGGTCGACTATAATCTTATTGACGAGCACAAGTAAAAGGCGCTTATGGGACAAAAGTAGAGATTGGATTTTACCAAAACACAGACAAACAAGCTGCGACATCTATTCGCGATAATGCAAAATAGCTCTGTTATAATAAAGAGTAATAGTAGGTGCTTTAGGGCATATTCTGCACTGCACCATACGTTCTAAGTTTGACTTGTCCAAAGATTACTTAAAATGCATGCACTTGTATACCACAATATCGAAAAAATGTTCAATGCGGTATACAGTTCGTGAGATGTCTGATCTCTAAGAAGCGGACTGCACTTTATCAGCACAGTTTACAATCATGAGTGGGGTTCTATATCATTGGGAAGTAAGTTCTGTCACTGGGGAAACCCTTCGACGAAACCAGCATTAGTGCTAGCTATTTCGATGTTGTTTACTGCGATTTCATTCTATAAATACTCGACACACACAGTGCAGGATATAACACATCACAAAAACATTGGATGTCCCATAAATCAATTATATAGCCTTGCCAGTTTTTTCCTTCGATTGTTGTTATATTAGCATCATCTAAATATAAATATATAAAGAACGAATCGAAATATCGTGATTCACACTTTGAGCGATTTTAGGAAACTTGGGTTGCAACTGGAGTTTGCTGTGGAGTTTTAAAGGAAAATTTAGCGTTTTAAGAAAAGCAGGCGTACAATAAGTGTGGAAATTTAATTCTATTTCACTTATTCTTTATTTCATTTTTTCACTGCTGGACATTCATTTTGGCTTTTAGACAACTACAAGGAAGAGCTCTGGGGCTTTGGGCGACAGACCATGCTGCGAAGTTTGTAAAATGGGATTTTTAATGAGAAAAATATTTTATTCATCGCAAACAAATTCACCTATTCCGTTCATTGTTCTACCTCCCCAGTTACTGTTGCTACGTCGAAGAAGCCAACATGTTTGTTTAACATAGGGCATCGAAAAGACACCGAATGGAGGAAGGTGTTACAAGTTGCCTCATAATATACATTTCCTTATTTTCATCAGGAAAAGCTGAAGAATTCAATAAAAATCCCGAATTTCGAGTTGTTGCTCGGACATTTTGAAATCCACAGGGGGAAAACTGCCCATTGTTTGGTAATCAATCAAGCGAAGATGGGATCGGAGTCCGAATTTGAGAGCTCAAGAGAAGTCACTCAACCTGGATTTTTTTTTCAAATCCGGGTGAGTTTTCTCTGGTTGGCATACTTCTAGTTATAAGTCACAAATACCATCCCACGGGATTAAGTGGGAAAAACTCATTTCGCTAGGCAGAGGAACGGAGAAAAAAGCATTACCTTTAATGGAAACTCTAACACTTAACACCTCTCATTAGCCGTGAAGTGTTCGCATTTTCCATTAGTGACAAATATTTTTCATTAACGTTCTTCTGTACTGGAAAATGAGCTTTCACTATAATAACTTTCACTTCTATGAATAGGATTCTCTAAAAACATTTCCACACATTTCCACATTTCCACCCATGTCAATTATTACAGCCAAGTTAAATTTTCAGTTGTTTATTTAGCTGTAGATGTGCTCTTCAAGTAACATTAGATAGTATTTAACAGTCTTTTACCACAAAACTAAACTCTAGCCTGAGACTAATGAACTCTGAATGAAGCACAAGGCTAGAGTGTTATATGAAAAACTCGCACCTTTTTTGCTTCAATCATTCATTATGTATGTACTTTCAAGAGACAAGATTCAATATAGTTGTATTTTTTGGCAAAGTTCTAATACAAGATGTTAATTGCGCTCTTTTAGTAACCCATATCGCCCGCTTATAAAATACAGCGAGATAAAACATAGTTACATCGTATTTATCTTAGCTATGGCCGGCGGTCTGCATAAACAACACAGAATCCTATGTTGTACTTCAACTTATAGTCTAAGAAAGAAAAAGGGAATTCGCATTACAAAGGCATGCCATAGAAATAAAGATCTTGCTATGAAAATTTCCAAAAACTGCTCAGCATGACAAGAAATCAAAATGGCCAATTCGCAATCCAATTCCACCCGCTCGATATCATACGAAAATAAATGTGTACTTTCTGGCAGTTGAAAGGTTATTTAACGAACTAGACGATTGTTCTGCTTACTTCTTGAGAATTCGACTGCGCTTTTAATTTGACTTTGCTCCTTTAAATGAAGGGGGTTTTCCCTTTTCCACTGCGCGACCCACTTCCAGCGGCCAAAAAGTAATTTGCACGTTTCTCCGAACATACATACAAACTTTATTTAGCCACGTCAACAAAACTTTGCTTCTGAAACCCGACGGAAACGCTTGTTATGATGGCCAGCGACCAGAATTGTAAAAAGCGAATAAAAACATTCATGGTAACGGTTTTGACTTTTTCGTTAAAAGGACATTGAAAGTCATATATCAAGCCATATACAAGGACCTGTCTAATTGTCATTTAAGCTCGCAGCACGAAGCTTTGTTGAAATAGCTGTAAGAGACTGTATTTGAGTTGGGTAAAAACAAAAACAAATAAATATTAAAAAGTAAATCAAACTAGTATCTTATTTCTTGCGTTTTGTACTCTTTGCAAAGAGGAAACAAATCGAGAAATAACAGGGTATCTTCGTGAATACAGACACAAACGTAAGAGAAGAAACGGCACAGTGCTTTCTGCGATAGACAAGGCAGCGTTTTCCCGCCTTTTTGCAGAGCTACCACCACAGGAAGCCCGCTTAATTAGGAACGCAGATGACATGGCAAACTGCCTTTCAAACGCCGTTTATAATGATCTGCAATTGTACCCATCAAGAAAGATTCCTTTCTAAAGTGTTTACAGTAGTTCATGGTTACCCTCTGCCTAAAATAACCTTGAATCTTATACGATCTGCAAATTAGGCGGCTCTCACCGCTCATGGCTATCTCAACCACACAAAACTCCTCAATTGTTCTGATCTGGTGTCAACTCTGGTGCCAATAGGCAATCCCTTTCCACTCAAACACAAAACTCATTCCCTCAGCTTATCTTTTAATGCTCCTAAAACATTTAAGACCCTCTTCTTTGTGAGTACCACACTGACATTCCCACTAAGAACTAATAGAAAGGCTTCGCCTCTCAGTCAAGGATTTTAAATTGGCGTCAGGTCTGGGTATGGCGTACTCATATATTTTCTCTTACAAGTGCTTTCTATTTCTATTTCTTTTATCTGTTTTTTTCTTTAACAGAAAGCTATTGTAGCTCAAATACTAACGAGTGTGTCCGTTCTTATTTTTATCAGCATAGTGGCAATAACACTTAAAAATCGAACCCTCCTCTTCAATCTGTCTTCGTTATGACAGCAAAAGATTAAAGTCAAGTAACTTGATGATAAAATTCCTCCTCTATAATAAATGACTACAAGAAATACCAAGAGCAAAAAGATATATCTAAGACAAATATACTCTACGTTGCCTTGCGTGTTCTGACCCACTAGAGCTGTATTATCTCTACTTGGTATCCGCAAGTGCCAAGGAAGATTTCTCTAAGAGTGATCTTGTCAGAATCCTACAAATTTTGTTGTAGACACGTACTCAATCGATCAAGATTTAATACTGTAAAAGCACTGCCGTATTCTGTTGTATTTCGCTAAAGAGGTGATTCATATTTCATAATCCTTTTCTCTATAAGAGCAAATTTGTATCCTCTTTATAGATTTACTGATTGCCATAAAGTAGTAAAACCTACTCAGAGAAAACGCAGAAAGCTACTGTCGACTCATAATAAACTCTAGGATAAGATAAACGAAAAAAAAAAACGCACATAGTTACATCTTTCTGGGCAAAATGCAAGAGCGAATCATAATGCAGGTCAAAACAAATACTGAACTATATTTTTTGTAAGTGAGATGCGAAACGTAGTACTCAGAAATGCTGAGAGACAAGCATTATTTGTACTCCTTTATTTTGACCTCATGCTGTTTAAACTGGTGCAAGCGCTAATACAATAAAACTTTATTGAGCGTGTGCATCTAGTTGGAGTTCTAGTTATTACTGCTGAAAAAAGAAAAAAAGAAAACGGGGCGGATCCTCAAAGAGGGGGTCAATATGCATTGAACGAGTTTCATTGATACATTGAACAATTATTCACTAATGTCTTGAAGGGAATGTTAGTTTGTCCCAGCCTTTTGCATGCGTTTTTAACCCCTAAATTTTCCGAACGTGAGTTCAACAAAAGCGAGCGAAGTCGCAGAGAAACGGTCTTTGCGCGGAAGTCTACTATATAAACGCTTTCCGAAACTTCAAACTTCAGATTTCAAACTAGAGTCCTAAATAGAGTTGGCCGTCACGCCTTGGAACATTCAAATTTAATTTACAGTATCGATGTGAACACTGTCACGAATCGAAATGGAAATTACTTCAGACTGCATTACTTGCGACTTCTTTAACGACCTCAATTAACTACAGCCCGAGGCACTTTGAAACTGACACGCAAGATTTTGCAAAGAAAAATTTACTCGTGAAAAAAGGCTGTCTAAAAAAGACTGTCGGATAATTTAATTGTGCTTTACCTAGACACTTTGTATAAAAGTTTAGATATCCTTTGACTAAGTAATAAAAAAAATTCATTCGGTCCCGAGTTTTCAGATTTATCGACTAATTTGTTTTCCCTCCACGCATATATCAGTAGCGGGAATATTGATGTTGAACGCCATATCGCATGCTGTTCGGCACTTGTTTTAATTATACCCTAATGTTGAATATAATATCATCAAATCAATATTTGTTAATTTTCGGTTCCAAAGAGGAAACGTGAAACTCAATTTGCACTGATTCATCGGGGACTTGTACAAATAGAAACGACACCGACGAGATTAAAACGCTTCTTCGGTTCCTTTTGCTTTGAACTTTTAGAGTTTACACTGAGCAATTCGATACAACTCAAATCGGTTCATTATCGGTCCGCAATATATCACAAGTCACGTAGTTTGAAAAGGAAGCAGTTAAAACGTCCCTCAAGAGTCAACTAATAGGTTGTTGCTATTAATAAAAACACCGGTGCCTTTGTAATGTAACATTTTAATAATCGGGACAGATGTATGGTGTAACTTTCATGTTCGCGCAAAAGTCTCAAGGTCGCGAAGAAGAAACTAAACCCGGGGGAAGGGGAGGGGAGGAGAGGAGAGGCTTCCCTATATTCGACTAATAGAGTCCTAAAGTGTGACGTCACAAATTTGAAAACTTTCGAATTTCAGATTTTAGTCCACGGATAATGAAAGACCAACTTCGAAGAACGTTGCATACAAAAAATGAGGTGAATCGGTTGAAACGCGACTGAGCTATGGCCCAATGAATACATAATTTTCTTTAACAAATCACTGTATTTTGGACTCAGTTCATAACGAACTGAGCCAAAAATACAGTGATTTGTTAAAGAAAATTATGTATTCAGCGGGCCATTTCTCGGTCGCGTTTCACCGATTCACCTCATTTTTGGTGTGTAGCTTTCAATCGCTATGCCCTTTCGAAATCAAGGAACAAATATTGCTAAATCGAAAATTTTGTTTTTGCGACGTCATCACTTTAGGACTCTATAGGGATGGCCGTTGAATTCGGCGATCCCCGGTAGTTTTAGAGTCTATCCAGAGAAAATCAGGTAAAACACTACAAACTGTTCTTTTTTAGGGGGTCATTTCTTCACCGAATATTGCCTAGAAATTGTTGAAAACAGTAAGAATTTCGGGCGATCTCGCACGTTCTGTTAAACTAAGACGGCTGGTAGTTTCCGACGAGAAATTTTACAAATCGGTAGCCACTTGGCAGGGTTTCGATTTCGTGGAACTTACACTTTTCATTTCTGAAGGTTACCGCCTTATAATAGACTTATGAATCGGATATTTCCTATATGGTGTTTTCAATAAACAGCCTGCTAGCCGGCTCTCCAGTGGGTTTTCTCGGATATTTGATTTGTTTGGTGCGCGGGATTCCTGTGTCGCGGGGGGAAGTAGCCTGCTAGCCAGCTCTCCAGTGGGTTTTTTCGGATATTTGATTTTTTGGCGCGCGGGATTCCTGTGTCACGGGGGAAGTAGCCTGCTAGCCAGCTCTCCAGTGGGTTTTTTCGGATATTTGATTTTTTGGCGCGCGGGATTCCTGTGTCACGAGGGAAGTAGCCTGCTAGCCAGCTCTCCAGTGGGTTTTTTCGGATATTTGATTTTTTGGCGCGCGGGTTTCCTGTGTAGCGGGATTTCTGACACAGGAACAATTGACTCTACTGATTGTGGTCTTATAACATTTTACCTAAGAAAATGAGATTTTTCTATTTATCGGGGCATCACAAATATATTTGCTCCACTTTGAACGAGATACGGATCGGCATAAACATTTTTACGCCTCGAAAAATACCGTGCATTTACTTTCTAACGCGTTTCTTTCTATCGCACAGATCTCATCCACAAAATCTCTCTTTGTTCTCAGAGTAACCTGGTGTCAGCGGTTTTTGCGTGCATGCACGTGTATCACTGGCGTTTTGCTCAAGTATGAAACAGAGAGTGATGACTAATCCACCTTAATAGCTGGTTTCTTCATTATACGTCGTTTCGCAACAACATAATCTGGTCCATGAAAACTTTACCATCTCCGCAGAAAATCTCGTCTTATGTCAATTGTAAACTGAGTTTGACTTTTACTGTGTTAAAACTAGTTTTTGCTTCCAGAAATGGCAATTCGGGTACCCCTCTCTGGACCTGGCAACGTTTCGTTTTGACACAGAATCCTTTGCGCACCGTGAGATGAGATCAGCTGACGAGGCCGACAAAAGAAAGAGAAACTCGCTATGTCGTTCTCCTGAAATCGTTCCTCTCAAATTGGAGTCAACCTCCTACAATGCCAAGTTCACTAATTCCCAAGCAATCCTAATTTCCTACACTCTAATAAATAAAGCGAGAGTACATGTATATATTTTTGAAGTAATGTGGGCCACTGACAATTGCCTCTCGAAAGTGCTCACTCGAAAGGATAAGAGCTGGATTTGTTTTTAAAGTGCGCTCACTCCACGATCGACATCAAGCGGTCTCCTAGTAGTCTGTTGATACTTCCTGTGATTCTTTCACTGCAAGCTTACAGGCTCGACGATCAATTATATATCTCTCCGTACGCAAAGAGCATAAGAAAACGCGCTTTGATTATATCATTATGTCGACAAAACGACTGGATTGATATCAATTTGAGTAAAAAATTAGGCGCTTATAAAGAGAAGTTACGCATGTAGCACGATATACGCGTGGTGTATTGCGCGGGTTAGCCCCCCCGGGGTCGGATACTCAGGAGTATTTGATGGATCAATACAAAGCTCCCGCGTTAAGCCGAGATTGGCGGTCATTTATCATACTTTAGAATATTGAAATTATTCATTAGCTAGCGCACGACATCTCTTGTCTAGTTACTTTGACATCAAATCTTGTTATACTTGTGATTATGGATATAATCGTGATATGTGGCGAGTGCTGCTGTAAGAAAGCGACGAAAATAATTATTACAAACAAAATCACTGTTTCGCGGTGGGAATTTTCAAAGCATGATTTGGTATTTTCTGTTCTGTCAGTCAAACTCTCTGAGCCAATCAGGTCCTTGCTCTGTTTCGCATAGTGCAGTCGACTGGCTTTGCATCGCTACGGAAAGCCAGTCGACGAAACAAGGCAAGGACGGCAAGGACCTGATTGGCCCAGATGGTTTGACTGGCGGAACAAAAAATACCAAACACAAACTGACGTTTTGAAAATGCGAAGCGCAAAAGAACGGATTTAGCTATAAAAAGGTATTTTTTCTGGAGAAATTGATATTTCCGGCATTTCAAAGGTATTCTCACGGCAAATATGAACAGAAGCGGCCTGGAGCTAGAAACTCTCTGAGCCAATCAGGTCCTTGCTCTGTTTCGCATAGTGCAGTCGACTGGCTTTACATCGCTACGGAAAGCCAGTCGACTGCACTTTACGAAACAAGGCAAGGACGGCAAGGACCTGATTGGCCCAGATGGTTTGATTGGCGGAACAAAAAATACCAAACACAAACTGACGTTTTAAAAATGCGAAGCGCAAAAGAACGGATTTAGCTATAAAAAAGGTATTTTTCTGGAGCAATTGATATTTCAGGCATTTCAAAGGTATTCTCACGGCAAATATGAACAGAAGCGGCCTGGAGCTAGATCTCTTTGTCTTAATTTTTTTATTATAGTCTTTTATTTTTTAGTTTCCTTTTTGGTCGAGACTTTCGTCATATTTTGCTATATTCACCTACTAGCACACAAAGTTGCGCACGCACTTTATTACTAGAGAAACTTTAAAAATACTCCTAAACGTGAATTTTTATTGAACATTTTAAAAGTCACTTGAGTAATTATACTAAAACAATTAGTCACCTCAGGCTCCGTGAATATTGGCGAAGCCAATATGATTTGATTTGTTCATGTATGATTTGATTTATTCAACATACCTTAAAGTACCACTGAAAAGGCATGCCAGGAAGAGTCCAGGAATACCATACAGGTCACCAAGAACATGCATCACAAAATATGGCAAAATCTGCAAGAAGAACAATATTACATAAACAATTTGCTTAGCAACACATTATTATTGTCTGTTGCCAAAGCAACCAAGAGTTTGGCCAGGGAAAACTAATCAGAGGTGGCCAATGTACAGCTTTCCCCCTTTCTCTTATCAGAGTTCAAGGCGAAAGGAATTCAAAGCTATGGTATAAGCAAGCTGCATGCATAGTGTATACAATCCATCAGTGGCGCATGCAGACCCTTAAGAAGGGGGGTGGCTAGTACAGAGTTCAGACCAAGGGGGTGGCTAATCTTAAAGTTTTTACAAGAAATATGAGAACAAGGGGGGTGGCAAGCCACCTTATCCCCCCCCCCCCCCTAGATCCGCCCTTGTCCATACAGACAAAAGACGCTACCATTCCAGGACTTGAAGTAAAAAACTTTTAAAATGTTCATTTTGTGTTTAACTTTATCACTTGGGCATAAATTGACGACTGTGTTATCAGTTATTGCAGTGTTTTCCTCATGGACTTGCGATTTTTAATAATTACATTACAAGGTGTAAAATTGAGACTATAATATTATTTTTCAATTTCAAGCCTTGCATTCACCAATAAGACCTTGCTCTCAGAAAACTTTGCAGTCTGCCATAAATTAGTGCTGTCAGAACAAGCCGGCAACCGCTGCAGCCCCAGGGGGTACTCGGATATAAAAATGGCAGGGGAGTCCGACTTTTTTGGGGGGTTGAAAATTCGACCAGGTATTTTTTGGGGGTTGAAACTTCTGACAGACTAGTTGATTATCAAGATACTGCCTTAAGCTGAAGCTATTTCCGGGAAACATAATGGGATAGGTGATAACAGCAAAGAAAAAGAAAACTACTCTTTGTAACACGAGAAGCTAAAAAAGTTGGGTATTTTTTTGGGTATCAAATTTTGGGAGCAGGTATTTTTTGGGTATAAAATTTATGTCTCAGGTATTGTTTTGGGTATGAAAAATGGAGCTCCGTCGGATCGCCCCCCCTTCCCCCGTCATTTTTATATCCGAGTACCTCCCCTGGGGCCGGAGCTCTGCCGGCTACTTAAAGCTATTTTAAACGTTTCACAGCCAGCTACTTTTCATCGGATCCCAGACAAAAGCATAATAATTGAGCCACTGAAATTAGCCAAACAGGGCTCACTACTTTTTTTGAATAACAGCCTGCTTAGAAACATTCTGACAGCACTGAGCTGTTCCATTTTTGATAACCAGAGCATGCAGTCAATGAGTAAAGCACAACTCTGATTATATGCCTCTATGATCATTTTACAAAGACCATTCTCTCACCTGATCACCACTTGAGATGACTTTCAGTGATTTTGGATCACACTCATGATAGAAAGCATATATCACACAGCCACACATGGCACACAGAGACACAGCCAGAATACTGAGGGGAAGGCTTAGCCACACCGACCTCCTGGCATCCTTGTCTGACTTTGCCGACAAAAACCTCTGGACAGCAGTTTGATTGACAGCCCAAAGGGGGAACAAGCCAAAAGCCCCGCCTATCATGAGACTCCATATGGACAGCCTTTGGGTTGGATCAGGATTGAAACTGTAACAATAATTTTGATAAAACATTTTAAAAACTGACTTGTAGATGCATGACTTCAGTGCCAGAGCATGAGGTGCATTCAGTGCCATAAGGCATTGCTGCCCCATCACACATGGATCCAAGCATAACCAACTTTGGGCTACTACAGGCTCAACAAGCAATCTTGATACTGCGCTATTCAGTTGAGCGTGGAATGCCCATAGTTTGGTCGATAAGTTTGAACGTTTCATTTGAATAGTTTTGTGTCTCAAAAAGCATGTTGTCAAGGCCGGTTCATAATGTTGTCAAGGAATGTCACATCAAGTTTCAAAATCACGAGCTTTTCCTTGACAACATTGCGAACTCCACTTAACAACGTGCTTTTTGAGACACAAAACTATCCAAACGAAACATTCAAACTTATAGGCCAAACTATGGGCGTTCCACGCTCAACTGAATAGCGCAGTAAAGCAACTATGCAATAATGCAACTCTGGAGCATACACTGCTAGCCACCCAAATGTGTGTGCATGTTCAGTATGTAGCCATAATTTGGTAGATAAAACAGCAACACATTATTTCACAGTTAAATATGATTATTGCTAAAAAAATTTAATCTTAACTTACTCTATAAATTTGAGTCTTTCTCCTTTCTCTAGAATCGTCCACACTTGACCAAACCCTCCTACCCTTTCACTACCAACCACCACCACTGCTATAAGGCCAACAAGCATGACAGTAGCTTGTAAAACATCATTCCAGATAACAGCCTTCATGCCACCCTGAAGAAAGATATGGAGCAAGGTGAATGATCTTGTAGATCCACAAAATCAAGGGGGGTAGTATGTCATGAAAACTAGTAGATTTTTCTCAAAAACTATACAACTTCACATCAAAAAAATTTCCAGAACAGGCACAATCCCCTACTTAGATACCCCTAAATCCACTCCTGTTTTTTTACTGTTGGTAATAATTGAAGAAGGCAGTCAGAATAAGGTTGTCCCAGAGAAAAGGGGTATGGTACACAATGTGAAAACAAAGCCCGTCATATGCCTTTTACACCACACAAAAATGACAATTATTAACAATGATTTCATGGGGTTGAAGAGATCAATGTACAGGGCCAAGGATCCTGCCAAAACCAAGTACTGCAGGCATCTTTGGCTGTTAGTGTGGGAACTTGTACTTACAATGGTTGTGTAGAAAGTACAGACAACACCAATAGCAACAACAGAAATCCAGATGGGAAAACCAGTAACTGCAAAATCGTATTAGAAGAAATGAGAACATCATGCAAGGTAGCATGGCTTGACTGTCAAACCATGGTTATCCCTCACTACAAAAGAGGCTCTCTAAAACTTGATTTTTATCTGGAAAGGCCTCCATTCAGGCCAGTTTACACTTGCAATTTTTGTTGCAACAAGTGTAAACTGGTCTCCAGACCACACTGTAAGGGTACAAAAGGTTTTTCAAAACCTTTACTAGGTAACATGAAAAGGCTTATTACCATCCATACTAGGATGGTAATACATGAGTCTACAATAACCACTGCTACTGAGGAAGGCTACACTGCTACTGGCCAACATCATGGTTCTTTAACTTTTCTCTGGTTCAGGTTAGGGGTGGCAGCCATAATTTATTTAACATCCCGAGTGACAGTCTAGTACAGGTCGGACACCAAACCCTGAACCCATCAACTGGTAGCCCTAGGGGGGGTACTCGGATATAAAAATGACAGGGAGGTCCGACATATTTTTTTGGGCATGAAATTTGTAGTAAAAGTATTTCTGGGGTTGAAAATTTTACCAGGTATTTTCTTGGGGGTTGAAAAATCTGTGGGTATTTTTTTTGGGTTGAAGCGTTAATGGTTAATTTGATCATCAAGATACTGCCTTTTTCCAGGAGTCATAATGGGATGGCCATCATGCGTATGCTGGTATCTTTTGAGGCTAAAAAAAGTTGGGTATTATTTTGGGTATCAAATTTTGGGAGCAGGTATTTTTTGGGTATAAAATTTATGGCTCCGGTATTTTTTTGGGTATAATATTGGGAGCTCCATCAGACCCCCCCCCCCCCATCATTTTTATATCCAAGTACCCCCCTGGGTGGTAGCCTATGTACCACAGTAACAAGTGCAAGGGAGAGGAGATGTAACATCTTATATTTATAACAAACAACCCCTTTATTTTAATTAGTGATTACCTACAGCTTCCACATTTTGCATTACCTGCTTCTAAAGCCAAGGAAGGTCCATATGTTACTATTGCCATGTACAAACACTATTGAAAAAAAAAAAAGCAATCATATAAGCTAAGGTTAATTCAAATTCAAATCAAACAATGCCATAAAATATATGACTAATAGACTGCAAAGACTGTCGGTTGATGATAGGTCTTTAATGCGTTACCGTTTGAATGATAAATAAAGCACTACCAATGGATCGGATGACAAGAGAAAACCTCTTCTCCAGGTACTGCAACAACAAAAAATAGCTGAATATTATAGTAGACCTGCCAACTTTTGATTCTGGTGATAAATTTGCAAAACAATAGAAAATTTGCAAAACAATAGAAAATGACTTCATTTTCCTGGCCTTGCCATGTTTTTTTAGGTACTAAGGATATCCAGAATTTCCAATTTTAGGTGAGGAAAACCAGTATAATGCAAGAAAGTTGGCAGGTCTTATTTGACCTTTTCAAGAGTGGGTTGTGGTGAATATCTGTTTCCTTTATAAACTTTGAGATTGTATTTCTGGGGACGGGGACTTCCTATAATGGACAAGTATTAGGGTCAGACACATTATGCCGGCATAATTTTGAGCATAATAGCATATTCAGAGCATCGAGAATAATGCTGGCATAATGGCCAAATTTTCAGTATAATTTCAGCATAATGCTACAAAATTAATATTTTCCCTATTTGGCTTTAAATTTGATTCCTATCTGATTATATGTCTTTCTAAGGCTTGGTCAAGAGGCTTAGTTACTGGTTAAGGGGCTTGACTACTTGTTTATAGGCTTGGTTCACTTGTTAAATGTTGCGTTTTAAGCTTTTAGGACTCCTTTAGGTGTGTTCAAGGGAGAACTTTTAGCCAGCATCAAACGAGCATAATTGTCTGACAGGAGCATCATTTTGGCATAATGTGTGGTTCCAGAAAATATCCATACCCCCCCCCCCCCCCCCCCCCCCCCCCAAAAAAAAAAAATCTATGCTCTATTTCACCGATAAAGATAAAGTAATGGTTCTCCCCTGCTACCCTATATCATAAAAGCATTTAGTCAGCTAGCACAACTTTTTATGACTTAATCGACAAATAGAGCACTTTTGATGTTTAGATAAAGTATAATGAAGCTGCATGACCTCAGCCTGGAAAATGTTGACCTCTGCAACTGTCGACACAGTCCAACATTTTTCAGCCCTCAGTCACATTATTCCCTCTACAGCAAGCAAACGTTGACAAACTTCTGTGAATAATATCCCATTTATAAATTACTTGCCTCATATGAGCTTGTGATGTCTACAGCACGAAAAACAGGTACAAAAACAAGCGCCACAACGGGGAAAAGTATCACATATGAAGAGATGATCATCCAGTAATGAGTACCAAAAGTATAGATTTCAGACGGAACACCAAGTATAGTAATGGCTGACATAAAGGAAGCAAGGAGAGACAGAGCCACAGGCAAAAACATCATCTTTCTATTGGCGAGTAAAAACTCTGCAGTAGTTTTCTGCTTTCCACCTGTTACCGCATGGTAGATACCAATAGCAGTAGAAATGAGAAGCATTACAGCGAACACTGCATAATCCACAACGCCGAACCGAACAGCCCCAGGTTTCACCATTTTGAAGCTAGAAAGGGATGAGTTTCGAGTTCCTGCGGAGAATACAACCTTCCCTCGCTCCTTTCACTTGAAATGAATGACTTAGTCACCAACGGACTCGTGTTTATAAAGATAGAAGACACAAGGTCAGCCAATGTCACTCATTCACTAGATTCAGCAAGTTTATCGAGCACGTTTTCGTCAACTCAGCAAGGGATATATTCTTTTCAAACACTCTCAGTTACCGGCACTTGACTTTTTAGATGTTATGTGGACCTTTGGGTGACCACAAGAAATCAAATAAACCTGTTGTAAAGCAAGAAAACCGGAGAGCAAGTGTTTCTTGTCAGTTTCTTTACAAACACGTTAATGTTATGGTGGACCAGTCACGCCGCACGAGCGTAACAGTAAGCACCAGGGAGGACTGGGGAGCGCATAGTGCCTAGATTGGGTTGCCTGTGTACTTTTAATTTGTTTTAAAAAATCATAAAGATTAAAGATATAAATTTTTCCTGGACCTTACTTGTAGTTTAGTCTTCAAAAATAATATATGATTGAAAATTGTAGATGAGCATTTTCGAATTCATTTTTAAAGCAAAAAAAAGTGCAAAAAGAATGGAATGGAGACCGCTGTTTTTTAATGCAGCGGTAGTTCCCTTCGACATGCGCATTGCGGACAACATTTCCCGCCAAATAATAAATTCGTAGATCGAAGGTTTGCAACAGCAACAATAACGTCGATCTCTAATTTGTACAAGTTATAATGGCTCGATCTTGGTTTCTGTAGCTCATAATCCAGCTGTAATATGGTGTTGTCGAATTCAGGGTTCAAGAAGAAAGGATATGGCAAGAAAGATAGCCGAGGGGAGGGAAGCAAGGAGTACAAGTAAGCGAAACAATTTTGAATTCATTCAGTTTCTTTGCCAGCAGTTTGGTAATAATTCCTACCCTCTCGTGTCCCTGTGCAATTATTTGAGTCAATTAAGAAAATATCCTTTTATTCTGAAAACGCCTGGTCGGAAATTCGATAGATAATTTAGACGATCTTTTACTAAGCTTGATGTTTTTCTCAGGCAGGATGACACATCCACAGAGACTCGGATGGTTCGAATTCAAACTCAAGATGTCATGGATAACAAATATGGATTCGAGAGACATAAAGATTCTAGTGAAAAGCTGGGATGGCTGCTCAATATGCACCCGGTGAGATATCAAGATGATCTATTATTAGGCAGAATTACATTCTGCTTCTTGAAAAAGTAACTTAAGTTAAAATACTTTGTAAAAATAATGTTCTCAAATATCACTTGCTCAAGCCAAATCCTGGAAGCTGCAAACAGCCTCCCAGATCTGTAGAATCCAGTGGGAAAATCTTGGTTTACTTGCAAATCATACAAAATAATATAGTAGTGCGTTTTGTTTTTAAGGTGGCCCTGAATAACATGCCTCCAATATTTCATTTTAGACGGAGATCCTGGATGATGATAAGAAGCTCATAAGTGCATTAGATCTTTACTTTATACAAGAAGATGGTGACAGATTCAGGGTGAGAAAGTTATACAAGGCTAGGATAAAATGAATATCGAGCTAGAATATAGGGCAAAACATGTAGAGAAAATGTATTGAGGTGCTGCACTTTGTATGTGGTGTCTTAATCCGCATCTCTGCTCAAGCGATCCCCTTCCCCCATCCCCTTCTCTCCCCTCTTAAAGTGGTCAATAGCTAATGATGTAGATTACCATAGTTGTTTGCGATTTCGGTGTGGATGATGCTAGTGTGAACAGGTGCTGACTGGTTAGCGCAGTGGTAGAATGCCAGGCTGTTGTGCAGGAGGTTGGGTGTTCAAACCCCAGCCGGATCAACACTTAGGGTCTTTACATAATTGAGGAGAAGGTGCACTGCCTTTGCTCCAAGATCTGCAAATGGTTTGACCTTCACGTCTTCTCAGATAAGGATGTAAAACCGTAGGTCCCATCTCTTACATGCTCTACATTAACCTGAACCAAAGGCACATTAAAGAAGCATGGGAGGTTAGAAGTTGGCCATCTTCAGTGCAGGGCTCTCAACTGAACCAGCTACACTGACCAGGGAACCTTGTAATTGGAGCCTTGCTCTGTGAGGATTTCCAGGCCCTCAGGCAAATTAAATCAATTCCTGTTTTTATTAGGTTGCCTTGCCCTTTAAGCCTTATTTCTACATACTGGCCAAAAAGGTAAGCATGTATTTATTGTTATGTAATTTTGTAGCAGTAAATTACAGTTGCTGACTAATTTTGATTCAATGTGATTGTAGGACACTGATCGAGAAGTGGCCACATGGTTGAACAGAAAATATGGCGGAGCCATTGCAAAAATAGAAAATCTTGCGAAAGAGGACTTGGATCTTGTAAGTGTCATCTTTTTGTTTCCTTTTAAACTAGCTTTCTTTTTTTTCTAGCATGTTTGGAATTCCCTGCATTAAATTTAACCTATTGTTAACTGCTACTACTGTTGTTATTATAGTTTTTCAAATTGTTTGTTTGTTTTGCAGCAAAACCATTTAGTTGGACTGAAAAGGAATTATATCAAGCTATCATTTCACACTGTCAATGATTTGATGAAAATCAAAAGGTAAACTAGTTAGAATTTGTTGCAAGAAATTGAGGTCAGTTGGCAAATGCTTGTCAAGGCCACCTATAGATTTATCTAGAATGAAACAGTAATTATGTTGTAGTGCACAGTAGAAGAAAATAATTCCAAATGTGTATCTGCATTATCCGTATGTTATTGTTATTGTTTACCTATCAGGGAGATCATGCCAGCCATCCGTAAAAACAAGGAGCAGGCAAAGGCTAATGCTACATACACTATTGTATCTGGGCTTGATGATGCCAGCACTGCAGATGGTAGGAACAAGCACATTACTGATCAAAAGGATAATATTATTGATATCAGGTAATAATGTTTTGCATATCAATCTCTTTGTAGCAGTTTTGATTGCAAAAATGTTAAGAACTTTTTGCCTTTTTCACACATAGTAACCACAAAATGGTCTTCACAACTCTGACTTGTAAAAAGTATTTCATCATCATTACCTACCATCATCACTATGTCTGCCACCATGACCATCATCATCACCTTTATCATCACCACTGCTGTTGACATTGTTGTCACCACCATTGTCATCTTTGGTGTCATCAGGGTTGCTGTTGCTGCATACCATATCATCACCATTGTCCTAACCATCACCACCTACCATCATCGCTATGCCTGTCACCATGACCATCATCATCACCTTTATCATCATCAACAGCATCACCAGCATGTGCCTTCGTCAATATTGTTGCCTTGATAATCAGCATAACAATCATTATGACTGAGTCATGCCTTGTACTGTATGTATTGCTAAATTTAATATTCTTTTTCATCTTAGAGAGTATGATGTCCCATATCACGTCAGGGTGGCAATTGACCTAAAAATCCATGTTGTAAGTTAGCCATGCAATTTGTCTTTATTCGCCAAATACAATATAACTAGTTTGGGAAAGGTCCTAATAATAACCTTCCCAGCAGGCAAGTAGCACAGGCGATGCACAAAGGGGTTGGGGTCAGGGGGGGCACTTGTCCCCCAATATTTGAGAAATTTTAATTTACAGTTGTCCTATAATATCTCCCTTCATTACCTCCCCCTCCCAATGCTTAGGATGCTCTGCCAGTGCTGTGTAGTTTGAACTGATAACCAGTCACAAATCTTATCAGTCACAATCTTACACCCCTGCTTAGGGTCATTGGTATAATGCAAAGGTTCGTGGAGGTCTGTACCCTGAAATCAAGAGGAGAGATGACCTTCTGGATAGACCTGTAAGTGTTCTTTGTGCAGAGATTTACATTGAGACAATAAAGCTTGTGGATATTGTTTGTTTTGTATTAGATCTTAAATTGATAAATATGCAAATCTTCTAACAGGAAAGACTCCTGGACCACATCTATTGTCTTTTCCCTTTCCCATTCCCTTATCCCTTATCGATTATCCCTTATCCCTTATCCCTTATCCCTTATCCCTTATCCCTTATCCCTTATCCCTTATCCTGTATCCCGTATCCCTTATTCCTTATCCTTTCCCATTGCACTTGCTATGTAGAAAGCACATGCTGCATGCTGGAAAATGTACAGCAAATGGAACTCATTTCATACAAGAAAGTGCATGGGTATAATTAATTTTTGTTAATTTTGTTTGTCCAAGGATCCTGTGGTACTGGCATTTGATATTGAGACTACCAAACTTCCACTCAAGTTCCCTGACTCAGCAACAGACTCAATTATGATGATATCATACATGATTGATGGGCAGGTATGCCAAGCTTAATTGCATCAGAAAATGAATGTTTCAATGAGATTAGTAATAATCATAGTTAACGTGGAAATAATGTCTTGCTGTTTTATCTCCCAAATTATGGCTACATACTCAACATTCACACAAGTTTGGGTGGCTAGCAGTGTATGTTCCAGAGCTACATTATTGCATTGTTGCTTTGTCAAGATTGCCGGGGGTGTTAACATGGCATTGTTGCCATGGGACCTCCTTAATGCCATTGCCTGCTTACATGGCACCAATCCTCCATCCTATATTATTGACCAGTTAACCATGTCTATGACTTATCATAAAGTTGCCATTTCATCACTTTTGTCATTTATATATCTATTGCTCCTGTCATTATTGTTGTTATTCCATTGATTGATAGATTTCTGCGCTTTTTGCAGGGATTTCTTATCATCAACAGAGAAATAGTGTCAGAGGATATTGAGGATTTTGAGTACACACCCAAGCCTGAGTATGAAGGGCAGTTCACCTGTATCAATGAGCCTGATGAGGTAGATATTCTAGATACTGGACTGTGTATCAAGGAAGTTTGGAATGCACATGAAATTACTGGAATTCCACCCCCATTCAATTGTCTGAACCAACTAGAACAGCAAACAACACCCATCTGTGGCTTAGATAAGGACTGCCTTCTAATCCTAGTTGATGTTGTACCTTCCTAGCTGGGAATAGGCAGGATCCATAGGCATGACATCCGGGCAGCATTACTGCTAATTGGTGTTTCTGAAATGGAGTAAAACTAGCTGTATGTCTACTTCAGAGGGCTTAAATATAGAGAATAAAGCATTTCATTTTATTAGCATCCTCCTTTCTTTGTCTCAGGAATATCTACTGAGAAGGTTCTTTGAGCACATTCTAGAAGTGAAGCCCAACATCTTTGTCACGTACAATGGTGACTCATTTGATTGGTAAGTTTACATTTGTTTACCCACATCCCTCTAAACCAGAAGGCCCCATTGTGGGTAAAATTAGTTAGATCATATTTTTTCTCATGTTTAAAATGAGTTTTCTGTCCCTTCCAGGCCTTTTGTTGAAGCAAGAGCAGCTCATCATAACATCAATATGATGGACGAAATAGGTAATGAAGTGCATTCAGGGGTTTTCTTCATCCTCAGTCATGTTTCATTGTTAGACTGTTAACATGGAATGTTTGCATTTTTGTAGTGACTTGCTAGAAATATGCCTTGGAACATAGCTTTTTTGGTTGATTGTAGGGTTCAGTCCTGACTCTGCAGGGGAATACAAGTCCAGACCTGCTATTCATATGGATGCATACAGGTATCACTTCGATGTGTGTGCGTGTGGTGCTAATTTACAGCGTGAAAGAGCCATTACCAAAGTTTTGTGTGATGTTTAAAAATACAGCAGAGCAGTACCTCTTTTTTGCTAAAATGTCATATCCAGCTTTTGTTATATTCTTGCTTGTCAATTGAAGTTTTTGTAGCTCTGTAGTTTGCTTTTTGGCTTATCTTACGCATTATAGTATACAACATCATTTTCTGTTCTAAGAGGAACCTTACACACAATGGTCTTTATCTGTTCCATACCTACTTTTTGGTATGTGTAATGCCCCTTTAATCTTTGTGCATGTTTGAATCAGCACTCTGTTTATGAGCCCACTTTCCAATGTTTTCTGGTGCATTTATGTTGCTGCTAAGCGAATTACATTTGTTTAATATCTGTATCGCTAATTCATCCTACAGGTGGGTTAAAAGGGATAGCTATTTACCTGTTGGGAGTCAAAACCTCAAGGCTACTACAAAGGTACAGTAGAATCATCCTTTGTTCCATGAGCTATCATCATAAGCTGGTTGATATTAGAATCATATGAAATTTCTTTTTTTGTGGAAATTGAGGACAAGATATCATACGATTCAAGTATATTCAAAGTCTTCAGTCTGTAGATTCCGCCGAAAATAGCACTCAAAAAGGTGATATCGCCCTCGTCGCTGCGCGACTTGTGCGATATCACTTTTTTGTGCTATTTGTTTTTAGCAGAATCCTCCTGAAGCTTTGAATAATCCTATAATATTGGGACTAAAATTAAACATCCACTTTTTCATATCAGGCCAAACTCAGATATGACCCAATAGAGCTGGACCCAGAAGAAATGTGTCGAATGGCAAGTGAGCAACCCCAGGTCAGTAGACCACAACACATGGACCATTCATGAAGGCATCTACAAGTTACTAAATTACAAGTTACTTATGTATATCATTATAGCTTAGCTACTAAATTATGATTGCAGGAGCTATCTAACTACTCTGTATCAGATGCTGTCGCCACATATTACCTGTATATGAAGTATGTCCATCCCTTTATCTTCGCCTTGTGTACCATCATCCCCATGGAACCAGATGAGGTATGTCATTACAAGCACCCATAACCTTCCCAACACCTGGAGTGTCCTCGCTGTCTTTCTGCTGCTGTTTAAACATTCCACTACTTGACGCCATATGATCTTAGCCTCCTTTGATGTAACCTGCCTGTAAGACTGTGCTGTTTTTATTGGCGGCGCAGGCGTCATTACGAACATGCGAATACCTTCAAAGCAGACTCTATACTATCCCCCTCCTTGTGTGTCACCTCTCTCTGTTAGGGCAACATTATATTACTTATACAATGCATTAATTATCATTATTCAGACTTTCTTTCTATTTTTCTACGTTATTTAATAACGCATCAAAAGAATAGTATTTTTTAATCGTATCGTAAGACTATTGCACACTAAAACTCCCGGACAGCGTCTGGGTACAAGACTGAACAGATGCCCTTATGTTTTCTAATCTTTCCCAGGTTCTGCGAAAAGGTTCAGGGACATTGTGCGAAGCTCTGTTGATGGTTCAAGCCTTCCATGCAAACATCATCTTCCCCAACAAACAAGAACAGGTAACATCATGTGCCGAGTCTTTTATTTATGTGCGGTGTCTGGTACACGGGAGGAATATTTTTGTGGAACACCTTGGTTACGTAGGACGCCCGCACGAAAGTCGTCCAATCTTTGCGAGAATTCAGAAACTTTGTTAGAATGGACGATTCCAGCTATAACGCACGCGCGCGCTGCATGTCGCTAGATGTGGGACATTTGTCGAACAAACTGTTAAAAAGAGCGCGCTGCATTCTGGTAGTTGTGGGACACGGCTTGAGCATTTCTGAATAAAGAAGAGAGCGCGCGCTTATTGCTTGAATCGACCATTCAGAAATTTTGCTACAGTTACATTTGAAATTCTGTTTCATTTGTTAAGTGGAACATGCCGTTAAATAACATGATTGTTTGGCAGGTTTTTAACAAACTTACAAACGATGGTCACGTGCTTGACTCGGAGACGTACGTGGGTGGTCACGTGGAGGCACTAGAGTCCGGTGTGTTCAGAAGTGACATCCCCTGTAGGTTCCGATTGGTGAGTGACATACAGATGACATGAGGGTGGTATGTAACGCCATACAGAACATTTGCGACATGTATCTCTGCTTTCAACGAGACACGTACTAGAATGTGTTATTGCTACTACACGAGCGGAGCGCAGGGGCTATAAACATGGTTGAAGGTTACAAATTTTGAATTAAAGTAGATTTTTCCTTTTAAGGGTGATCAATTCGCCTTTGTCACGGCGCCGCCATTTTGTTTCCGGAATGACCCGGCAAAGTACAAAAAATCAACGAGCCAATCAATTTGTTGGTTCTAAAACAAATAAGGAGTACTTTTTGGTAGCTTGGTCAACTTTTGTACCATAAATCCTAGCTTGGCCTCGTTTCCATGCTGAATTAATCGGCTGAAAAATCCAAGATGGCGCTTGTGTGACAAAGGCGAATACAGAACATTTGCGACATGTATCTCTGCTTTCCACGAGATACGTACTTAGAATATGTTATTGCTGCTGCACGAGCGGAGCGCCGGGGCTATAAAACATGGTTATCGTTGTAGGTTACAAATCTTGAGTAAAGTATATTTTTCCTTTTAAGGGTGATCAATAACGCCGAGACATTGTCAAATTGACGTGCTGTGGTAACGTCAACGGTGCAGTTGGCGTCCTAGCCTTTTTATGTTTGAAATGCAAAGTAGAGCTCGCAACACACAAAAAGAGCACCATACGTTCGTAGAATGGTTAACATCGAGTTCACACACACACATGTTTTTTATGTAGTGTTGCACCAATTGAGAACTGGAAGAACCCAAACTCGATTACGTCGAGTAGGAGGGAAAAGGCAAAGATCATTGATGACAAAAGAAAAATGGTTTGAAGAGTGTGCTGTCCTAGAAAGCAAATATTCTCTACACCTATTATGTGTGGTGTTCATTTTTGCTCTGCCATTTCTCCCTAGGTACCCGAGGCATTCCAGAAGTTGATCGACAACGTGGAGAAGACGATGAAACACGCTATAGAAGAGGAAGAGAAAATACCGTTTGACACTGTTACAAATTTTGACGAGGTATGGATGCTACGGTAATGTTTGTGGCTGTTTTTTTCTTATCTTCACGCCTGTGGAACTCCTGAGATATTTGCATGGCAAGCAAATCTATCTCTATCCACAACCGAGGTCAAAATATTGGCACACTATATGGGCTCTAGTCCAATTGCTCCTCTCAATGTCATAGCAAACCTGCTGCAGAAATTGCTTACAGCCCAGTATCTACGTGCTTTAGGTGTGTGAAGACATCAAGGTGAAACTGGCAGCCTTGCGTGATACCCCGGCACGTCTTGAGAGCCCGATGATCTACCATTTAGACGTCGGCGCCATGTACCCCAACATCATTCTAACTAACAGACTACAGGTATGTTTGTGTAATAATAACAACACTATGAAATAAGAGCAAAGTTGAAAAACGTATCGCCAAAGTAGTATGTGGGGACCGAAACACCAATATTTCGGTGTGTCCTAGGCTGCGTTGGTTTATGTGGACAAAACATAAAAGGCAAAATCACTTGGTGACTTATAAATGGCCCAGGGAGAGAAGACTCTTTACACAGATTATCTTGTCATTTTCAGCCCTCCGTGATGGTGGACGAGGATTACCTTGTCATTCTTACCTTGTAACCTTGTCAGATTATCTTGTAATTTTCAGCCCTCCGCGATGGTGGATGAGGAGACATGTGCAGCGTGCGATTTTAATAAACCTGGAAACATGTGCCAGCGATCAATGACGTGGACCTGGAGAGGGGAATACAGTGAGTGCTGTGGCGCGCTCTATTGTAGAGCAGATTTCGTATGACTGTGAAAAGTACCGCCACAAAGTTGTTCCGCGCCGCGACCGTGACCGTACCGCGACTACGCGATTTCATTGGCGATTTCATTCCATCTACAGCAGGCCAGGTTCCGTACCGCCACCGCGACAGTACCGCGCCGTACCGCGCCACTTTTCACAGTCATACGAAATCTGCTCTATCGAGTAACTTGACACCGTGAAAAAATCGCTTGCTACAACAGTTAGCGCGCGTAATAGAAATTACAAACAGAACACTAATTTTAGCGTTCTTTCATAGCTTCCGTGTACAAATTTGAAAATAGTATGATGCTAAACTCCACAGAACCAATCACCAAACTCGAAAGTGTTCTGATATACTGTATTTTTACTTCACAGTGCCGGCCAGTCGTAATGAATACCAGACAATACGTCAACAGCTTGAAGCCGAGCGCATCCCAGGAGCCAACCCAGGGGACCCCCCTCGGTCGTTCCATTCTCTCACTCCTGCTGACCAAGCGCAGATGGAGAAGAAACGCCTAGCAGGTAAGGCATGACTTACAATTTCTAGTGTGACGAAAGGTCATATTTGCAGAATTGGCAAGAGGCAAAAATAGCAAAGTCTATATCTGCAAGACTATTGTTTTTAGGGGGGAGGGTCCAAAAAAATATGGAATTTCTGCGTTGAAAAAAAATATCACAGAACGACATTTCTACGGGAACTTGCTATTTTAACACATTTTTTAGGTCGCAACTGCCGACAATGTTGGCTTGTAGTCGCCAGGTGTCTACCAAGTGGTTGCAATTTCGACGTTTTATTTTCTATTTTTTCAACTACTGTCTGTTCTACTAGACTACTGCCACAAGGCCTACAAACGAGTTCGCATCACTAGAATAGAAGAACGACAGACTACCATTTGTCAGAGAGAGAATTCCTTCTATGTAGACACCGTCAGAGCGTTCAGAGATCGCAGATATGAGTTCAAAGGACTTCTGAAGGTATGAAAAGTTTCAGATTTTGCTTAGAGTGGTTCTTTCACTGTCAATTTTACGACTTTATATCAATTGCTCCTACTGGAAATCGGAGTTACAAATTGCTGTTGAGTTTAGAATGGCTTTCTTGTTAGGAAGTCATCTTACGTATCCGACAGTCGTTGAGTGGATTCCCAGTCAGACCGTTGTGATCGGGATCATTTTGAAAGTGCCCCGTAGGCTTCGAACCTAGTTTCGTTTTGGGCGGGCAAGCCATTCGGCAGTATTAAGTTGATTGGTAATAATAGTGATTGACATGCAATCGATTACGCTGTCCTGCCATTTTGTCAGCTCTTTGATGTGATTCTGTTTTTGTTCTCGTCAGGTTTGGAAACGAAAACTTGGTACAGCCATGCAAAATGGTGATCCGGAAGAAATCAAAAGGTGATGATTGAAGTGAAGTAAAGTCAATGGAGGAAGGGCTCCTTGCATCAAAATCGTTGCTCCAATTTGGGCTCCCCTACGGCGCAATCCTTCTTATGCCTCTATTATCGTCACTAAACATTCCATAGCCTCAATAACTGAGAACCACCTTACAGTACACGTCTTGTATTTCGTCTACTTCAGTATTGATGTCCTGATAAATTCACTAACGCGTTTTTGTTGGCAGCTGTAAGAGCAAGGAGGTTCTGTATGACTCGTTACAGTTGGCTCACAAGTGCATCCTTAACTCCTTCTACGGTTATGTCATGCGAAAGGGGTAAGTGGTCCATTAACGTAACACCACTGTTGTTAGTTGTTATGAAGATGACAGCCAGACATACAGACACTCGCTCATCTTCGCGCGCCAGGGTCCTTCCTACACCTCCCCCTCTGGGAGAGACGTACAAAGACATACAAACACTCGTTCAAACTCGCGCGCCAAGGTCTTAACTATACCTCCCCCCCTAGAAGGGAGACATACAAACACTCGCTCAAACATGGGCGCCAGGGTCCTCCCTACACTTTCCCCCTTGGGAGAGAGACATACAAAGACATACAAGCACTTGCTCAAACTCGCGCGCCAAGGTCTTAACTATACCTCCCCCTGGGAGAGAGGCATACAGAGACATACAAAAACTCGCTCAAACTCGTGCCAGGTTCCACCCTACACCTCCCCCTGGGTGAGAGCGCAAGCACGCAAGGAAGACCCTCGTAATGTTGTCCACTTCAGGGCCGTCATTTGATGTCGTGTTCTTTCGATTCCCTCTGCAGAGCTCGTTGGTACTCGATGGAGATGGCTGGTATTGTGTGTCATACAGGCGCAAATATTATTACACGCGCGAGGGAGATTGTGGAACAGATAGGGTAAGAAAAGGTCTCAAGTCAGATCTTTATCTGTGTACTAGTGCGCTAGTCCAGTCCGAGGACATTCATTCGTGGTTCGCCGAGCCGCGAAGTAGAGTGCAGGGACTGGACTATAGTGTCTGTGCATTACGTCAAGTACAAGGTTACTGGTGTCACTTTACCACGTATACGGCTCCTAAAACCAGAACCTCTGAATGAACAAAGGTAGAGACGATAGTCCTATCTGAAAATAGTCCACAAATCCCTGCGTCTGGCACAACTAATTGCTTTCAAATGCAAAGCGCAGGCGTTGATAAGAGATTTGATGGCGAAGGTACCCTGGTCTCGGTTGCGCGCGCGCTGCAAAGCTTTGTGGGAAGTACCAATACTAGCACTGATACTTGATGAGCTCGATCGTTTTTCAGATCATCAAAATGAATTACCCCAAATACTCTTCACATAATTCTCTGAACTACTATTCCCCTTTAGTCGACCTCTTGAGCTTGATACAGACGGTATCTGGTGCGTACTACCGGCGAGTTTCCCCGAAAATTACCAGGTAAGGAACTTAAGAAAAAGAAAGAAAAGAAGGAAAGAAAGGGTCTTCTTCTCATCATGAGGGAACTCCAAGCGGTCAAAGGTACGCGACCGCTAGACAAGGAGAGGTTGGAGGACTTAACGGGCTGCATTAGATGACGGAAATTGCAGCCGCGCAGCTTACAATCATGAGGGCTGTTTTACAGAGAGGCCAGGCCATTGCACCGGGAGACAATCCCCTACTCTTACGAAGAGTGCAATGGGTTCTTTATCGTCTACCTGATGTAAACTTCCCGTGTTATAGGTCACGACAACCAACCCAAAGAAGAGTAAGATCGCCATTTCCTATCCTGGTGCCATGCTCAACATCATGGTTAAGGTAAAGAAACCTCATCGCAACCGACTTCTTCGGTTGGTTGGACTCTACACAATCCCTTCGTAAATATTGAGCGAGGTCGTCGATCGCCGTTTCAGCAGAAGTCATTCCCCCTCTCAAATTAGCTACGCTGACCTTCACCTTGCTTACTTTTCGTTACAATGCTGTAGTTCTCTTAGAAGCTCGTCGTATTTGTCCGAAACATAGGCGTAACAAGTCGCCAAAATGGCAAATGCGAATATAGTATCAGGGGCAGATTTAGGGGGCGAGGACCGAGAGGGCCGCACCCCTTTTTCGTGAGAGTTTCCCATACATTTTCTGTACTTGCTGAAGGGAATTTGAAATTTTTGGTCCCTATTTTTTCACTATCTGCCTCCCCCTCGCCTCCCTCCCCCTTCTGAAATCCCTGGATCTGCCCCTGAGTATGTAGCTGCTTATGCACTTCTCCAGACTTTTGCGCTCAAGATGGTTTATTTCAGTTGCAGCTCTATTTGGCGGCCACTCTTGTTAACGACCGCGCTTTCCTTTTCCCGAGGTGGTCCCTTACGAGAGCTTCCATTGTAGTTGTGCATGCAGTGTTTCATACCCCAGGGTTCGAACGCGTCCTGGAATATCCTGGATTTTCATTTCCTTCCTGGAAAGTCCTGGAATTTTAAGGAAAATCCTGGAAAACTCCTGAAAAAATGTTTCAACTCAAATGTGGTTGAATGAGTCAGTTTCGTGAATCTGATTTTGGGCTACAAATTATGACATCCTCCAGAATTTTCATGTTTTTGGGGAGGTGGAGGGGGCATTTCTAGCCAATAAAAACTCCTGAAAAAAATAACTCAAAACTTCCTGGAAAATACTGGATTTTTGTCATCGAGAAAACGTACGAACTCTGATACCAGATCGTTCTTTCGATCCTCAGATTTACTTTACCAACGACCAGTACCATGAACTGAGTGACTCCAACAACTTGACGTACGACATCAGAGCAGAAAATTCCATCTTCTTCGAGGTGAGTGTCCCTAGCCATAATAACCAAGATTGTTTCTCCAGTATTAGATCAGTTGGCATGCATTTCACAATCGTAACTTATTTTCAAGGTGGACGGACCGTACAGAGCCATGATACTGCCGGCCTCAAAAGAAGAAGGCAAAAAGCTGAAGAAAAGGCAAGTGTTGTTGTTGGTGGTGTTGGTGTTTCAAGGCGGACGGACCGTACAGCGCCGTGATATACAACACTGTGTTGGTGTTGGTGGCGATCTTAGTTGCGATTTGAGGTGCGATTTTTGCGGCGATCGTCGACGTCATATCGCGCGGTGTGAACGGCCAGCGATTTGGCTCTGCGATATTTGTCAGTTTGTTGGCGATCTGAAGAAATTATCGCACCCGCATCGCAGTTGAACATGTTCAAAACACCTGCGACGACGAGGCGACATCGCAAGTGAAATCGCCATAAGATCGCCGGCCGTTCACACCGCGCGATATGCTATCGCCATGGGATCGCCACAGAAATCGCTCCCCAAACCGCAGCTAAAATCGCACCGTGTGAACCGGCCTTAATGCTTAGTTTCATCTCACAGGTACGCTGTATTTAATGAAGATGGTTCACTGGCAGAGCTGAAAGGTTTTGAAGTCAAGCGCAGAGGAGAGCTTCAACTAATCAAGAACTTCCAATCATCCGTGTTTGAGCAATTCTTACAAGGGAAAACCCTCGACGAGGTGTACAACGCGGTCGCTAAAGTAGCAAATTTCTGGCTGGATGTCCTGTATAGCAAGGTATGGTTTTTTGGACAGGGTTCTGTTATGTACATCATTGCTAACTTAATATGGCTGGGTCTCATATGTAAATGGCCAGGCGAGCCTGTGGCCGCGTAGTACAAATACAGAAATGGAATTAACCTTATGTGTAAGCTTTTAAAAAAGACAAGAAATATCCTATGTGTGCTTCTAAGCGGAGAAAGAGAAAACTCAAACTCACGACCTCCGGAATTGTACGTCCGTTAGGCTACCAGCTGAGCTATCCAGGTCAGACTGGGAGCAGTTAGGGGTTTATTAGTGCAGGAATATCGTGCAGAAAAAGTAGTAACTTGTTCATTTTGATGGAAAAAGCATGAAACTTGGCAGAATGATAGAGCGTCCCATGCTAAGCAATTCTGGATGTAGACCCACCCTCGATAACGTATACTTCCAGTTTTATAGCAGTGGAATTAATTATCCTTTAAACAAATAAATAACGTGTTGCCTTTTGAGTGCAAACACGAAATTTTGTATCGTGACAGAGTATGCAATACCTTACAATTCTACAATACTTGACACCCCCCTGATCATGTACTTCCAGTGTACCAAGATGGGATTCATTATCACATAAAATCGGTAACAAAGGGCGTTGCCTTCAAGAAACACGCATGGGAATTCACGTGAAAGTGTACCATGGTACAATGGGAAAATTCGCATGTAGACCCACGCCCGAACTCATGCACTTCCACTTTTATCGAAATGGAATAAATAGTTATCCTTTAAACTATAAGAAAATGACGCTGGTCTTTTGAGTTCAAACACGAAAGTTTGTATCGTGACAGAGTATTCAATACCCTACAATTCTAAAATACTCGACACCCCCTGATCATGTACTTCCAGTGTACCAAGATGGGATTCATTATCACATAAAATCAGTAACAAAGGGCGTTGCTTTCAAGATTCACACAAGGAGATTCACGTGAAAATCGACCATGGTACAATGGGCAAATTTGCATGTAGACCCACGCCCGAACTCATGCACTTCCAGTTTTATCGAAGTGGAATCAATTAGTCTTAAAAGTGGTGTCAGTTCTTTCGAAGAGCTTACAGTATCATGGGGATGGAACAAAATCACGGCATGATTGCAGCACAAAAATAGCAACATATAGAAACGCATTATATTTTTGTAACAACGCTTGACCAAATAGACATGGTAAGCTGGTAAGCTCCATGGAGCGAATGGGTAATCCTTTCATGGTTTTCAGCAACGATTTGATAGTCCTCGGGCATGAGGGGCACTGCCAGTGATGAAACTGTCTCTACTTTAAGAAATATAAATCGACTGGGAAAGATGCATATGAAAACTTCATTAATAGTCGCATTAACAAGAAAGAGAAGTCTTTGTTTGACCCGATAAAGTGGAGTCTATTTGGTCAAGCGTTGTTGCAAAAATATGATGCGTCTCTATATGTTACTATTTTTGTGCTGCAATCATGCTGTGATTTATTCCATCCCCTGATACTGTGGTAAGTATATGACTGGGGGTCTTGATCATGAATAGCAAAACATACAATAATGCATAATGCATGCAATAATACAGAATTTCACCCTGACACGAAAGCCTAACACCACTTCGATAAAACTGAGTCAGGGCGTGGGTCTACATGCAAAATTGCCCATTGCACCGTGTATCTTGAAGGCAATGCCCTCTTACTGATTTTATGTTATAATTAAAATCCATATTGGTACACTGTAAGTACATCATCAGGGGGTGTTACGTATTGTAGAGTTGTAAGGTATTTTAATACTCTGACACGATACAAAATACCGTGTTCGAAGAGAAAAGGCACACGACAGTTTGTTAAGTTTAAAGAATAATTAATTCCACTTCGATAAAACTTGAAGTGCATGAGTTAAGGCGTGGGTCTACATGCGAATTTGCTCATTGCGCCATGGTCTATTTTTACACGAATGTACATGCGTGTATCTTGAAGGCTGATTACTGCTACTCGTTTTATGTTTCAATGAATTCCATCTTGGAACTCTGGAAGTACATGATCAGGGGGGTGTTACGTATTGTAGAATTGTAGGGTATTGAATATTCTGTTATGATGCAAAATTCCGTGACTGAACACAAAAGGTAACACGCCATTTTATTAGTTTAAATGATAAATAATTCCACTGCTAGAAAACTGGAAGTATACGTTATCGAGGGTGGGTCTACATCCAGAATTACTCGGCATGGGACGCTCTTTCACCCTGCCAGGTTCCATGCTTTTTCCATCAAAATGAACAATTTTTCACCAAATTCCTGCTATTTTGGATTCCACTATATTGGATTCAGTGGCCTATTCAGACAGAGGTATGTTATTATGATGCAAAATTTAGGCAAAATATCTAACCTAACAAAGTCTGTCAACATTGGTGTTGTTAAATGATGACTCCCTAGGCAACGCTCGAAATTGCGCCAATTACAGTGGTTGGCACCTCTTCAACGTAATCACGTGCTATTCCTTGAATTCCTTCCACAGGCCCAAAACATGCCAGACAGCGAACTCTTCGACTTGATCTGTGAAAACAGAAGCATGTCCAAGACACTCGAGGAATATGGCGAACAGAAATCCACCTCTATCAGTACAGCCAAGCGCCTGGCCGAGTTCCTGGGCGACCAAATGGTCAAGGACAAAGGGCTCAGTTGTAAGTTCATCATTTCCAGGAAACCGGAGGGTTCTCCGGTCACGGAAAGGGCCATACCATTGGCGATATTCCAGACAGAAGATGGTGTCAAGAAGCATTATTTACGGCGATGGCTCAAGGATAACTCACTGGTGTCTTTTGACATCCGGAATATCCTGGACTGGGAGTACTATATCGAGAGACTGAACAGCGCTATACAGAAGATCATCACCATTCCCGCGGCACTCCAAGGGGTACGTGTGCTCATCCACGAAGGGGTCCGTCTTCCCCTCCCCTCCCCTAGAGCGGGTTTCAGATGAGTGTCGATTCTCATTGGTCGTTGATTTCTATCAACCAATCATATTTTGAATTAAACGCAGATAGTAATCACGTGCTAGTGATTGTACTTGCCTTGGCTTACAAAGAAACCAGTCACGTGTTTTATTTGGCTTCTGATTGGCTGATGAGGAAGCTACTTAGCAGCAACTTTCAGTGATGTTTTAGCTATAGGGAAGTTCAGGGAAGTTTTCATTTGCTGCTAAAATTTAGCTGACAAGTTGTTTTGTTAACTTATTGTGAATTTTAAGCCTTGTAACAGGTTTGTAAATAGGTATGTCTGCGCGATTTCTCTACTTTTTCGAACATTAAGAGGAATCTTCTTGTCTGCTATCGGCAATTCCGCTGACATCACAACTTGAGACAAGTGACTACTGCTGCATTTGTTTTTGCATACAAGGTCCGTAAATATAGGCAAGTGGTTACTCTGTTTGTTTTTGTGTACCAGGTGAGTAACCCTGTCCCGAGGTGCGCCCATCCTCCCTGGCTTCACAAGCGACTCCTGGAGAAGAACGACGTGTTCAAGCAACAGCGCATCAGCGAGATGTTCTCAAAACTACCTCCAAAGGTACGAAGACCCCAATGCCGGACATCGTATATTCAACACATGGTTTGAGGTGTAGTATCGTTAGGCATGATTCGCAAAGCTCAAGCTGTTAGCAAGATTTTACTAGGAATGTTGAAAGCACAATTCGAGAGTTTCCACCTCTTTTAGAGTTACTTCTTTTGTTATTTAAGGCAAAAAAATAAAAGTATTTCGACCGAATAGCGACAATATTCAGTCAGACTACGTTTCCCATTTCTGTAGAACGTGGAAATTGTACCAACAACCACAAAATAACAGTAACACCTCCTGATGTGTTCCGTATAGAATTCGACTCTATATGAACTTTACTGTCTGTCCTCGTCGATCTGTATGCATACAACTTATATTCACTACTTTTCTCTAGCCTAAAGAAGATCCCACCACAGGGAGCCCACGCACCGGTAAAGTCACTGACATTGAGGACATGACTAGCGGCGCAAAGGCTCCTGGGAGTTTCCTTCGACCGGTCGCCACCAAACGAAAACGAGGCTATGATGACAATGACAGCATCAGTAAACAGGCTTCCCAACACCAGACAGATCTGAATAAGTCTTGGCGGGAGGTGCTTGGGGAACCACCAAAATGGGGGCCCTCTCAGGTAAGCACGCTTTTTTTACGTCATTACCTTGTGCATTGGGCCCAAGCTATGATGTCCCTCTGGGTCAGATCTAGTGTCGCGCACAGCCCGTCCTTTTTGTCGGTCACGATTAAGCGTTGCGTTGACCAGGTATTTTAGAATTCAGGGTGATCTTATATAATTAAAATAGAAGCTTCTTTCACTTTTGAACCGTGCAAAACTGAAAGTCGTTATAATATCGTTTAGAAATATTGATCGACAACAATCGCAGACAATCGAAAACAAGGTTAAATAAACTAAGAGATAAGAGAAAATTCCAGTTTGGGTTGGTTACCAGCTTGTTACCAACTAGCCGTTAGTCCATGTACGAGTCCCTCGATATTCTGAAAGTTAAATAAGGCATGTAAGAAAGGGGTTATCAAGGAAATGTCTGTGGTGTACAGTCCAGAAAAAGGCAGTACTGCGTGTGATGAAGCCAATGGTCGTCCAACAGGATGAGGACCTTACTTCGCAGCTAGGCGTCACTGCTCACGAGTCAAATACCTCAAACTCAGTCCCGAGTGTTACGTGTTTTATCTCGTCTTGTAGGCCGACAAGGAGAACTGGGTGGCTTTCCAAAAAAGGAAATGGGCACACCAGGCGCGGCAGAGAGAGGAGCGAAAGCGCCTGCGTAAAACGGCTAGTGATATGGGCATGAGCTTGTCTGTGGGGGGAGGAGCAAGTACGGGCTTGTCATCATTTATCAGGCAGAAGACGCGGACATTATTGGACACACCTTGGCAAATTGTACAGGTATTGGTCCAACGTTGATATGTGATTGGAATACTGCCATCCCTACAATGAAGTTGGCAGTTTCGATTTAAGCAATTGAATGTAACTAAAGAATCAAGCATTTCAGTAAATCGATTTATTTGGGGTACCGAATGATTGCTTTCCAGATTGCGGAGACAGGTAACCCTGGGGTGTACAGGGCGTGGTCGCTGATAGGGTCAGACCTTCACGCCGTCAAAGTCAACATGCCGCGCATACTGTACATCAATAGCAGAATTCCACGGGAAGGGGACGGAACTGGTGAGTGGAAATATCTAAGGACAAACAACAAATAAACGAACAAACAAATATTCGTGCATGTAGCAACATGAAGTTCAATCGATTATGTCCGACATTTTGCGGAGATCCCATGCGCGCCAAGATGCGCGCAAGGGGGGCACCATCGTTTTAGAATATGGCATTCCTGTTATTTTTAGGAATTGTAGGTTTTCTTCAGGCCACTGGCCATTCATCGTGGGTTTTTCGTTTGCCGAATTCCCATAAGTCATCTCCAAAATGAAAATGCTTGTCTTTTTACATTCACGGTCGATGATGGCCTTGATTGTTACATTTCATACCGGTACATTGTTGTCTTCACCGATTATTTTCCTAGGTTGGCGGAAGGTTTCTCGAACTCTCCCCAGATCCCACGCGGCTATTAACCTTTACGAATACTCAGTACCCGAAGCCATGTTCACCGAACACTCCAGGTATAGAGACATCAACCCTATTTACACTAACAAATCAATCAGTAAGGCCCTCGAGAGATCCCTCCTTATAAGAAAGAAGTAGTATCTCTCCAAGAAGTAGTATCTCTCCATGGGGAATGTTCTAGGTAGACCTTATCGAGCAGGCTGACTCACAGGAAAATGATATCTCTCTTCCCCAGGAGTACGTACTGCTGTATACGTACTGCTGCATTGGACTAGCGATATGTTTCCGCCAACCGCATATGTGTCGTTATCGGTTTCGAGGAGAAGAAACAAAGTCAACCTTTACAACCGTTACTATACATTTTTGTCGTACAGTGAATAGTAAAAATCCGTAGATTCCCCCTCGTTAAAGGCCCATCACCAACCGGGAGCCTTTGCGCCCCGTTTTCTTTTGTTTTCAAATTGATCCATTGTTTTTCGGGTGCTCTGATTGGCTAAGAGCCCGAAAAGGCTGTCGGTTGGTGATGGGCCTTTAAAGAGCTAGTCTGTTTTTCTTCTTACACAGCGCACTCGCCACTGATCTCTCTTCGCCTGATATCGAAGGCATCTACGAATCACAGGTGAAATAATCATTATTTTATCCTCAGTAGCCATCGCGTCTTAATAACGCTGTACGTTAAACCTTCTGGTTTTCTTTGTTCCACTCAGGTGCCGTTACTCACGCGCGCGCTCATCAAGCTCGGCTGTGTTTGCTCTGTTAACAAGATCTTCGCCAAGATTTGTCGCGGCAAGGTAAGTCTACTCATTAACAATTGTTGTCCCGAAGTCTCCGTTGCCATTTCTTTGATCTTGTGATGTTTGATATTTCCAGGATGTTGACTCTTTCGAGTTAGACCAGCTGGATTTCAGAACGCTCGCCGAGTGCTCATATCTCGACAATTTCAACATGAAAACAATCTACCTCTACCACAGTTACATGTAAGTAACACACCCCAAAATGATTGTAACTTGCTCTACTGATTCCAGAGTCCTCTACGGCACATCCCCAAATCCCCCTTCCCCGCTGGCAGCCGTGAAACGCGATGGATCATTGGCATGTTAATGAGGAATTATTGTCTTTTTCCTAACATCTGCAAGCTCTACGTGGATAAAGACATTAAACCGCATTCAACGTCTGTCTAAACCAATGCACCAACGATTTAAAAACGGAAAGATGGAAATCTTAAAGCCTGAGGCTCATCATTCTTTTTACTAACACGACATACATCCATACATTCCTTGGGATAGTTCTGTTAGACCCTACGTCTGGGCAGTTGACCAAACCTTCAAGATTTTGTATTCGCCTTTGTCACACGGACGCCATCTTGGATTTCCTAATACAGCCAAGCATGCATGAAAGCGAGGCCAAGCGTATGAGCTGCTGCACGCATAGTCATTTCTGTAAGAGACAAAAATGGCTGCTGTGTGACAAAGGCGAATTGAGTAGAATTTGATGTGGACGATCGGAGGTGGTGTACGTGATGTACTCGTGAAGCCAAAACTCCAGTTTTTGTTGGTTACTAACTAATTGCAGTTTGAAGCAGATTTGATTATTTCTCTTTCGTAGTGAAAACAAGGCCATGATCGGTGTGTTTATCCCTGGCTCAAGAAAGGTAAATGCGTTATAACTCAGTAATGATGATGACGATGACGGCGTCGATGATGCTCCTGGCAATTGATGATGCTTTTGAAGAGGGCCTCAATAACGATGATGACAATATTCTTATCGTGTTTTTAGGCCTCCGTGTTTGTCATCGACACAGTTCGCAACAATCAGATGCCGAATCTATCTCCCCTCTATAATGCGGAGAGAGCTGCTAGGTACGTGAAACTGTTGCCCAAATAACCAACAGACTGACCTGTCCAATCGGGACACTAACACGTAATGATGGTTAATAATCATGTTCTTGATAGAGGTAGTCAGATCAGCGCGCGCAGGGCTCGAAATTAAGAAATAATCATAGTCGTAATTTTACGCCTTGTAGAGCAAAGAAAGCTGAAGAAGAGGAAGAGTCGTTTTCACTCCCGCTAGACAACCACACGTTTGAAGTACGGGTGGACACGAACGCGCGCCAGGTGAGTCAGTGAATATAACAATATAATTGATCGAAGCGCGCTGGTTTTGATGGACTTTTGATTTGGTATCCATTAGGCCTGGCGTGGAGTACAAAGACTTCTAGTTGGCTACAAGGAAGAGAAGAAAGGACCAACCATGATCTTGGTGCAGTCTGCTTGGGGTAACGTGTTGTTGTTGTTGTTGCTGTTGCTGCTGCTACTGATTTTCTTGCTATACCGTGCTGATACTGTTGTTCGTACCATTAGAATAACGAGAAAACTAATTTATCAGTTGTGGGAATCTAACGTTGATCGATTTGTTGCCATATAACAAACGTAACAAAAAAATATTACTAAACCTGTTCCGTTTGCAGATCTTAGCCATCTTACCTCTTCTGCGCCTGCGCTGAACGATTTCCCGCTGGTTCCTCTCCCCTACAGTGACAGGTAAGTAACAAGAGGGGTCATTATTCACACACACAATTTGATGAAAGACGAAATGATGCTCAAACAATGTTGTTATCATTGGCGTCCAAAACGGTAACGTAAAGCTCCCTTCTGGAGGTTGATCCTCCTGTGAGGAGTAAATAAAAAGATATGCGTGACTTTGTAACTCTCATCCACTATCACTCGCCGTTTGACTGCTACAAAGAGAGTCCACGGTAGTGGTTGATAGGGTAAATTTCGTATGACTGTGAAAAGTGAGGCGACACGGCGCGGCACGGAACCTGGCCTGCTGTAGATACGGAAAGAAATCACGTAGTCGCGTCACGGTCGCGGCGCGGCGCGGCACAACTTTGCCGCGGAACTTTTCGCATTCATACGAAATCTGCTCTAGCTGTGGCACCGCAAACAACCTTGCATCGTACCCAGGCGTCTCTACTTAGCGGAAGAGGCAGCTATCGACGAGAAAGGCGCTATCGATGAGCGAGCAATCCATCATTCCCCTGCGCACTTCGCTCGCTACTAATTTCGCTCGGCCCGAAATCCGCAGGAACGCGTCTTGGTACGAGGCAGGCCAACAACTATTATTAACTATGATGACCGTTTTGCCGTTACTATGATGATGTCTCTATCTTACATCTCCTGTTTGTTGATAGTGATGCACAGTACAATGTACTGGACTGGCAAAGACACGCCTCTCGCCGAATGATTCGTCACTACTTAGAGGTCGACATTTATTTCCAGGTAAAGAAATTGTCCAGCAAAATCTAAGCAGATTTTAGTCGTTATTTTATGCCTAAGTGAAAAAAGTTATCGGGCGCAATTTAGTTTCAGCTTTAGTTAAGGGAGATCACTGAACGCTAAACCAGCTCACATTTTCATGAAACTCGCTTTATTCTTAGTTTTCTCGCACAACTACTTTCGATCGCACAACTAACACTAAGCAACCACAAACATCACTCAGAGGTTTTGCAAAAACTACCGGGTTGCTTAGTTGTTTGATTCAGGGAACGCTTTGAAGACGGAGTTCGCAGAACTATGAACCATTAGATGTCTAATGATTCTACTGTAAACGGTTGACCATGTTGCCTTCGATTGCAGGCTCAGTTGGAGCATGCGCGCTACTTCCACGTGCCGGTTGGTAACGTCAGTGTTGACCCCACGCTGTTTGCCGCTGACCTGTTTTACGCACGTCATCTCCAGAAGCACAGTCACATCCTGTGGATGTCGCCAACAGACCGGCCCGACCTGGGAGGGAAAGAAGAGGATGACAACAGGTGGGAATTGTCGCAAGTAAAATGATCAAATGATCTTCTGAGATTGCCGTTTCAAGGCTGAAAATTGCGACCACTGGGGGACCACAAATCAGGGCTGGGCGACTAAAAATTTGGACTTAAGCGCCAGCTGGTGTTCAGATATTTTGGTACTCTTTTCAAGCTTGATGACACCTGGCGACCAAACGTTATTTTCAGGCGATCAGTTGTTTGCACTTGGTCGCTAGCTGGCGACTAAGAAAATGTAATTTCCAGCCCTGCGTTTTGCGTTACTCTATGGAAAACGGCAAAAGACGTATTTCATGTAGAAAAAAGCGCATTATACCACTAATGCTTACACTGTTAAACTTGTCAGTCAAGAGCACGGGTAGCCTATTTTGGGACGTGCGTTTTCTTTTCAAGTCTAGGGATAATTTAAGGTGGGGGAGGAGGATTGTTTTACTGTAATGCTATGCTTAGTTGCGTTTTGTGCATTCGAGGTCTTATAACACCAGCCAGTTTGTTGTTGACCGCTAACGAGTTCTGTATCAAATGTGCCCAATTCGCTGCTCATTGTTAAAACCATTGACCACGTATCGAAGGTAAAAGGGGGCTACTTTAGTTCATACTGTACTACTTCCAATTTCGTTGTAAATAAGCCAGTTTGAACATTCCTAGCGCTCTGTATTGTAGGTTGGGTCTGATGACGGACGAGGTAGAGACGGTAGAGTTCAACAGTGCCGGGTGTTACCCTACCGTGTGTGTAGAACTCACGATTGACGGGCTTGCCGTCAACACCATCCTGCAGGTATTTAGAGCTTACACTTCATGGCCCGCGGAGCTCACTTTGAGGTGGGGGGGGGGGGGGGGGTTTGTAAGAAAGAGCGTATCACCTAAATGGGGGTCTGACTAATAGAAAATGTATGGAAATTTGTGAAAATGTAAGGGGCTTTAGTCCCCCCCCCCCCAACCCCTCCACGGGCCGTTACCCTTGCCTCTGTTACCCCGATCACGGGGGCTCTGCCTGTGTATTGTTCACGAGTTGCGTCACAAAGCGTCTTTTGTTTAGTAGAACGAATCGTGATGAAAAAATAACTGAACACAATGGTGTTCTCTGGGAATGTTTCTTACACGGAGGTATACCCATCACGGGACACACCCACACACGTCCTTTAACCAGCGTCAAAGGCTCACTGTGGTCCTGTGATACAACCCACAGTGCTCCGTCCTTTCGAATCCTTGCCCGTATAACCATCAGGGCTAATGGCCTGCTAATATCCATTCATGTTTGTTTACATGGCCGTCAGCTCAAAGCGCCAATATATAAACTACATCAAGTCTCCCAACTAGCTTGAAATCGATAATCATCTCTTCCCTTTCTAAAACGCCTTTCTAGTCTGCTCATATCAACGACTTCGAAGGAGGTGCAGGTACAGGGATCAGTTTTGACCACTTGCCACAGGTACGGATTAAAATATTCCATATTCCATGTATCCATGCTGCTGATATCTCATGGCTGTTGTTTTCTTATTTGCCATGTTATATTCCCCAGGCGTCACTGGAGGAGCTTGTTCAGGGGGGGCCTGGTGCCGCCGCCTCACTCTCCACGTATGACGAGGCTGCGCTCTGCTCCAACGCGTTCAGGTACAACTTTGCATAATTAGTAAGTTACCAGAGCCACCAAGACCCGGTGTTTTCCTATTTCTTTTATCTTCAAAGTGCCAAGTTTTACATCCCTAAAAAGTGCTCCATAGAACATCATTCTTAACATGATCATCGACGTCACCATTTTCCTCATCACCAAGATCACAGAATTGTGGCTCGATTTACACGCTGCAATTTTAAGTGAAAATATGAAGGAGACAATATTTTATAGTTTATGGCAAACATTGCAGTGCAATTGAAAATGGCAATTTAAATCTGCCAAGCTCCACATAACTTTGCCAGGGAAGTTTAAAAACGTTGTATCAACTCGTCCACTTCTAGAATCCTGAAGGGTATGGTCCACAGTTGGTTGCACGAGGTGTCCGCTTATCAGAACCAGTACGCAGACGCACAACTGATGCACTTTTACAGGTAACGCAATGACTCGAGTAACGCCATGACTCAAGTAACGCAGTACTCCAGTGTGACATTATTGAAGCGCCAAATGCACTTTTGAAGATGCACTTTTACAGATAACGCAATACCCTTGTGTGACAATGGCAACGTAGTACCTTTTGGCGTCCCTCCATAACGCAACGCCATCGTGACACCTCCCTCCGGTTGCATTAATTGGAGTAAAGTCTTGCGAAACTCGAATCAGCAAAAGATTGTTTTTTAGCGAATTTCGTTGCCAAGTTGAAACCATGGAACATTAGTGTTCCTCAAGTGCTGTACTCTGTCGCACTAGGAGACAGTTGGAGTTAGGAATTGTCATTCTATTAGAACGGTTTTCAAATGACTGTGTGAAACCAATCGCAAACTCTTTAAGTACCCCGCCCTACAAGTGGAATTCTGAATAAAACCTATAGGAGTAATTACAAAGTAATTGTGAATTACTCAGGACAGTCATCTGAACTCCTATCTATACTGATCCCATTTCGTTGCTGTCCAGGTGGCTTTCCTCGCCCTCGGCGTTACTGTACGACCCCGCACTGTGTAGAATGGTGCAGAGAATGATGAAGAAACTCTTTCTCCAGGTAAACTATTTCTCCATATTTACTCGTGTTTTAAGGTAATGGGCGTGGCATTAATCTGTCCCACAGACAGGCGTAAACTATGCTCCCCTGTTCTTTAGTAATCGGCACCTGCATATGACGGGCAGGTAGGTGGGTAACTATAATTATACTCGCATTTTAAGAGTAGCTTGGTGGAGCTACATTTGTCGAGTGTATGTTAGTAGATATCAATGTGTGTTAAGTGTGAGACCTGCACTGATGTTCTCCCTGGTAGATTTCGCTGTCACAATTCTTTCTGACGGACAGCAGAAGTAGAGTTCAGAGTTATAAAGGTCGTCTACCCTATCAGTAAACTATTATTTTTGTTTGCACTTATAGCTTGTTGGAGAGTTCAAGCGTCTTGGTTCCACCATTGTTTTCGCCAGTTTTGGAACGATTATCATTTGTACGAAGAAACGAAGGTAACCCTTGTTCACCGTATATTTTTATACTCTTACTTAAAAATGACTTTCCTCGATACAGTACTTGCACGGAATAGAAGGTCAGCTTCATCAGGATCGGTCAACAAGGCAAACGGTCTTTGTGGTAGGTTTTGTACTGGAGCAATCACTTGGGACCACCATTGTGAATGACATTGATCGATTCCCTTGTTGAAGGAGCTTGTTGCGCACGCGTACCTGGATGTCTATTCAACATTCCAACACAGGAAGCCCGAGCAGACCTATAAAGTTCGTATTTGCGAATCCGACGTTAAGGTTATGTTTAGTGTCATGTTTCGATGATCTGACATATTATGATATAACATATCTGTTGCCTACAGGGTGTCGGACGCTCTTGCGTATGTCGAGTTTATTCTGAAGAGCATCCAAGCCAAGGACTTGTTCCACAGTATCGACATCACACCCATGTCGTGCTGGGAGTACCTCATGTGGCTAGACAAGGTACATTTCACAAGTGATATATCAAACACGAGACAGGATTCCAAACACCAAGAAGTGGGTTGAAATGAAGAGGCAAAGCCGAGGTGTTTGGAAATCCTGATGAAAAACACTGTCGATTTGTCGAGAGAAGAAGGAATAAAGCCTAAAATATCTATGCAATTCAAGACAGCGTACCCAAATCTCCTTCACGCTTATACTTTGTTTAAAGCTTGATTATTTATTTATTAGTTTGAAGATTGTATTTATCGTTAGTTTGTAGAGTTCCGTTTTTTCTGTGAAACGTCCTCATCACATACGTCTTTGGACCAACATCCATTTTCTTTTAAAAGAAGTGAAAAAAGTTGCATGGTCAACGACAACAGCGCCCTCCGCTGGAACTCTTTAACGGCAACGGACCTCTTTTATCAGAGGATTCTGAGCCGTTGCATAAGTGGCACTATATTTACAAGAATGGATAAAGGTCTGCTTCTAACATCTTGGAAAACGGCGTAAGACCATTCAACCTTACGATAACTTTACTGTTCTTGGCAGGCAAATCACGGCGGCGTTAGGGGGAAACTTCCAAGTGACGAGGCAGAGAGTGTCGAGAAAGGAGGGGAGAGTGACGACGAGTTGCCGTGTACTCCAGAGGACAACAACAACGATGACGGAGAGGTATGTGTGGCCGTGACACAACGGTGTGGTGTGGCTGTAACACAATGGTGTGTTTGTTGTGGTCGCATCCTCTGCCCTTCCTTTACAATATGGCCACTTGATGCTGACTAGCCTGGCGCAGAATTATCCTTTTTTCAAGTTAAACGTGTCCTCATTCAATCATTTTGAGTTATCATATCAGCTCAAGATATGGAGAAACGAAGTGTGTTAGGTTACGTGACGACTAGGTGTAAATGACGACTAGTTGTAAATGTTTAGTCGTCGGAGCCAAAATTGTGCTCGCATTCAAGTCCTGACCAGGTTGGCTCTTCAGAGGTCTCTTTTCCTTAAACCCACAGCCAAGCGAAATACGATACAGTATTAAAACATGAAGAAAGCGTAACCATTCTCTATGCTTGATATGACGAGGACCCAGTTTATGTGGAGCGATTGTGGTATATTGAGATTGTGTGAAAGGATATATTGCGTGACTTAAGATTGTGTGACACAAGATTTCTATCTTCACATAGCCCCAGATTGAGATGAACTGGAACATCGTCAAGTACCTCCCGACCGGGGCGTCATGCCAGAATTTCTTCCAGGTTAGCAATTATTTCTACGTTTCCCGTCACCTCGTGGGGAAGGCTCTGGTGGTAGCCACTTGAAAGCCTTCGCTGATTGGCTGAAACGGCGCGCCAAACTAAAACTGTGCGCGTGAAGTCACCCCTCATTTCCAGTCAATCAGAGCGCCATTTGGCTCTTTCGCCGTGCGTTTCAGCTTTGAGTTTACGATTCTGTATGACTATTCACCGAATAATAATATTCACTGATGATTGTTGCAGATTGTGATTGCTGGTCACATCCACGCAATGTACAAGCGAGCACTGGAGGAGCGGCGTATCGTAGAGCCTGGGGCGACTCCCATCAGGCGCCGCGGGGGGAGTAGCCAATCCCAACGCGTGGCAGAGTCTTCGGCCACGCCCAGTCACGTGACGTTTGCTCAGGAACGGATCCAGAACGAGCTAACGCAGCAGCTTTTCTCGTGAGTAATCTACATTTGAAAGCCATCGCTGGCTGTAATATTCTTTTTTTCTGATTTAATCTAACGTTTGACCCCAAAGGGTGCTTCTTTGCTCTTTATAGGTGTTTCCCAAAAAGCTGATTTCTGCTTGCTCTCCTTGTCATAGGCCTCTATCTGTTTCTCGGAGCTGCATTTCTAATGTACCCTCCCTCTCTGGCAATCCTGTTTATTCTCTTTTGTTGCCTCTCTCCTACTAAATCATCTCTTTTACCCTCAGGATAACTCAAAAGATTCAACACACACTCTCAGGCGACCGATCATCTAACAAAGACCCGAGTTCCGAATTTCCGATACTCCCGGGCTCACACTTACCACTCAACAACCCTGCACTGGAGTTCGTCAACTACGTCTGTAAGGTGCGCAATGTTAGAAGTGGGGTAGGGAGCGATGGAGGACGTAGAATTTTGGGTGTCAAAAACGTGGGGACCGTGTTCATGAAGGAAAAAGGGGTAATGATAATCAGGCTGTCGGTGCAAGTAGTGATGATGTTGGGTACTAATGATGATGGTGAGTGTTGCTTTGCAATGATGATGGTGGGTGGTAATGATGCTGGTTAGCTGTAATGATAATGTTGGGTGGTCATGATGCTGGTTGGTTGTAATGATGATGTTGGGTGGTAATGATGGTGGTGGATGGTAACGATGATGGTGGGTGCTTATGATGCTGGTGGGTGGTAATGATGATGTTGGGTGGTAATTATAATGTTGGGTGGTCATGATGCTGGTTGGTTGTAATGATGATGTTGGGTGGTAATGATGCTGGTGGGTGGGATGTTGGTTGGTAATGATGTTGGTGGTTGGTAATGATGCTGGTGGCTGGCTGTAATGATAATGTTGGGTGGTCATGGTAATGGTGTCTGTAGTAACGATTATGACGATGATGATTGGTTAAGTAGCGCTCTGCCTAACAACTATAGCGAAAACAATAGGGCCGCGGAAACAGTGGTCGTCTAGTCATGCTCACATTCGATTTTCTCCAGAATCAATGAAATGCTAAGAAATATCCGGACGACCTATTCGGAAAGAATTCGATACTGCAAACGTAGTATTTCGCAACGAAATCGGTCAAAAAGTGAGCTCAATCAATCAGAAGTCCAGGATTTGTTGACTAGGCAAATTACGTTCTTTAGAAATTTAACAATTTAAAAATTCAAACAAAGCATAACTCACATCCCTGTAGCCGTTCACGCTATCGTTCTTAGACGGAGCGCTACTTAAACATGTGTGTGCCTCCAAATCTGCCTTGACCATTCCAGCGCTCTGGGTGGGTGGTAATGATGACGGTGTGTGGTCATGATGATGGTGGGTGGTAATGATGACGGTGGGTGGTCATGATGACGGTGGGTGGTAGTGATGACGGTGGGTGGTAATGATGATGGTGGGTGGTAATGATGATGGTGGGTGGTAATGATGATGGTGGGTGGTAATGATGATGGTGGGTGGTTGTAAAGAACCGACAACTTCCTTGAGATACTTCTAGTATTATTTGTTTATCTTATGATCTTTTGTGGTTTGTTAGTTTTTAGTCTTAGCCAAAAAAGTATTGATTTTGTGATTACTTTATAGCTTAGGAATTTACCGCCCTCACGTCCCGAGTCGGAATAACTATTGTGCATTTAGGTCTTTAGTCAGTAGTAATCGTGAATCCAAAGGAGAAAGGTTGGTAAAATCGTCTTGGCACCTATTGGTAACCCTTGGGCACAGTTCGGGACCGATATGTAAGTGATCTTTATTGTTAGTATCTAGTAGTCGTTTTTAGTAACTCGTTGTTTTGGTCACACATATTTAGTATATTTCATTACGCTCAATTACGCTTTTGGATCATTTGTTACGGAACTTGTTAAAATTGTTTCGACATTAGATGCATTAGTCTTAGTCATATTTCCATGTGAAGAACGCATCTATAAGCCTAGTTTTATCGTGATAATCGTTATTTGGAACACTTGATTCGGTTATGTTTAGCTATTAGTATGTTTGATCGTTGATAATTGATGCTTGTATATATTGCATGCTAGCCTAGCTTATTTGTATAGCTTTTACTTAGCTTTTAAGACTTTTTTTGTTATCATTTGATTTCAGTTTACAATTACGATACGAAACAGTACTACGCTGAGAACTATTAGTCCGAGAGTTGCGAATAAATCATTGTTAATCATAGCATTGGATTTCCCGTGGTTCGTTCGTGAGAGTCGTTCTGAAATCTAGGTGTTGTCATCGCTCGTATCAGTAAAATAGTCCCTAATCTTCACTGGCCTGTCGTGACCCGTCTTGACACTGCATTCGGTCTTGATTGTCATTGCAAGCCTTTACAGTGGTAATGATGGTGGTGGGTGGTAATGATGATGGTGGGTGGTAATGATGATGGTGGATAGTAATGATGACGGTGGGTGGTAATGATGACGGTGGGTGGTAATGCTGGTTGGCTGTAATGATGATGTTGGGTGGTCATGGTAATGGTGGGTGTAGAAACGATTATGACGATGATTATGTCGTGCATCTCCAAATCTGCCTTAACCATTCCAACGCTCTCCTGCTTGTTTTCCCTTTGCTGAAGGTCCTGTCCCTTGATGCCACGACACACAATCAAGTCAACAAGTTGAGGTATTTGCCTGACATTCCATTTTGCCAAGTCTAATGCAGCACGAAGTCGTCAATACATCTTTATATAATTGGTATTCAATAAAGCATATGTTGTTGTTTGTTTTATGTAACACAGGCGAGACTTGCTTAGACTCATCGGGATAGGGGAATTCTCGTTTGAGGCAACCTTTAGAGATCCCTGTCTCTCATTAGTCCTTCCAGAGGTAAGATGTTATGCTTTGGTAACTGTCAAGGAGGTAAAAGCTCCTTGTTATTGTTGACTCTTAATACCATAGTAATTTTCATCGTTACCATGACAACCATGTTAACCAAGACGCCTGGGATTCTGGATGCATGAACCCTACAATTGCATTGCCTCTTCTGAGTCTTCATCATGCTGTCGATTTTCTCCTTAGGTTATCTGCGAATACTGCAACTCTTGCCGGGACCTGGATTTATGCCGAGATCCCTGTATCGTACCGCCAGAAGCCGGCAAACAGTAAGTGTCCGTTCGGATAACGGATAATTCTCCTAAAATGCATTCCCACTAATTCCCACTAAGCGTGGAAAGGCACCGAAGACTAAAAAAACATATTTCTAATTGAGTCCTAAATACAAATCTCGATCGGTTGGCAGAAATGAGCGACTAATGAGAATGGAAAGTAAACGTAGATAATAAATGTTAATACTCGTGCGAAACCCGCTCTAATTGAGATACTGATCTCCATCCCAGAGCCACGTGCAAGTGTCCTAACTGCATGAGCGAGTATAACATGGAGGCTATCGAGCACCGGTTGGTAGCAGTCGTGAAGAAACGGTCCATGGCGTACGTCTTACAAGATCTCAAATGCACCAAGTGTCGCGGGGTGAGTCACTGCGCTAATCATGCGTTAAAATGCACATTACTTTAGCAATCTTAAAGAGCCTGTGTCAGCCGCCATTTTGACAACATAGCAACATACCAAGTAGGAGAAAGCATCCATTTCCATCGGATGATTTAGAGGATATAGAGATTTCTACTAGTAAATCGTCTTCTAATATCGAACGAAAACAACAACAAAGGAGTGGCTGACACGGGATCTTTAAAGGCCCATCACCAACCGGGAGCCTTTGTGGACTCTTAGCCAATCAGAGCACTTGGAAAACAATGGAACAATTTGAAAACAAAAGAAAACGGGGCGCAAAGGCTCCCGGTTGGTGATGGGAATTTAGGGCTGGTTTACACACGCAAGAGCAAACGCAAGGATATCAAACTCATACATTTCCCTTATGTGGTTTACACTTGAACCCAAGCGTAGACGCAAGCTCATGGAAAGAGGCTTTGCATTCTCTTGTGCTTGCGGTTACATCTAGTGTGAATCAAGCGAACGCAAGCAAATTAATTATGTTGATTTTAGACTCACACTTGCGTCGTGCACTTCAGTTTGTGTATAAACCAGCTCTTACAAAGAGCTCTAACATATCAAGCGTGCAAAATATATTATGAGGTGACAAAAAACATGGTTTGATTTCGGGTTTTTGGTTTCGCCAGTCAAACCATCAGCCCAATCTCGTACCCAGAGCCCGTCATCTTTTGGCCAGCGGCAAGATTCAGGGCTCTGGGGGAATCGATTTTTTTTAAACGCATATTCTGGGTTTCCGGTTTGAACGTTGTATGAAAGTTCGTTACGTTTCTGGCCTACCACCCATGCTCACAAATCGGATTCCAGAGTCCTGAATCTTGCCGCTGGCCAAAAGACGACGGGCTCTGGGTACGAGATTGACCATCTGGACCAATCAGGTCCTTGCTCTGTTTCGCCTAGTGCAGTCAACTGGGTTTTCGTCGCGACAAAAAGCCAGGGTGACTGCACTAGCCGAAATAGGGCAAGAAAAACCTGATTGGCTTAGATGGATTGACTGGCGGAACAAACAAACAAACAAATCCCAAGCAAAAACCGACGTTTTGAAAATGCGCAGCATGAAACAACACTAATAAACATACGAAATCTGCTCTAGTGTAACCTTTCAGGTGCTCATATAATGGCAAATACTGAGGTGTCCATTGACAATGATTGCACGACTAGCCTTTCACATTTCTACTGTAATGTCTTCTCAGATCAAGGAAACAAACATGTCACGGTACTGTAAATGCGCCGGGAACTTCACACATACCTCCTCTCTGGATGATTTCGCAGAAAAGATGAAAACATTCAGGAACATTGCAAGGTACGTGAAGTTGAATCCTGCGTCCGGTCGCTTCTTCTATAATTGTTGTTGATGTTGTTGCTGCTGCTGTTTGTCTTTTGGGTCAGATTCTGTTACAAAAACTATTGCATGAGGATTCAAAAATTGCTTTATTGTTCATTGTCCCAAAGAAAACAACGCAAAACTTGAACTTACCGAAGAAGGAAACGAGCAACCTCACTCGATGAACTGTCTTCCTTCGTTGCCTCTTACTCCTCTTGCACAGACACCATTTGCATTCCCTTATTCCCATTATTTTTGCCTTTTAAAACGTCAAGGCCACTCGTTTATCATTTATCTTCAAATATAATAAAAGCTTGACGGCTATCTAAAGATATTTCAGCACTTTTCCTGCAGTTTCGCTTCGTGAATGTTGCAATGTTGAGGTGCTGACGAGGCACTTTTTGCGAGACGTCGGTACTGAATCAGCGAGCCGTCTGTATTGATGGACAGCAGACACCAACCAAATGCACGCCTGCCCGTGTCCATTCCTAGAATAAGTTGTGGGATCTTCACCAATCACTAGACAGCAAGCAATTTGCTCTCATTGTCTCTGTTCTGTCACGTCGTTTCTTTTGTTATAGGATAAACAATAGAACGAAGCTACATGGCATAACATGGCATATGTAGGTTCGTTCTACCGTGAAGCCTATGAATTATTCATCAGGTCCTTCTGAGCCATCTCTTTTAGACATGGCCCTCTTTTACATGAGCGAGAAAAGGACGCTCGCCTCATTTTTCGCGCGCCTAAAACTTGCTCATCTACTTTCTCGCCGCATTCTCCTCTGTTTCTGGTTTTCTTTTTCCTGAAAACACGGGAACGCCTGCCACGCAGGCTAACTATGAGAAATATATCATTTCATTATTTTATCAATTCGAGATTTCTATTTCCTTTCAGACATTACAGTATGTCCTTGCTACAAGAAACAGTCGAGTGGATTATGAACAGGAATCCGCACATGGCGAGATATTTGTAGAGATCAGACTTGAAACGAATGGTTGTAAAAAGAATCAGAGTTAGCTTCAAGAAAAACGCGAAAACTTTCAAGTGAAACATGGTCAAATCGCAAGGCCGTTAATCGCTTAAATATATCTCTTTCTCGTACGCATGTAACTGTTTTATTTCCATGTTGACTTGCGAATCGTAAAACAGAATCAAATAAAATTTATATGTACATTCTTGTATTTAGAGCTGATCTCTTCTCTTTAGATTTTTGCTATAATTCATTTAGTAAGTCTAGACGCCACTATCTTGTTGCCGTTGCAAATATATTTATACATCACGTAAAGCAGCGATGTAGTCTTAGCGCAAGCTAGATACGCAGAATTGTAAATGTTTTATCCTTTACCCGTCTCGCACTCAAGAACTCCCCGGCTCGTTACTTTGCGGGGGAGGCTCTGGTGACAACCATTTGAGAGTCTTTGCTGATTGGCTGATTTGAATGTTAGGGTATGCGTTCCTCGACGGCACTATGAAACCATTTTTTCGAGGAGGCTGATTGGCTGAATTTGAACGTTGGAGCATGCGCTCAAAGGTCTTTCTCTCAACGGCTCTGTATTAAATCTCGCGCATGCGTCAGTGGCTGTCACCAGAGCCTCCCCCCGCGAGGGGGCGAGCCAATTAAATCCATGTTCATCTATTTCAGAAAAGGTTGCACCGTAACCTGGTAACTCTGTTGTCAGCCCGCGGTGCATCATGGGAGAAACTAAACAGAACGAAATTCCCGTGTTAACCCAGTGCAAATTCTTGCGAGCGATGTATTGTGGAATCATTAGGCATAAGCAGGGTGATAAGTATGGCTATTTATCCTTAAAATGATGATTCTGTTTTGGTATAGGTATTTGTTCTCATGACGCATCGCGGGCTATAACAGTCGTGACGATGCAATCTTTTCTGAAATAGCTTCATACACTACCGAGAGTGCGTGTCTTGCGCTAATTGGATGTTAAAGAAAAAACAGCCACCTTTCCGTGCGATGTTTCCACAATATCCCACTGCCTATAACCGCCGTGATAACCGCCTGTCATTCTTTCCTTTAGCCCCAGAGCTTTTCCACATCCCCTGTATCGATACGAACTCGCTATAATCGATCTCTCCGTCCTCATCCACATCTAAAGACTCGATCATCTTCTCGACTTCAAACTTAGTCAGCCCGACATCCGAGGTCCGGAGTCCTTCCACAAATTCGCGCACGCTCACTTGCATACTCTGGTCTTTATCCAGTCGGCGAAATAAGTCCACTACTCGCACGTGTTCGCGTGCCAGATAATTCCGTAGCAGTGTACCCGGATCTGGAGTATCGGCCCTTGGGCGGGGTTCAGGGCTGTTATCGGTGATAATGAGCACCTCTGGTTTAGAGCTCTTCAGGTCCTCAGATAGGGAGTAAAAGTCTTCTTTGACTAGCGCGCCAGTCAGATCCACTTTAACGAGTCTACACTCGGTACTTTGTAGCATGGCACTCAACAGCGCACACGCGCCTTTGCTCTGTAAATTATTCTTAGCCAGTAGTAGCGACTCGAGCGATGTATTACTGTAAAGAATTCGCGCGAACGCCAAAGCACCCGGGTCGCCGATGCGATTACTGCAGAGGTCTAACTCGCTAAGAGTTGAGTTCGAAGTTAAAGACTTTGAAAGCGCAATCGCGCCTTCTGTGGTCACTCCATTCCACGCTAGTTTCAATGTCTTTAGTTTCATGTTACCCGCGAGGCCGGTCGCCAGCCTCTGCGCTCCTGCAGCCTGAATGTGATTCCAACTCAAGTCAAGATAGTCAAGCGAATAACTCTCATCAATGAGTTGCCCCAGACACTCGCACGCCTTGTTAGAGAATTTGTTCCCACTGATGTCCAGGTAAGTGACGGTGGAATTCTCAAGTAGAGCGTTAGCTAAGAGTTCAGCCTCCTTGTCGGTGAGGTCATTATTTGCCATGCTAAGTTTTACAAGGGTATTGTTGATCTTCAAAGTCTCTGCGATTTCTATGGTTCCCCGACAACCTATTTGGTTCTCGGAGATGTCCAGCTCAGTGATAAAATAGTTCTCCCTCAGCATTTTCGCGACTGTTTCACCGCCTTCCTCACCGATGCCATTATCCCGGATGTTAAGGGAGGTAATGATCGTGTTGTACACCAAAGCGAGGCTCATCGCCTGCACACCGACAGGACCAAGCCCGTGATGCATCATGGTCATCTCGGGGTTAGTCATGTGACGTACGAAGTACGAGGCAGGCACGATGCCTAATTTGTCGCATGCCCGGATGTAGAGGGTCCGACCGGTCGCATCGTACGCTGCTTTAGGCTGTCGGAAAAGATGGGGGAAAATCATCTTAGCGCAAGTGCTCGCAGGCGTTGTAAAGTAGTTTTAGGTCGCGATCTTGTGGCGTATACTATACGAAGGCCGTTTGAAATTTTAGGAGCTTTTCTCGCGTTCAGGTAAAATGTGCTGAATATTCACCATTTCCACATCACTCATAATGCACTTTGCCCCCCAAAATTCGGCAGACAATATAGAGACAAGGGTCCTTGTCGAAAGCATAGTAAGCTAATAGTTTTGGGAGGAGTGCATTATGAGTGATTTGGAAATGGCGAATATACCTTTTTTGTAGAGTCTGAATTTTGATCTTTAATCTTATTTAAATAACTGCCTTATAATTGAAACTAATGAATGGCAATGATGGGGAGCGCGGTGCTCAGCTATCTGCTAGCGCCACCTTGAACGCGGCTAAATAGTCTGCATTAATTGCTGCTGATGGTATCAAAAATGGCCGCGGCAAAGCCGAGCATTACTCACCTCTTCACCTTCTAAGTCAGTGTCCCACCCCTCGTCCTCACTGTCACTCTCCGATAACAAATCGTGCGAGCTCGTCACTCCCGAGTTGTGCCCGAGGTGGCTCCGAAGGCCTCCGGCTGTGAGGACTCGTAAAGTCTTATCGACTCGCTCGATTGTGGCGGTGTGGTTATCGGGTATCCCGGCCATACTGTGGCACTCGTCAGTTTTACCTACTGGATAAAGCATATAAATGAAAAGATAAGTTACTAGAGAAGATTTCGTGTGACTGTGAAAAGTGCCGCAACACAGCACGGCATTGTCGCGGTCGAGGCACGGAACCTGGCCTGTTGTAGACACGGAATGAAGTCGCGTAGTCGCGGTACGGTCGCGGTACGGTCGCGGTACGGTCGCGGCGCGGCACAACTTTGTCGCGACATTCTTTTCACAGTCGTTACGAATTCCAAACATTTGTTTCGCGATGTGAATTTTCAAAATGCGGTTTGATTTTGTTTCTGTTCCTCCAGCAGGCGCGGATCCAGGGGGATTCATCGTCGGGTGCAAATGCACCCCCCTCTCCCAACGAACCGATTGTTTTGGGATCGGTTCGCTAAAGACTATTTGTCATTTCAGAGTGGTTCTTTTCTTTTATGTGACCCAATTCCCAATGTATACCAGTATATTTAATTCATGATGTGGCAACCACGATTTCGCCTCGTGGGAGGGCCACGGACAAAGAGAAGGATTGGTATAGATTCAGCCAGTCGACTGCACTTGGCGAAGGAAAAAGCACTTGATGGGCTTTAACTGAAACTGGCGGAACAGAAAAACCGAAAATCCCAAACCTGGGAGGGCCACGGACAACAGAGAAGGATTGGTATAGATTCCTCATACGTTGCACTTCATCAGCAAAAATGACCCCCCCCCCCCCCCTCTTAAATCCTGGATCCGCCACTGTCCAGTTAAACCATCTAAGCCATCAACTGCAATCGACTGGGTTTTCATCGCGACAGAAAGCCAGTCGACTGCACTAGGCGAAGGAAAAAGCACTTGATGGGCTTTAACTGGCGGAACAGAAAAAACAAAAATCCCAAACCTAAAGCGAAAAAGCGCAGCTCTAAACAACGACTTTAGGTGTAAAATATTCAACTGAGACGGACGGTCCAACTCCGTTGTGATTGCAAGAAGTAGAATCGAGTTCTACGTTGTGCAACGATTGCTGCAATACGGCACGTCGCAGAGGTAACAACGCGGAAGAGATTTGCATCTTCCATGTTAACAAAGGCAAGCCCCGATTTTTGGAGCGCCCGTGCTGTCCCTTATCACAAACAAAGCGACTTGTGTTTCTGACAGCACAGATGAAATTCAGTTGACAACACAATATGTAGTCCCTCGTCGCTGTCATGTTTACCGCTAAAAAGTAAACAAAGGCGATCGAATAAATTCCAAATCTAAACAAACCTAGTAACAAGAGTAAACAAGCAACCAGGGTCACTGCGAGTTTAATACCCAGTCATAATCACTAAGAAAGCCGCTTTAAAATATACTATTCAAAATTACAGAAGTTATGTCAATAGTTAGTTGGGAAACTTGTTTTTTGGACGATTGTAGAATTATAATAAATCTCAACAGCGAGTCTGCGCTAGGGAATTCCGATCCGATGCAAATAACAAAATTTAAAAATCCGGGGCAAATACACATTTACAACACTAACATACCTTTCTATGTGTTTTTGCAGTTTCTCGGCCAGTAAAGTTGGATAATGTATAAAGAATTCGCTCAGAGTGCAGATGTATTTGTGTTTTCGTGACCAGATGTCAAATTAGTATTCACTCACGATATGAGACACACTTTTATCCCGAAATCACAAAATTAACGCTTTGTTTTCTAACAAAACGTTGCTTTGAATCTTTAGAAATCGTAAATGAAGCGCCTTTAGAAAGGAAGAAAATCAAAAGCTCACGCTACTTTGTTATGCAAGAGAAACAAAATTCGGATCCGTGATCTGGGCAAGAAAGGTGAACTCCAACGAATGAACTCTATGTATAGTAGTGTAACAGCTCTTAAACGCTCGCTTGTTTAAAGGTTTCGAGGAAAACATAAGCGAATTGCCTTGACAACAAAATAAAAGTCCTTATATATTTGACTCTACAAGAAGCAATTGACACCCTTGCATTTAATTTCCACCGTCGTTAAATTGATTTCCTTTGTAAGCTAAGTGAAAATTACTTTGCTGGGTACTACGCGCATTTGGAAGTCGGTCGAGTACTTACATTAGAGTAAAGCGCCGCTTAACCATAAATCCAGGCCCATATTTTTTCTGTCTCGCGGTTTCATTGCTTCTCTTGTTGTCATTTTCGAGTTTTCATCTCATCTTGGAGAAGGAACGCTAAATCAAATACCATGCACTCAACAGAACCGGGAGATTGTAAATGTTGTAAATTAACTTTACACACTTAACGTGAATTAATGTTCAACGTTGCCACGGTAACAGGAAGTCCCGTATACTATCATGTCACCAGACAAGTTCCCCACCGTTTCTTAGCAGTACTGCAAGTAACGTGGAATACTATGCATGTAAGTTTTTCGATAAGCTAGTTTTTCAACAATTTTTAACCTAAAATCCCTACAAGATCTTGGAGGGCTCAATTTTGATGCGGCCCAAAGAAATATTTTGTTCTTTTTTGCGTTTACGGGTCGATATTTTACGGTGTGCAGAAGAAAAATGCTAGCAACGAGTAAAATGTCCGCCCGTATTACATGGAAAAAAAACATCTGAGTTGTTTATTATACGACGAACAAAAATATTTTATCTAGAAAACGCCATGTTCTGACTAGCAGACGATCGGGAAAGCCGGCCATTCCAAATCCGCACGCGAAACCCGTTTGCTACAGTGTAATACGGCTTTTCACCGTGTAATCACGACTTTTAGCATGTGGTATTAACACTCAATATGGTAAAATGACGTGACAGTCGTATAATCGTCGTATAATTCGGGTAAACAAATACTCTTTATTTATTCTCTTTATTTTCTTCCTCTTTATTTTTTTTTCTTATGTCAATAGAGCTTGTAAATATATACTAATTATATGACATTACTACCCGCCTCGATTAGCCTACTGCTATTGTGGGTAGTAATTTGTCTAATATGTTTTAAGAAAATAGTAATAAACTGAAACTGAAACTAAACTGAAACTACTCGTGTCATGATCTTATGAGTAAATATTATATTTATTGAGGACCAGCCCCACAAGCACTACACTGTAGGCTATCCACAGCCCAACTAAATAACATTCATATCAACTCTCACAGCAATCTCAATACAAATAACAAAAGCTATCACAGCTTTTAAGTATTAAAATAGTTCAGATGTTATCACAGTCCGACTTAAAATACATTCCAAATATCAGACAGAGGCATAGCCAGGATTTTTTAAAGGAGGACCTTTGTAAGATACTTTCTCATGTATTTGAAATTTTGTCCCATACATTTACCGTTACTGTATTTTTGATTTAAAAAAAGGGGGGCATGGGTCCCCTGGGCCCGACCCGTGGCTACGCCCCTGTCAGAACCTAACAAACGTTTTTTTTATTATTATTCAGTTATAATTGTTGCTATAATTATCATTTAGTTTTTCCACACACTCAAATTGAGTTGAATTAGCTAAATTAATTTTGATTTACTGTTACTCATTTAGCAACTCATTCACAGCAGGAAGCAAGTCAGACAATGCTGGAAGATAAAAGTCTGGAACAAGCTCTTTGTCCTTTTCATCTAAGGATTTCTGGGCCCTTTCCACATCTTCAAGAGAGGAACAACCAGTCATCACCAGTAGTGTTTTAGCCCCACATCGGTTGCCATAAAGGACATCTGTATCTAACCTACACAGACATAAATTAGGTCCAAATTGGTTTATAAATTACTACTACTACTACAGGGGCACAGGCCCACCTTTTCAAAACCAAAAATACAGCAAATGTATGGGACCAAATTTAAAGTATACACCAAAATGTCTTACAAAGGGCCATGTGTCCCCTCCTTTTAAACATCCTGGGTATGCCACTGTACTACACTACTACTACTAAAATACTACCACAGTTTTCTAGATTTGAGTTGAGGCCTGACCCAGCTTTCCAATGTGTGATTCCAGTAATAACCCATATCCCTCCCATGTAAGGGCTTTGAGATATGACCTGCTGCCCCTCCATTGAAAAATACAGTGATTGTATAGGAAATGCACAATTATTTACATGAGTGTAAAGCTCAATAACTGAAGAAAAGTGGAACACTATTTTAGCAAGCTCTCTATGACCCCCTGTCTTATGCTTCCCCATTGGGAGATGGAAATTAATTCAACAATCACATTTTTTTAGGTATAAAAGCTTGAAACAACTTCCATTAGTTCTTACCTGTCACCAATCATTAACGTTCTTGATGGATCAATTTTGTGTCTACAAAAAGGAAACGTGGAATACATTATTCCCTTTTTTCAATAACAGTCATGTGCATTGAACTGTGACTATGACCTAACAAAGTTGCTTACAAGTTTAAAAAGGTTATCTCCATAGTTTTGGAAACTAAGCAAAACCTTCTCTTCGTTTTCAAATATAAAAATCTGGAAAAGTAATAATTTTCAGCTTTTTACCCTCATTACTTACTCATGTAGAATGCAGTCAAAGCTGGTTCTTGCTGGCTTGCCGGCAACTATGGGTTCTTGTCTTACAGCCTTAGCAAGAAATGCAACCCAACAACCTGTGCCTGTAGGGAACGCACAATACATTGAACTTTGTGTGGTATTCATTTTTCACTACTCTGAAGTTCCGAATAAAAGTACGGAGTGGAAAAATACAAGTAAACCAATTTGAATACAGCTGAAGTATACCGTGGAGAAAACACCATTTTCACGCTATTCGTCAGCAAATCTGCTGACCTTGCATTTGCAGGCATTGCTCTTTTGATCAAAATTGCAAAAAAATATTGCCACTAAAATGCAGATTTGAAAACCAAAAACCTAACAGGGTGATTTCTGCAAAAAATTGTATTGTTAATAAACGTACAGGCCTGAATAAGGTTTGTATAGAGTGGACATGGTTGAAATCAATAAATGTACAGGCCCGAATAAGGCTGTATAGAGTGGATAAAAATTGCAAACAAATATTGCCACTAAAACGCAGATTTGAAAACCAAAAACCTAACAGGGTGATTTCTGCAAAAAAATTATTGTTAATAAACGTACAGGCCTGAATAAGGTTTGTATAGAGTGGACATGGCTGAAATCAATAAATTTACCGGCCCGAATAAGGCTGTATAGAGTGGAACATTTTCTCAAAAAAAAGTACATGTACTATTATTCGGAACTTCAGAGTAACATGTTTTCAGTTTTCATGATGCTACACACAGGGGCAGATTTAGGGGGGGATGAGGGGGCCACAGCCCCCCGTTTCTCTGGAGAATTTTCATCCCATTTCACTACCCCCCCCCCCCCCCCCTTTCTGAAATTTCTGGATCTGCCCCTAACACACACAGTTTAAATGGGATGACAACAGTGCTTGTCTCTCTTGAATAACAAAAGCCTTTTTCATCAGAACAAGTCAGAGCATCTCAAGTGTATTATTCTCACAACAAAAAAAGTGGTCAATTCAGGTCATTCCACTTAAACTCCTTCCCTCTTTTTCTATCCTTCTTAGAGCAATTGCACCACCTGCTGGTGTTAGAAAAGCACAGGCCTGTAGCAGGAAGAGGGGCACCCCCCCCCCCCCCCCCCTCAGATAAAGTAACAGGTAAATTATAAAGTACTCAGTCCCTTCCACACAATTGCATTGCTTTCATGTAATGGCCACAAGAGGCAGATCCAGGGGAAAAGGGAAATCAATTTTGATGAAAATGTATTACTGAGAATTTAACAAACTCAGACTTACATTAAAACTTAATATAGGGGTACCATATACCAGCCATGGTTATTGCAGAATCTAGTAATGATACAGTTAACTATAAACTTTTGGCACATTACTGAAAATATTTTGTTACCTGGCATTGTTATTCCATTTTGTGTGGGAAGTCTGTCATCTCTATTAGTTGCAATGAAGTTACAGCCCTTGTTTACAATGTATGTTGTAGCTTTGATAAGTTTGCTCACACTAACAAACTGGTCAAATCCACAAACAACAGTACCAACCTACAGGGAAACATAGTAAAAATAAATCAGGGGAGCTCTATTGGACAGGTAGGCTTTGTTTCCAGCCATGGGGGTTTTGGTGCGCCTGTGATCCTCTCCCTTCCCAGTAGAGGAGCCAAACAATTGTGCACGATGTTATGACAGCCTGAAAACTGAGCCTATTAGACAGGTGTCTGAGAGGGTGACACTCTGGTTTAACAACTAAGCCTGAATGTATCTAAAGAGAAGCTAAGACAAAGGATACAAGGAGGATATCTTTAAAAAAAATCAAATTCATTCACAAATAAATTACTGCTCTAGTTATTGTTGTTCAGTTGAATGTACAGTGCATTGCTCACCTCAGGATCAAATTCAAAGTTCACATCGTCATACTGTATGTCTAAATTGTCCACTGTTGTGTCTTTCTGGAATAATAACATTATCTCATCAAGGCTGTAAATCAGGAAACAAGGCAGAATACAGTGAAGAATGGTTTGTACATGTAGCATGTAAGATGAAATCTGTGGTTCCAGAAAATATCCACTCCCCCCCCCCAACTAATCCACCCACCTCTCTGGAATTTACAAAGGAAAATACAGTATTTGTATGAACCAATCAGGTAAATTGACCCCATGTGAAAGGTCTAGCGCAAGATATCTCGTGGGTAGGGGCAACTTTCTTGATTGTGCATGTGTGTGTTGCATGTGTTCTAGCCAGAACATTGAGATATCTCAGTGCAATATGTGTTCATGAAACCATAGGCTTCCCAGGATCATTGAGCGAACTTTAGAGTTGATAGTTCGCAGTTTTATAGTGTCGCTGTGTGAAGTTTGACTGAGTTCGATGAGCGCTAAAATATGAGTACCTACGAAAAATAAAAAAGTTTGAAAAATACCCTTATCTAGTCCTTTAGTACTTTAATAAATCACTACTAGCATTTATTCGGTCAGAAATACACTTTTAAGCGAGTTTTAGCCAATTTTATTGTCACCTCTCACACTACTATATGTTCTGGAAGGCCGCAAACTGCAAAATTCCGAACGCTCAGCGATCCAAAAATTTCCCTCGATTTTTTCCCAAAAATCATCGTCGCTTGCTCAAACAAACCTCGCATAATAAAAGTAAAACTATTCAGCTTTGTTGTTTACCTTTCTCGTGGAAATCAAACCCTCTCTGGCTGATATAAATGGAGAATCTTTTCAGCCTCGTCCATTCGTCCTGAGAGCAATGGCGGCCCCGGCAGTAAATCCCGTTCCAAAACACAAACCGTTGAAACATTTTTTCTCCAGTCGAGGGGTGGGCCAGACATTGTCTCAGGCTCTAGTCACTTCCCGTCCTAGACCCGGTAAAATGTTTTTGCGCGTGATCATTGGATTTGAATCAATCAAGTCTATCTCGCCGTCACGCATTCGCGCGCAACAAAAGTTTTACCGGGTCTAGGACGGGAAGTGACTAGAGCCTGAGGGTTTGATTTCCACGAGAAAGGTAAACAACAAAGCTGAATAGTTTTACTTTTATTATGCGAGGTTTGTTGAGCAAGCGACGATGATTTTGGGAAAAAATCGAGGGAAATTTTTGGATCGCTGAGCGTTCGGAATTTTTGCAGTTTGCGGCCTTCCAGAACATATAGTAGTGTGAGAGGTGACAATAAAATTGGCTAAAACTCGCTTAAAAGTGTATTTCTGACCGAATAAATGCTAGTAGTGATTTATTAAAGTACTAAAGGACTAGATAAGGGTATTTTTCAAACTTTTTTATTTTTCGTAGGTACTCATATTTTAGCGCTCATCGAACTCAGTCAAACTTCACACAGCGACACTATAAAACTGCGAATTATCAACTCTAAAGTTCGCTCAATGATCCTGGGAAGCCTATGATGAAACAGAGCCAGTTTCATCCAAACCCCCTGAGATATCCCTAACCCCCCGAGATATCTCGCTTCATGTGAACAGGCCCTAACACAAACAATTCCATTACCCCATATCCAATGTTAGGAATTCCTTGCTTTGTCAGTTCCTCTGACAGCCCTTTTCCTCCAAGCATATAAACCTTCTTCTGACACTTCAGAATGTTCTTCAGATAGTATGCAGTTGAATAAGCTGCAGTGTACATTTCTGTGTGGCTTGCTTGGATACCAAGCTTGGAGAACTTCTCAAGAAACTGCTCTCTTGTCTTGGTGTTATTATTTGTAACAAAGAACACCTTTTTCCCCTGATAGAAAAATGTAAGTCCATGTTGACACCATGTTCATTTGCATTTCTTATGTAAACTACACATGTACATGTACATAACTTCACAAACTTTCTGGTACATTTGCTTAAAATATTTTGCTCATAGCCCCGATTTGAGGTTATGATATTCTCCATAGGCTGAGAGCAAGTGTCCCATCAATCAATTATTTATGTGTCCAAAAAAATGCCTAGCTAGGAAAACAGTCACATGCTAATGTGCGGACACAACAGACAGCTGCTTTAAAATAAAGCTATGTAAAAATAATATATCTATCAAATACAGGGACACCAACTCTCCTGGTTTTGCCAGAAGTCTTAAGATTTTTAGCTTTATCTCCCAGGAAAAATTCAAGAAGACTGCCATACATTTACTGTTTTTCTCCTTGGAGAATTGTAGGACATTTTGCTATTTCAAGGCAGTCTCCAGATTTTTGAAGTCCTAGGATTGACATCCCTGAAAATATAAATACTGTAATACTTTAGTACTTTGTGAAACTTGATTCTGTTATGGAAATATAAAAAGTGTAGAAATTTTGGATCCAGGAACTGCATTGCATAACATTAAGCTTAAATTTAAACAAGCATCAAAAATTTAAAGTCTAGGTAAGAGTTCTGTTCTACTTTCTTACCAGTTTCCGCAATCCTTGAAGCAGTTCTGTTGTTCCTTGTAATATACCATTATGAACCCACAGAACTCCTAAGCGCCAAAGTAAAAAGTCGTTTCAGTTGCACGGCGGAATAATCAACAGATTTAGGGGAATAAGTTATGGGCTTTTTCGCATGAAACAGAACCGTATCACCACGACTAAATACTTTTCAAAATACATACACGTATAAAAAAAACAAGGTATTAGATAAACGTGCATCTGAATTCTTACCGTCACAATCAAAAATAAAACTATCGAAAGATTCGACGAAGTTTCTTAGGTTTTGCCAACCTCGTTCCCAGGGTCTTCTGGGTAATTTTCAAGATGGCGGGTCACTCGGAAGAAGACCCTGGCAAAGGCTGGGGCATTTCCACAGGGAGACCGCCTAAGAAAAACAGTGAAAAACCAATATGGCGGGTGGAGAAGAGAAATGAGGGCGAAATTCATGGCGAATCCCAGCGGGAACCATTCTGTTGACCAGTAAAACTTAATAACAAAGCATTCAGCAGGAACATCGACTGATTTTTGCCGCGATTACAGCAACGATACGTTAAAAATCGGCTTCTGTAATCTCCAAAAGGTAAGAAAATAAACAAGCGCTAAAACTCGACTGAAGTTCCTTGAACGTATCTCGGAAACTGCGGCCATTTCTAGGCTGACGGAGAGCTCTTTTCACTTTATAAACAACTCACTGTCATTCCTTCTTGGATCCGGCGATCGTCTAGTAGTTCTATGATTCGACTCGTTTGATAAATACGTAAGACCTACAAAAGAACGAGTCAGGGCTTATTTTGAAAGGGTGAGCTCTGGCTGATTCTTGTGATTTTGAAACCAATCATACATTGAATCCATATAATTATCCGGGTTAGCCAGTGGGAGAAATTTATTTGACATGAGTGATTTTTCCTCAACAGGATGAAAAGGGTGTAGCATTGTGAGATCTTCAAGCATGCTTGTTGAAGAGTGGACCTTGGTATTTCTTATCAAAGTTCTCAATACCAGTCATCAGCTGCAGCCTTTGATGCCATATTCATGGAAAACACCTGGCAGATCCAGGGGTGGTGCTTTGGGTGTGGGTGATACAAAAGTGGTTTTAATTGGCAAAGTGTATCCCTAAAGACAAGGTTTTAGCAGCCCTAATCTTCCAGCTCTTTTCAGAGAAGAAGTGCATCCCCTTTCCAAAACCTGGATCCTGAATGCAATGCACCATCCCATTTGGTTTTTGCTGACATTATGTATGAAAGAAAATAAAGAAATCCTTTTGATATTTATAATCAAAATTAATAATCTGATAAACACCTAATGGCAGGGCTCAATGCACTCTATTGTCACAAAAAACACAAGCAATGGTCACACTGAAGAATTACATCTGTAGTGGGCATTCAACTCTCATAACTGAGACAAAAAAAAATCTCAGTGGTGCCAACAGTTTGTTAAATCATCTGAATCATGTCCATTTCATATTAAATGCACTTTAACTAGTGGCAGTGACTGGAAATGTTGTGTATTTATGCCTCTGAAGGCTGTGATTCTGAGCCGTGGACAGGACTATTCAAGGAACCCTTAAAATGGTCCATTCATTACTTCATCATACTTTTCGAAAGACAGCCAGTGGCTAATTAAAATTGAAAATGTGTGGTTCCAGAAAATATCCATACCCCCTCCACGGAAGGGTGTTGAAAAGTGACCCCCCCCCCCACCCCTCTGGAATTTCCAAGGAAAAATACAGTATTTGTATGGAAATGATCAGGTAAATTGACCCCCCCACCCCTCCGGAATTTCCATTGCCCTTCCGTAGGGGGGTATGGATAATTTCTGGAACCACACAATGAGTCCTCAATTCTTTGGCAGATACATTTTTACAGTAAGTACTGAAAATATAATTCACTGGCCTGAGCATAACTTGTTTGCATTCCTCCTGTGCTGAGATGACTGTAACAATTTTCACATAAGCATTTTTATGGGCTACATATTTGGCCATGTTCTCAGAATTTTAAAACACCAAGAAGAGACAGATTAAATTCAGTTGGGAAAGGTTTCCTTTGCCATTGTCATTTCAATGTCATTTCAGAGAGTTATTTTAATGTCAAAGAAGATATAGACGTCTATTTAATGCTCATTTTCAACTTGTGATCAGCAACTCAGTTCATTCTCAGCGACAGAGATATTGGATAGGTGATCTGTAAAACTGAAAAAAGAAACAAAAAAGTTTTTAAGACATTGTTAAGTTACAGCATTTACACTGCTACAGGCTTTTTTCCCATTGTCTGGTTGATCAAACATTAGGGTCAGAAAGAATAAATGAAGGTCCTGAGGTTAGTTTTTTTTCTGGATCATATTATACTCACAGGATACATACACTGCATGCAGTTAATCAGCATCAAAACAACTGCTGGAAAAACATTTCTGCAGAAACCATCGATTGGAAAAGCTGAATTAATTTCCAAAGGTACATGGATGGGAAGTGTTCTATAGAAGTGTTCGGAATTCACACAGATAGCCATGGAAATCCGAACACTTAACATTCTTCTACCATGGAAAATTTAGCTTTTGCCATGGATGGATGGGATGGGTTTGTGCACTGGAAATTCCCTGTGTAAACTTCTGACAAATCCAAACTGAAAGTCTTTGTTGTGCCATTTCATAGTACTCAAATAGAATCCCACCTTCAGATTTTACTCCAACATTTTAAGCTTACAACTCGTTTCAATCCTCGTGAGACTGATGAATTTATAATTCGGTAGTAAGTTATGTAGTTTTAGCGCGGCATATCCTGCTAGCAGAGGAAAGATTGGTCGCGGAGTCCGTGTTGCTAGTGACAGTGAGTTGTTTATAAAGTGAAAAGAGCTCTCTGTCAGCCTACAAAAGTCCGCAAAACCCGTGATACTTTCAGTCGAGTTTTAGCGCTTGTTTATTTTCTTACCTTTTGGAGATTACAGAAGCCGATTTTTAACGTATCGTTGCTGTAATCGCGGCAAAAATCAGTCGATGTTCCTGCTGAATGCTTTGTTATTAAGTTTTACTGGTCACAGAATGGTTCCCGCTGGGATTCGCCATGAATTTCGCCCTCATTTCTCTTCTCCACCAGCCATATTGGTTTTTCACTGTTTTTCTTAGGCGGTCTCCCTGTGGAAATGCCCCAGCCTTTGCCAGGGTCTTCTTCCGAGTGACCCGCCATCTTGAAAATTACCCAGAAGACCCTGGGAACGAGGTTGAGGTTTTGCTTTAGAAGCTTTACAGCAGCCATTTTGTTTTCGGTAAGTACTTCAAGTATGCATTCTGAAGTACTTGAAGTACTAACCGAACCTCATTAGATGTTTGTCTTGAAGTACCAACCTTGTTTTCAGAGAAAAGCCGCTGTATGCGTGTGGGCGCAGCGCGAATATACCACAGCAAGCCCAATGTTGAAGGGTACTAAACTGCAGCACCTTCGAACTTCGAACCACACGTTTCAAAATGGAGGACGAAAGCGAAATAAGTTCTCGGAGTACTTTAACAGAAATTGAAGCACAAGATGACGCCGAGATGTTAACAGAATGCTACGGAAAGGAGATCTTGCATAAATTGAATGAATATCGACGCTCAAATAATCTTTGTGATGTGAAAGTTGTCGTCCAAGGCCGCGAATTTCCAGCTCACAAAGCCGTACTCGCCGCCGGTGGGGTTACTTTGGAGGTCTGTTCTCTCTCAATATGAAAGAGAGATATGAAGAAATCGTCCATTTGAATGAGCTAGATTCTGATATAATGGATGAAGTCCTAAATTACATCTATACGGGTGAGATCGCGCTACATTTGGGCACTGCTCAACTAATAGCTTTTGCAGCCGACTTTCTGCTACTTGCCAAGTTGAAAGACGTTGTTGACCGTTTCATGTCACGGAATGTGGACGATTGCACAGAGCCTTCGGAATTATTCTCCCTTTATCTTTTTTCCATTCGGTATGAATACCGCCAAGTGCAACTGGCAACCGAGAAATGTATCAAGAACAATCTAGAAGTGGCTTTGCAGTCTAAAGATTTTTTAAACCTGCCAGAAAAAAACTTGCACGTTATCCTTGAAAATGAAGGCAGAATTGCACGAGATGAGGAAGTGGTTTGCAGGGCTATTCTTGAATGGGCAAAGCACAAAGAAGAAAGAAGTGCCAATTTTTATGAAATGTTTTCTAAACTTGATATTACGGAGCTCTCTGAGGATTATCTGCGTACCTTTGTTATGCAAGAGCCTCTTGTGAAGAGAAGTCCATCTTGCTTGAGCCTCATTGCAATTCAACACTTTGACGTGGTTAAAGATTACAGCGAGTTCTATGAGCTTAGTGTGGAAACCATAGAAGAAATAATCTCTTGTGATCATCTTTTCGTCAGCTGGGAAGAAGTTGTACTCAAGGCAGTAATCGACTGGGTGAAATACAAAAATGGACGACAGAATAGCTTTTATAACCTTTTAACCCATATCCATTTTAACTCAGTCTCAAAGGAATATCTCCTTGCTCTCATGAGAAATGAAGCCCTTTTTTCTTCAGACTCAAAATGTCTCAATCTGCTAAAGGTAGCCTTTGAAATGACCTATGACCCCTTGAGCCTTACAGAGAAGCACCCGCGACATTGTCTTGATGATTACACGAATGTCATCCTGGTCTTTCCCAAAGAGAAAACCACTGATGTTGTTACAGGTCCATTGTGCTACCTTCCAACAGAGAAGAAGTGGCTTCACATACCTGTGAGAAATGCACAAGATAGAAACAAGGTATATGGTATGCCTGTGTGCTATGAGAAATCTGTCTTTGTGGTTTCTCAGCAGCCATACACTATCCAAGAAGACCGGCAGTCTTTGTCGGTACATCTGTATAATCCCACAAGTATGGAGTGGAGAAAAGTGAACGATGTTTTTATGAAGCTAGCAAAGTACAGTGTTAGCTGCTTACAGGGAAAGATATATGTTATTGGGGGCAATGTGTTATATGGAGACCTACCTCTAGCATCAAGAGTTTCATTCGTCTGTGATGTTGCATCCCCGACAGGTAATGGTTGCTACGAAGCAACAAAAGTTGCATCCATGAATGAAGCACGTGCAAGCCCCTGCACCATTGCAGATGATAAATATCTCTATGTCCTTGGTGGTATTCGATATGGGGAAGAGAATGAAGAAATACCAATCCATACCATGGAAAGGTATGACCCAGAAAACAACTCATGGGAGTACATGGCTTCAATGAAGGCAAGAAATCATTCCAATGGTCACAACACTTGTTCATTATTCGATAATAAGATTTTTTTGTTACAGGATTTAGTATGGTTTCAGTCATACTAGAACACAGTGTTCCAAGTTGCATTGGATGCCATGCATTTGATGTTTACTGTATTGCAACAAATACTTGGTTTGAAATTCCATTTAGCAACGGTCCATACATTGGTGTTCAAAGAGGGCTTCTCGTTGTCTGTGACAAGAAACTTTACCATGTGTTCTCTGCAAGAACACTTAATACTAGAACGTATGAAGACGGTGTCAGGGGTGAAGTTGTACCTTTTCTTGCTTCAAAATACTTTGATTTCAAAAGCAAGTCTTGGAAAGATGACTCAAACCTCACCATGCAACATGTAGTCCATGCATATTCTTTTGTTCCCCTTGGAGGTTTAGTTGTTAGGATGGCAAAGAAAGATCTTATAGCTCTACAGCCACCAGAAGAGGCAAACCTTGGAGTCATGTGACCTCATAGCTATATTTAGCAGACATGTTTTTAGTCTTGTTTTTTTAATAGCTGTACTGCTGGAAACCTTATTCTTGGTCCAAGTTATGAAATCCCCCACCCTGGAATTCCAGTGATTTTCTCATGACCACCCCGGAAATTGTGCTTACCTTCCCTGGAATTTCATATTTTAAGGGTGCCAACCCTGGAATTCCAAGCTCTACTTTGACCACCCACCCTGGAATTCCAAGCTCCTAAGTATCAAAATTTAGCATATTTGTTTAAAGGGAGGCTGTCATGATAAGCGCATGCTCCAGGAATTATCACTGAGCAAAACTATTTAGACCATCCTATCAGTATGTAAATATAGATGATACTTCTTTGTTTTGAGATGCGCAGAACAGCTGCGCAGTTGCGTGACAGCTTCCCTTTAATATATTTTATTATATCACCCAATAAAGCACTCCAGACCTATAGCCAGTTCTATAGCCAAAACCATTGCCTCACGCTGCTAATTTTCAAACCTGCTTTGACTTGCATTTCTGTTCTGTCAGTCAAATCACCTCAGCCAATTTAGTGAATGAATAGTGCAGTCTACTGGCTTTTTGTTGCGACAGAAAACCAGACATTGCCACTAGACAAGACAGGGACCTGATTGGCTTCGGTGGTTTGACTGGCGTGACGAAAACCCAGTCGACTGCACTAGGCGAAACAGGACAAGGGCCTGATTGGCTTAGATGGTTTGACTGGCGCGACGAAAACCCAGTCGACTGCACTAGGTGAGACAGGACAAGGGCCTGATTGGCTTCGGTGGTTTGACTGGCGCGACGAAAACCCAGTCGACTGCACAAGGCGAAACAGGACAAGGGCCTGATTGGCTTCGGTGGTTTGACTGACAGAAAGAAAAAACACAAATCCCAAACACAAAGCGGTTTTAAAAATGAGTAGTGCAAAACAATGGTTTTAGCTGTAAGGGCTCTTTAATATATTTCTTTTTCCCAGAAAATATTTTGTGATTTCCAAAAACAATTTTTTTACCATTTTTGAAACCCATTTTAGGACAGTATCTTGTATGTGTGTTTTTTAATTTTATGAACCACAAAACACAGTATTATCTTCAACAGAAGGAGGTTATTTTTTACTGCAATATGAAGGATTGTGATTTTTATTTCCCAGAAAGAATCGATATTTTAGTAATTGGCTGCTTATGTAGTGTGTTGGTGATTTGCACACGTTTGTCTAAATAATTATACATGGATGAAAGAGTTATGATTTTTGGTGTGGTTTGGAAATGTAGGACCATCCGCTACCTCTTTGTTAGTTTTCAGTTGATCTTAGGAGAGGGATTCCTTGTAGAAATATCATATAATCCAGGGGTTCAAAGGATTCCATGTACCCCCCTTGAGCACCAAATAAACCAATGAGACCATGCATGGCTAAGCCCTGCATATTATATTGCCTGTATCAGTCTTCAAAGGAGTGACAAAAGAAAGGGAACCCCCCTTTGTAACATCCTGGATCCGTCACTGTCTACAAACAATGTTTTATACGTGATTTACTAACTTCAATAGAGAATTTTGTTCTACATTCTCTAATTCAGCCGATGGAAATGGATGTTTTCTCCGACTTGGTATAGTGGCCAACTGAAGGCTCTTCAAAGCAAACCAGCTACGAAAATACACAGTACTGACATTGTCAATAAGAATTTATTAACTTAGACTGCTGACCATGTCATTCCAACACCACGAATCGATATAAAATATACAAACACTAAATAGCGCGTGATACTAACCCGTGTTTTACAACCATTCATACAACTGCCCCAAACCAGTTAAGTCGTGTAGCCAGCATAAGGACGAGCAAGCGTCTCCAATATAGGCAGCCTGCGTACACTCAACTTCTTCGATACACTGATTACCGTCGGCTGCATCTACCTCTCTATATGCGGCGGCGTAGCCAGGAATTTCTGAAGGGGGGGCCGGATAGTGAAAACATGGGACGAAAATGCTAAACTTTTCTCCAGCAAATACAGTAAATGTATGGGAAAATTTCCGAGAAAGGGCCCCCCCCCCCCTGGCTACGCCCCTGATATGCTCAACAAAAACATGTTCCGTCTCCATTTGAAACTTCTGCTCGTGAGTGGTTGAGGTAAGCGTTTAGTTGCCAGGGGCGGATTTAGAAGGGGCCGTAGCCCCCCCCCTTTCTCGGGAGAATTTTCCATAAATTTACTGTATTTGCTGGGGAAATTTGAAAATTTTCGTCCCATGTTTTCGTTATCCCCCCCCCCCTCCCCCTTCTGAAATTCCTCGATCCGCCCCTAGTTGCTCTATTTCTTCCTGACCAGAAAAACTATAAAGCTACCTCAATTGCGGACTTGAATATGATGGCAAAAATATGGGGGGGACTCCCATATTTTTGGGGCGGGGGTGCTCGTCGGGAACTTTCGATTTTACCCCTAAAAGGTACCAAACATGGCGTTGCTTAGTTGGTTTTGACCCCTAAAAGGTACCAACAAGACGTATTTTCCTTTTCTCTCGTATTTTTTACGAGGGAAAATACGTCTGAAATTCAAGCTACCAACAAGTGTAATTTGCTTGATTTGCTAGAACGGACCTCTAAGAGGTACCTATCTGGAAAAAATGACACGTTTTCGAATTTTACCCCCTAAAAGGTACCAGAGGCCTGATTTTAAACCCTAAAAGGTACGACGAGCACCCCCGCCCAAAAAATATGTCCCCCCCTCGGGGTGTGGTGCTTTTCTAAACGGGCCTTGTCGGGCTATAATACAATATCGGCAAAACATCAATTACATTGAAGGGACCAACTCACCGTACCAAAATGCATTTGTTTCTGATTACATGATTCATTGTCTCAGAACCTCTGACTTAAAGGGAACCTGTCATGCAACTGCGCAGCTGTTCTGCGCATCTCAAATCTGAGAAGTATTGTCCCGTAACGATGGCCAGTGAAGGATAAAATCCTCGAAAACAAATCGTATATCTCGATCCATCGGACAATGATTTTTTAGCTTTTTGTATATTTTTAAATAGTAAAGCTTTTTGGTATCGAAAATGACGGCGTTGCAGTGCATTATGGTTAGGATGAGTGGCCCCTTTAAGTCGACATACTACCGAAACAGGTAGAGCGTTTATCGGGCTCGACAAAAAGCGCTCGTCTCCAGACAAAAACGTTGGCGAGTCTGATTGCATTCCTTCGCACGAAATCAATCATGCGTTCAGTCGCTGCCACAGAAAATCGTTCAAATTTGGGAAATAACACACTGATTTGTATTTCTTACCTCATAAAATTAGTAGAAAACACGAGCAGATGCCTTTTCTTGTGTTTTAAGTTGAAAATTTTCCAAATTAAAGTATTTCAGTTGCACGCATCGCTGACCTCAGTAAAGGAATTCAAACTAAATCGTCAATGTTTTTGTCTGGAAACGAGTGTTTTTTTCTCGAGCCTAATAAACGCTCTACCTGTTTCGGTAGTACGTTAGATAAGGCTGGATGTACACATTTGAAGCAATGGCAGACACAACCACTAAATCGAGTGGAAAACTTCGCTAACCGCGGGTTGCATGAAATGCACTATTCTCGAGCATAACTGCCGGCGTATTTGACGGCCGGAGCGGCACGCGCCAATTCAGAGCCAAACAAGTATTCTAACCCAGATTTGTAGCCTGCTTTAGTGTTTGTGTTTGTGCTTCCTTCAAAGTGAGAACCAGCCCGTAAATGAATATCAATAAGTTAAAAAATATTACAATGGACTAACTACAACTTGGACTTCAAAAACTACAACTTATACCTTTGTATGTTTAATATACATTTCTCCGGATACGCCGAACCTAAGTAGCAATTTCTAATGCGGAAACGGTTTCTTAGTTTGTATTCAAAGCTATATGATATCACTAAACTCCAATAAATGCATGCAATGCCCATGCAATATTGAGTGCGTGCAAAGAGAAATTCGAGAGTATTCCTGTAGGGCGTTATATAGTTGGCAGCTAAAAAATAGAAATACTAAACGATAGGCTAATGATAGTATGTCATGTCACCAAAATGACGCCGAAAATCGTAACTTTGAAGGCTACTTGACAATTTATTGCAAGAATAAGACGCGTACTACGTATGCCAACCAGAGAAAACTCACCTGGATCTAAAAAAAATCAATGACAGAGGCATCAGGGCTTAATGCCGTCAAGTTTAACAAGTCACTCAACCATCGAAGCAGACAGTAAAACAATCACTTACTACCATTTGCGTCCATCCATGAAGTGCGAAATTTTTGTCGCGAAGGTTTACTTTTCAAACGTGCACGTTTTGTGGAAAAATAGTCACGTTTCCCGCTATCTGATTGGCTAAAAAAAACGGTCAAAACAGCAGCCAATCAGCGAGCGAGAAACGCGACAACTTCTCGACAAAACGTGCATGTGTGAAAAGTAAACCTTCGCGGAAAACTGGTCAAGCATCATGGATGGACGCAAATGGCAGTAAATATCGCGAACATCCGGTAGTGAGAAAATAGTCCAGCGAACAGTGCGCGCGCGAAGAGTTAAAAATGAAGTTCTTTTCTCTTCCTTATACGGTGTTCGCAAGTCAAACCTTGTTTTAACGCTTCCTTCGATCGCACAACTAACACTTAACATCACAAACATCACTAAGAAGATACAAACTACCAAAACCCGTGGAATCCGGGGCTAAAAATAAAACAAAGAAGTCAAATAACGCCTACCCGAACCAAACTTTTAACTAGAGCTCTGTAGAGTAATTCAGGTTAATGCCCCACATTTCAGCTATATACAGTTTGTAGAATACCAAAAAGCCACAGATTGATAAGAAGTCAAACACGCCTGTCGATACAAGTAGAACCACTCTTTCAAACCAAAGCATCGCGGGTGTCTGGACTGTGAGGCGTGTAGCGCTCAGCCAACTCTATGGTGTCTCCATTTTCATTTGCCACGTGATCCATCAACAACAGATCATCACGTGACAGATGTTCTACCACGCCTGCGCCGTACGCATCTCCCATGATGTTCACCATAGTGCGGAACCGGTCACTGGAAAGAGATCGAGGAAAAGGAAAAATGAAGATGTTCTTCTTTAAATCTAAATCTAACATGATACTGTGCAAGCTCCTCGTTGGGATATGTGGCACGGGGCTGTCAGTGGGAAGAACCTTAGTAGTAATGGCTGGAACCATTACATGTTCCACATCCAAGTCCTTGCTAAGTTGTACTGTCTTGAAGCTCTCTATGTACAGTATTGTCTTGAAGCTCTCCACCGAGCTTGCGTTTCGTATGTGCTCGGGGAGATTGATCCATTCTGAAACAGTGCGTGTTTGGAAACTAGATCTATAACAGTTCTTTCTTGCGTGTATGTTCCTGAATTGGTCTTGGGTCGACCAAGACTCTCTATCAGGGGCGGATCCAGGATCCGGGGGGGGGGGGGGGGGGGGCACAAAGTAAAAAAAAATGGAGGCCAAAGTTGAAACCTTGCTCTTGCAAATGCAGTAAATGTATGGGGAAATCTATCGATATGTCTATTACTCTTGTAATTTTTTCGAGTTTGAGTTACCACTGTATGCATTGCTACGCGACCTCAAAATTCAATGTTGCGATGGGCGATTGGCGATTTTTAGCCGTCAATCAAACCAGAACGTTGGATTCGGCTACTTCAGAGGGCCGACATTGATTGCAAAATCAACCAAAATGGTTTAAGCTATCCATTGGTTTCCTTAACTCGAAGGTTTAACTTTCTGGTTCAAGAAAATTGACATTACAATTTTCTTGCGTAAAATCGCCAATCGCCCAACAGTGAATTTTGAGGTCGCGTAGCAATGCATACAGTGGTAAACACATTTTTACAATATAACGGAGGGTATGCAAAATTCTGTGACAAATCGAGACTGACCAATTCGTCAGACTAGAATGATTTCAGGAAAAATGGAAGTTGACTGTTTGTAACAGTCGGAGAAAGCATCCATTTCCATCGGCTGATTTAGAGATATAGAGCAATGTTCTCGATTGAATTTGGTAAATCAAATCCGAAACTTTGTTTTCAGACGTTTATTAAGAGATTTCTACACGCAATTTGTCTTCTAATATTGAACGAAAACAATAACAAAGATGTGGCTGACACAGGTAACGGCTCGGGAATGCTTGATGCGTACAAGGTCTCCAAAATATTGACACAATTTCTCTACTTACATGAACCAGTCGACAGACCATATAAGGGCAATGTCGTCAGTCGGGAGACCGACAGCCTGAAGTACGATAAGCATGGTAACAAGGCCTGCTGATGGGATCCCTGCGGCGCCAATGGCTGCGGCGGTAGCGGTGAGCCTGGGGACGAAACCAAGAGATGGAGACTATAGTATACAATTTTACTATATGGGGAAATTATGACTTCGATTTCCCTCAAAAAATGGCTGTATAAACGATTATACTGCCTGTAAAGGCAGGGGAATGCTAGACCCTTCATCCCTCAACCAGTCTGCCGCACAATATTGCTGCGTTCGCAAGTTCCTGGTAGATGTTGCGCGTTTTTTCACCCCAGCCCAAAACCTGGCACAAAATCTTTGTTTCTCAAAGTAATCCCGCGCTCTACTTCGCGCAACAAACTCGCTCAACGTGCAACAAATGTTCTTGCTGCGTGATCGACGTGTAATATCGATCAAAATCGTGCAAAGCCAGTAATGTTGTTGGAGCGAAAATATTTCCAAATATTTTGCTCTTCATATTTCCAAGCCTAAAAGACCCTTTCACTTACACCAGGAGTGATACAGCTTCTCGAAAGATCTTGCGTGATTGGATAGGCAGAACAAAGCATCCCATTATTTCCTCGTTCTATTGTATGACCCTCTATTGTTTTTCACTGAGGTATCAATCTAATAGGCTTATATCATAATGAGAGCTGTATCACTTACACGGTGGTAATAATTTCCCCTGGGCTCAGCTCGATCCCGTTCATCTGGGCGATCCACAAGCAGCAGATTCCCTCATACAAAGCTGTGCCGTCCATATTGACGGTAGCGCCCAACGGTAATACAAAACGAACTATACGCCGGTCAACGTGGTTCTCCTCTTCGCAACAGCGGATGGTGGTTGGAAGGGTTGCAGAGCTGGAAACGAAACAAAACAAAAACTTAATAATGGCTGCTGATGCAGTCTACTATTATGAACTGATCGTTTGGATTCCAGACCAGAAGCAAACTTTGATAATTTACTTAGCCAAAGCAAGAGGGCCAATTTTTCATCAAAACAAACAAGAGTTCTTGACGATCCTTGGTAGCTGCGCACGCCGCACGCTGTTTGGACCCGCAAGCATACCTTGAATCAGTTCCAAAGGCGGTAACAATAGCGTCACGCATGCGCAACATGTACAAGAAAGGATTCTTTCGAGTACAGATGAAAAAGACGAGTGGCAGGAGGACAAGCCCGTGGATAAGCAACCCAGCAAGGGATGTGCCGATGAACATCCCCAAGGCCTTGAAGGCGGTCGGTATGTCACCCATCTTTACCAGGTTGTTGGCGATAAGACTGCAGATGCCAATAGGAGAAAGCCTGTGGAAGGAAAACACGGAATGAGGCACTGCCTAAAAGCGGAGCATATGGAGAAACATAGGAGGCATTGTCTAAAAGCGGAGCATATGCAGAAACATGGATGAGGCACTGTCTAAAAGCGGAGCATATGGAAAAACACGGAACGAGGCACTGCATAAAAAGCGGATCGCGCCGGATTACGCTGCAAAATTTGTTTCAAAGGCCAGCTCCTCGAGTCCCGAAAAACAGCGATCTGTTAGAGGGACAAGCGCCAGACACTCTTTCAGTTATTCTCAGTGAACGCTAAACACTAAATCTCCCCCCCCCCCCCCCCCCCCCCCCCAATGAGTTTAGAAATGTTGACTTATGTCGAGCACCGTGTTGAATCATGTTCAAGTAGGTTGAACAGTTAAAAATTCGTGAAAAGGATCCGTAAAAATCAAGGTTTGGTCCCATCGTGTACAAAGTTTCAAATCTTCGCAGGTGCTATATTTTAGCCATCGCTGTGTCAACTGATTTGAAAATTGCTAAGTATCTACTGAGCATCATCGCTAAAAAATATGCGCTTAGAAGAACAGAACATAGAAAAGCTGAATGGGCATTTTGTACTGATTGGGCCCCAGCCGAACTCATCTCAGTTCCCTAAGGTCCGAATGGGACCAAGTTATAACGCACACGCGCGCTGCACGCGGGTAACTGACAACCTCGTCCCCAGGGTCTTGTGGGTAATTTTCAAGATGGCGGTTAGTCGAGCACCCCAAAACCCCCTGAAGGAGGCTGAGTTACATGACCACTGTTTGATGACATGCGAACGAGGTTGTCCTTTGTTTCGAAACGGTCACGTGATTCAGCCTCCCCCAGGGTCTTCTCCCCGAGTCAACCGCCATTTTGAAAAACGACCGAGAAGACCCTGGGGACGAGGTTGGGCAACTGAGGGATATTTGTTAACAAAGCCGCGCGCGCTGCATTCTGGTAGTTGTGGGAGACGGCTTGGGCATTGTTCATTGGAAAAGGAGAGCCTCTGGTGCTTCTGTATGGCTTAAATTACCCCCCAACCCCCCCCCCCCCCCCCTCCCGATAACTCACCACATAACGATAGTAATCATCTGCATAATGACTTCATTCAGCGAGTCAAAGAAAGCTTTCAGGGGGGCGGCTTTATCTCCAAGTCGACCAAGCACAATGCCAAACACGATCGAGAACATAACGATTCCAAGCACGTTTAGTCCGAAAGTGCGAGACTGGCCGTTAGGGATTGTGCGGGATGCTGGGTAGATGGTGTCTTTTATTGTAGTGAAGTTATGCGTTCCGTTACTGAACATTGTCCCAGTAATTGTCTGGTTCTTGGTCATGTCAATGGTCTTGTTGTAGTATCTGAACTTGCCAGGGTCGCTCTTATATTTGGTTGTTTTCTGTACATAAGTAAAATATAATATTAGAAATTAGAAATAATCATGGATTAGTGAAGCGTGTTCCCTGTCATACATGGGTGTGCACTGTTTTCAGCTACACTGAGAAGTCACGGCAAACCGGTTTGCAAAACGTGTATAGCGCCAAAACATCAGACATCTGGCTGACGGAAACCAAACCGGGGGAATGATCAGGACGGGAGTTCACATTTCATTAAAAAAGAGCGACTATTACCTGCATAAAAGTGGCTTCTACGATGTTGTTAGGGAATATCGACCTGGAGAGTTAGGAAACGTAGAAGTGAGTGTTAAATCATACACTTGCTAGTCTCCCGCGCATCCATCCTTGGTGTCGGTCACGCAACGTTCTGTCACTGCGTGGAGGAACGTATGGTCTCCTAGTGACAGAAGCGTTGCGTGACCGACACAAAGGACGGGCTGAGCGGGAGACTATACGCTTGCTAAATCTAATACGATTCGGCTTCTCTCACAGCAAAACAACGTTGTTGTTTGTTCGTTCCAACGACTACTGTCGACCAGCCCAAAAGAGGATAATCATAGCACGTGCTTGTCAGGCCCGCTCTTGAAGCGGGCTTTGCAAACGAGACTGTAGAAACCATTCTACCGCAAGTGGTATAGCTGAACATTTACTTCTCCTTTGCACAGACGAAAAAGGAAAGATATCATATTCAGTTTGACTAGTGGCTTTCTTTGAAAAAAAACTTTGAATTTTGAATCGGCGAATATCTCTTGTAGCTGGCGAGATATAACTTAGCTCTGATTTGCCTTTAGTATAATTACTCAAGCGATTCCGCGCGCTGATTGGTCGAGACGTTCGGAATATTCTATCTGCTTTGTTATATAGCGAGTGCTCACTCCAACCGAGCGCGCGCTCTCATTGGATAAATCAAGGTCACGTGGTGAAGTACAAATCAAATATTCCCCGACTTCGTCTCGGGAAACATCGAGATTCTCGGGAAACAAAACTGATGTTTCCCTCGGGAGCAGTCATTAAGTGTATAATATTCACCTATAGGCGAATATAACATTGAAAGCATTGGGGATCGCGCGCGCACTTTACTACGAGAAACTAAAACAAATACCCCTCAACCCGATTTTTTTGGGCAAAAATCTTAAAAGTCGCTTGAGTAATTATACTAAAACAATTAGTCGACTTCGTCTCGGTGACTATTCGCCGATATTTACGTCGCCTTCGGCGACTAATTGTTAAATATTAGTTGGAGGAAAATAAAGCATGGTTCTGATTGGTCCCATTGCATATTTTCCACGTGATTGGTCCATTTCCATTTACATCCAGAACTTTTCTCCCCGTGCTTTGATCAGACGCGGGGATAGGAAGTGCCAACGAACTCCACCATAGCGGGTGAGAATCAGGCTACAAGTGGTAAAGCCATTCTCGTGATTTCAGTGAAGATGCTACACACGCTCAAAATGGTTTTCGCGCCTAACTTTACTTTCGGGACCTGGCACAGCAAAACAATTCATTGAAAGCTGCCAAACTCGCCACGCCATGGGCACGCCATACGATAATTATTGTTTTCCTTTTGTCAGCAACCTGCTAAATTAAACCTGCTAAGATAGCGCAGTGTTATTCATATAACGACGAAAAACACTCATGTTTGAAACACATTCTTTATACGCATTTATGGTATCAGGGTAACAGGATAGCATATCTGGATCAATGGCGCACTATCGAGCATTTTAATGGGGGCACTTAATTAAAATTATCGAGTGCAATCTTTTTCGTCAAAAATGAAGATAAATGGAAAAGGAGATCCACATTAAAACAATAATGCCGTACTTATTCAAAAAATTTAAGTCAACACGGAAGCGTACTTCTTTAGTGGGCTTGTCCCAGTTGTCCAGAAAAACTCTCGCAGGAGATTCAGTGTTTTGAAAAACTATGTCACATTTTCGGATTACAAATGAAAAACACGGATGAGAAGGCAAATAGTCTTTTTGAGCTTAATATATTAGTTTTCGAAACAAATCTCGAAAGATACAGAAGAGATTTCCAACTGTTTTTTGTACTGGTGTAAGCTTAATTCAGACCAACGCAATGAAAAACAAATAAATTTGACTCAAGCCGACTCAACGTGAATAGGAAAGTTTAAAGGAGAAACGAAATGAGTGATTCTCTTCACTGTTCACTAATTAATTAAGCTTATCTGAAATGTTTATTTTGCTGTGTTTGGATGAATTCTGAACTAAAGTTTCATTTAAAAGACTAAAAGAACGTCTTTCCATTTCTAAGGAATTACGTGAGATTAGCAAGCGACATTTCCAGAAGAGAAACTCTACAGAATAGAGCTATTGAACATTCAATTTCAAAATCAGGAAAACAAATTGATTTTGAATGGAAAAAACAACACGCCACACAGGTTTTCTTTTTCGCTTTTCATTGGTAAAACAAAAGAACCGGCAGGAAGGCATGATTTTAACAATACGGCAGGTATATTTGACCTGGGGGTTTCTTTTAACTTCTCGGAAATGTAGAAAGAAATTCAGTTGTTTTGTAAGCTAAAATGATCCAGAAATCTCGATGAATTGTAGAGCACTAAGAATTAGCCCCTTGAAAACATTCTTTGTGGCAAAACACCTGCTTTAGTATTGTTGTTAATCATAAAATATAACATATTAAATATGTATGTCAAATTCAATTAAGAACTTTTGTAAAAACAAATAAAATTCGATGAAGTTTTTAGTTTTCAGACGCGGGCAATGTAATTCTTAAAACACGAGCTAAACATTTCCAGTGGGATGACTTCAGACATGTCAACTCTGCCAGTTTTATCTCGAGATTTTTCGCTCTGTCTCCCGGGAAAAATTCAAGATGACTGCCATACATTTACTGTATTTCTCCCGGGAAAATTAAGGAAATTTTGCCATTTCAAGGCGGTCTCCAGATTTTGAAGACCTGGGGTTGACATCCCTATGACTTGTTCAATCAAGTTTTACCAGTTCATGTGTTTTCTCTATCTCCCCCACACACTCCCTCCTGCATCATTAAAATTTAATATAACAACTCTAACTTGAAATGTTAACCTAGATCAAACTGCAGTTGCTGTATGTATATTGATGACAGATGCTCAAACAGATAAACTCTTAGATGTAAAGATTGTTTTACAAGATAGAATGCATTGTACCCTTTTTACTCAAAATGATTTCTGAAGCATAAAAACATATGTAATAACATTTTATTGAAGAAAATGCAAGAGGCGGGACATTATCTATTATTAATGAAAAACAAGAAAAGGTCAAAACAATATATACCATTTGAATTTGTTTTCAAAGAAACAATTTGCGGGTGTTTCAGGTGTGTAAATGTTTGCCCCTAGCGTATTATGTTTAAGCATTCAAGTTAAAAAACTACTTTTGCAGGTCCTATGATGGCAAGAAAATGTGGGCCGAAAACACAACATAAAAACAAAAATATAATTCATGCTGTGCTACAGGTCAGATGTTTCCTCCCCATCTTGAATGTACAATCTTTCAAAAATTAATATTTTATGACTAGCACATGGATTGCTTTAATGATGAAAAGAAAAAAAACTTGGTTTAGTTAACCATGCAGTGGCAGATCCAGGGGGGGGAGGGGAGGAGTTTGAAGGGTTCCATGGAATCCCCTTGAGCACCAGAGCAATGGATATTTTATGTGATAACTAGACTGAGCACTGCATAGATAGATTGTCCAAGGGAATAAAATCCTAGATATCCACCACTGCCATGGAGTTATTATGTATAGCAACTCCATGAGTTGACATATTCAAGCTATCATTTTAAAAGTAAAACAGTGATCAGGTACCAACCTACTAGTCAATACCATGGTGTAACAGGCTTGGCCTTCAGGTTTTGTATTCATTCTAAGGAAATCTTTAGAATCCATAACATGTGTGCTGGTCCCTCAACTAATGGTAAGTTCACCAAAGTGTTTATCAAGGCAAAAAGTATAAAACAAAATGTGATGGAAATAAAGCCCCAGGATTAATGTAATGACCTGTTTACTATTGTTGGTCAAGACAGACAGATTAGTGAGACATATGGTTGAAAGTACCCTTTTTTTAGAATTCGTACACAACTGGTCTTCTAATATAAGTGATGCTTGATTGCTTATGTTTGAATACATGTGCAGGAAGTTAATTTATGTGCATAAAGCCTTGTATCATCAACAATAGTTGATTTGTTTATCGTTTGTCAGGATGTACTGTTTAGTAAGGTTTAAGCCAAACCAAACTGTAGCAAAAATAGTTCTTGAGTCAGTTCTAATAACATTTTGTAAAGGTTTATAATTAAAAAATAAATAAAAACAGGTATACAATCTGTTGAGAAGATAATCTTCTAGACGGAAAGCTGCAATATATAAAAGCTTTGTTCTGTAACTTGCAAGGCGCGTCGCACTCTCTTGACATTTACAACAACAACCAAAGGTTGAGATTTATGTTAAACGCCGTGTTTTGCTGACGTTTCGAGCGTTAGCCCTTCGTCGGAGCAAACATTTGACGCACATCATACCATCGCCAATATTTGGCCTTTCAAAAACCGGATTAACAAGTTTTTAATAGGGCCGACGTACCGTGGTGTCTATTCTCTATTTCCCCACTATGTTTCTAAATAATTAATGCAATCTAAATGTAACCCGGAATTGAGTAAATCCGTTACAAAGCCGAAAAACAACAATTCTGTTATTTTAGCATGAATTACACAATATATTTGTGACCAGAATTTGGAACGATTTTCAACGTGATTGCAACCGAGACTCGAAACAGGTTTTGAAGAATTTACGTGCTACAGCACGAAACGTAGACTCGAACCCTACAAGGAAACAAAACACAGTCAAAAGAAAGCTATAAGGAAGCGTCCAATAAAATAATTAAATCTGACTTTCTAATATTTGTATTCTTTATGTATCAGGATCAGGCCTAAATAATAGTTTTCACCCATACTCTGTTTTTAGTAGATTTGATAATTGGCCGATTCCGGATAATAAACTCCAGCACTTCCAGATTTTAGTTCCTTGAATGGCGAGATTTTAACGCTAAAGGAGATTGACATAAGTAAGGATATAATAAGGAACTTCAACTGAGTGATATTTAAACGTAAAGGTTTTCTAAGAGTTTACCTTATTAGGTCTAGGAACGAGTCGACATTTCGTCGTGGCCCTTGGTTCGATTCGGTTCTTTGAAAAGAGGTTTGTCTCCTTTGCCTGGCTGTATGATGGACACCAAAGCAATCCCAAGCAGAACCCGCCGTAAGCGTGGTACACAGATAATAAATAACAGTTCGTCGACCGATTCTTCCAGTTGAGTTCGCATCCAAACACCCAAGGCGCAAATCAAACTTGCTACGATCAGGGTAGAATCAGCATCTTCAACATGTTCATGAACAGCTCACCCAAAAACCGATCAGCATAATGACCGTTTGTCGATCTTCTGGATTTTCGATATCATTCACGGGCTTGTTTGCTACTATTCCAATGATAAATCCAACTGCTACGCCACATATTATAAGAATGAGAAGCAAATCGTGTTTGCAACGCTTGCAAAAGGATCCACAACACTTGCCACAGCGGTTCCCGCCACTGGAATATCCACTTCCCTTCCCCATGCCGAATCACTAGAAAGAGCCGTGAACGAAGTTAGCTTTGTAACTTGACTTCTTAGATGTCTAACCGCGTTATTATGAAGGAAAAAGCTCCAGAGCTTCTATAGACAATAGACGAACAGTCCCCCAAGCACGGTTTAATGCACAGCCACGCGGTTGAATGACTGTAAACACAACTGCTGATTCACAGATTCACAAGATTCGAAATACGCAACACTGTCACGGGTAGAATGCGTGACTTTGAAAGTCGAAAAGGACCAATACAGAATCTTGCACAACTTGCTCTTGATTTGAAGAAATTGCGGATGTGAAAATCGCGGATGTGATCATATAAAACAAGTACTAGAATTAAAATTAAGAACTTTTGTTTTACAACATTAAAGTCAAACAAAGCCTTTGTCTTTCCCCGACAATCAAATCACCCGCTTTTTGTGAACGGACACAGCAACATCACACGGCACCTTCCAGGCGGAACTTTAGTTTTTCGCGCCCGCGATATGATAATTTGCGGTCAATGCCCATTGCCCTCATTTACGACCAGAAGTGGTCATTTGTTTTGAATCGTGGTCAGCAATGCTTTGTCTTTGACCAATCATTGCCTGCCACGTTTTACTATTGTTCAGTGATACTGAGCTGAGGAGAAGCAGGAAAGAACGAGGAACACATCGAGGCCAAGAAACCCGGTGAAAGTTCTAATGAAATGGTGATTTTGCGATCTTGAAAACGAGCTCACGGATTTCTGAGATGACCGCTATAGGTTATGAAGCTGATTTGCGGGACGCAATTGTGGAAATGCTGAAGTTTTCATGGGATAAAGACCACGATATCTGTGGAGGGTGATGCTTCAAAGGCATAATTGCGAGGTAAGTGTTTTAGTACCACTACTTGGGCGCTCGCGCGGAGACTTTATACTGATACCACTTTTGCGTTTCTGAGACGCCATTTTTAAAAGCCGCTCATAGTATTACACTAACTAGCTGAAAGATGGTTATTTGTTTCTAGATTTTTACAAACTTGCGGCTTTACTGTAGAAACTGAAGAATGCTCAGCAAAATGTGTGCAACAATCCGGCAATAATGCATTGTCGCAAAAGGGAACTACAGAAACAGTATATGCAACTACACTCGCTCAGAGAGTATGTAGACCGTTAATAATCCGTATCTTTGGCTTGCTTTTTAGGTTCTTCCTTGAGAACGACGAAGCGCACTACTCTTCGGATCTACACAAGCAATAAATACAACTGCGCTTTTAGTTTCTTCACATTCTAGAAGTCGCTAATTTTAGATGGAAAGAGACGCCGTCTTGTTCTCTCGGAAAAATCAAGTCAGAATTCAAACCGCCGCCCCGTCGAACTCCGTGTTTGGATGAGACGGTACTGGAACGGCACACTAAATAAATCGCTATAGATGTTGGCCTTTACAAAAAGAACACATATCAGACAGGACATTTAGAGAGAAATCAAACTGCAATATATGCTAAGTGTAAGTTTTAAGGCCGATGCATTCGCAGTAAAATGTTACTAGTTGATTTACGGAGTTGGAGTTTGTGTCCATGACTGCAGACATGCTCGACCGGGACTCGAGTATTATTACAACTTTTTGAAGTCTGTATGTCACTAGTATAACAGTTAATGCATTTAGCAGTGACCTGGTATTTGGTTAGAGCATTTTAGACCGGGAAAGCGAATAAAAATAATTTAAATCTCCGTCTTGAATGGTTTGAATGAGGGCGCGCGCCTGTAAACAGAACAAGGGCAAAGCGCGCGACCGAGTTCTCATTGAGCATGAACACGGCGTGGGGTTATTTCTGGAATCTTACAACTACATAAAGCGACAAATAGTCAGTCATACTCTACAAATACTCTTCACATACACTTCGATGATACGAAATTAGTGTTTTCATGGCCTAAATGTTTGGCCGGCGGCTTTAATCCATTGTGATCGGTGCGGGTGAAGCGCAATCAAGGTTCTGTTATGTAGTTAATAAAATGGCTATTTCTCCGAAAGTAGGAGTCGTACTAAAAAACTGAAAACGCCAATTTGTTAAGTAATTACTTGCTGCTTAGGAATGGCTAATGGTATACCTATAAAAACTTCAGCTTTTTTGCTATGAGCTCGTATTTTCCAGTATTGGAGACATGATCAATCACACTTGCTTTTGAGTTCGAATTTACTATCGCGGCGCCTTTAGCACCAGTCACGTAATGTTTGGTATCACCAGTGACCTTAGCCTATAAGGATTCTAAATATGTGTAATGCGCAGATTTATCTTTCAACACGAAGCACTACGCAAGCATGTTTTGTAGAGCACCCTCCAATGGGCATAGAGCTAGCGACGCGCTGTTAGCCATTAACTAGCCACTTGACACCTCAAAGCAAACACCGAGCTGTCAAAGCGCTTGATTACTAAAGTTCCGCTGAAAGGCCATCTGAAGCTGCCGTGATCACTAGATGCAGTATAGAAAAGGGTTGCGCTTAGTCGAGTCGGAAAGGTTGCTCGAGCACGTACATTTTTCAGGAATTATAAGAATAATGTGCATTTTTTCTCAGTTCAGTATATGAAAGTGAACCCTTTGCGGCCCGCGCTATTTCCGGTTTTCGCTCGCCCCGACTCCCTCCCCTTCCCTTTTAGAGCCGCTACGCAGGCTACAGTAGGTCTTGGAGAGCATCCCGTACAAAATGTTTTGAAGTACTCCCTCCCCCTCCCGTGTCCCCTCGGGCCAGATTCACTCTTCAAAGTACCGAAAAAGATCCAATATTTACAAGTTAATTACGTGCATACAGAAAAACGACGCGCATTTATATTTTTAGTCCTTAAAATTGCTTCAATCTGCCAAAGTGGAATCGCGGACAAAGCTTTGAGCCTCTGAAACTTGCCTTATTATCCAGGCAAACCCCAGAGTTTCCGACAGTATCGCCATGCAAATACCAATTAACAACGACGAGCCACTTGACATGATCAGTATAATTGCTATTCAAATATTTTGGAGTTGAGGATTAGAATTCATGAAATTAAATGAATCAACAATATCCCTTTGTCCTAACTGAAAACTTACAAGGCCCTGTCGTTGCTTACATCTACTGAATCACTGTAAATCTATTGGACATGCATGCTGCGCTTCGTTAGAATACCTATGGCCTGTGTCAGCTGTTCTTCCTTACAGAGGGAAAACATAGCTAAAAATAAAAAAGGCCTTCTGGCGTGCTGAGAGCGACAGAGAAAAGAGGCTTAGCGATTCGTAATTTCACTACAGGAGCGAAATCTTATTTATCCAAGGCATAGGGAAGAAAGGTGAAGTATCACTAGCATCCCGGCCCCACTTGAGAGCCAGCTCGAACCATTTTCCGTAAAACTGGTGTGGCTATAAACATCCGTACTTTTTTGGTAGCCCAATTTGGGGGGGGGGGCAAGTGGAGCTGAATTTTAGGAGCAAGTATCTCCTTAAAATAAATAGATTAAAAAGGTGAATGCTCCAACGCTTTCCTCGCAGCGAGAGGAGTCCATATGTGCAATAAAAACTGGTACCCCTAGATCATGCTCTGAGAAAATGAGGTCTGAAAAAGGGGTATTGGGGGTACCCACCACCTCCCCTGAAAAAAATGTGTACCAGTCGAGTACAAGTGTTTTGTTTTTGACCTCTTCCCTAACATCACAGACTTCTAATTTAATGGTAATTGTTCCTCAGCACTTGTAATCTTGATTAAAAACTTATAATTGGTACCAATCATAATCAATTGATATCAATTAGGGGGCTTTAATCCCCCAATTTTCACTCTCTTTCACTAAATCCCCCCCCTCCCAACTGTTTCGCCGTCCCTGAATAGATCATCAATCAGTATCAATAATTGATAATGGTCAAAATCAGGCTAATGATTATTGATAATCAATTTACTATTCGATACTGTTTCGTGAAAAAGAAGGCAAATACGAATTATGAACAAGGGGGGGGGGGGGCGAGGAGTGTGTATGTACGTAGGGAGGGGGGACTTTGTTGCTACAGCATCAGGGTAATAAACCGCCATTTTAGAGTTCCGTCATAGATTGATTCATCAATCTTCATCGATTACTTCATTTTTATTGCATTCCAAACTGAAACTCATGTCATGCATGCCATATGATTCTTCTTGGATAGGAAGTTTATATTTCAACATATTTCTGCGTGATGAAATGGTGTTACGATAACTTCCCCTTTTTTATGATAACAGTTTTTCAAGAGGCACATGCATCTGTCAAGGGTCGAAAAGCTTTAGAGACAGAGACACCTTGCTAGAACTACGCAAACCATGCAGGTTTGATGAATTGTCATTCATAGTATTCGTTAGTCGCCCACCCCTCTATCACTCAGTTGCCAGTGCGACCCAGTTGATTTGTTCCTAGTCGAGCTGTCAAGATCTACAAACACAATTACAGTCGCCTTATGCAGCTTTATAAGAAGCGTTTTACTTTAAAACAAATTGAGTATTTAAGGTAGATCTTGAGGGAAAAACGTTTAGAGATTATGGCGGCATTACGACAATCATATTACACAAGAGTTCAAAAGATCAACTGTTTGAATCCTTTTCATTTCTTCCAAAGACAATGTTGACATAGAGTGCTAAAAAAGTAACAGAGTTTAACCAAGCAGACACGTTAGTTCAGAACGGCAAATATTTGAAAAAGACCATTACGGGACAGCCCCACGTCAAGCCCACACAAACGCCCCCAAGTGCGCATATGGTATGCATTTATCGCGCGTAATAACAAGTAACTGAAGCTTTCAAGAGAGCCTGTCATAAAGTAAACGTTAATGTAAGAAAATATAATGACTTGTAGAATATTACAGCTAAAACCGTTGCATCGCAACCCACGTTTTCAAAAACATCAAATTGTTTTGATTTTTGACTTTGCTTCTTTAGACTGCTAGCATCCTCTAATTTGGCGCGTTTCCCAGCCATCGTCGCGCTATCGTCGCTCCTCTGGCGTTCGTCGGGGGTTCGCGCTCGCTCGGGGTTCGCGCTCGCTTTCTGGGAAACGCGCCAAAGTAGGGGCTGCTAGCAGTCTATTTGCTTCTTGTACTGTTTCGTTTAGTGCAGTCAACCGATTTTTACACTTTTACAAAGTCCTCGCTTCCAGTATCCTATGAGAGGTCGAATCGGCTTTTCTCTGAACTAAAACCAGACAACGTCGCGACGGAAAGCCAGGCGACAGCATTAGGCAAAACAGGGCAAGATTCTGATTGGCTCACAAGGTTCGAATGGGGGACATCTATAAAGCGAAAAACAAATCGATCGATGTTTTGAAAACACGGGTAGCGATGCAACATTATAATACGCAATATTTCGGTCAGACTGAGCTTGTTCGGCAACTGAGAATGCTGTGATTTTTATTTGCAATTTAAAGCGTATTTTGAAAACATTCCTATTCTGTTTTCTCGGTCGTAACGGGAAACGATTTAGTAAGTAAAATATCAAACACGAGTTGGAAATCTTGATGAAAAACACTGTGTCAAGTGTTTGATATAATAGCTTCTCAAACGAATCATTTAATGTCGAGCAAAAAAGGATTAAAATCTCCAAAATCTGTTCAAAAGATCGCGTATCCGCTTATGAGATAGATTAGCTAGTCAACCACAATAATCCCCAGGGGAAAAGATCTAAGAAGCTGAGCAAAACCGATGTCAGAAAGGTCGGTGAAGAGGAATTGGAGAGCAATAATATTTTGTTTGACAAAAACGAAAATCCTAATGTCATGTCAGCGACTCTGACATTTCATTACACCATCGCTGCCTCGATGAACTTTGACGGAAATGTATAGAATTTTAAACAAATGTATAGAATTTTAAACATATTGATATCTCAATATTTGCGTAAATTATTGATAATGTTTGTTGAAACATTTCATATAACATATTTACAATATAATTATTAAAAGAAAATGTCACCACCAAATGGACCATTCCAGATCCAAATCCGAAACTGGACACCGCGCCTTTTGCGAGCATCAAAACGAGGCTTATTATGCAAACTCCGTCATTTTGTACTTGCAAACCTTCTAGAACGTTCGGCGGATCGACAAGGGCTCCACGTTTCGAGTGATACCGCCTTCGTTCCACCTGTTTACATAATAAGCCTCGCTTTCGTGCGCCAGTGAACACGCGCACACTTCCTGAATGCCCTCGACATGTCGCACAACTACCAGGATGCAGCGCGTACTCACTTTACACTTTTTTCGCCAAATGTTATTCTTGTCCCGAGAGCCTCCTCGCTCCTCTGGCCCCGTGGGGGAGGCTCTGGTGCAGTGACAGTCGCTGACGCATGCGTATCAGAAAATGACGGCGTAGGTTGAAAAGACGAGTAGCAAAAGGGAGAGATAAACCTGGTTCTATGTACGCGTGCGCACCGTTTCAGCCAATCAGCGAAGGCTCTCAAATGGCTCTCACCAGAGCACCCCCCCGCCCGCGAGGTGACGAGCCGTGGAACTCTGGGTACGAAAATGATTATTGTCTCTTATTTACCGACATGCTGCGCGCGCATACATTATTAGAGCTGGAATCGTCCATTGGCAATATGTATTTCTCGACTGGGCGATAATTCATATGACGCCCAAAGCATTAGTTACGAATGGCCTGGTAATGTAAATTACAAAAAATTACAAATGTTTTAGATCGATTAATAAATAATTTAGAAGCATATCAAAATATATTACAAATATATTTAAAAATTACAATATTAAAATAAATTAGCCATTTTATATATTATAATTTCCTTTTTGCTAAATTACTAATTAGGTAATACTTTATAGGTTTATGTAACCAATAAGGACTCAGTAGAAAGGCCGATGTGTGTGTCGTAAAAAGAATCGACTATTGAGTTCGGTAAATCAAGAATTAAACTATCGTGAGGGTGAGGGACTAAGCGTAGGGGGGGGGGGGGGAGGGAGCGGTATCGGAGTTTGAAATTCAGGGAAGGAAGGGGGACTGCTATTAAGAGGCTGGTCCAGGCGAGGAACAGTTTGGGTAAAAAGGTGAAAATTTTATGCGATGGAGATTTGCTATGAGGGAGGGGCTCTTTGGCTCTCAGCACACCCCCCCCCCCACCCCCCCTTCCACCACATCTACTTCTAATTTTGTTAGTAAAATCATTTTGTATTTATACAGTACACATGCACACTACCGGCGTGAAAGGAATTCTGGGAGCTTCTCGGAGATGACACCACAAGGTATCGACCACACCCCGAAGTGCTTCCAGGAACAGCCAGGAATGACCAGCCGAAGCGGGCATGATCCTGGAAAATAATAAATAGCAAAATCAGTTAGTTCGTAGTTAGCTAGATCTCGGGGTTATTTGAAGAAACTTCCGTTCCGAAGCCTGGCCAAGCCTGGTCTCCCGCGCAGCACGTCCTTTGTGTCGGTCAATTCCGCTCGCCGAAGGCGTTCGGCCCGGATTTCGTACCATCGGCACTCAGAACTGTAGAACGTATAACTTGGCGAACTAATTTGTTTCACTTATTAGTCAGCTGGTGCCTGAAAAAAAAAATCATCCCAGGAGGGGCGGAAACAACAATATGCTGGGACAAGTGGCGGTGGTAGGGGATACATTTCTTTGCACCTTTTGCAGGGAGATATTTGGAAAAGTTTAAAATTTAATGCCCACTAGTGAGGCCCAAGATGGACGGAAATGCATCAAAATTGTACTAAGGTGTAATAGTACTACCAGAATTTGGTCAAAATTATTGGGTGTGTGTGTGGGGGAGTAACTCCCCCCCCCCCCCCTTCCCCCCAATTCTGTCGGCCCTGGGTCCTCCCCTGGGCCAAACACACCTCTTGTGTAGCAAGAGAAAGTGATGCTTTCTCCCCTGGACATGGTTCCACTACTTTACAGCCTCTTGTTGCTTTTCCTGTTGGGAAGTTCTTCCCGCCATAGTAAATGTACAGCTCTCCTTCCTCAGCTAAATAAAAAGAATCAAAGCACCGATGCCTCGGTGAAATCGTGGATACATTTTTTTTAGTGGCAGTAAAGCGTGCACCTTGCATCTGACTATCCACTCCCGAATACTGAGGACTGCGATGTTCCCTTCTCAAGATATTAAGAGGACTTGTCATAGAAGTTCCAGCAAGTTTGTAAACAAGCGGTCAAAAATGAGGTTACAGACGAATATAATAAAATCAATTGACAAGATTTTAGTATCTTTTGAAAGGGGAGAATATAGGAAATGACTCGGCATTAGGCCGCGAAGAAATGTTAAAGAAATCTCTAAAAATATCAATTTTGAAATTTGCCGACCTGAGGAAAATGGGTGAAAAATTCGATTCCAACGTAGGGAAAGCATAAATATTCGAATGAGCAGGAACTGAAAAAGATGAAAAGATCAATACAAACTTACACCCCTGAATTTCCTCCGTTATGTCAGTAGTCCTGAATGGTGCAGAAAACATCAAATCATCCACGCCATCCCTGTTTATATCAGCCCAACTGACAGACCATCCCAGGCGGCCATAGCTACGATCACCCTCAAATATGGCTGAGACTTTGAGGTCTGGAATAGTCAAGTCTCCACTTTTGAGAAAGATATCTGTTAGGTTGAGGATGTATAGTGCACCGCTCTGTTCAAATGTAGAACTGATTTCAGGTGTGATGTGACCTGATATTTCTGCGGAAACAAAATAAAGTATAGTTTCCCAATAAAGTCCCAATTAACCGATCCCCGCAATAGGCCAATTGCACTAACACGGTCACGTGACCCAGCTCTAATACATTCTGAGTAAAATCTTGAAAATTCAACTCACTAGTGCCATTTGCTCCAGGTTAGAGATTTTATGCTGAAACTTCAGTTTCTTACTTAGCCTGAATTTCAATCGTCTTTTCTTCCTACACTCAAAAGTTGCGGTAGAAAAAACGGGGTTAACTCCGGTGTAATAACCATTCCCAGAGGACACCTTTGTGTTCAGTTCTTATTTCATCCTGATTCGTTCTACCAAACAAAGGAAGCTTTGTGACGCAGTTCGTGCGCACTCACAGGTTATTACACCGGAGATAAGCCAAAAAACGACTGAACGCCGACTTCCAAAAACGTGCCCAGGAGTTGCGTGATTCTCAAGATCTTGAGAATGGATGGTGAATGGTCAGTTGTTTTTTGAGTGTAGGAAGAAAAGACGACTGAAATTCAGGCTATTTCTTACTAATATTAATTGGTTCTTTGTAGTCCTGGAATTGATTTTGAAAAAACATCTCGTTACGAGGTAGTTGGGGTCACGTGACCCACTTAGTGCAAGTGGCCTATTTACAGTAGCAGTTAGGCAATGATTTGGTATTCCCGCTAAAGTTTCTATGCTCTAGCTAGATTATACTCCAAAACTATGAAATCCTGATGATTTTAGAGTATTGCAATAGTTATAGATCGCTTAAGTTCCCTATTTTTAAGGTCTCCCGGTAAACCCGTGAGGGGTGTCTTCGGAAAAAAAAAATCTCGTCGCGTCGCAATTTATGCTATGATAATCAGCTATATATCAAAGCTAAAAGATTGCTCTATCTTATTAAGTTGTTTAGTTTATCACGAAGTTTAATTTTTTCTTGTATTTTTAAGACCCCGAACTAAAACATTACCCTGTTCACTTGACAAGCTCCAGACCACTAGCGGTTTGTTGCACAATTTTACACTTTGTCGGATTTTATTCTCGGAGAAATGAACTGCAAAACCATGTGAGCGATTTTCGATATTTTGCATATTTACGAAAATATTAGTTCGCGAAGTCGAAAGTCTTATTTTTTACAGTTTGTGGCCGCGAAATTTATCATAAAATCTTTTTTCAAGTAAAAAAATTAAAATTCCCTCACACGGTTTTTTAGTTGTTACCATTTGCTAATGACACAGAAAATTTGACGCCGATATCTTAAATCGTGCGGGGTCATGAGCTTCGCGAAGGTGAAAATTTGACCTAAAATTTAAGTACTAGAAAAAGCGTGTAAAGTTAATTAAATTACAGAAAATGTGTGGCGAGCAATACAAAAGAATGGGTAATTGAAGCCTCGGAAAAACGTTGACGCGTCATTTGAGGTTTTAGAAATATACTTTAGGACTGTATCAAACGAATTTCGGGAAAAAACGTCATGTTTACTTTTCACGTATGAGCCTCGGCATCTGGTGTACTTCCCCCCCTCTCCCCCCCGGACCAAAACACTGTCCTAAATAAGGGCATGTGACTAACAGTTTTACCTTGAGATGAGGCTGATACAGCTAAATACAAATCACTCCCAGCATGGGGTTTCCCTACAGACAAAGCTGCTCCAAGCTTCATGAAATTCTGATCTCCTGTAACTGTAACTACGGCTGATGGTGGATAGTGAGAGGCAATAAGAGGGTAGACATAGATCTTGCCAGCAATTTGGGTGTCATTATGGGAGTAACTACAGTCAGCATTAGCACACACCCTGTAATATGAAATTATAAGGAATTCAGATAAATACTGTTATTATACATTGTACTCACTATCTCGATTCTGATTGGCTAAAAGCGCACGCTTTACTTTGGGAATCACGCACTTTGATCCTACGCGCGCAATGCATAATGGGACTAGAGCACTTGAATGTTTTCCCTATCTAACAAGGCGCTTGTGTAAAAGAAATTGCTTGACAGAAAAAAAAGTATTTTTTACTAAATCAATGTATAATAAAACAATTATTGAATTTGGTTTTTGTGATCTCCAGAATAAACAATGTCTCGCCAATGGAATCAGGCTCGGCCTCACCGCCTCGCCTGATTCCACCTGTCTCGACATTGTTTATTCTGGAAATCACAAAAACCTTATCCAATAATTGCTTAGTATCAGCTATTTCAGGTCTAGATAGAGCCATGGATGTTTGGAAGACATAGTAATACCAGTAGACTGCTAGCAGCCCCTACTTTGGCGTGTCGCCCTGACATTGCCCAGAGAAGTGGGAAGGCCCCCCTGACGAACGCCAGAGGAGCACCAAAGGCAAGGTGGCAAATTACTGGCCACAAACTGGCCAAAAACATGCCTTATATTCCAGCAAATTCACAACTATGAGGTAAAATTATGTCACTTAGTCAATTTGCTTTCTTTCTAAGGAAATTTTTCTGAACTAGCAGCAGGACTTAAATTTATAAATCACTTTCAACCTGAAATGGCATGCTTCTGATACGGGTATAGTACATGTACTTTATAGAAACAGAATGATTGGTACTAAACCAAGGTATCAGATCTTTGAGGAAAAAATAGGCTAATGCAAACTAAACTGAAAAAACATGGGATAAAATAACAGCTGTAACACAAATACAAATGAATACATGATTGTTTAGTTGATAACTACCTGAAAGCTGGAGCACCAATGAACAGCAAAGCATGATTTGCATACTGGGAAACATGCATAGAATATCCAAACCAACTAAAGTCATGCTCCCCAGCAATTGACCAATCAGCATCCACAACAGACAGCTCCATCCCAGGCTTCCTTTGTTTACTGGCCAAGAACACATCTACAGACCCTCTCTGGGGTCCCCCAACAGAGGCATAGGGAGAACCTATAATAAGGTCCTTATGGCCATCATCATTTACATCAGCCCCTAACAGATTAGTCCCTAAATTGTAATATTGCTCCTTGCCATTGATTGTAAGGTCAGGCTTTGCTGATAAGCCTTTGCCAAGGGTGCCATAATAGACATATACAATCCCAGTATATTGAAGCTGGTCAGCACCTGAAAATTAAGTGCCAAAGGGGATAGATTTTTAGCTATGAGGGACCCCATGGATGGATGAATAGGTAGGAGAGAAAGGAAGGAAGAGAGGATGGAGGGAGGGTAAGAAGGGCACCCCCAGGGGGGTACTCAGATATAAAAATGACGGGGGGTCCGACAGAGTTCCAAATTTCATACCCAAAAAAAATACCTGAGTCATAACTTTTATACCCAAAAAAATACCTGCTCCCAAAACTTGATACCCAAAAAATACTCATCTTTGTTAGCCTAAAAAGGCTGTTTAATACCAGCACTACACATGATGCCTGCCCCATTATATGTTTCAGCTTATGGCAGTATCTCGATGATCAACTACCATGTCAGAAGTTTTAACCCAAAAAATACCCTTGGATTTTTCAACACTCAAAAAAATACCTGGTAGAATTTTCAACCTAAAAAAATACTTTTACTACAAATTTCATACCCAAAAAAATATGTCGGACCCCCCCGTCATTTTTATATCCGAGTACCGCCCTGGGAGGGCACCCATGGATGGATGAATAGGAAGAAGAGAGGAAGGAAGGAAGAGGGGATGGAGGGAGGGTAAGAAGGTGTGTAAGTGAATGGATGTGTTTATTCTCATTCTCAATATTCTAAACGCAGACAGAGATGAAAGCTGTCCAAAAATGGGGCCACCCTTGATTAGCCTCCTCTGCAGGCGTCTTGTTGTGTTTTAACACCTATTTTGACACGCTTGGTTGGACTTCCTGTGGTGTGATTGTGAAAGGGCCGTGAGCGACGGAAGTGATGCAAACAGATGCCAAACACACAGAGATCACAAGGAGATGCCTGCGGAGGAGGCTACCCCTACGTAACCATATACTACCTGCAGATGGAGCACTGACAGCAAGATCATCCAATCCATCTTCATTCATGTCAACCACAGCCACAGAAGAGCCAAATCTACTGTTTGTTATTGGTCCATCTATAATCATGGCAGCTGATGTATCAAGGTCAAGGTCATCCACAGGGAGGCTCCCATCAGGGTGTCGGTGGAGGATGTAGACACGCCCATGTTGGCTTTTCCCTGGGGTACCATATCCGGGTGCACTAATAACTAGGTCCAAGTTTGCGCCACTGAAGTTGCCACTTGCAACAGACCTGACAACATTTTAATGAGTGATTTATTAACTAGTTGTAGCTCTCCTAAAAGTGCCAACGAGTAATAGAACAGTGAGTCATGTTTTGCCCTTTTGAATAATATCAGTTCCTCTGACTCACTGCTGCGCCCTGATTTCATTTTAGAGACAAATATCTACCTCTAGATTTTATACATGTAAAGGATGCATTTCCATGAGCATATGAACAAGCTAAATCACTGTCATAGCAATGATTGTGTAATAATAACAGTGCGAGAAATATACACAAGCATAGCATCACGGCGTTGGCTACACGGGCGCACTTCAGAAGTGGACAGGGGTCAAATAGTAGATTTCTCTTCTGATACTGATAGAGCTATAAGCATTTGGTTACCACTTGAAATCCTGGCACGTTGATTGGCTAGTGGTTACACCACTCTGAACTCGAGAATTTTTCTCCTCGCACGGCTCTATAATGCTGCCGCCTCGCAGCCTCGCCTCTTGGCTCGGCTGCTCGTTGCCAATATCATGATTATCACAATGTCATTGCAGGGGTATCTATACCCCTTCCACACATTCCATATTAATTTCATATTAGTAGACCACATATGACATTACTGACACATCTCCTCTAAACTAAACATTTACTCACCAACCTAGCTTGGCATAAGTCTTCTTAACTGAATAGATAGCACTTTGTAAGGACAAATCTTCTATTGGTGCCATTAATCCAGGGCGATTCTTGTGATTTCTTGATCCATGATTCACAGATAACAATCTTTCCATCACTGATTCACCAGCAAGAAAAACAGTTCCTCTATCAGTGCTTTGCACTTCAATATCGGACATTGATAATGAGGATTCCTGTAGGATTTTTGCAAGTGAAATGGTAGTCCCTGGATTTTTTAACTTCTTTGTTTTATCAATAACACTTGTCAGGCTTTGTGAGTTTGTTGAGTTGCAGTGGATGAAAATTGGACTGTGAGGGATCTTGCAATAGTCTGTTCCATGCTCAAGCATATCAATGGCCTCATGCCACACAAGTCCAGTCCAGCCTGCCATGTCAGCAAGCCCTCCTGTTGAAGCAATGAAGATTAGTCATCCAGTAGCATAACAAAATTTAGACGGATAATTAAATTTCTGGACTTTACTAGGAACAATGTCAGCCATTACAATTGGTCTTAGGGGAGAGGTCAAAACATCCGTACTTCTGTGGGTGCCCAATTTGGGGGGGGGGGGGTAGGTGCCGGAGCCACCTACCTTTCAGAGCTGAATTTTAGAGCAAGTATCTCCTTAAATAGATATTAAAAAGGTGTATGCTCCAACGCTTTCCTCGCAGCGAGAGGAGTCCATATGTGCAATAAAATCAGGTACCCCTAGATCATGCTCTGAGAAAATTACGTCTGAAAAAGGGGTATTGGGTACCTAAGGGGGTAGATGCCGGTACCCACCACCTCCCCTGAACAAATTCGAGTACAAGTGTTTTGACCTCTTCCCTTAAGCTGGGAGCCCCCTCCAACCAGCTCGTTAGGTTTAGACTTTCACCCCCACAAAAAAAAACTGATAACAAATAGATACCACTCCTGTGAAATATTTTTATAGAGCATGTGCAACCATGCCACTAGTAGGGACCTTCCCCCTTTGCACTATGATGCAAAGGGGGTAGGTCTTCTCATGTCATTATGATAAAGTGTGCACATTTTTCTCAGATCAGTTACAGCAAATCATTATGGAAGTTTCACATTTAGAAGAAAACAATCAACAAGGACACCTTTATTATACCAATGAGGTTTTTTTAGGGTTATGTTTTATCATGGCTTAGTATTTTTAGGGTGTTTTTTTCCTATCATCATCAAGCATCCCTTCTACCCTCTTGTTTACCTGAAAGAGCCCCCTCCTTCCACCCCTCCCCCTTATTTACCTTGAAAATAATCATGCAGTTGTTCTGTTAGAAATGGTGAAGGCTTGGCATATTTCTTGAAGAGTTCAGCACCTCCAATCTTTTCACCAAGCCATCCAAGGAATATTATTCCAGTACACACTTTGATATCTTCTTCTTTTATTACCTCTTTTCCATAATATTCATTATAAATGTTAGCAAGGTCTTTTGTAGGAACATACCTGAAGAAATAAGTTCAGATTACGATGTACTTTTTCTGCATCATAAATATAAATTTTCAACCAATTAGACAGGATAGAGAATAGTACTACCAGAAACATTCTTAGGTCACATAAAAATTCTGAAGGACTTCCAGTCATAATCTTAAATGTGTAATAATTCCAAAAAAGCTCAATACCCACCATGGAGGAATTCACCTCCCAAGAGACCCCCTGCCAAACCTGGAAGTCTGGAATTTCCACAGTGACTGTATGGGAATAAGAGGAGTACTGACCTCCTATCTCCCTGGAATTTTCAATTCCCTCCATGGTATGGGCTGGGGGGGGGGGGGGGGACTAATCATAAAAATAGATGGGGGTGCTCGTCGGGATTACAAATTGGGTGTGGTCAACAGTGAATTTTAATCCTAAGAAAAGCAAATTGGATGCGGAAAATCCTAATGTTATTGTGGGTCCTTGAAATTACATCAAGTTGCAACAATTTATTCTGTTGTCCCTGAATTTCTAGGTCACCTTTGGCATGAGACACCCTAAGGGATAGCAGACTCTTTGGACATCCCTAAGACATAGCAGTTGGGTGAATTTTATACCCTAAGGGATAGAGGACGAGCACCCTGTCTATTTTGATGAGGAGTAATGCCCCGGGGTATGGGTATGGATCTTTTCTGAAACTACATGCTCTGAAGCCTACATGTGCACATGGAAGTCAGGCTTATTATGGAAGAAGTCTTTTATACATGAGTCTTCCACCATAATGTTAGCTTTGCTTCCATGTGCAAGCCTAGAACTCACCATTTTGCTATGGAAAGAGGTATGGGATCTGTTTCTCCTTCAAAATTATTGATTAAATCTCCACCCTCGTCACCATCATTGTGAGCAGCAGAGAATGATCCAAAGAAATTGACATCACCCATAGTTCGTAAAAATCCTTGCTTGATGCCAAGGCTGTGCCATGTGATGTCAGCGACTTGGTGGGACACAAAACCAAGTGTGAAAGCAACAAGCTTCTCAGTTTCCTAGAGAAGAAAATTGTCATGTGCAATGTACATGGGTTGTAGAGCACTGGGTTGATGTGTCAGAGGCCAGGCAGTGCTTGACCATAACTTTTTTGGTCACTAGTCCCAGGACAACTAGCACACAGAAAAGTTACTTGACCAAGCCAAGTTATGGTTATATAAAAAATTGTTGTACAATATAGACCAAGCCTACGTTCATACCATATAAATGTAACTTGCTTACCAAAGCCCATTTCTCTGTGGACTCATCCAGTCATCGTGAACTGGTGACTGGATGAAAGCAAGACGAACATTTTTCATGAAAAGATGATACTTCGAGAGTATGACACAAAGAGGGGGGCCTAGGGGTTTGCGGTGATGCGGTATTGGCTGTGTTTTTTGCGCGGTTTTGCGGATAAAAAGCTTAAAAGTTACGGTTATGCGGTTTTTTCAAAGTCTACGGTGTGCGAAAATTGTTGAAATAGTCTGCGATTACACGGTAATTTGTGTACAAAAATGCGGTATTGCGGTGTTTGCGAGTCCTACGGTTAGCGGTATTTAGCGTCCCAAGACTCTCGAATTGCAGTAAAACACACTGGCGGATTGTTGTAGGGCTCAAGACAATCTTCCGCTCACGTTTTGCTTGAATAGAACGTCTGATTGCCATTGGATACCACGGAATCGTTAGCGGAAAGCAATTGACGGACTTCGCGTGTGAAAACGGCGCCATTTAAGATAAAAAGAAAAAAATGTTTTGCGGTGAGCGGCATTCCCGAAAAATCTGTGCGGAAAGGCGGTATTTTCGAAATTTTTGTGCGGTTTTGCGGTTTTGAGAACCCCCCTAGGCCCCCCTCCACAAAACTCGCTCAACAAACAGTGTGTTTAAACAACAACCACACACCAGAAATGTTTTATATTTATATTGCACACAAAATTGTTGCTTGTCCTGTGATTAGTGCCCCTGAGTTTTCACTTGTCCTGAAGCATTCTTACTTGCCCAGGACAAGTGGACAACCGCCAAGGTCGAGCACTGCCAGGGTTCAAATTCTCTCTCCTTTTTTTTTTTCAATTCGAATTACTTTAGCTTATGACTTTGAGCTTATGCTTATTTCATTATTTATTTGAAATAAGCAACTCCCGTGATTTTAATTTGAAAAAAAAAGGACTAGATTAATTAGACTTAATTTAGATTTGTTGATCTATCTCACTTCCCACTGACCTCGTCCCATGGTTTGGGATATTTCCTTCTGATATAATTCACCGTTGCATTCAGAAACGGAGCCCAGTGTGTGTCTTCAGCAACTTGATGAAACTTTCCTCCAAAAACACAAACTTGAGTACATTGCATCTGGATAGGGATTTCCGGCAATGAAACCATCCTGATGAGCAAGAATGATTTTTCTGTAGCTTGTGTTCCCCCTTTGGTCGTCAAACCATTGTGTTGCTTGATGGCCTATTGCAATATGCGTGCTGATTCCACACTGCAGTGAAGGAGAAATGGAAAAAGTTAAAATAGTTAGAAGAACTAATAAACTGCGCAGCGCTTTCCTGTCTTCCATGTTATAGAACTAAATCACGAATGATTATCGACTGAAAAGACAATTCTCGTTGTAACGAATGTTCTCCGAACAGATACCGATTGTCTTCGGAAACTTTTCGTCTGGACGAAATTGACCCGAAAGTGTCCCGAATGTGAGGAAGCGCCTTTACCGAGGGATTATCGACTGCGAAATTTCATAACATTTAGTGCCCTTCGCGTAGTTAGGTCACAAGCGAAGGCAATGCAATGGCTCTTTTGAAGAAGGGAATTTTCAAGGAATTATGACACAAAATGCACAGTCCAGCAGGAGCAAGTGCAAGGCAGAGCCCTGCTAGTTCCAATTTCCAAAGAACGAAGCCGTATAACCGAGATGGTTCATCCCCATTGACGATACATCGGCGCTTTCAGCGCAAATCCAAAGAAGAGGACGTCGCTCGCCGCGAGGTATGACCCGAAAAACGCTTTCTATGTTGTCATGGAGCTCGTTTTAAGGAGTTTAACCACAACTATACGTCCTCTAGACAGAGGGAAGGTATTATTCTACAAGATAAAGTGCCACTTGTGGTCACTCATTCTGATATTCGGTTTGATTTGTGTAAAGTACCATTCCATTCAGTAAAATTTCCTTTCTCTCACCAGTCGATTTTGTCTGACTCCAAGATTTGACTCAGAACACCGATTTCTCTTATCTTTTAAAAGAAAAGTGTGGATAGATTACTCTGAGATACAGAAAATGTGTAAGAATTCTGCCTCAAATGCGAAAGTAAATATTTTTAGTGTTGGATTCTTACAAACGAAGTGCAAAGACAACAATAAAATTGGCGCGATAAGTGATTACACTACGTAAAAGAATTCCAATTGAACTCATTAACCTCTTTACTTCCTCGAGATCTCAATTCTAAATTAAAATCATTTATCTTTGTACAAAACAATACATCAGGGATCTTATCTCTAAAATTATCCTTCATTTCATGAGATCATTTTTATTAGAAACGATTTGCAGTAATGTGCTAAGAATCGAATGCTTCGGTTTGCTTTTGTTCGATTTCAAGCCATAGAATGCTTGGCTATAACTCCCGTCACAACAATTTTCATTTGAAGATATAAACAATAGTGAATTAATTGTCGTGATTTTAATAAAGATGATCTAAGCGTTTGCATATTATTATAACAGCATGGAATGTTTGGATGATTACTGAAAATGTTTTCAAAATTATCCTCTGGAACTTGTATTTTCTATAATGAAAATGGAAAGGACTCATTGAGTCTAGATGTTTACAGATTTTTCTACCGTTTGGTAAGTTGTCAGAAATTTTTATTTTCCCCTTTTCTGTTTCTATTTAGTTAATAAGGCAAGGGGAAAAGTGAAGTGTACTTTAAGAGTGAATTTTCACAGGCACTGTGTAATTCTACAGGAAAATAAAATGACAACAAGATTGGTTCCATAGGAAATTGTTCAAGAAACATGATATCATACAAGACACAAAGCAGAGTGTGATATTATCTGATCAAGAGCAATTTCCAGTGGAAACAACCATAGTCAAGCAAGTGATTTTTTCTTGAATTGCATACTATGAGCACATAGTTGTTCCCAGAGCCTCCTCTGTTTTGATAGTTGTAAGGAGGCTCTAGCAGAAGATGAACAGGAGACAATTCCGATTGGCTACTATGACTGTTGAAATTGAAGTAATGAATGAGTGTATGACCATATATGGATGTCCTAGACTGGGAGTTCCAGTTTGCCTGATACCAGACCATCCTACAATCAGCAGGACTGAGAGGCTCTGGTGAGGAAAATGAAACTGCATACTGCAAACGAGTAAACTACATGAAATTACCCCCTCACCTCCAACCAATCGGGGCATCATTTCAATTTTTCACTGCAGTGTGATTCAACATTGAGTATGAAATTCTAGAAAAAAATCCAGTAACCCTCCCCCCCCCCCCCCCCCCCCCCACACACACACACACACACACACACACACCAGCAAAGGGGGTAAAGATACAATCTTCCCACCTCTGGAATTTCTAGAGAAAATTCACACCCCCAATGACAGTGAACAGCAGGGTTCCTACACATCCTGGAATATCCTGGATTTTCATTTCCTTCCTTGGAAAGTCCTGGAATGTTAAGGACAATCCTGGAAAACAGCTGGAAAAATGTTTCAACTCAAATGTGGCTGAGTGGGTCACTTTTGCTAATCTTATTTTGGGCTGCAAATTATGACAATTAGCACTGTTATCATACTGCCATATATTGGTCCAATATAGTAAAGGAGCTTCCTTTTAAACTGTGTGTTTTTTTTTTGGGGGGGGGACTAGGGGGGAGGACATTTCTACCCCATAAAAACTCCTGGAAAATAAGTAAAGACCTCCTGGAAAATCCTGAATATTTGTCATTCAGTTGGCAGGGATAAAAGTCCATAATAGATCATGGCTGCCAGTAGTTAAAACATTGTGTTTACTACAGTAAAAACTCGCATAAAAGAACATGAGGATTAAGAACACTCAGGCTGTAATTTGGTCAAAAAGATACCTTATACATAAGAACACATGCAGCTTGAAAAGTGAAAATTGTTCTTGTATAAAAAGATGGTTGCTAGTTAGATTCGAGATTAGTAATCTAGTGTGGGACATCCAGATCAATATAATGTGCTATACTATTGCACACAGAGTCTACAGCATGACATGTATGGGGAATTCCAGGGTAACGTAACGTAATGTAACGCAACGTAACGTAACGTAATAATGTGCTATACTATTGCACACAGAGTCTACAGCATGTCATGTATGGGGAATTCCAGGGTAACGTAACGTAACGTAACGTAATAATGTGCTAAACTATTGCACACAGAGTCTACAGCATGACATGTATGGGGAATTCCAGTACATTTCCGGTACATTTAGCAATTGTTTTTAGACTGTTGTTACGAAATTACTGTCACCTTCTGCCAATCACATTCTTTATTTTGACTGTTGGTAGTGTATGCAGTAAGCTATTATCTCTAATATTAAGAGGTAAATTTTAAGAACACCTTAAGAACATTTTCAGGCTATTTTTGCAGAAACCACCAAATGTATAAGAACAAACTCAGCCTGAATCCCCAAAACACCTATTCTTTTATGCGGGTTTTTATTGTACCTATCATCTTCCTTAGGGCAATACATTGTAGTTTAATTATTTCCTGTATATTTATATAATGTAGTCTATGGTGCTTTAACCAATAGTTTCAACCATAAACCTAGTTAAATACTGCTCTTTAACTTAAATGTACTGTACAACTTAAGGTATTCTCTCACATTTTATTTTGGTCATTTTATGTATAAATTTAATTGACTTTATAATTAAAGTCTTGAATATCATGCTTTTCATTGGTGTTTCGCATTGAACATTTGCCAAATGTACAGTGTAATTGAATGAAATACATGAAGCTCTTGTGTAAACAAAATTCCATTCATCAGAAATTGGGAAATTTGCATTGGGCTTAGAAGCAGTTCAGAGTTTATGCAACATAATCTGCACAATCCTAGTATTACTTTTTATAATTTACCATAATCGGTCAAGAAAGTGTTGTAGTTTTAAATATTTTTATTTTATGTAAAATTTTTATTAATTATGAAATATTTATGCTTCCACCATAAACAATCAGGGTTAAAATGGTTAGATTCTGTGTCTGATTTAACGTCCGTGTGGTTTTGGCTACAGACAGCCAGTAACACTTTAGTTCCTCATGCAGCTAAGAATATTTTTGGCTCTTTTTAATGAAAAAAAGGCTGATGATAAATAAGATACCTAGTGTTATCCAATAACCTCTCTCTTTGTTTTAAACAAATTCTTCATTAAAATTAATTGATTATTATGCATAAGCACTTCTTTGTTTTTGCATATTTGTGAAGCAATATATGTGCATTCAAGCTTGAACTTTTTGTCTACTAAAACGCTTCTAAGATGGAGGCCTTCAGTTTAAGTGTCCCTATTATAAGAGTTAACTGACGCAATGAGAGACAAAGTCTGACATCTTTTGCTAACCAGCATATTTAAACATTATTTTTTAATAGGAATATTATTTCTTCCTAGGAATAACTAGCTAACTAAATATGTTATTGTACATCAGAAATGTTTTCTCAGGTTGAGAAAATTAAGGAATAATCTTTTTATTAATGCCTTCTCAAACCATGGATTCACAACGGAGAAAACACCACCACAAGTCAAAATACAACTCTACAAATTCTTTAGACTTAGCTTATCTGGTAAGGTCAATTTCAAAAGAGTATTTAGAACTGTAATAGACATACATATGTAGCTAATAATACTGTTTTCATTTTTGTCTCTGTTTTTAGGAGCAACTGCAAGCTTACACTGCATGGGTGAATTCACAACTAAAGAAACACCCTGGGAGTCGATTCATTCAAGATCTCCCTCGAGATATGAAAGATGGTGTAGCCTTTATCCAGCTTATAGAAGTAGTAGGTAAGATATCTTGTTGTAAGCTGTTTTACTTATGTGTCATGGATGTCATGTACCTGAATATGTGAATTTCATAAAGCTACATTAAGTCACTATCCCTATGTTCAGTAAGACGAAATCGGAATTTTTACCATGCAATATTTGACATTGCTAGGCAGCGGAGATGTTTGTTTACATAAATCATATAAAATGTGAATCTTGACTTTTTAGCTGCTCAGGGGAAGTAATTTGTGATAGCTTTGCTTCTTTAAAGATTATTCATTCATTTTTGGCAAATTTAAAAGTTGTTTCTTGAAAGATAATTCACCATAAAAACTTGAAATGTATCAAAAAGGATGTTTCATTTTAAAAGAGCATATTTAAAGTCCTGAAGGTTCATTTGTTATCCAACGTGCCATGTTCAATTATATTATTTCGTGTCACAGTGAATTTTATGTCTGGGAGTTATCTTTTTAGTCTAAATTTGTGTCAAAAACTTGTCAAATGATTTAGTAATTTTACAGTATAAAGTTTAGTGGCTAACTAAACCAACCTAATTCTGGAAAAAAGCACTCTCGCTTCCACACAAATGAAGTGCTGTCTTGTCAGTTTTGGTATAGATTTCATAATGCTCAAAATTAAGCCAGAATGTGTTTTTTTATGTTAGTGATTTTTTGAGGAAATATAAAAACACGCTAACACAAAATGATTCCATTTTGCCATATTCTTACACATTGATTTCCCCTAAAATCACTGTTTTGTATTGAGGGCTCTGCAACCTTCAGTTTTGAAATGGCTAGCAGTGAATATTCTAATTAATTCAACTGGCATATTCACTGCTCTCGAATAATTCTTTTAAAAATGCCTGTCGACCACCATGTATAATGTTTCAATTTTCCTATCATATGAAACCTGGATAATTTTGAGTGTTGTATCTCATGAAATTTGCTGACCATATTATCGTCTTAGCTCTTCATGAGACTGCGCCATTATAATGATGATCAAAAGCAGCAATTGCTTGACACAGGGTACCCCTACAAGAAGTATTCTTTAAACACTGTATTGTCACTAATAAAACTAAAAGTAGTTGTGTTGATTTGATACCAGCTGGTGAGCGGCTAAAGATTAATGAGAATCCAACTAGTTTGGCTGCTATGAAAGAAAATGTTGATCAAGTGCTGCAGTTCATGGCCATCAACAAGATCAAGATGCACCATACTTCATCCAAGGTATTTCTCTGCTGTTTCTCTTCTTGCTTCTGTTAAACATTCACATTCATTTTCTCTTTTCATCAGACCTCAAGTGTTGATTCCTCTTTTCAGTTCAAAAATTGTTCTTAAATTATTCATTAATTATCTTGCAGAAATCCTTGAAGGCAGCTTGAAGGCAGTCATGCGACTAATCCTAGCCCTAGCTGCACACTTCAAACCTGGCAGTGTGAAACAGACATCTGTGCAGACCACTAGTTTGACACCCACATCAACAGGAAGGAAGGTGACAAGGACACCCTCAGCAGCAGCAGCTGCTGCTGATGCAGCTGCCGCAATAGCAGAGGCTAGTAGAGCTGCTGCAAATGTCGGCAGACACATACCAGCTCGACTCAAGTAAGTTTTAGTACTGGAAATGGTACATTCTTTTATGTCATTGGGCTGTTCCATTTAATATCCGTTACCCCCTATTGATGAACCTGGAATTTCCACTGGGGTCTTCGTGAATTTATACTCAGTTGAGTAAAAAATTAAGCATAGAGCATAGTTACAGGCAAATGTTATTTCATAGATTAGCTTGGGGAAGCATTGGACATAGAGAATAGTCTAAAGATACTGGCAATGTTTACATAGAGCAGGTTGGGGAAGCAGTAGGCGCAGAGCATAGCATAGATACAGGCAACATAGAGCAGCTTGGGAAAGCATTAGGCATAGAGCATGGCATAGATACAGGCAATATTATTAAATAGAACTTGGGAAAGCATTAGGCATAGAGCATGGTATAGATACAGGCAATATTATTAAATAGAACTTGGGAAAGCATTAGGCATAGAGCATGGTATAGATACAGGCAATATTATTAAATAGAACTTGGAAAGCATTAGGCATAGAGCATATTACTCATACAAATGGAAAGAATGTGTGTTTGACAAGGATGGACAAAGTAAAGGGAATATAGGGTAATAACAGCTGCAGTTCTACAGTAGGTCCTTACACCCAACCTATGATATTTCTCACATTGAAGACTCCCCCATCTCTGTTTCCTAGGAAGCACCGAGCTGACATAATGAGTACGCCTCCCAAGATAGAAGTTGAAGGGGCAAGTGGTAGCACCCCTATGCTTCCAGGAGGTGACTCTCTCCCCAGCACCCCACGGAGACAAAGCCATGCATCAAGTAGTGACACCCAAGACAAAGCGCGCTCAGGGAGGTCCACTCCTGGAAGTGGTACCGCAACCCCTCGACGATGGAGGCATGATGGGTCAGAGCACTCTGGTTCTGATGTGGACTCAGGAATTACTCATTCTAAAAAGAAAGCAAGGAATAATAGAGTAGCTGCATGACGGCAGATTTTCTATATGAGCTGAATGTCGAGCAGGAAGGGATGAGTGAGGATATTATTGACACCAAGGAGAGATTACTAGAATTACAGAAACTGGTGAGTCAGTACTTGGGAACATTTTGTAGATGTTTTAATGCCTTGTATTCTGATATGTCATGCATTTTAGCCTTATATCCCGCAAAATCGCACGCATTTGATAGAAAGACTATGGTTTTTGTTGAGATATTTCACAAAACAACATGTTGTTGTGAAAAGATAACTTTTCCCGCCCTTTTTTGCGCGCGCGCCCACCACAGGAAGCCTGTCAGCTAGCAACATCGGTACGTAGCAACACTAAAGTTTTTTTTTCCACTTGTAGCTGCTTGATGGTAGGGTGGAAGACGATGAAGTCCCAACAGAATGTTCCTACCTCGAGGGCACAGGCCAACAAGAGCAGCTAACCATTGTGAACGCGCGTCTCAACCAGCAAAGCGCCGAGTATGACCAGTTGAAATCTGAGCGCAACAAGTACAAGGAAGAGTGTATCAACCTACAGGGATCAAATCAGGTCTGATGTCACGAATGAATCAACAAGAGGAGGTCATAATGCAACTCAAATCTGAGGTATGGTCAGCAGGGAGGGCTACTTTTTTTAGGGCCGGAACGAACTATTTTATAATAGTTTGCTCCTAGTACGTAGCGAGTTCCCGAATTTAGGTGGCCATGTGCCATTTTTAGGGGGAAGGCAGGGGAGGGGGGAATTTTTCACGAGCAAGACCCACAAACCCAATGCTCAAAACCAAACGGTTCACCGATTTATCATGTGTTGACCAATCTCCAGAGTATTTGCCCTAGAGAGGTTTTTCTGTCAAGGTGGTGACGGGAGATGAAAACTTTTAGTTGCCAGAAATAAAATCTAGTTGCATTAGCAACTGTTTTGGTGCCTGCTTATCCTGTTAAAACACATTACATACTTGTCTTCGCCTTCAGCTCTTGAAATATGGCTTCGCCCAGCACAATCAGGACGCTGAGGTGACGGAACTGCAGCGGAAAGTTGACGAGAGAGACGCGGAGATATCTGCCATGCGGACGGAGATTCTGAGACGAGAGAAGGCGATGGACAGACAAAGAGCGGAGTTAGAGGACACGCTCAGAGATATGGAGCACATGAGATATGCGGAGGTGAGCATGTCATTGTGTACAAACTAAGATTGAGCTCATGAAAGATGGATTTGAAGTTCCAAATAATGTCCTAACTTGGACAACAGAGGATAGTCTTGGGACCGGGGAAGGGGGGATATCCTAAATATATGCGAGGATGATCGTCGGTAAAAAAATACTTCCAAACCTAAAGGCCCGTTCACACGGAGCAAATTCTGCGGCGATCTCACGGCGATGCCGCATCGCGCAGTGTGAACGCACGGCGATTTTATCGATCCGATTTCACTTGCGATGTCGCCGCGACGTCGCATGCGTTTTCAATATGTTCACATTCCACTGCGACGCGGCGCGATTTCTTCAGATCGCCAACAAACTGACAAATATCGCAGAGCCAAATCGCCCGCCGTTCACACCGCGCGATATGAAGTCGACGATCGTCACAGAAATCGTACTTCAAGATCGTGCCGTGTGAACGGGCCTTAAGGGATGTAAACAGGGTGTGGTCCATCGCAACTTTACCCATAAGAGATGGAAAATTGGGTTTGGTCAAAGAACGTTTTCACCCTAAGAGGTACGTAGGAAATAAGGCATACGAAGTTAACTGCTGTAGGCTACCATTAACGTGAGACACTCTGAGGAATAGCAGACAACTCTTTTGATATCTGAGTGAATGTTTATACCCAAGGGATAGGACGACCGAGTGGGAGTCCTTCCCCCCTCTCAGGGGAACCAAAACAAGTGGCATTTGTCGAGGGTTTTCCTAAGTGTGAATTTCGCATTCCTTTCAGGCTGTCTCCAGTCGTCACAGCGAGAATGCCCTAGTGCACGAGTTACGCCAAAGGATTCACGAGCTGCAAGGACAACTTCAATCGGTCACCAACCATGAGGTTAGTGTCATGTCATGGCCTTTCTATTACTTACCTAGAATTGCAAGCATCTCGGGTGTCGTAAAGGGTTTCAATGCTCAATACACAACTTTGCTAATACATGGAATAACTTGGACAAGGCTACACACCCTCAAGGAGCAAGTAACAAAAGAAGGAAGCCACGGGAGAACGAGGCCATTCATTTTGTTCTTTTGTTGTTTGTCCCTGAGGAGTATGGTTGCTAGACATTTCATGTATTAGCAAAAAAAATCGTATTCTTACAGTCAGAACACGCCTTAAAGGAGCTCTCGCACGCTTGCTGGCCACTTCTCTGATAAGAAAACGGCTCAATCGCAATCCAATTCCATCCTCTTGATAACAGGTCAAAACAGCGTAGAATTGCATTTGTCTAACACTTGAAAGGTTTGTCTATTAATCTGGAGGATTATTTTGATTACTACGGGCAAATTTTTTTTGTTTTCACGGATACAATCTTACCTATTTTAAGTCCACGGTGGACGAATATTAAGCGTGCGAGTTCCGGCCCATCATCCACCGACAGCCTTTGCGGACTACAGTAAAAACCCGCATAAAAGAACAACTGGTTTAAGAACACTCAGGCTGAAATTTGGTCAAAAGGTACCTTATACATAAGAACACATGCAGCCTGAAAAGAGTGAAAATTGTTCTTGTATAAAAAAATTGCTGCCAGTTAGGTTCGAGTACAGTAACCCACTGTGTGGGAGTACCGAGGAGATCAATATATAAATGTGCTAGACCATGCACACACAGTTCTACAGCAGGAATTCCAGGGTACATTTAGCAATTTTTTTTAGACTTGACTAATTGTTGTTACTAAATGAATGTCACCTTTCTACCAATATTGACTGTTGGTAGTGTATGCAGAATTTGATGTTAAGAAACAACTTTAAGAACACCTTAAGAACATTTTCAGCCTGATTTTGCAGAAGACACCAATATACAAGAACAGAATCAGCCTGATTCCCCAAAACACCTGTTCTTTATGCGGGTTTTTACTGTATTAGCCAATCAGAGCAGACGAAAAACAATGGAAAACAAAAGAAACCGGGGCGAAGGCTAACGGTTGATGATGGGCATTTTATTATCAAAATGGTCCACCTACAATATCGCGCGGTCTTATATACTTTTAACGAGAATAATGTGCGCAAGAAAATATATTATGAGTTGTTCTTTCACTTAGGCTGATATCTCAAGCCGCATTTCGTCTCAAGACCAGAAGATGATGTCTCTGGAGCAGAAAATACTAGCGCCCCAGTCGGTAGAATACCCAGGACACAGTCGACCGGTAAGAGAATTTAAAAGAGGACACTTTAGGATTGTTATGGATCGTGTAGCAGCTCTATTGGGTTGATGTACCTCACTGCAAAACGAAACATTGGAAACCCAAGACAGTACACGAAAACAATAGAACAATCATGTGTATCAAGGCAATAGCGTTAAACCTCACGTGCAAGCTGCTACACTGGTGATTGTTATTTCTAAATGTGCTTCCCTTTGGATAATGCCACAAATATAATATACCTTGTATTTTTAAATCACCAGTCAACAGAAGAAATGGACCTGGTCCGAGAAGCGATAGAAAGTTTACGTGAGTGTTTCCGACCTCACGACCCCATCACCACACCCCTAGACACGCTAGAACAGGTACTGTACGAGGACTCAAATAATAATGTCTTGTGTTCCTTCGTCTTGGTCTGAGTTGAATTGACTTTTGCTGCGTGTAAGAGCGGATTTCACATGACCGTCGTGACTTGTTATGTAATTGCGATTGCTTGGCGTTCTCATTGGCTACTCATTTTTCTCAGCCAATCAACTCTGCTGTAAATGCAGTTGTGCAATTACTTAGTAATTGGTTCGGCTTGTTATTGGCTGAGAAGAAAGCCCTTCAGAAGCAAGTTGTGATTTCTCTTGATTCTGATTCGCTAGCGATTGCTCAATTGCGATTGTTTTCACGGTGGTCATGTGAAATCCGCTCTATGTCCTTGAGATTAGAATTAATCGCTCTTTCTACAATACCAGTTACTGCAGCTTTAATAATTCTATGAAATCTGCACCGACTAATTAATTTTTTCAAAAAGTTCCCTGAATCAAACATCTAAGCAACCCGGTAGCGGTTGCAAAAACCTTCGAGTGATGTTTGTGCTGCTAAGCGTTAGTTGTACGATCGAAGGATGCTGCTAAAACACGGCTTGACGGTTGTTTCAGAGTTCGCAGCAGAGAACTCTGAAGTAATGGGGGACGTTTAAGAACCACTTGGGACAGAATGGCCCCTCTGATGGTGACCAGCCTGTCACTCAATGACTAGATTATGATTTCACTTACATGTAGCGCCGATGTGCCTTCAGCATAACCCCTTGTCGTGGAGTAATATTCCTTTTAAGAATCGTCAGGGTATCCCTCATGCATGGTCGAGTAGGATTGTCCATATAAGAATTACTTGTGCACTAATAAGTCCGATTTGCACGCCAGACTGCCGGCCTTTAGCCGGAAGAGTCCTTCCGCGCTCCTTGCGTCGTACGCGTTTCTCCTCGGTTTTTGCGACGTCGTACTTAAGAAGCCACACTACACCCTCTTGGACAGCCATTCGCCATCTGGGTGAATCGCGGGCAAGATCCTCTCAAGCATCCACGCTTATGACGCCATGAGATTGATTTTAAGAATACTCTTCTATCAAATCTCATTCAGTGATATCATGTCTTTCATTGCAGACCATTACAAGTTTAATGGACAGGCCGCTTGTTAATGGTAGACACGGCGGAGAGGATGGGGTTAGTAAATATTCGATTCATTTTTTTCAAACCCGGGGCCCAAAAATTTAGACCCCCCTCAAATGCAAGCCCAAAAATGTTGACCCCCCTCAAATGCTAGCCCAAAAATGTTGAGTGGAGTGAGTAGAAAAATGCAAATGATAGAGAAGTCGCTGGAATAACTACTTCAGGTTTTGAGAGATCCTCCCTTTCGCTCGCCCCAAAATGAAGGGATCTCCCCCAAAATCCTCTGCCCCCCCCCCCCCCCCCCCCACACACACACACACACACACAATACACACCGTAAGAGGTTCTGCATGTTTTCCTCCGAAAAATAAGCTCACTCCGTTGATTTCCTTTTCCCTAGGAAATTAATGGTGTCGAGTATAGCGATCGGTTTGGTTACGTGAAGCTCGTACATCGAGGGAACGGCTACACATCACGAGTGTTCGAGAGGGACGCATCGGGTGCCTCCACTAAGGTGTTGTACTTTACTGAGAAGACCGTCACGCCCTTCCTGACTACCATACCGAAAAGGTAACTGAACAGGGGAATTTGTAAAGTTTAACATTGCATGAATAATTGTTGCGCAGTATATTGTATCGCATGTGGACCCTCTTTTGTCTACCCGTCCTGAAACTCACCCATCCCACCTTGGAATTCACGTGAATTTCTGATACATGATTACCTTGGAATTTGTATTCACCCACCCTAGAATTTCATGTAATCAGAATACCCGCACTGAAATTACATCCTATACTAGAATTCCTTTGAATTTCTACCCTACCACCCAGAAATTATGTTTACCCACCGACCCTAGAAAACAATTTTTAAGCCTGAATCATTCGATGTCGGTACGACTTCTAAAAATCTGTTGCAATTGAACAAATTTATGTTTTCGGGCCCGATTTTTCATTTCGCAGATCAAGCTCAGAGGTCCGACAAATCGTCGCGCGTAATGCTCGGCTCGAAATATCGCCGCGTGTAAATCAACCTTCAGAATGCCCACCCGTTATAGCGTGTCCATCGTGGAATTTTTTACCACGCTGCTATAATGGTACCTACCCTCGATTATGTGTGCAACTTTTCCAGATTTAAAACATCGACACCATGCTTAACATCAATCCCCAGCATCTTATCCCAACGTTCACTGGAATGCGTCTTTTGATTTTCGCGCAGATTGGGCGATATCCTATTGCGCGATTTCAAGGTCGTGTTTGACCGGCCTGGTCCGTATCGCTTCCATTTCAAAGCGCTGGATCCTGAGTTTGGAACAGTCAAGGAAGAGGTAAGTGAAACACACATTTCCCTTCTACGTAAACCTAAGAGAGTGAGTTATTGGTGAGTGCAGGGGCGTATCTAGTGTGTGGGGGGGGGGGGGGGGGTCCTGCAGGGCCTGTGAAGAAAAAGGGCCTTTTTAGAAGAAAAATACAGTAACATATAAGAAAAAAACTTGAAAAACTTGAAAGGAGCACCATACATTTGTACAGAAGTGACTCCCCCCCCCTTTCTCAATCCTGGCTACGCCCCTGTAAGTGGTGAAAGTTAGTGGTCAGCGCATCGAAGTCAAAACCGCGGACGAGATTAAGAGCCTCCGATAGCCGCCATTTTGTCAGCCTAGCAACGTAAAGAGTCGGAGAAAGCAGCCATTTATATGAGCTGCGCATTTTTAGGGCTTAGATAGCTGCAAACATTTATCATTAGGGATCTAAGGTTTGCGGTAACTCAACCCATTTATTTATTTCCGTCTTCAGGTATCGAGGATGATGACGTCATACCTGGTTGGGAAGGGAAGATTGTCGCGTGGTCGAGGAGGACTTGGCACTGCTCCAGCACTACCACCCCGAGAGCAGCGAGCATGGCTACTCGATACAAGACAAAAACGTATAGCAGAGCTAAAACTATATCATAGACCTATAGAGCTAATCCTTGGTTGTTGTTTCGGAGTTTATCAGGCGGGATTGCCGGCGGACTGGCTCGGTTTAATATTGAGGTTCCGGTTTGCAGGGCCCGACATTAAAGACCATGTGTCCGATGGGTGTGACAATGTTATGATTGTTTTTTGTGTTTATCTGATACGGTAAGAAACTTCCAAATAACACCATTAGTTTGTTGTTCTATGACTTCGTATCACATAAATCAGTTTTTAGACCAAAGGATGGATCGAAATTCCACGAGATTTTAACGGATTGAGTTCATTACTCATTAGCATAGAGTTTTATGGGCCCGAACTATTCGTCACGCCCATCGGTCACAGGGTCTTTCACTTCGTGGCATTGGCGCCTACAAAAATTTCTTGTCGCCAAAAAGTTTAGTTTGGTCGCCATATTAGACATCTGGGGCCGGTTCCTAGAAGGTCAGTTAAGAGTTATCTGTAGATAAACGCTTATCCAACAGATAAATCGTGAACAAATCCTATACAACAGATAACTTTTATCCATGGATAACTTATCCAACCTTTCAGGAACCGGACCCTGGTCGCCATCTTTTTCTCCCGCATTAATGGTGTTGACAGCTAATTTTGAGAAGGGCATCTCTTGAAAACCTGCAGACTTGAAGACTCGAGACACCACTTGGCGACTAGTTGAAATTTTTGCTCTCCAAACCCTAAATGGCAACTGTATATGAATACACATTAGCGTGTTATATTATTATATCCTCGATCGCTCTGCTTTGCTCTCTTTGGATTTTCTTTTACTGAAAACCGCTCTGATAGTGTGATTCTTTATGGGATTTCCGATCCGGCTTCCAAAATTATATAAATCGCGCCCATTATTTTCGCGCCCAGTTTTATTAATATATTTGTTTAAAATATAAAGGAGTGTTTTGTGGTTGCAAAGTAGTGTTAGACTCGCACTTTGTCCATTTTCTAGAAATTTACCAAAAATGGGAATAAGATATATTTTGATCTCCTGTTATTATATCATAAATTATTTGCTTTTTAAAAGGGATCGACTTTTTCTAGTCAAGCAGAATTTTATTGTATATTATGTATCATACTCATTGCACAGTGTGAAAATGTAAAGACGTTGTATTAGTATTACAATTGTTTATTTTAACCATATGAATCGTGATCGACCGACCGAGGTTTGCGTGTTTTTTGTTTTTTTTTGTTTTTTTTTGGGGGGGGGGGAGGGTGGAGCGTATACGGCTCAACAGTGATAGCGATTATTTAACAAATGTCCCCTTGATTTTTCGTGGTATGCCCTCTTATATATCACGGAATGACGTAATAATAAAGTGGTCAAAATGTTGTGACGAGTGGGCCCGCAATACATTTTAACCACTTTATTACGTCATTCCGTGGTATATAAGAGGACATACCACGAAAAATCAGGGGACATTTGTTTTACACCAAAACAAAAAGGCAAAAATAGCGCGCGCGCTGATGATGGCGCGTTCCGTGGTATATACTTTTATCATTTATCATTATTCCGTGGTATATACTTTTATCATGTTTAAGAATAAATGTGGGGCTGTGTCACGGTGTTGTGAATGAATTCGTAAATACAGCTCTAAATTTGTTTGTTAACATCCCCAAATCACTCATATCACTTGATATTAGCCTAATAAGCAATGTTGGTAAGTTATATTCGCAAGACTGCCGATTTTCGTACAAATATTGATGTAGCTTTAAACATTGAAAACTGTTCATCCCAACAAGATTTCAAAAACTCACTTTTGCAATCCGTTTTCATCCGCTCTGTAATAGGCCCATGAAGCCTACAATCATGATCGCTTGTAGTTAAAGGACTATTTAAACAAACCTAGACTAGTATTTTGAATGGGAAATGTTGAATGGAGTAGAATCATGTTGATGACTGTGTTGAATAATGTTCATTGTTATATAGCGAGTGCTCACTCCAACCGAGCGCGCGCTCTTATTGGCTAAATCAAGGTCACGTGGTGAAGTACAAATCAATATTCCCCGATCAGTCAATATTTCGAAAAATTATTGACTGGTCGGGGAATATTGCTTTCGCGCGTCGCGTTTGAGAGCGGGAAAAATAGAAGTTTATTGTAACACGCGTGTCTCTTTAAAAACCTTTGACTAATTTTGATAAGTTTTCCTAATGCATGAAAATTGTGGGATTTTAGGAGTGTTTTTATTTTACACGATGCAGTCGCGCACACACTTTGTAACTTCTCTTTCGTTCTTGAAATACATTTGTTTTGATTTAATAATTGCAGTTTATTTTTTGCTATATAACAAAACACTTAATGACTGCTCGACTTCGTCTCGGGAAACATCGAGATTCTCGGGAAACAAAACTGATGTTTCCCTCGGGAGCAGTCATTAAGTGTATAATGAGCGTCGCAAACTAGTGAAACTGTTGTTTGACCGCAGCCTAAGGGCCAAGTTTAGCATTTGATTCAACATCAAACAAACACACTCCAGTTTTGCTTCCCATTTCATTGTTTCTCACTTATCTTACAGCAATCCCTTTATACAATAGTACTTCATACAAGCCTAACTCACAGATTCATGTTATTCCTGCCATCCTTTTCTCTTCCACATCCATGTCCTTTCCCTGTCCATTCCTCTCCTCATCAGAACTTTCATCTGAGCTGCTACTTCGAGCTCGTTTTCGTTTGCGTTTTGAACGATGTTTGTGTTTCTTCTTTGCTTTTTTATGGTGTTTGTGTGATGAGTGGTGCTTTTCCTTTTTCCTCTTCTTTTTGGAGGACGATCGAGTACTTTGCTCGCTTGCGCTATTATCTCCGCTGTCATTTTCTTTTGGAGAAAGTCTGGCGGGAAATAAAAGTCGAAGTTGGCGTGGATTACTCAACGTAACACGGTCACAGCCAGTGGTAACACAGCAGCTTAGAAAGGCGCTGAAGATAATTACAAACAACAGAGCTTACAGGAGGCATTTGCTGTAGAGCATGGCATAGTACAGGCAATGTTGTTACATAGAGCAGCTTGGGGAAGCATTAGACGTACAGCATAGCATTAAAACAGGCAACACAAGTTATTGCAACAGAGAAGGCTAGTAATAACATTACACATCAACAAGACACCCGGCATTCAGTAGACCATCCTCACCTGTTGTGGTTATTTCTGTCATCAACAATTTCCTTTTCCAGTCCGTTTTCTCGAGCCCTCTCCCGATCCTCCTTTCGACTTTTCTCGTCTTCACTGCTGTCACTTGACGAAGATCTTCTCCGCCGTGAAGATGAGCTATCGGGTTTTCCATTTAGATCAGCACGCTCACGATCACGAACGTCACGTTCACGGCGACCTCGATCCCGTTCGCTATTAAGTGATGCATCGCGATCTCTAACCCGTGATGCACCTCGTTCCGTATCCCGTGATGCACCGCGCTCCCTATCCCGAGATGCACCACGATCCCAATCTCTATCCCGTGATGCACCACGATCCCAATCTCTATCCCGTGATGCACCACGATCCCAATCTCTATCCCGTGATGCACCACGATCCCAGTCTCTCTCCCGAGTTTTCTTTCGTTCCCGATCTCTCTCTCGTGCGCTTCCCACTCGTCTCCAGTCGCGCGCGCTGCGTCGCTCGGAGCCGCGTTCCGAGTAAGGTGTACGCCCTGGAGAATTCTCGTCTCCACGGTCCAGGTCCATGGCTCGGAACGCGTTCCCGGGGTTCCGGTACCGTGCAAGAAGTTGCAGTTTCTTACCACGTGGGCAAGCTTTGCGAGTAAACAAACCTACGAAAACAACAACACAGATATACATGCATCGCTTGCGTGTTTCTGGAGTTGCGAAGTAAATCAAAGCTCGCTCGCTGCTGTAGGCGTAACTAGCCCTTACAGCTGCGCTGAATTTGTAGCACATGGAACTCCTATTACTACTACTACTAGGGCGGCCGTCAACCGAGGTACACGCCTGGTACATGGAATCGGTAATCAGAATAGGTAGTCCTTACCACAAATAGCTGATCTCCACCTCGTCACAGGAGAGAACTCGCATGAGAGTTGCCTCTGTGCATACCATCGCCCGTTGAATGCCGCAAACGCTCGCGAACAGCTTTCCTCGCTGTAAAGTAAGATAACAAGGAACCATAATCACTCTTTGTGTGTGGGATGACGCTGGTTTTCTCGCGTTTCACAACAATGTACTAAGTAAGCTTGCCTAGGATTAACTTTTGAGCCTCCTCTAAAGAGCCTATGTAAGTCGCTCATTTATTTTTTTCCGCGTTTGACATTAGATGTCACTTGAACCTCCTGTGAAACATCACAAATGTGTTGTTTGCCTCTAATAATATATACTGTATGTCATCTTGGTGCATATGCACAAAACCGCAAAATCACTTTTGTATGAGTCGGTAATGAGCCAAGCTATAAGATGAGATCACTATTTTACAAGCTATCGAAGCCAGGAATAACAATAAACAACATACTCAGTATACTGGACGTAGACGTTCCCGCGCAGGTGAGGTTCGTAATTGCAGCAGACCTACAAGACGCAATCACAAAGGTAACAAGTCGATGGTGTGTACACAAGACGCTCTTTAACTGGATGTACGACCGATATATAAGAAAGGGATTCAATGTCAATTTTTAAAGTAGTTGATGGGCGACTTGCACCAGGGGATCATGCCGTCTGTTGGAGGTAACCGCGCGAAAATTTTCTGAACAAAGTAGTTGGTTTTGTCCTCCTCTTACAAAGGCGTTCTTTTTAACAATTATTCCTCGAGCCCGAATGGGCTCTGAGTCAATATATTGACTCAGAGGCCATAAGGAATAATTGCTTTAGTCAAATCACACTAGTAGGTCAATTTGTATTGCCAAAAAAATGTTTTTGTTCTGGTCATTTGCCATTTTCTGGTTTTCAAATCCGACACTTTTCGCTACTAGTAGGCTATACTTATAGCCTACTAGTAGCTCAACCAATCATAACGCAGCATTAATAATAGACCACTAGTGTGATTTGACTAATATCTGATATCCTCGTTCTTTACGTCGAGGTAATGAGTATTTTTTTATTGCCCAACCAGAGTAGTAATTTGTTCAAATCTAGGAGTGTCTTTGACCCTCATCCCTAGTGAACAACAATGTTGAGACGCTTTTCAAACACCTGGTATAACAGGTGTTTCTTTGCTATACAGAAGTTTCTTTGCTAGGAAAGTTTAATATAAAGCTCAATTACTTGGTATTTGATGCATTACCTTGAACTGGATCACTTTTCCTGCTTTTTCAAACTCAGGCATAACATCACGGAAGAACTCTTTGTAACGTTCATACGCTTCTTGGTCATCGTACTGCACGAGATAAGAGAATGGTTAGAATTTTATAAAAGCAAAAACACAAGCCTTGAGGCATACTCCAGCACAGAGCGAATCAGGCTGGAGTACACCAAGACCAGGTCCTCTTCAACAACACCAGCCTTCTTCAAGCAGCGCAGTGCGTATAGGCGTTTGCGCGCCCTCTTGACAATGTACTCGCAGTGCGTACTCCAGCATAGATTTTCTGCAATGTGAACACCAAGCAATTTATACGTGGTGACGCGCTTAATTACAGACCCAGAAAGCTGCAGAGGAGGAGGATGGTGTGGTTTATACTGTAAGAAATCAACAAACATCTCCTTGCATTTGACTGGGTTGAGTCGCATGCCATGCTCACTAGCGTATGAGGAAATATCTCTAGCAATGAACGGCAAAATACTGGTGGAGCACCTAGGTATAATCTCTATTATAGAAAGGTCGTCAACATATTTACCACTGGTTTTCCATTGTTTGGCTAGATTATTTACAAGTACGGCAAAAAGTAAGGGTGCCAATTTTGTCCCTTGGGGAATACCACCCCTCGGTACAACATGGCCCGAGATGACATTACCTATTTTAACCGACTGTGATCTACCTGTTAAAAACGATCCGATCCACGTGATGAGCACATTATGTACCCCGAGATTGCGCAGCTCAGTACAGAGGACATTATGGTCCACAAGGTCGAAACCTTTGCTAAAGTCAGTAAATAAAATTCTGGCATAGCAATGGCCATTGTCCAGTGCTTCTAGAATACAATGTAAGGTGTAAATTAAGGCATGCGTAGTTGATTTACCCGGAAGTGCAAATTGCAAAAAGACAATATTATCAATGACTTGACGATACAAAGAGCTAAGTGTGAAACCTTCCATGATTTTAGCTATCTGACCTGTGAGAGTAATGGGTCTTAGATCATTGTCTACTAACTTGGGAGGAGAAACTTTTGGCAGGGGCCGGACCAGTGATTCCTTCAGTTGGTCGGGAACGTAGCCCTGTTTCAGCGACGAGTTGTAAATGTCTGTGAGTACAGGACACAATTCCGTAGTAAACTCTTTTAAGATCTTATTAGGAATCGGGCTCGGACCTGGAGACTTGTTGGGCTTTATCTGTCGCAGGGCATTGTACACCGTCCTTTGCTCTACTAGCAATTCCCTGGGGACATCAAGGTCTAAGTGACCATCCGTCGGGTCAAGGGGAGTAAAGTGTGCAGTCAGACCCGCGAGGAAACAGTTGAAGCGCTCAGCGAGAGCTGCAAGGGTCGGGGTATTCTCGTCCAACATTTGATAGGCCCAGCTGTCTGAAGTACCCCTCTGACCTGTCAACCCTTTAATCTCTCTCCACCAACGCTTCACATTACTATCTTTCAGGGCCGCAACTTTTGCCTCATAAAATTTCTTTCTGCATATCCTGCATTCCTGCTGAACCCTGTTTCTCCAGTATTTAAAGATAGTCTCTTCCGTGCGTTGCAAAGGACTTTTGACGTCGTGTAATTAAGGTCTTAAGCTTGGAAGTCATCCACGGTTTATCAGAGGTGCAACACTTCGTGCGCTGAAAGGGGAAGATACGGTCCATCGCCTCCGACATTGTTGTGGAAAACAGGTCGAATTTTTCCTTAACACTTCTTAGATTGAAAACGTTTCCCCAATCATGCTGCGTAATCCACCTGCCAAACGCCTCCACTCTACTAGGTCTTAAATCCCTCTTTAGCACTGAGCTGACAGACGGTGTATTTTCCACAGACTCGGATTTTGGAAGTATAAGAACGGTGAAGTGGTCACTGGTGCCAAGCTTAGGTAATTGCTTAGGTGGAGAAAACAATTTAGGCCTATTTGTTAGGCACCAGTCCAGAGTACCAGTGTCACGGGTTAAAACCTTTATCATTTGCACTAGTCCGGTTGTCTGCTTGGCTTGCTGTTCAGTGAGTCCAGTGCTGGGTGGGTTAAAATCTCCACATACCACAGCGAGCCAATCAGGATGTTTACTAAGAAATGAGACTAGCAGACTCTGGTGTCGATAAAGATCCTGATCCTTGGGTAATTAGGAGGAAAAGGGTCCCCCATTAAATGGGTGTGGCACCATCCCTAATGTCCATCCCTAATGCTTCACCTACCATGATCTGATGCAGATAAAGATCGTTGTCCCTTGCTAGGAAGGAAAGGACCCCACTTACAAATGTGTGGCACCACCCCTCGTCTTACCTCTAGTCCAGTATCGTGGTCTGCCTCATCTAGCATGCTCTGGTGCAGGTAAAGGTCCTGATACATTGCTGGATGAGTAAGGTTACACTGCTAGGTGGTCTAGGGTGATGCCGAGAACATCTAATAAAAAGCAAACAGCATTTTCCTTCAGTAGACTTCCACAGTTCATATTCATAGGGGCTCTAATGGGTTCCTTTTGCTTGATGCAGCTATGTTGTATATATTCTATACCTCTCTCCAAATCTGCAAGCTCCAGTCTTCAGATAGAAAGAGCAATTCACAGTATCCTAAGAAAAGAACATAATGCCATCAGAAAAGAAGGTTGCCAACCATTCCAGGACAGTAGGAGGAAGGGGTAGATGGGAAGCCGGTCTGGGGGCTACAGAAAGCACAAAACTGGGATGATTGAGCAACATGAACCGTGGTAATTGGGGTGAGCAATAGTACACTTTAGAGTTACTAGACCCTGGTGTGTACCATAATAAAATGATTATCATACATTATAATATAGCTACAATATAATGTGCGCACTGATTGGTCCAAATCTATGCTCTATTTCACCGATAAAGTAATGGTTCTCCCCCGCTCTATCATAAAAGCATTAGAGCACAGCTTTCTATGACTTTATCGGCAAATAGAGCACTTGTGATGTCGGGAGAGACACTTGAAACGTTTTAAAATCACCGCCTGTGGCTCGTGATTTTACAACATTCTTGTGTCTCTCCCAACATCACGCGTGCTCTATTGCGCCGATAAGTCATAGAAAGTTGTGCTCTAATGCTTAAAAAAAGAACAAATACACAGGTTCATCTAGTATAACAAGGTTCAATTAGTGTGAATTCTGCACACTAGTAATAACAAATGACAAAAACCAAGGAAATATAGAACTTAGAACACAAGCCTCTCAATATCTAAAATGGTTGAATGCGCAAAGCAATTGCTTTATTTGCTATTCTATCATGACCTTACCTGTTCTGTCCCAAAATTTGCTGTTTTGGTGTTTGGTGCAAGAGGGTTGTGCCATGGTTCATCTGCAGATCTCTGGATTACAAAACAGCAATAAAGGATGTCAGACTAAATTTCTGCTCTATTTTTTTTTTAGTTTTTTGTTAATAATGTTTCAAATGTACTACAGAACTGTGTATTATTTGTTTCATCAATGTCGTTTTTTTACCTATGAGAGTGCCTGATTAGGCCGCTTAAATACCGCTCAACAAACAATAGATACAGGCAATGCCATTCCAATGTTACTGGTTATAATACTGACCTGGCCAGCTGAAGGTTCTTTCTCTAGTTCTCTAAAACAGCGTTCTAATGGGAACAAGGACATGAGGGACCAGTCAACAACCTTGACATCACAATAACACTGCAGCAAGACTTAAAGGCTGAAGAGTGACATTTATACCGCTGCATATGTTAAGTACTGTATACAAACAACATGTAGAAAATTATCACATGAAACAATTAACTAAATGCATTATTAGTCTACTGGGCCCTCCAGTAGCAGACACTTCCACTTCTAATTACTTGTTTTTAAAACTCACATCAATCAGCATCATTGTGAATTTTGATTCATTTGCTGTATGCATTGTGTGTTTCCAGAAATTATCCATACCCCCCCTACGGAAGGGATTGGAAATTCCGGAGGGGTGGGGGGTCAATTTACCTGATCTTTTCCATACAAATACTGTATTTTTCTTCGGAAATTCCAGAGGGGTGGGGGGTCACTTTTCAACACCCTTCCGTCGGGGGGTATGGATATTTTTTGGAACCACACATTATAATTTTATTAAGAATCCCCAAAGACGTTTCTTGAAGAGGACATAAGCAGCACATTCACATTACAAGGTGTCTAGCTATGGAAAGTAAATTATAATCATGTTGATACCAAATAATATTCATCAGACAGTTTTGAGCTCATTTTTTCAAAGTGTCAACAACCTTCGAGAACAGCCATTTGAGCAACAGTCATAATGGTTTCTATCTCCATGATTCACAAAAGATACAGTTTCCACTGGTTTAAAAGCCACATGGCACATGTAGAAGCACAATAAAGGTCCCTTGTCTTGTTCTTGCTGTGACCTTCATGTGATAACCTTGCTTTGCATTGTTATATGTATGGTTAAGGATTGTATTTGCTAATTATAGGGCAGACGCTGACTAACAGCTATTACTTCCCCATGTATTCAGGAATACTGAATGTAGAAGCATCAAGATATTTTCCAAACATTTCCTGAGAACATTGATTAAAAATGAGGGAAAGTGGCTGCCAATCAGATTAGATGAATTTGTTATTATACATTCTGAAACTGCTAGTAGATTTTTCAGTGTGCATACATCATCAATTTTGCATTCCTAGGGCTGATGAAAAAATGCAAAAGTCTACCTAAATGGTTGTTGAAAACATCACTAAAATAATTGCCTTGGAATAAAATACCAAAACGACAGTGTTTGCGAACTGTCTTCTGATAATTATTAAGTGTTTTCAATTGTCCTATTTTTCTTTCTTTTTGCGTTCTTCATTTGAATTGGCAGCTTCAAAGCCTTTTCAAACTACCACAAAATACACAGAAAAACGTTTCAACAAACTGACCAAAGTAAAGCTCACAAATTTCATGACACAAGAAAGGCACTTTCAGGATATCAAACATTTGCCATTCAGCCATAGGTCAAGAAGACGCATCACCTCTTTCTCTTTGATGGTTTTTTGTTTCCTTTCCTCTCTCTCTTTTTCAATTCTCTGTTGCTGCTCCCACTCCTCTCTAATTCTTCTCTACAAGACAACAACACTTTCACATTTTAGCAGAAACCCACTGCATACTATCATGAATCTGATTGGCTCTGCTACTCACTGTCTATCATGTAATAGACAGAGAGTAGTGAGAAAGCTACTGTTTACTCTTTAAAACCAACAACAAATAAGTTTTAGCAACAAATTGAATGCTTATGGTTTTCTACTAAAACAATTACACTAATTTTTCTTGTCTACACGCCTCATCTAATGACTTATAGAAAACTTGAACTAAATGGTGTACCAATATGACAAGAAAACAAACTGCTTAAGTTGAAAGACATTTCATGTAACTTTTGTGACAGGACAATAACAATGTGTGGTTCCAAAACTTATCCATACCCCCCCCCCCCCCTTACGGAAGGGATTGGAAATTCTGGAGGGGTGGGGGGTCACTGTTCAATACCCTTCCGTGGGTGTATGGATATTTTTTGGAAACACACAATGTGTTGTAGATATGTTGTACCTCCTGATCCAGCCTTTCTTGTTCCCTCTTCTCTTCTCTTTCCTTCCTTCTCCTGAATTCCTGCTGAGCCAGTTCTTCTCTCTCCAACCATAATCTTTCCTGGACTTTCCTGGTCAATGACAAGAGAAAACTAATCATCCAAGGTCCATTAACAGCACTCTAATCGCGTTCGAAGAACGCAATCTATTCTCGGCAAGCCAAGAAGATTTGAGTGATTTTCTTGACACAAGGCCTCGACATCAGACCGAGGCCACTAATCAGGTTAGAAACCGGTTTTACAAGATCTTGACGCATTCGAAATTTCAAATGTGCGTTCGAGAATGTGTTTACATTTGCGACTGGTTCTTGGTTCCTTGGTGGACGACATCAACCTCTGTTCGCTTAGTAATTCACCGCCACATATCGGCCGCATTGAAAGAAAATTCTTTCGCACACCGCCAAGAAAAAAATGCCTAGAGGTTAATGATAACGGACATTCTAAGTCTTTGCAAGGCGATTCGTCTCAAACACCAAAGACATGAGCCTAAGAAAATCGATTCAGCGAACAATTCAACTGGTAAATCCTTTTGCACATTTCTCTCCTATGAAAACTTTTATAGATACAGTTCGCTTCAATTCCAAGTTTTCATCAGAATGATTTGCAGAACTTCCGACACTCCTGGATCATTCAGGTCAAAGGCTAGGCTTTTCTAAGAAAATTCTCAAGCGTTCCACGTGGCGAAAGGAAGATAAGTTTTCCTTCTGGTGTCTTGTTTGAATGAAAAATGAGTCTTGTCAAAATAAGCTCCATAGCAAGCCTTTCCTGTGGGTTTCAAAGATCAGAGAAACGTACGAGTCAAATGATTTGGCTTGTTGACAAGATTCGCAAAGAAACAGAGTTTGATCGACGTCCACTAAAAACCAGTCACGCACGTCACGCTCACATCTTGGCATGCAACACAAATAACAACGGATAAGAAATAACGGAGAAAGTCCTTCTTCGGACGCGTTTCTAATCTATGATTACTACTAGTATAATTTATATTCTATAAAGTTTTAAGCACACCTGGGGTGGTGCAGCGTATTTATGCTGAGGGCTCACTCAGTGCAGCAGTTATGAATCAAATAAGAATTTGTGCCCTAAGAACTGCACCACCCCAGATATCTGTTAAGATTAATTCATTTTTACCTGTCCTCTTCTTCTTTCTCCAATTTCCTTTCAGCAGCTCTATGTCTGGCTTCCTCTCTTGCTCTGGGAAAATCATTCATTTTGGTATTACATTTTCCAGAATAATGGATCATTTTTGCACTAATCAATTTTCAGAAACAGACTTCCAATAGTAATAGTCCTCATTTCAAGCCATTTTTATATGTGACTTAAGATAAATTTAAAATTTTCAAAGACAATACATTTGTAAGGAGCTACCAGCCTATATTTGAGTGCAAATTGCTGTATTTCTATTACATTGAAAATAAAAAGCGTCTGGCACTAAGGTGAATTCTGTAACACAAAATCCATTCTGGGGAATATTCACCTGTAGTATGGGTCATTTTCAACCTCCATTTTTCTGCAAACAAGAAAGATAATTGACATTGTACGATTTTCCTCAACTGCACATTTTTTAGATGATGGGTGGTTATTAAACAAATGTCCTCTGATTTTCCATGGTATGCCACAGAATGGCGTAATGAAGTGGTCAAAATGTTGTGGACTCACGAGGGGTAGCTGGGTGTGTATGCAGTACATTTCGACTACTTTATTGCATCTTTCTATGACAAAGCGAACACCATGGAAAATCAGAGTTCCTTTTTTAAGCCACCTCATCGTCAGGGGACATTTTCTTTTATACCACAAAAAGAAGGCAAAAATAAAAACAGAAACAGTGCATGCACAACCAAATGTTTTTAAGGGCGTAGCCAAACAGTGTTTTCATTGGTTCTTTTAGCACGCGCTGATGAAGGCACATATCATGATATGTAGGTAATTCAAGAAATCTGATATAAAATGTGATATAATTCAAGAAATATGATATAAAATGTGATATAATTCAAGAAATGTGATATAAAATGCACTGCTGAGCACTCTCACCTTGTTCCTCAAGCTCTTTTTTTCGCTTGGCCTCTTGCTGTCGCTTGACTCTCCTCTTCTCTTTCAAAATCAGGCGACGAAACTGCTTATGACTTAAAGGAAAAGCAAACAACAGGGATGCCAAATCTCCACAACTATTTTCACCTGTCAGAAGGGTAATCTTCCTGAATTTGCATAACTTTGCTATTTTTGTTCCTGGTCCCTCTTTGTTTTCTTATATACAATTTACTGAATCCTATCCAAAATCTCTAGATTTATCTTGTTTTGTAATGAAAATAATTTTATTATTTTAAAGTGCTTATAAGCACAACAACAAATTGTTAGTCAACATTCAATTAGATACGGTTTGCAAAGTCCAGGGGATAGAAACTCTGAAACAACCACGGGAAAAAATCGCAAAACCAAGGAATAGAACCCATCTTGGGTAAACCTCCCATACTCAGAAAAGGGAACTACATTTCTTAGCATTTTTAAGACAGTACCAATTCAGGGAAATTTCTCAACTTAAACATGACTAGGAAATGTTGTAATAGTACATGGGAATTTCAGCCAAGGATACAGCAGCTCCAAGGTTTCAGCTCCAATCATCATGGGTTTGGACACTTTTCCAAGCGAATGAAGCTTCAACTTAAAAATATTTTCAACCTGAAAACTCCTCTGTTGTTTGAAATTGGTTACTAAAAGCATGGCAAAATTATAATTCTTACAAAACCTAGAAATTCCTACGCAAGGTAATAAAAAACGCAGTGTCTAGATACCCGGCAGCCGGGTACGGAGGTTTTCACCTACGTACCCGGCAGTCCAAACATTATTGTCAAAATATGCGAAAACCACTAGAATTTAAAAAGAAACGATACTTTATCTTTATAGAGAACTTATAAGCGATCCCTCTTTGCTATAAAGTATTTATTTTGAACAATTTACAAGATTTGTAGTCTCTGAAGCGACTCTTCACTTAGAAAAAAATTCGGTCAAACACGCTAAACTGCCGGGTACGTAGGTGAAAACCTACGTACCCGGCAGTTTCTAATTTATTACAAAAACGATTTGAAAATGAAATTATTTACTTACCAATTGTACTTTATCTTATAGAGAACTTCGAAATCTTCCTGATTTGCTGCAGTGGAAAGAATTAGAGCAAAGAACATCGACATTAGAGTAGAAAATTCGCTCGAAACGGGAACGAAAACTGCCGGATACGTAGCTGAAAACCTACGTACCCGGCAGTCCAATCTTTGCATCTAAAGCCATGTAATCCATAGAAATCCACTCTGTTTTACCCTCATAGAATGTCATCATTGAAAATAGGTGATTTAGCTCATAATTGATACAAAATGATATCGTTCATTGTACTCTAAACAGGTCAAAATGTGTATTTTTGTCAAAAATCTACGGAAGTGCCGACTGCCGGGTAGGAAAAACGCGCGAAGATACCCGGCAGCCTGAAAATCAACTAAAACAGGTATGTAAAGGTCAAAGAATGTCACCCACCGTATTCTGATATCATTTCCCTATTTTGTCCTTAGTGTGACACTATCCACTCCATTTTTGAGCCGCAATAATACGGATTCCCCGCTGGAATTCGCTCAACCACGTGAAGAAAACTGCCGGGTATCTAGACTCTGCCGAACCTTCAAACCTTCCGTACCCGGCAGTCCAAAATTTGCTTTTCAAGAGGCAGAAACGCATTGAAATCCGCTCTATATAGCCTTGCATGATGCCAAGACGTGAAGAAGTGATTAATCTCATGACTTGTACGACAAAATATTGTGATTTCCATTCAAGCACGATGTCCAGTGACAAGTGAGTTGTGAGTCACGCTTGCTCATGACTTTTGTCACGCAGTTCACGGCTTTGGGAAAACTGGGACCTAGAAATCGCACCTCCATTCTTTTCTTCCTTCTCTCCTTTCTGTGCATTTCCTTTGTTATTATCATGTCTCTTTTTCCATTAGTAATATTTTCCATTTCTAATATTTATCTTTCTTATATTTTTCTTCATTTGTTTACTTTCCATTTAGTTCAATTGTCCTTTTGCTTTTTTCCCATTTTTTCTTTTTTTAAGTTTCCCATTTGATTCTCTTTAAGCTTCTCGTAATTGAGAACCTGCTCATTGTATCCACAACTCCATTCTCTGCTTTCTGTTTCATGGATCAGGCACTGAACAGCTCCACCATTTATATTTGAGGTCTGTCATTCTTAGTAATTCTTTGTTCAGTTTTTTTCCATTTCCCCCTGATTTTCCAATATTTTAAATCATTTTATTGTGATATAAATCACTCATCTTTATTTCTTCATTCTTTTTCCTTCCTTGATGTCATGATTTTTGTCCTTATGGTTCCATAATTTGAGCTAGATGATGAATTTGAAAAGTTGCAGAAATCATTTTTTTAGAGAGAAGAGTGACAAGACCATATTAAGGTTGGTATCAATCCATGGGCAGATCCAGGGGGAGGAGGATTAGGGTGACTAGCCACCCCCCTTAATTTCTCATATTTAAGCTTTAGATTATAGGCACCCACATCCTGCCAACCCCAAAAACTCCAAAACCGTGATGATGTGTTTCAAATACTGTAAGGTTGTTTATCGCAAGAAATTTACCCAGGAGATTAAAGTCAAGCGTCATTTTCACAGCGGCTTCAATCCTGTTCTATCTTATTATAGGCGGGCAACCTCAAATTCCATTCTCTAATTTTTCTAGTTATTGTTTTTTTATTTTTCTAATTTGTGAATTTCACAGTTTCCCAAATTGGATGGGATGACCTTCATACTTAAGTGCATATATATTTTTAGAGCAGTTGTATTACAAAAAATAAGTGAGATAATTCAGGGAGCTCTTAAATTGGAAGGCCAAAGCATGAATTCGACAATATGCTGCAGATGAGCACATGCTCATTTACAAGGTGTCCATGCACCAAAGTGAGGGACATGCATGATGTCATAAACCCAGGGGGTATTCTGATATAAAAATGATGAGGTGGGGGGGGGGGGGGGTGTATTTTAGGGGTATGAAAATTTGTAGTTAAAGTATTTTTTGGAGTTGAAAATTCTACCAAAGTAATTTTATTAAATTTTTTTTATTGAGGGGGGGGGGGGGGGGGGAATCAGGGTGTTCTCCCTATACTGGACTATACAGGGATGCTTGGCCCGAAAGGGGTAGGGTTTTCAGGCTGGAGGTATAAAAAAGGGGTAGGGTTTTCAGGCTGGTCTGGGTATAGAGAAGCTGGGTAGGAAAATTGCCATTTTGGTATAAAAATTTCTTTTTTACAGAGCACAAAGCCGATTCAAGGTCAAAGTGATATAAGAAAGGGGTACCTTTTTCAGGCTTGGTATAAGAAAGGGGTGCCTTTTCCCGCTTTGGTATAAGAGAGGGGTATCTTTTTCCGCTTTCGTATAAGAAAGGGGTACCTTTTCTTCTCTAAAATTGTGTGTCCCCCCCCCCCCCCCCCCCCCCCCCCCGCCCACGGAAGGGTGTCGAGAAATTGAGAAATGACCCCCCCCCCCCCCTCCCCTCTGGAATTTCTGAAGAAAAATACAGTGTTTGTATGGAAAAGATCAGGTAAATTGACTCCCCCACCCCTCTGGAATTTCCAATCCCTTCCATAGGGGGGGTATGGATATTTTTTGGAAACACATAATTATAGTAATAATTATATCTCTTTTTAAATAAGTTTTATTTGGAACTACCAATCCATGTACTTTTGTATATGATGCCAAATAAAAAATATCTGTCTGTCTGTCTGTCTGTAACATTGGCATTTTGGGGTAATGTGGTCACATTACAAGGATGGGCCCTGGTGTGTCCCTCTCATCCCCAATTTTAGATTAAAATACTTTTTACAGCTGTTTCAGGAAACATGCGGCCCAGTGCGTTCAAAACATTTTTGGCAGTTGGGCTTTTCTACGAAGTCAATCAAATCATCTAGTGCAGTGAATTGGCTTCTGTTATGACAGGTCTCGCAAGGGAAGCCAAACAAATGCACTGGGCAAGGATTTGATTGGTTCCCACAGATTGCATTGATGGACAACGCAGAAAAACCCAACTGCCAAACTCTAAGAATCTGACAATGATGAAGTCGCGTGTTACCTGAGACAGCTGTAAAGAAAAATTGGAAAGATGGAAAGGCACACAACATTGTACAGATGTGACCCCCCTTTCTCCTGGCTGTGCCCCCAATGTCATTGGGCAATTCCAGAAAATAAAGGTACCCTCCCCACTAGTTTTTCATCCCCCAATGCATCCATAATTTCCCCCCCCCCCCCCCCCCCCCCCCATGCATATAGAATTCCGGGTTTAAAGAAATCCAGAATTCCGAGCTCTTAAACCATTTTCCAAATGCCGCCCATATTTTCTGGAATTGCCCATTGAAAATTCATATGAAGAAAAAGATGGTACGAGAAGCTTCTTTAAGGCCTGAGGACATACACCAGTGTGTTCCTTGCATTAGGAACAGTTTTAACATAATATGATAATAATTTTTGGTTGTTACAACAGAGTGGACATCTAAGTCTGACGGGGGTTTGTATGAATCTCTCAAAGCCAGGCACCCACCTATCCAGACTATGGACCTGTTTTGCCTCTAACTATATTCTAATCACTACAAACCCGTATTTGTATTATCTGCCAAGTGGTATTGGAATATCACTAAAGCAACACATGTCAAGCAATGCAAGCATGCGCAATAAAGAATAATTATATGTGATTCCAGAAATTACCTATACCCCTCCCACAGAAGGGTTTGGGATATGACACCCCCCCCCCCCCCCCCCACACACACACACACCCTGGAATTTCCAGTGGAAAATACAGTAAAAAACGATACCTTTACACATACCTGTACTGACAGACAGACATTGTTATTATACAATTGAACTCACTATCACGAATGTGATTGGCTGAGAGCAAACAATCAGCCTTGCTTCGGCAGATAACACAGGCCACGGTTTTGCTAACTAACGATGTCTTGCTCAACCTCATCCAATAATTGCTTATTATTTGGAATCATTACAAAATTGTACATAGACTTGACCCAAATAAATTGAAATATAAAAGGTGTATTTTCCCATTCTATAATGTCTTCAAAATAATTTATTTTGGGAGACAGAAGCACTCATCTATAATTATACCCGTAGGGACCCCACCCCCCAGGCTAAACATCACAATGTTTGGTGTAGTCATGAGTTATGTAGTCATGACATCTGAAAGGGCGTTTTCTATTATTATGATTATAAGCATTCAGAAAGAGCAAAGAAACAGAATAACTGCAAAATAATTTTTTGAAAGCATTGATGCAAGAAATAATTTTATGAAAGGGATTCAGGGATCATCAACCTAACGTACATGATGCCAAAAATAAAACAATTTATCTGTGATCTGATCTGAAGGCACCAGTCCCAAACCTGATGATGACACAATAATGTTGTGCTATGTGTGGCAAAGCCCAACATTTTTTTGTCAACCTCCAGACATCCATTGTGCGAGCAGTATTCTGGTCATGTGGATGGGCATCAAACTGGGTTGATCCTGCTCGGGTAAGACAAAAATAAACAAAGAACTACTAAGAATGACAGACCTCAAAATAACACAAGCAAATAAATGGTGGAGCTGTTCAGTGCTTGATCCATGAAACAGAAGCAGAGACAGAAAGAACGGAGTTGTGCTACAATGAGCAGGTTCTCAATTGGGAGAAACTTAAAGAGAATCAAAATGGGAAACTTAAAAAAAGCAAAATGGAAAAAAAGCAAAAGGACAATTGAACTAAATGGAAAGTAAACAAATGAAGAAAAATATAAGAAAGAAAAATATTAGAAATGGAAAAATATTACTAAAGGAAAAAGAGACATAATAACAAAAGGAAAAGCACAGAATGGAGAGAAGGAAGAAAAGAATGGAGGTGCGATTTCTAGGTCCCAGTTTTCCCAAGCCGTGAACTGCGTGACAAAAGTCATGAGCGAGCGTGACTCACAACTCACTTGTCACTGGACATCGTGTTTGAAAGGAAATCACAATATTTTGTCGTACAAGTCATGAGATTAATCACTTCTTCACGTCTTGGCATCATGCAAGGCTATATAGAGCGGATTTCAATGCGTTTCTGCGGCTTGAAAAGCAAATTTTGGACTGCCGGGTACGGAAGGTTTGAAGGTTCGGCAGAGTCTAGATACCCGGCAGTTTTCTTCACGTGGTTGAGCGAATTCCAGCGGGGAATCCCGTATTATTGCGGCTCAAAAATGAGTGGATAGTGTCACACTAAGGACAAAATAGGGAAATGATATATCAGAATACGGTGGGTGACATTCTTTGACCTTTACATACCTGTTTTAGTTGATTTTCAGGCTGCCGGGTATCTAGATCTTCGCGCGTTTTTCCTACCCGGCAGTCGGCACTTCCGTAGATTTTTGACAAAAATACACATTTTGACCTGTTTAGAGTACAATGAACGATATTATTTTGCATCAATTATGAGCTAAATCACCTATTTTCATGATGACATTCTATGAGGGTAAAACAGAGTGGATTTCTATGGATTACATGGCTTTAGATGCCAAGAGTGGACTGCTGGGTACGTAGGTTTTCAGCTACGTATCCGGTAGTTTTCGTTCCCGTTTCGAGCGAATTTTCTACTCTAATGTCGATGTTCTTTGCTCTAATTCTTTCCACTGCAGCAAATCAGGAAGATTTCGAAGTTCTCTATAAGATAAAGTACAATTGGTAAGTAAATAATTTCATTTTCAAATCGTTTTTGTAATAAATTAGAAACTGCCGGGTACGTAGGTGAAAACCTACGTACCCGGCAGTTTAGCGTGTTTGACCGAATTTTTTTCTAAGTGTAGAGTCGCTTCAGAGACTACAGATCTTGTAAATTGTTCAAAATAAATACTTTATAGCAAAGAGGGATCGCTTATAAGTTCTCTATAAAGATAAAGTATCGTTTCTTTTTAAATTCTAGTGGTTTTCGCATATTTTGACAATAATGTTTGGACTGCCGGGTACGTAGGTGAAAACCTCCGTACCCGGCTGCCGGGTATCTAGACACTGCGAATAAAAAACGTGCTTCGAGTTTTACGCTGTTTAGCAAGCGCATGCGAAAACAAGCACCAAATAAACACCGCTTAGAGTAGAAATAAATGAGTAAAAGAGGCAAAGAAGCATTAGAATGGTTACAAATTTTCTTGGAAGAACGTTTATACCTAAGTTTCGCTTTCGAAGGCTCGTTTTTTCCCTCATCTTTAGACTCTTCGACAGATTCGTCCTCGTCTTCGACCGCCATCTTAATTTTGCTCGAGGGATTAGTGCTTAGTCCTGCTCGATAAAAGCTATCACAGGGAACCCAGAAAAAAGAGATGTGGATGATGGTCATTTTCTCATCCGGTAAAATTCTTTGGCGAACGTCCGTAAATCGAGAGAAAGCCCTAGTCCTACATTGTAGTTTGTTTGCGCGCTCGAATTGCCAGTTCCCGAGAGAGTCTAGGTGTCGGGTAACAAGCAGCGCGCCGTTTCTCGATTTATACGACGTTCGCCAAAGAAGAAACTGAAACAGTCTAGTAAAATTCAGTTTTTTTTTTCATTATTTCTTTTTTCCTGTGGACCTGGTAGTCGTAGTAAAAAAAAAACGTCATAATGAACATTTCCACAAAGCCATTTCAACCATGCGAGGCCTTTGACAGGGACGTAATCGTGACTAATATTGATCGAAATCGCATAAATTTAAGTGAAACCTTGCGAAACCAAACAACTCAAACAGAAGCACTACCCCGGCAACTGGTTGAGAACCTTGCGAATTATCGGCGATGAAGGTGCTTCATCGTCTCGCTTTCCTTTGCGTAACTCTGATCTGTTCATTTCCATTTTTCTTCACCACTGTTGGAGAAAATGCGCAAAACAGAACTGTCAATTGTCTGGATGGTCTTCGTGGAGTGAATGTACGCAGATGTGTGGTGAACACGGGGGTATGACACGCTACCGACAGGTGAACTCGCCCGCAACTTGTGCCGGGACATGTGAACATGACTTAGCAGAGACCAAAGCCTGCAACAGGTTCATATGCACGGCTCTAGACAAGCACAACCGTAAGTATAGATCACAGACATTTTTTGCGCGTTTATAAAATCTTTGTATTTTTCATTTGGCAATTGTCACGAAACGTAACGCATCATCACACTTTTAGTGCCGAAAGTACTGTATCAGTCTATTCAGTTGGAATCTAGCCAGTAATCTAACCTACAAAATGAGTCACTTTGATGTTGATGCAGGCAGAGTAATTTCATTTTTTTTTAGATGCATTTCGTAGGGAACTATGTCGAAAGTCTATCTTGTTACCCAGAGCGTTTGAACGCTGAGGATGAAAAGTCACGTATCAAATGAGCACAAGTGTGCACCATAAAACCAATATATTCTTATAAATCACATCGTCTGCACTTGCTTGAAACTAGTTGCTTAGGCTGGGTCCACTTGAATACGTCCATTCAGCTTTCCTTTTGTTCTTTAGCGTGAAAAATTCAAGTAATTTTCAAATCATTTGATACAAGGGGCTAGCCATAATAGGACGGGACGGGGCCCAAGGGGCCGTTCGTAAGACATTGTCTCTTGTATTTTAAATAATGTCCCACACATTTACAGTATTTTTGCCATTGAGAGAAGGGAGAAGGGCGGGCACCCTGGGCCCTCCGTCTTGCTACGCCCCTGCGATAGCAATGACCAAATAATGACACTTGTGAAGATTTTTTAAAATCATTTTTCACGACTGGAACCTTCATTTTTCGAATCTGGGAATTTACAAATTAATATTGTTACTGGTAGAAGTTTTGAGTAGAGCGGTTTATTTTACATTTTCTGGTTCTTTTTTAGAAAGTCCCTTTAACTGAATCGTCATTTATTTCAATAATTTCCTAGCAAGCCTTGTGCCAGCTTGTGTTTTTGTGCATTGAACAACTAATTATAAGTTGTGTAGTGACGGGAAATTGTCATTCTAAATCAAAACTTAAATTGTTTACCGATATAGTTTGTGTTTTCTAATATTTACTTTTCAAACCAATTTGACCTCTTCTTTTGCCGCTGTTTTGCTTTATTTTCTTCACTTTTAATTACGTATCTGCTTGTGAGTGCTATGTAACACTTCCCGCACTATTTGCGCAGCTTGGCAGTTCACCGCGCATATCGGTCGCGCACCCCATGGGTGGAGTTTAACTTATTTTCCATACTTTCCTTTCCATTCTATTACTAAACTTCAAATAAACCAGCCTTTAAACAAACACACTTTTCCTATGGTTTGGAACTTTATGTTTTCTACCTAAAACTTAGTTATTTTCTTACCCATTTATTGAAAGTGTTGTTTGGTCCATTTTACTAAATTTTATAAAAGCTCATTAAGTTCTTCTTACTTTTCTAAAGGTTTTCTAAAGTGTAAAGGTTATCCCTAGCGAGCTCATTATAGTGGGTACGTTGTGTAGTGCGTGACGTCCCTGGAATCCTCCAGTAGTATTCCAGAACGTCACTGCCAATCATTTTTGTGATATTTTGGGTTATAAAAGTGTCCAGCTACTAGGATTGAGACACTCACACAGACAGGCATCCATTAACACACTCTCACTCAGATACTCTTAGACTCTTGTACTACTCGTTACAATTGTGCTGCAAATAAACTTCTACCCCTGTACCTTCCATGGGTCGACTCTACATTGTGAGCTAAAACCCCTTACTACAGAACTTGTAAGATTTACCTCCACTTACTCAACTCGGTAGTGCACGCGCATTCTCACTGCGCACCTGGCTCTTCACCTATTTTCCATATATCCTACTTAAATAGCAAACAAACCTGCCTTCATTCCTTTATACTTAATGCCTTGCTTTTTGGAACTGTTTTACCACGGGGAACCCGCTAAATAAAATAAAAAACACCATACATTTTCGTCACACGTTTTTGAGTAGTAGTTGTGACACCCATCCCACTCTCTCAAATGCTGGATATGCCCAAGGACAGTTATAGCCCGCAATGTTGAGTTAAGTAGAACACATATCAAGCACATAATTATATCCGCACCCAAATGTTTCAGAAACATCAAGGTGAAAATTAAAAATGCCCAATATAAATAACACTTTGCTTTCTTTCAGGGAAGCAAGTGATCTGTAATGATGAGACGACTGAGATTCAGTGTCCCGCGGATTATAAGATCCAAATAACATCTACTAACTTCGGTTGCACTTTGAAAAACATTTGTCATCATGTCCAGGTTAAAGGATATGTGCACACAACCAATGGCCTTGACAAAAAGACAAAAGAAAAATAAAAGCGATGTGCAACGACAGGAGACGCTGCAATGTTCGAGCTTTAGGCGGAGAAACTGAGAACTCGTGCAATGGAACATATGAATACTTGGTAGTGATATATAGATGTATGGCAGGTAAGAGGTTATATTGATGGTATTCGGTCTTTATTCGATTATTATTAATCATCTTGTTTCATCTTCATCATCATCGTGTCGTTGTCAAGTCCAAAAACGCGCTCTCGCAATCGTGTTCCCTGGTACTTCATACGCAGATGCGCTGTTGTTGGCGCACCTTGATCCACTTAGTGACAGACGCAAGGTGGCATGCGAGAAATTTATTAGTACAATCTCTAATGAGAACCCACTTTATAATATCGTTAAGGGTAGGCTTGCCTATTCCGGTTGTCAATGCAACTTGAGAAACACTGTTACGCACCTAAAGATATGTAACACAAACCGCTTAAGGGACTTTGTCACGCACAAATATGCTAGGGTCATGGACATTTAGTGTGAACTTTATTATTTCGTATTTATTCGTGCTTTATTATCAACGTTTTACTATTGTATTTGCAGACCTCCGCCTGCAATTCAGTGCTTGCACTGCAAGAGGCGTAAATAAACTTATCTATATCTATCTATCTATAACTTGATTTGATAATTATCATTTTCTCGACCATCACTGGCACAAAACCCTAACTCATCTGTCTTTGCTCACATATTTGCCCATTCACATCCTCATCCATATTTTACCCTCATGAATTTACCTCAACTTTAGCTAAAATACCCTCTTGCTCACCCTTACCTTCATCCTTGCCCTCATACGTACTTCGCTCTCAACCTCATTCACGTCCTCGTCCCTATTACCTCATCTTGGCGATCTTCATCCCTCACCATAACCTTTTCACTCATCCTTATTCACGTCCTCGTGCCTGTATCCTCGTGATCCTCCTCGTAATCACACGCACCTTCCAGACCTTCACCTTTGACCCTCATCCTTATTCACGTCCTCCTCGTAATCACACGCACCTTCCAGACCTTCACCTTTGACCCTCATCCTTATTCACGTCCTCGTGCCTGTATCCTCGTGATCCTCCTCGTGCTCACACGCACCTTCCAGACCTTCACCTTTGACCCTCATCCTTATTCACGTCCTTGTGCCTGAATCCTCACATCTTCGTGATTCTCCCCGTGCTCACACTTACCTTCCGGACCTTCACCTTTGACCCTCATCCTTATTCACGTCCTCGTGCCTGAATCCTCACGTCTTCGTGATTCTCCTCGTGCTCACACGTACCTTCCGGACCTTCATCTTTGACCCTCATCCTTATTCACGTCCTCGTGCCTGAATCCTCACATCTTCGTGATTCTCCTCGTGCTCACACTTACTTTCCGGACCTTCACCTTTGACCTTCATCCTCATTCACCTCCTCGTGCTTTTACCTCATATCTTCGTCACCCTCCTCGTGCTCACACTTACCTTCCAAGCCTCTCGTCCTTATTCACGTCCCCGGTTCACGTCCTTTTCCTCGTGCCCATTTTTCTCATATCTTCGAGAACCTTCTACTTACGTTCGCCTTCACCTTTTACCTCATCCTCGTTCATATCCTCGAGATCGCCTCGATCAACCTCACCTTTGTCCTCATCCTCAGGCACGTTCTCATCCTCGTGCCTCTTTTCGTATTTTCGACATCCTGATGCTCATCATCTTCATCCCGATACCGATAACACATCTTCGTGTTCCACAATGTTATCCAATTCACATCCACGTTAAATATTTGTGCGCAATGCGAGTCAGATGAACCACTTTATTCTAAGTGATTTTTCTATTTTGCATTTTTCTGTGTCCCTCCTAGATCCCCTGGGCTACGTTGTTCGCGTGTACGCACCATTAATTTACATGCACAGCGAAGAGACGTTCCGTCCCTCCGACATTGACTTCTTCTTGGAAGGTGTCAAAATGATGGATAGCAATGGCCGCGAGGTCTGTCGTAAGGAACCCTTGACAGCGCACAATCTATGCGAAGGCAACAGAAACTACTTGCTGACTACTAAGAAAGCGCTAGCAAGCGCCTCAGCAACCAATCCAACGGTACTGAAGGGTATTTTGCGAGATGATGTGAAGATATATTCCATTGTGAAGACAAAGGGGAACTACATCGACGTTTTCTACTGGACGTTTTACCCGTACAACAAAGGAAAAGAAATTTGTATTCCTTTTGCTTCTCGGTGGGGATGTATTGGTCAATCTAGGATCTTTGGGAACCATGTTGGAGATTGGGAACATTTCAGTATCCGATTCACCCGCCATCTTCAGCCTCATCAAGCCTACACCAGTAGACACCATTACTGCGATAAAAGGTACAGCCAATGATACTTGTTTACAGCTGTTTCTAACGTGTGGGCCGATCAAACCCTTGCCCGGTTTTGCCTTGCGCAGTGGACTGGAATCTGTCGTGATGGTTTCTATGTTTCGGCCGATAAATTGCAGCGTGTAAATCAGCCATAAGTATCAGTCGACAGTCGATACAATCTCGCAGGATTATGGTTAAATTACGAATGCTTGGCTCTGGGTCTCTCACCGCTGTGGTCCAGGATCGATTCCCAGCTGGGACAGAGGACATTTTCTTTTTGTTGGAGTCGTGATCGAGACCGTTGAACGTTCATATTGTGATCGTCCATATTGTGGGTTGAACTTAGTTCTACTGTGTTGCCGAGGTCCCGTCTGCCTTCCCTTCTACCCCTTTTCAAGGTGGACGCTAAAGAACCCATTGCAGGTGCAATGGCCTGACTCTCGGAGGCACTGCATATACTCACAGTTGTTCCATTTGCTCTTACAGATACAACTTTAACTGGAACAAAAGATTATTCATAAACGGAGATCACATAGGGGTCAACGGCACGCATCCAGTCCTCTATAGCTCTCTGGGCTCTCACGGCCTGTGGACAAGGCCTGGTTGCCACGTCTACAAGGAGATAGGTCCAATAGAACTGACGGACTACACAAATATGGGCCATATGTGGAGAACATGGGCAAACCTGGAGATTATTAGGTGGGGGCAGTGGACGGGAGAGGCGAGTTTCTTGAACTTTAAAGGTAGATGGGGAAACAGGAAGCGCGATTGCGGAATGATTTCAGAAAAGCTATCTGGAGAATGTACTCTTAGTGATGCGCCAAGAGGGCCTAGTTTCTCGAGGATGATGGATAAGAATTTATTATAATAGACTAGCAAAGTTAATAGCGCGTCCTTCCTGATGAGCGGGAGTCCATAGGACCGGTAGTTTCATTGTGCCTTTGCTTCAGAATCTGTGTTGAAGCGCGGGAAATCTGAGGACCCGGAATTAAGGGAACAAGTGATCCAACTGAGAAGGGAGGATGCATGTAGAAAATTTCTCAGGCAATCCCGCTCCTCTCCTACGCAACTTAGTAGAGCGTGTTTCTCACACAAGGCCTTATGCCCTTAGGTCTGGTCCATCTGCCGCAGTGCCTGTGACTGCGAAAACAAACAGATTCGGAAATTCTGTATAATTAAATGGCAGAATTGAATTTGAATACATGTAGGAATCATCTATTTAATATTTGATATTTATTAATAGAAGTTTTGTAATTTTGTAGGTTGACCCGCCTTGTAATTCAGCTTTTGCTGCGAGGAGGTTGAAATAAACAATCATTATGATTATTATTATCCCTGAACAACGACGTGTTTATGGACACCCTTAGTGTTGGTCGGACAACACAAACATGTACCGAAGGATCCTGTCTTTGTAAAGCTACTCGCAATACGTGTACAGTTGACAAAGCTTTTATAGTAGACATTGGAAGCATAAAGGAACACGAACAGGACACGCCTAAGACATTTAGTTACTGCTATTTGCATTTTGAAATTTTGGGCGCTTGTGTTCGAAAGGCTCAAACGATGCGTTTCTAAGTTACAAACGAGACGTCGTCTCGCATTATTACACGTCAACGTCGCGACGAAAACCCAGTGATTGGCTTAGACGATTTGATTGACGGAAAAAGCAAAGTCAAACCACGATTTGAAAATTCACAGCGCGAAACAACTGGCTCTAAACGCAAATAGAATTAGAAAGTCGACATCGACTCGTGCACAATTACGTTGTCATGTTGAAAGAAATATATATTAAGCGTTTGTTTTAATAGAAAATCATATGAACAGGAAAGTATGTTACATCATTGGAATTTCAATATGATCGTGAACATGTCACTTTGTTTATCAAAATATGCGTATAAATACATAATATACATCTTTGAACATTTCCCTATATTATTTTTGATTTTTAGATTCATGAAATTGTAAACTTGGAGAATAGAAAAACTAACGACGCAGAACCCACAATTCCAAACCATATCTGTAATGCGCATGACAGTTCCTCGCCCAATAATTACGCAACAACCAAAAGGAGATTTCCACCAATCAGGAGGCAGATGGATCCCAATCCCTCCAATCTTAATCCAGCAATTATGTAACAGCCATAAGCGATTTCCACCAATCAGAAGGCAGATGGATCCAAATTCCTCCAATCACAATTCAAGACTATGCATAAATTATTTATCAAAATACGGAGCTCATTCGCTTCTCCTTGTTGTTCTTTCGGCGACCGGAACCTCGGAGCCCGAAACTCCGCCTTAAAACCGAAGTTCTTTGAAGGAATCCTTGCGAGTCTTTATCAGTTTTACTGTTCTCGTCTTCCTCTTTGATCAAATCCGCACTAGATACAGGCGGGGGAAGCCGTAATGTCGGTGATGGTGGAGCTTTCATGAACTCAGAAGCCGAGCGTACAAACTTCTCTCGACGTTCTGCAAGAAAACATGCATGTTAGAGCGAAGAATCTGTTATTTTATCTGCAAATCCGTTTATCTGAACTGCAAATCCGTTTATCTGAACTGCAAATCCGTTTATCTGAACTGCAAATCCGTTTATCTCAACTGCAAATCTGGTTATCTCAATCGCAAATCCGTTTATCTCAACTGCAAATCCTTTTATTGTTTTACCTCGGCTGCGCGTGGTTTCAATCTCGTACCCAGAGTTCCCCGGCTCGTCACCTCGCGGGGGGAGGCTCTGGTGACAACCATTGACGCATGCGCGAAATGTTTATTGCTGTATTTGTTGTTCTTGTTGTCAATGTAGTTGTTTACGCTAAAGATGTTGTTACCTGCGGCGCGTTCTTTCTTGCCCTTGATCGATACATTCGCTGCTCTCATTGCTGCTCGTCTGGTCGCCTTACATATTGCCATTCCTGTTACAGAAACACCGCGATTTTGGGTTAATTTAGGTAGCTTAAAGGGGCTCTCGCATGCTTGCTGGCCATTTCGCTGACAAGAAAATAGCTCAAATCGCAATCCAATTCCATCCTCTTGATAACAGGTCAAAACAACCTAGAATTGCATTTGTCTCACCCTTGAAAGGTTTTTCTATTAATCTGAAGGATTATTTTGATTACTACGGGCAAATGTACATGTGTTTTCACGGTTACAATTTTACTTATATTATGAGACCCTTTAAATGCAAGAAATTCACAAGAAATGAGCGAAATAGTCGTCTAGGTTTGTTAAATAATCTGCCAGATAAGTAACAATTTCGAGTTTTTTGATGCGTTATCGAGCGGATGGAATTGGATTGCGAAATGACAAGTTATATTTTTTACCGGGCTGGACATTTTTCAAACTTTTTCAGCTTCAAACTTCACGGGGCTCACTAAGCAGGCCAGTATCGCTAAACAGTACGCTCTTTAGAGAACACTTACCTGAGATTGCGTCCTGAGTTACTATTCTTCTCTCTTCAGCAAACGCTTTTTTCCATCGATCTTTTTGCTCTTTTGTCTTAGTGTACACCACATACCACTTGTTCTTAGTTTCGTTGTAGATTTTCCACGCGTTCAGGAGAGGTTCGCTTTTGTAGTACTCTAAAACGAAGGATATCTTAGTGAGATCAATGGACATGACGTTTACTAGACGAATTTGTGTTTTTCCGACAATATCTTGACTGCGGAAAGTCGACACCACTTAGCGCTCGCCGACGCGCATTTCCCTTTCGTAAACGGTCGTTGCCTTTAGAACGGTCGTTGCCATTTCTGTGAACGGTCGATGCCTTTTCAGAAAGGTCGTTGCCATTTCTGATCCCTTGGGACAGTTAGTAATTATCATATATATAGCTTCGTTCTATAGATGCTAATGAAAGATAGTACAAATCCAATTAAAAAGCACCTCCAACCCAGCGAATTCACTCGTAGCGCACTGGTTAGGGTTTGGGTTAGTAATTGGGTTACCGGTTAGGGTTAGGGTTCTAAACAGGGTAGAATTTATACAAGATTTTTTCCTTTTACCTTGACTGAGACAGATCAAAAATAAAACGTGAAAATTTTCTAAGTGTCGTCAAAATGGCAACGACCGTTTACGAAAGGGAAATGCGCCTCGCCGACACAGACTCCCACAGAAAGGCATCTGCGTGCTCAAACCAAACATTCCATACTGATGACGTATTGCGACCCGGATCTACAATCTTTGGCAAAATGTCTTGGCAATTTCCCCAAAAATGATCGAAATGACGTTTCACCCCTGTCCATGCGTGATTTGTAGCCCTCCCCCACCCCCCTACCCTCCCCCACCCCCCTATAGTCAATGTTGCTTGGGTCCGTAGACAGATGATCTAGGGGAGCGAGAATTGGCATTATCCGTATGTGTTTCAGCATACCCACTGATTTCGGCACAAAACTCACAATCTTGTCCAAGATTGTAGTTAAAAGAAATACGCGGCCAGTTTAACTTGATATTTTATTTGAATAGCACACAAAGCACTTTATAGTAAGAAAATCAAATAAGATGAAAAAAGGTGCAAATAGGTTTAAAGGCCCATCACCAACCGGGAGCCTTTGCGTACCGTGTTCTTTTGTTTTCAAATTGATCCATTGTGTTTCGTGTGCCCTGATTGGCTAAGAGTCCGCAAAGGCTCTCGGTTGGTGATGGGCCTTTAACTGGCTACGAAATTCGTTTGACCAGGTCCGGGTCGAAATACGTCATCAGTATGGAATGTGTGGCCTGAGCGCGCAGATGCCTCTTTGTGAGTCTCTTTCGGCGAGCGAGAAGTGGAGTTGGCTTCCGAAAGCTAGAAAATATCTTCTATGGGACTATAACTACCTTCCCTGTCCTCAAGCCACGTGATATGTGCTGTGTTCAAGTCGATGCGACCCTTATATGATAGTCCATTCTTGCGAAGAATATCCTACAAAAAATCACGACAAAATTGGATTACTAAGTGACAGTACAATAACCGATGACAAATAAACCAATACGGCGATGGAAAGGAATCTGGAAGGGAAAACTGCCCATTGTCAAGTGAAGACGCGATCGGTCTATTATGAGGTCCCCCTTAGTCAGTGTGGTGGGTTAGTAAGTCGTGAGACCAGCACTGAGAATGGGCAACTTCTGACGTCCCCGTGGTTCTTCTAGTTGTGATTCGTGTAGTGTATGTAAGAGACGGGACCTACAGTTTAACGTCCTAATTCGAGAAGACTCGAAGGTCTAACAATTTCCAGACGTTAGAGCAAATGCAGTACCTTCTTTATCATTTAGAAAAAGAGCCTGATTAGTCATGGTCCGGCCGAGGTACAATTCCATGATCTCGCGCTCGTTTGACCCGCGCTCTACCAACTGAGGTAACCACAGGAGGCGATGATCAGAGAAGTACGGAGCACGAGATAGTCTCCATTTCTTCGGCTGATTTAATAACGAAATGAGGAAAATGAGAGGTGTTTTCTTCATTACCTTTTTACAGTAGAGCAGCTGGTTATCGAAAAGAAAGAAAACTCTCTCCTGTGACGTGCCCGCGGATATCTTGTGCACATCACCAGAGTGGATAAGCTCGGAACTCTGTTCCAGTACATTTTCACCCTGAAAAAAAAAACACATAATTAGTACGGTACTTGGCTCATCTCTATATATAGTGAACAATCGAGACTCCGAGGTGGACGTTTCTCAGTGTACCAAGAGAGGCAAGTCGTCTAGTTCCGACGTGTTTGTGTTTTCAGCGGGTCAAAAGAAACCGTGCAACGAAAAGATCAGTGCTCGAATTCTGAACGATGGATTCTGAGGCTTCCGTAAGGGTAAAATCGAAGCGACGCGCGAAGCATTACGGGACGTCATGAACCTTTAACTATCGTTTTCTTACCTCCCAACCCTCTATCGTGCTCTGCCATTTAGCGATCTTGTAGACGTTCTCGACTTTCCGCTTTCTCTCGTTAATCAAGGAGGCTACTTCCTTCATCGTGTTCAAGGCTTGTCGAACGGGTTCATAATCTTTATGTGTTGGGTAGGTGTGCTTTAGGAGCTCCTAGAAAAACAAAACATCCTTCATTAAGTTCAGAGATATTTACACAAGGCAATATAATGGAGTACACTGGCCCTTGGACATCTAGAATTAGAACTCTGCTAGCAACACAGAAAAGTAGACGTCTTAGGGGAAGGTACCGCCAGAATCTTACCGCCAGCTGTAGAGGATATTTGCAGATTTTCTGTACTGGAGTCAATAGGAACCCATCCAATGAGATGTTGATCATATCTTGAAGGAGACGACAAGCCTGCCAAGAGAGAGAACAATTATTAGACTTATAGGAGGGGTTTTGCTGATCCAGAAATTTGCCCCTCTCAAAATCTCATCTCATCTCACTGCGTTTGTTATGGCGACTTTGATGTGGCGCGCATGGACGGCCTTGAATATCAAAAATCTTGCTCGGCTGTATTATTTTAGTACACAGCATTCTCGGTTACCGTAGAAAAGAATTAGGGTGGGCTTCAGATGAGTGACGAAAAAACTATTTGCATTTGCGTTACTTTTTCCATTCTCACTTGCCGCTTATTCCTGTTAAGCAGTCACATTTGAACGAAATGCAAATGCAGAAAGAGAGATCACGTGCTCGCTGAGTGATAGTGAATAGTGATGGCTTGGCTTACAAAGAAACCAGTCACGTGCTCAATGAGTGATAGTGGTTTTACTTGGCTTGTGATTGGCTGACGGGAAAACCATTCAGCAGCATCTGATGATTGTTCTCGTTATGATTGGATAGGTGTCTTTAGTCTTGCAGCAGTTAGTACGACTTACTTCAAAGAAGTGTTTGTAGTTGTTGGACTCGCATAGTGTCTTCAGTTCGGCGATGGCGTGGGGATGATTGTTACAATACTCGGAATAAATACTAAAGCCTTGTTTCTACAATGAGACAAAACAATGAATTGTTTTTTGTTCTACAATGTGGGGAATCTCTACTCTCTTCTCAATCGACGATTACAGCTATAATACATGCGCGCGCAGTCGGTTAATGAGCAATATTTTTTTGTGAACAGAGTGTAAAGAACGCGCGCGCTGCACCGGGTAGTCTCGGGAAGACAGAAATACCTCATCTTCATGTCAAGGGCATTTCTCAAATGAAGAATGCGGGCGCGTTTATAGCTGGAATGGTCCATTGGTTTTTCGAATGGGGATTAATAAATTTACCCCCAACTACACCATTGGGAAAATTTGGGGTGTTTAGGCAACTTCGATATTCCAAGGGAGGGGGTGTTCAAATTCCAGGAGAAGGGGGTGTTGACGACCTCCGGAAATTCCAGGTGAGGGCGGTCTTAAAATGGCAGGGGTCCTCTACCCCTGGGTGTGGAAAAAATGCGACCAGCCATTATAGTGGTTGAGAGTAAGTCACGGAAGTTCTGAAAAGCCAACTTACATTTTCTAGAAAGACTTGTCCAATCAGACTACTACACGGATCCCGCTTGACATAACACCCCTTGAGCTGCGCCAGTAGATCCTGATGGAATTTGTAGATTTCCTCGATATTTGAAAACAACAAGTAGATTTGGTCATCTGTAAACATCTCCCTGCGCTTTTGGACTTGGCGCAAGTAACCCTGTAAAACAGGACAAACCGGTTTATTGGTGAGAACTTCATCTGGGGAGGGGGGGGGGGGGGAGAAAGTTAAAAGTGATCACATTCTAATTGCTATGCAAAGGTAGATTAGTATGCTCTCGGGTGATAACTCCTCTGCGCGTGAAGAGTTCAGCGCTGCTGTTTGAGCGCGCATAACGATCTCAAACTTTTGACTTGAAAAAAAAGGCCATGTTTGATGTTTGATATTTGTTGTACCGAGTATTGGAGATCATAAAAAATAGAATGAACGACAGTGGAGTAATAGAGCAAGCGCAGAAATAGACGCTTTTAATAAGTCCAGTCACGTATGTTTTCCGCGGATTACGTGAAATTTATTCTTTTGAAATGTGTTCAGTATACCAGAAATTGAAAAGAATAAATTTGACGTCATCTGCAGAAAACATGCGTGACTGGACTTATTAAAAGGGTCTATAGGGCAGGGAATCTGGCAGGTACTTCATATATGGTACATCACAGTGTGTGAATCTCTCTCAATGTCTTTTGGAACGAGGATTTTCAGAAGTACAGTAGGATGAATTATACTATGAAGTATCTAGGCAACAATGCGTCGCCCCGCTGACCAAAAGATCGTGGGCTCTTGGAGATTGAGTTTGTTCTCGCGCATGCGCACCTCCACTACATCCCGTAGATTCTTGACGTAATCTCTCTCCGTGTTAAGGATCTCCTTCACCACCCGCGCCCGCACGACATCGTTGGTCAGCATCCCTTCGTTAGTCCCGCGCCTCGACCTGACGGGCGGAGCCAAGAAGTTATCACCGTCCTCAAGTGTCTGAGACACGCGGATCTGAGCGATGAAAGGTGTTAACAAGTATGAGGCCCAGTTGTTAAGTGCTAACAGGAAATGCAACTTCAAAATAGAAAATAAGATAACCCTCCAAATTGACCTCATTCTAGCCGAGCAGATTTTTGAGTAATTTGGTTTCATACCGAATCCGCTCCAATAATAACGGAGGTGTTTGAGGAAGAGAGCGCCCCTCTCATCATCTCGCACTGGCTGTCTAGCGACAGTAACGAAATGAAATGGACAGATGTATTTTTATCAGCAACCCTCTCACTTTAAATTTCCACGCTGGAATTCCTGTGTAACTTGCCCGGTGAAATTGCGGTGAACTACTGGAAGTTCTTCACGGAATATATAGTCGAAAGGCCGGAACACCACGCTGTTCTAAAGACGCCAACCCTTGAATTGTGCACTTCTCTAATGGACCCCGCCTTAAAATTAGAGTTCCTCGGCAAAAAAGCACGGATATGCCCATTGTATTAAGTTAAAGGGAGGCTGTCACGATACGCGCATGCTCCAGGAACGATCACTGAGCAAAACTATTTAGACCATCCCATCAGAAAACTATTGAAGAATATGTAAAACGTAAACATTTGGTCGGATGGATCGAGAAATAGCGAAATCAAAACGGATTGTTTTCGTGGTTTTCAACCTTCGCTGGCCATCTTTACGGGACGATACTTCTTTGTTTCGAGATCCGCAGAACAGCTGCGCAGTTGCGTGACAGCCTCCTTTTAACTATTGGAAATAGAGCGGAGAATTGGTGTGATCACTTTGCGATAAGGCGTTTCTCCCAAAGGAGGCCCTATATATGAAATCCGCTCTAGCAGTAGTCTCTTTTCTTACCCTGACAAAGGGGGCCGGGAACCATCCGACTTGGTCACCAACTTGTCCAAACCACCAATCAACATTGGTCATGCTAATAACATCGATGACGTCACCAGCGCGGAATGAGAGCTCCTCGGGATCCATGGTCACGTGATCCCACAGCGCCTCCGCGAACGCCTCAGGCATGTCCATGTCCTGTAACGAACAAATTTAACAAAATATTTAAGACGCTGATACTTTTTATGGTAGGCCTATGCGCATGTGCGAAAACGAGGCTCCCTGGTAGATATGGCTTTGTCTCATTTTCGGTCCGTCCGTAGTCCAGTGCCTGAACCCTCCTTAGCTGCTCGGGTGGGCTGTGGTCATCACAGGATACCCGAGCCGCGAAGGACAGTTCAGGGACTGAACTGATAATTTACTTGATCAGTGAAACCTGATGGTTACTCGCGAAACACACATTTCTTACTTCATTCAAGAGAGGAGCCTCTATCACTTTTCTCCATGCATATCTCTATATACATATCCAACGTAAAATTTACATCTGTGATACGAAGTGTTCATTTTTATATACACTGTAATATATTTTGCTTTTGCTGCTGCTGTTTTGAATACTTTTTTCTATTTTTGCGCAAAGGGCATGTGCACCAAGAATTTTCTCACGATCACAGCCTTTCATTTTCTTTCGTTCACATTTTCCAAACGTGCGCAGTGACGCTACTACGGCTTACAAAGACGTCATCAGTTTTTCTAAATGACGTCATGAGCTTTCGAGTAAACAACAACCAAATTGGATTAGTTTAGCTTTTCAAAAGAAAAACAATCTAAACAAGTTATCCAGAAGAATTAAGCACGTGTTAATATTTGTGGTGATACTCGACGGGAATATCCGTTTGAGTTGTCGCCTTATAAATTGCGCAATTGTTCGACACCATTCTTCAAATGTGCTAAAATTGGAACTCTTTTTCGGAAGCGCTTTTCGTTTTTTTAATTCTTGAGTAATTTGTATAAAATCATCTTTTCGCACAACTCAGTGTTGTTATCGAAGGCCAATCATGCAGTTATAATTATTTTCTTACAACTCATTCGTCCACAAATATTTGACAACATAAACTTCTTTGTTTCAGTACAGAGAAAACTGCAGGACCCCTGATCGAAGATCGTATCAGAGCTGTATTTCTGCTAAAGAGCCCGCTAAGCCCTGTAATCCTTCAATACAATTACGATAAGGTTAATTGAAATAACATTGACATTTTTCAAACCGAAATGCCTCTCAGATATTTTCTTATTTTTGAAATTAAAGACCTATTTGAAAATAGGTCGACCTGTTGGGGAACCCTTAATTTCGCAAAAAACACTGAGCTTCCAGTTTCTTTGGCCACTCCAAACACTAACTAGTGATAACAAATATACATCCTGTGTTTGTACAAATTTGTGAACACAAAGCCGTTTCAGAGTACAGTGTAAAATTATCGCAGACAAAATACAGTGCTGCGCTTTTTGTGAAGTGCTTTTAAAATTGTATTCTGAAAGAAATGTCGAATAATTTTGGTTGAAATCTATAAAGAAGTGTAATAAACCAAACAAAGCAACCACAGTTTCTGGACATTGAAATGAACAACCAATATTATTTCCACACGAAATCACCTACACAATATATTCGACAGGAAGATATAAGAACTTGAAAATATTTCACAACTTCAAAAGTTTGAATGCTTTTTCATGTAAGAGAATCATTGAAGCTAAATAATATAAGGTTGCCTGAGCGCGATAAATTGTGACTGGAAATTGACAAACGGTCTTACCGTCGATAATGGCTGGCGACCGATAAACGGAGATGACGGCCGTGACATCTTAAAACTCCACTCGAACCGTTTTCCTTAGTTATAAATATTTCAGGTATAGTATCTTAAATACTAAAGATTATTGCTAAGGAAGAGCTCCTAAGGAATGACATCGTTGTTGTACCATGTTTTGTACTTGCGCTGTTTCTACTCAGCAACAGTGCTGGTTTACTATTAGCATATTGGCACGTGATTAGGTCCCAGAGGGAAAAGAAACAAAAACAATCTCTTTCGTCGCTGGTTGTTTCTGTAGATGTACATGTACGATAGTAAACTAAAATTAGGAAATGTTACATCGCTATGTGTGCGGAACTTATAACGAAGTCCAACATGAAAATACCATGCTATTTTATAGAATTGTTCATTTGTTCGTCTGGATTATTTCGGCAAACTTTCATCATAGAATTTCAACAGGAAGTTCTAGTTTACAAGAACCTTTCAACGCTACTCTAATGTGCTTATCGATCACGTGACGTACACAAAAGCGCTCTCATCTCAACTAGTCAATGGCAAGCTACTTTCCCGCGCTTTTTACAATAATAACGTTTGTCATAACTTAAATTTAGAATAAACATATAAAATAAACAGGAGCCAACAGCAAATGCCGTAGCTCCATGCACTGTAATTTTAAAACACACATTAGTTTAATGGGTATCTTTTCAATTTTTTATAGAGTACCAGCAGAAAAACACGGCACCTCCCCTTACTTAAAAATTTAATTATTGCACTACTTTGAAAACTAGAGTTTGAAAGCTTTCAGTGACAGGATCTCAAGAAAACAGCTTTGAAAAGGCAAACAAGTAGATTTACTTGAGATTTACTCGCTAATTTTTTTACCTCTAGCTGAGCAGTGAAGAACGGGCGAAGAGCAAAGAACTGGATTTGCTAATGGATCGTACAAATACGACCACCAGCTAGGGGTTCAGTTCATTCAGTTCAAATTATCCGTAAAATATTCATTCAATGTTCATGTAAATGTTCATGTTCATGTTGAAAAGGGCGTATCGATAAAATCTCTTGCACAAATGAGAATTTCAATGATCTGATATAAAAACATTTTTCACAACCTTATCAAATCTTCAACATCTGAAATATTATTTGGAAGAAAGAAACTACAAGTTGTAATACAAGCCTGGATTTAGTTTTGAGTTGTGTTATTTTATGCTGTCAACCAGACAAATGACAGAAGAACCTAGGAAGGAATACGGAATTTGAACACATAGAACGAACCTTTTCTTCAGCAAGTCAATTGTAGTTGAATTCATTTCCTTTAAAATAGATAAGCTGACTTTAAATTGCTAAAATTCTTCTACATACAAATTCAGGTAACATTATGGTAAACATGGCATGGTTCAACGAAGTTTCTTCGCACGCTTTCATAGGTGCGGAATTTGCCTGAATCTGAAGGACAAATTCAAGCAGAGTAAAAATAGGACATAGACACGCAGATTTGGGGTAATAGAGTGTGGGGACCCTCATCCCTACCTCGAAAATAGGTAACCCCCTGGGCCAGCGGGAGTTTGACTGAACAACATTTTGCAGCAAAATTAACTTTTACACCCTTACCTTGCTTTAATAAACTCTAGCTCAGTTAGCACGTCATTTTCACTCAACAACATAAGGCTCCATGAAGTATAATATTACTATTCTTATGAACTGTACTATAAGCTTGATGTGTGATAATGATGAATAAAACACCCAGTCAATTCAGGACAATTGGGGTCATCTTTTGATGCAGCTCAAATGTATTTTGAGTGATCCCCAATCGACTCCTTGAAATACGATACCCTAAAAATAATATTGACTTTGAGAACTGGGTTGGAAATCGGATTGAAAGTCCTAAATTGCCCTACTTCTTTTCAGCAATGAAGCTTTTTACGATAGATAAAGGTAGAGGGGTTTGAGTCGAAGCCCTTGGCGTTTTGTCAAGCTCCATTTTGTACTTTGAAGTGAGGTGAAAAGGCGAGATGTTTGAAGAAGATGGAAGCATATTAAATCTAGGATAAAAGCTTCGTTAAATCTCATAACAAACTCTAACTAAGGATTTTAAAACTTTATTAGTGTATAAGCCACCGAAAGGAAGGACCGGATTTGTTGCAAAGCCAGGAATATGGAAGAATGATGGCGCCATTTCGCAGCACAGGTGGAAAATTATGTAAGACGTTTGACACCTTGGCAAACTGTACATAGAAAATTGCAAAAACATATGCAAACAGGATCCTAAAGTAACAATGATCAAGTAGTGAGCTTTGTTAGGAGGGATTAAGGACATTATAACTAATTCTGCACGGTTTGCCCATTATTTCGGCTTAAAATCTAGTGAAAAGGCATTTGAGATAATTAACTGGATTAGCAAAAGCAAACGCAGTGACACTTGTATAAAACCTAAAGCCCTAGTGATTTTAGGTGATGGAAAGTTTACTTTGAGACAGTGAACTACTTAAACTTTTCAGTAATGCTAAAGAGCTTTGTACGATTATGAATTATATGGTTCTGTTTAGTAATTGAGATACTATTTCCGGGGCAGATTTTACGTTTTTGAAAACAGTAAAATGGAAAGAAAAAGAGCGACCAGCTTCTCAGTGCTAGCACACTCCCAACGGGCTGCTATCTACGTGGGAGGCTAAAACACCTCGTCTGTTTTTAGAAAATAACTACTTAATATTCAAAAATTATTATTAATCTAGATAAAATATTATATGTTCTAGATTCGCAGGTTTCTTGAAGCCACAAACCGAGGCAACTTTTAATGCAATCTCGCTACGCAATATTTATTGCTCGGGCAATTTCTATTGCAGCGAAAACTGCGCGTGGGCTAGTGTTCTCAGAAATACAAACAAAACGAACCAGTAACAACTAAAAACGACAATGGCAAGTCAAATCATAGTAAGCTATTTTTTCCTGAAGAAAAATGTCCTACGTCACAAATTACATGACGTCATTTAGTCACCAAAAGCTTTTTTATAATTTCCCACGAGGTTTATTTTCAAATCTAATAAATTATACAAAATGCTCTGTTATGACACGAAAAGCATACAAGTTCAAGTGGAAAAGCGAACAGAAGTATTGCAAGCTTTTGACAAACTGTGACAGCTATACTGACTACATAAGAGTCGTTGTATGTTTATCGTAGTTTTAGTTCATAGATCGTGGGAATGTTTGCAATGAAATGGCCGAAATAGCTCAGTTTTCGCGGTTTTTCTTTGCTACAAAGAATTGAAATTAAAATTGCTATGAGCGCTTGATAACCTCTCTACTGACTCCCACTCAAGCCTCTAGGTGCTCTCATATCGTAGTTTTAGTTGACACCGAAATAGCTTTTCGCGAATCTTCTTTGCATAGTCAAATTAGAAAATACAGAATTGCTGAGCGCATGGTAACCCTTAGGCTCGATTTCCAACCGTTGTTTGTATCGGTCTGCGATCCTCCCCCACAAACGGCTGGATGAATGGTCTCGCTCGCTTGTCATTGACGTCACACGGCAACATGAAGCGAAGAAAATCTTTGAAAAGTCAGTGATTTTCGAAGCCTGTAGTCTGAAACGCCATAAGATCTCTGCCTTGAAGCACATTCTTGAGTGCTGTAGCTTGAGAGTCGCAAAACCTTCGCTGTTAAATGAATCCAGGGCAGTTTGCAAGTTCTTCGAAATTATTGAAGACATCGCCCGCCATTGTTTAGACGTTGAGCCTTCGTATTCGGTCAGCGTTCTCAACCCGCAAAATGGGGCAGGCTCTTAGCTGATTGGTTGATCGTAACAAAAGGCCAGACCAATGATCCAGCCGTTGTTGGGGAGACGGACCGCGGGCTCACAACAAGGGCTGGGAATCGAGCCTAGGTAACCCTGTGTATACACCTGTTTCAATTAACGTTGCTCTGCAAAACGTAAAACCATGAACCATGCTTCATAAGTCGTAATGGTAATTCCTGCCTAAAACGAAGCAGTTCACGCCAAATTGTGTCTCAAAGTAGTAAACAAAGTGCCATTGGGCGGTTTTAGTTTAGTTTGGTTTGCCAAACTCGAGGAAAATACGAGAAATAGCGTCTTCATTATGATGCATGGTTCATGGTTTTACGTTTTGCAGAGCAACGTTAATTGAAATAGGTGTAACAGCTGTAATGCGCAAAGCTGAATGCGCAAAGCTCACTGCACTCTCATATCTCTGTTTTAGTTCATAGATCATGGGAATGTTTTGAAATGGCTTTCGCGTTAATGAACGATTTCAGCTGTAAGCACACCCGACCTTTCTTTACTTTAGAAATGCCCACGTCTCTGAAATGTAACTCAACTACCAGGAAGCAACGCGTGCATACTACTTGATCCGTGAAATGTAGCAAAACTACCGGCATGCAGCACGCGCGTCATTAGAGCTGGAATCATCCAGCTGACCGTGCGACGAAGGACTTTGTGAAAGTCTACGTTCAAAGATGCAGTTCAGTTGCTAGCTGAAAAGGAAGGAGGATAACACTGCTCACTTCCGTAGACTGATTAAAATTCTGCGGAGTCAGAAATTTGTGCGTCATAAAAGAATCTGACCTAAATGTTGTACATGTTGATTTACGCTGCTAAAATATATCGCCAAAGCTATTTAGGATTTACAATATTTAGGATATTTAGGATTTATGCTATTATCCAAAGAGCTGACCGCTCATCAACTTCCAGTGGAAAATGGGAGAGGAGGCGACGAAATGCTGATTTCTTCCATTGAAAAGGGCTCCATGAGTTCACCGAGGACAGAAGCTCTTCTTACTCAATGCAGGATTTTTAATGCAGGATTTGAGGTTATCAACCGGAAATTATTGTATTCTCGACATCAAAACTTCGCCGTTCTTGTGTAGTCTTTTCCGCATTGTTGGGATGCTCAACACTTTTGAAGAGAAGTTCTCGAACATTCTCAAAAGAGTTATGAATATCACAAGAAGCAAACATGTATTGTGGCTACTACCGAAATAGAAATAATAGCCAGTAAATTGAGGGTAATTTCCGGTAATTTAAAACGCGTTTATATGTATGTGCGGCTTTTGTTTCTTACCTCGATAAAATCATCGTCCTCCAACGACTCTTTGGACTTCAAAATCCCAGAAGGCTCGAACTTGAGATCTCCAGTAGACTTTCCCAACCTCAAATTTCTCCTCAAACTTTTCCTCATGACCTCCTCAGGACTCTTTGCTGATCTCCCAGAAACCGGTCTTCCTGTGGACACAGGACTACCAAACTGCGGCGAATTTTCCATCATGGGAATGGCAATACTTTTTGACCGCCCAAATAAGAAAGACGCACCAATTTCATGCATGGGGGGAGGGGTGAGGTAGTTATCGGACCCAATAGAGGTAGCACTTCCAAAGTCACTAACGGACAAGGACGAATTCGAAACCAAGGATTCGTGGCTTGCCAAGATCTCAGTACTTTGTGACCGTCCAGACAAAAACGAACTTTCGTCCTCAATGAAATCACCATGATATGAATAACGTTTAGCCCCAACAACTTCTAAACTCTCTCCTAAGTTTCCCTCATTTGGCACAGAAATGCTGTGCCGAAATCGCGATTTCTTGAGCAGCGAATCTTTCTTTCGCATTATTCCATCTAAAGCAATCGGAGAGAGCTCTTCCAGACTTTGAATTCTTGGTCTAACATAAGGTGGTTTCGCAGTGGGCGTTGGGTCCTTTTCTTTGGTATGAGATCTGGCGTTTATGTTACAAAACTTTGAACTGGCTTCTTTGATCGCCAGGCGCCGTCGTTCATGAAGGGGTGGCCTCGCTTCTTCTGGAGTACTGCTATGTTTCGGGGCTGAAGAGATTCCAAAGGAATCATTTTCCATGACAGAACTATTCTGAATGGGACACTTTCTTTCCCGATCCAAACTGGATGGTGCAGATTTACTGTGAGCCTCATCCTCAAATGCAGTACGACTGTATATGGATTTTACCCCATTGGGGCTGCTTATTTCATGAAAATTATTGTTCACCTCAGAAACACGACATTCTTCGAAGTCAGACGCCTCACTGCTTCCGCCAGAATCCAGGAATTCATTCACTTCTCTTTCATCTCCTTCAACCTCGTTCCATTCTTCATCCATTTTTCTAAGTTTATTTGTTGTCGAATCAGACAGTATTGACAAGCAATCGACACTTCGATTCAGACTCCTGTGTTTTAGCGCTAGAGTCATAGACCTTTCCGCAAAATCTTCATCATTTGCGCTCTGATTACTAGAGGTCAACTTTGAGCTCAATCCTCGTCCATCTGCACTCGATCCATCACAATTTTCCTTGTGTGGCGGCGAAGAATTTCGCATCAAAGAAGAAACTTTACTTTTCATCTCTTGTTGTGGCAAAATAACCTCGGATGGTTTCCCAGCACTCCGTCCACTTTCATGAATTTCCGGGCTGGATTTCGCATGTTTTAGGTTCGGTGAATCCTTTTTTTCTAAACACCTTCGAATCTTTCTAGATAAACAACTAGTTGATATATTCCCCATAGGCTTTACATAAGAATCACGTTCTTTGAACGCAACCAAATCCGAAGTGTCTGTGTCATTCACCGGCGCGACGTTACTCAAAGAGACGATAGTCTTCTCGTTTCCCTCGTTGTCAACAAGTGTAACTCCAAGCTTTGGTATATTTCCATAGCTCGATTCCCTTGAAGGACTGTATATATTAGAATTAGTGCTTTTATTATTCGTAAAGTGGGTGTCTCGTTCTCCCATACTTGAGGTCAATTGAAGTACTTCACACCCACTGCTCAACCCAAGCGCAGAAACTGAAGAGGGTAAAATATCACTAAATGCTCGCCTTCCTCGTGTCAAAAAACAGACAGATCTAGAACTCGCAAATACCGGATCCACTTTGTCTCCATTCCATTTGTCTCCATTCCATTCCATATCAAATTCCGAGCTGTATGTGTTCTCAGTAGAATTTTCCAATAGCAAGAAATCCTGTTCGCAGCAAAACGTTCTCGCTTTTTCCCTGCGAGTTGCTCTGTCACAAGAGGGGCTGTTGCGAGGGTAGATAAGAGATGCCCTGGATCGCTTTAGAGAGTAATACTTACTAGCTAATCTTGGGCTTAAATCGGCATCCGTGAATGAATCACAGGACGAAAAATTCATATCAGGGTCACATTTTAACACAAACTTGTCCTCAGTAGAACACCGCGTTGAGAGACCATTCTCAGACTGCTGTAGCTGACTCTGGCATTTCGTTTTGTTCCCACGGTTTGTGTTTATATTTTGAGTCCCAGTTGAGCTACTCGAACGTTTAAACAAACTTGTAAGTACACTTAAGCTCGTTGGCCTACGGAGTCCCGTTGTTTTGTTTTTCTTGCGTTTTCTATGCGTGTTATTAGCTGAACTTTGCCCGAGGTTTCATCAGCTACATTAGCTCGCTTTTCTAGATGCGGACAAGTCTTTTCCGCTCCCGAAATATTACTATTACTTCGGCGTTTCCGACTCTCAGATTTCTGTCGCCCCGGGTCGTTAACATCAATCCTTGTTTTCACATTCATAAAATTTCCATTCACTGTTGATTTAGACTCCATTCTGTCATGTTCCTTGTCAAATTTTGACGCATTCGCTTGCCTTTGTGCACATTTTCTTTCGCGCCATAAGTGCTTTGTGTTTTCGCTTCTATTTGCGGTGGGCGAGCTCTTAGAATTTTTCGACGTTGCGCATTCAAGATTGTCGTCCTCGGAAATCTTAACATAGTTAGCACTCTTTGGAATTCGTCTCTTCGGCCTAAAAGACATCCGCAGCGAGTTTTGCCAAGTCTGAAGGCGCCTTTTCCAAGTTTGTGTTTGCTGAGGTACATTTTGTACATCTTTCTGCAATGACATCATGGAGTCCTTCTTCAAAACAACATGGCGATTCTCGCCGTTCTTCTTTCGATACCACCATCAACAGATCTGAGTAAACAAATCAGGGAAATTAGTGAAACAGATAGGGTATTTGATTTGCGGTTTAACTTCTTATGCGGTGTTTTTTGAGTTTTGAAACTAGATAACCGACGCATGCCATAGCAGATTTTAGGCGATGCTATTTCTTTCGCGCACGAAAACATTTAGCAACACCGAAACCGAGTGACATGTTATGATTATCTTTAATCAATTCCTGCAAAATTTAACCTATCGAACAACAATGCTAAATCAATTGTACAAGTTTTTAGCAAACAAGAAAAATGCACAACAAGGAGCGAAGAAGATGGGTTATTAATTAAAAGAATGGGTATGGTAGTGCTAGACAAAAGGGGAGCACCAGGAATTCAACGTCTTTAACACGATGATCAGGTTGAATCGAGAAAAAAATCAGGTAATCTATACTATAAAAATCATATGAATTGCATCCAAACAAGAAAAGACTGACAGAACTACCAAACAATCGATCCTTCTACTAAAACGTGTATCGCAAAATTGGCATGAATCGAGATTGCCTGTGCAGCTACTCAAAAGGGAGGGGGAGGGGAGTGAAGCGTTCGACTCCAAATCGAGCGAACAGCAGCACGTTAGCTTTCACACAAGGTTAATTCCTTATCTCCACTCAGACGACGAGAAGGGTCGCTCGCTCAATTCTTTATCGTCCTCGACTCTCCACCCCTCCCCTCTCCTTTTGTGCCGCTATGCAGGTTATATACACATAGTGCAAAAGACATTCATAATTGGAGAAAAGAAAAATAGAGTTTATAATCCGTATAGATTGCATCTAATTCTACTTAAAGATCATGTGTACTTTCGGATAAGGGTTTTAAGCCGGTGGGAAACAATTTAACTGATTTGCTGCGGAAATTTGTACTAATGTACTAATGAATGCCGTCGAGACCTAAACTTGGACACAATACGCGAGATTGTGTTGCTGAAATCAAGTTTCCTTGATGTTTCTATTGTAGCTTAGCAACAAGGGAAATGCATTGTTGAGAGCAAGAATGGACGATTCAGCTATAACGCACGCGCGCGCTGCATGTCGGTACATGTGGGACATTTGTACGTGCAGTGTATCGATGGGCAGTGCATCGATGTGCTGAATAATAAATTCTGGTAGTTGTGGGATACGGCTTGGGCATTTCTGAATAAAGAAGAGAGCGCGCGCTTAAGGCTGGTTTCCATATAGTCTTATCTGTCGTATCAGTCACAAAAGAATAATTCCAATTTTCATTGTTTCACGGTCGACTGATGAGACAGATACGACAGATAAGACTATATGGAAACTAGCCTTTATGGCTGCAATCGTCCATATTGCCACGGAGCAGACAGCGAAACATTTTCGTTACCATTCCACACGAGCGTTGTTTTATCGAGGTTTCCCAGTTTAGACACGAGGGAAACATCGAACGGGTGCAGGAGTATCTGGTTTTAGACTGCGAAAAGCCAGGGAAATACGAGGCACACAATCCCTCAACTTGTCGCGCAACATTGTTGCGTTGCAAGTTGATGATCGATGTTGCGCGTTTTTCATCTCGCGCCACAACTTGTCGCGCAACGTGAAAACTTGTTGCGCGAAGTAGAGCGCGGGTCTACTTTGAGACACAAATTCTGGCTTTGTTGCTCGTTTTTCATGAAACACACAACTTGTCGCGCAGCATTTTGCCTACGATTCAAGTTCGTTGGTCAATAGAAATGAAGTACTAAGGGGGCAAATTCGCCTTGGTTTCGCATGTGTGATCATCAAAACAAAATGTGGCGCGACAAGTTGTGAATTTGATGAAAAACGAGCAACAAACATTAGACTTGCAACGCAGCAATGTTGCGCGACAAGTTGAGGGATTTTGTGCCTCGTATTTCCCCGGCTTAACAAGCGTTCCCTGGAGTTTTCAGGCCAGGAATCTCGGGCAAGATTTGGGCTGCGCGCCTTTTTTCGCCCATTCTCGTACCGAGAGCTCCCCGGCTCGTCACCTCGCGGGGGAGGCTCTGGTGACATCCACCGACGCATGCGTAAACGAAAATGGTGGTTTTATACCTTACAATTACTTTTAGAGCGTTCAAGTCGAAGGAATAGGTTGAAAAGACGACAGGAAACGCATGTGTTATTTTGACAGATACGTTTTTATAAAGCGAGATTTATAATCTACTTTTATTTACGCGTGCGCGCCATTTCAGCCAATCAGCGAAGGCCCTCAAATGGATGTCACCAGGGCCTCCTCTGCGAGGCGACGAGCCGGGGAGCTCTGGGTTCGAGAATGTTTTTCGCCCGTTTTTCGCGCGGCCATAATCTAGCCTGCGTGAGGCTGCCATAATTTCGCCCATCGAGTTTTCTTCGCTTTTCTCCACGTTTCTCTGTCATAAAACTCCACGAGAGCGCTTACTTACGCAGGCTAATGTGTCCTAGATTAGTCTCAGTATGAGCGATTGACGTGCACTGGGTGAAAAGTCGTATAAAGGTTCGAAACCTTTGGTAAAAGTAATTGACACTCGTACCCTCGGGCGACTATAAAACTTCGACGGACCATCAGCACGACGAATACAATAGCGCGATAACTGCCAAGTCCAGAGTAGCCTGAATTGCAGCCGTTCCTTCACTAATGATCGTGAAGGCATGATCGACTGCGAAGGAAAGGCTAAAATTCAGACTAAGCCACCAAGGCAGGGTCACCTAGTGCGTCGAATTCCTCCTCCACGTTGTCTGCTCGCAGGCGTTGGAGAGTAGCTTTTATGTCGAAAAAAACCCGAGTTTGCTCACCTAAAAATACGCTCTAACGCCTGCGAGCAGGCTATCCTTCACGAGGCGTTGGGCGCTAGAGGCATCTGACACGGTTCTTTCTAGGAAGGACACAGTTGTGTTCAAGTGTTTATAAGTTGTCAAGATATAGAGACCGAAATAACCGATTCGCGCATGTTCAAAATGATCACGACAATACAGTATTCGTGTGATGCTATCGATGATGCTATGAATTATCTAAATACTCCTACACTCGTACTGGGGCTCGACAGTGGATCGAGGGCTAGCTCTGACTTTTAGCATAACGGTGAAGGACTTATTTTTAATCTATTGTTTTAATTTCTGATCAAGATTCCTTCTACTGTAAGAGAGACCCGCATCGCTCGCGGCAGATTGATAGTAACCTACTAGTAGTGAGGCCACTTGAACTATACCCGTGGCTGTGCTTTATGCGGGACGTGGTCAACCTCGCATCCTCGCGCGCCAGGGTCCTCCCCTCTCCTCCCTCCAGGGGAAAGAGGAAAAGGGGGGAGGTGAGGGAAGGACCCTGGCGCGCGAGGATGCCTCACCTGAGGGAGAGCAAATCCGAAGCGCAACAAAAATGCTCAAGGAGGACGAATGTAAATCATCGCCGGCAAAATCTAAACGCAAAACAAATCCAGATCAATGTCAGACAAAAGCGGGAACAAAAAGTATAACTCAATTGAAAGACAGTGAAAATGTAAGACAAGCAAAATAGTAGTGGTGGATCCAGAGAGGGTTCCAAGGGACCCCCTTGAGCATCGGAACAATCAGGATTTCATTGTAATACCCTGGGGCCGGTTCCTGAAAGGTTGGATAAAGTTATCCACGGATAAAGTTATCTTTTGTATAGGTTTTGTTCAGGATTTATCCGTTGGATAGCGTTTATCCACCGATAACTCTTAACTGGCCTTCTAGGAACCGGCCCCAGGTCAATTTGCACAAAGTCAGTCTTTTTAGAGTGACAAAGAAAGGAACCCCCCTCAGTAAAATCCTGGATCCGCCACGACTGCTGAAGGCTGCGGTGAAATCATCATCAATTTCATTACTTGTTGAATGCGTATGTTAGACGGGGGTTTCAACCCAGTTCAACATTTCGCGTTAACAAATTTTGAATCAAAATATTTTTAATAACTCAGTGGCGGTTTTTTGTGTGTGCTTGACGACGTAAATAAAGTAATCCGAAGGAAACAAATTTCGGCAGCTATGCAAGCCAGAGAAATGAATAAATAGGTATGTACGAGTATTGCACCTTCGTGAAAAATGCCAATGGACTAGAGAGAGTTTGTCCATTTCGCCATGGTTTCTTAATGCCCAGGTGCCATTTCCTTCCCGGCGTCAAAACGTTTCGAAGACGCTGGGTCTCTGAGCCCGCGCTCTTTTCCAAAGCAAAACATGGTCACGAGATAGAGGGCACGATAGTGCCATCAACAGATCAATGCTGTAGAACACCTGCGTGACATATTTTATCACTAGTGCCGCTAGCGTGAACGCTAAACAAGCTTTACAACCCACATCTGCTTTCATTTCCGGTCGGTGACATTATTCACATGTCAATCACCAATGCCACTTCCGGTCTAAGTGCTAATTCTCAGATTTTGATCGCTTTGATCTTTGATACCTTTTTTTAGCATTTATTCATACGCATGATTTCAGGGCAAAGGAGAAGTAACTTTTTTCGTTTCGACTGCATTTCCCGAGTAACCATCTGCTCGCTAGCGTCGCCAAGTTTTAGACTCTCGAACTCAATGAAAACTGGTCAATGTAGTATGTAAACTGCAAAATTAAGGACAAGAAAAGAAGAGACATTTCTGAAAATATGGGCATCGCACTACTAAATGAAACAAGGGCGTGCGAATCACTTTGGGCTCATGAAAAACGAAACGAAATCTATTTGGTGTCTGTCGCTGCAGGGCCAATTCCCTAGTCGCTCAGGAAAAAATATTCGCGAGGTTATTCTCAAAACATAGCTTTGCTCACTTTCGGCCTCACAATTCTGATAAAGCTGAATGTGATTTTACTGGTAATATTTCCTATAAAAGCATTGCTATACATCTTGAGAAGTGCACTTTTTGCCAAAACGCAGGTCAATATTTTTAATGAGGTGCAAATGAACTACAAGGGACATATTCCCAATAGTATTATTAATATTGGAATAACAAATAACAAAGCTTGGAAAAACAAACCTTTAAAATCGGTTTAAGTCTCACCAAACGCAACATTATATGCCAGTATAAAAGCACGCGTTCCGAAGGATACTTTAAATTCTATGCCAGTCTTTTAAAATAGGTAAGATTATGTCTGTTTACTTTCGCCTAGGAGGTGTTGAAGTTTTCCAGTCACAAGATCTTTGGCGTGCTGATACCCGGCCAAATTCCCTTCCTTTCCTAGACGTTTAAGCAAAAATTACTAAAAATAGGTTCATTATTAAATGACCCGTCGAAATGAAATTTTTCTTCATTAACTCTCTAGTTTAGTGGAGTGTAAAATTTATTTTACAACTGACAGCCCTTTATTTTGACATATATGCCACAGTTTATATATATTCCCCGATATATTTTATCTGCAATAGAAATATTTAATCGCTTCACAGATATTTCTGATGAGTGGGAGTAAATAATACAGCTATAAATCACGTTTTGTTATATTATGAATTGCAACCTGCAGAGTGCAACGTGAGGGCGAATTCTATAACGCGAATTTAAACAGTGACATAATAAATTCCACTCCGATAATATCACACTCTTGACTACAAAATACTGTCCCCGATCCTACAAACTTAGACTGCTTGATAACTTAATCTTTGAGTCTTTAGAATTAGGATAAGAAAATAATAAGTATAGAAAGTTTCCTTGGTAAAAATATAAACACTGCGCTCCTCAGTCTTACTGGTTTCTACTGAATGTGATCTGTAAACATGTTGAAAACTTTGTAAATACAGAAGGGAATGTGGACATCTTGAATTATTAAGAGAAAGACAACATTCAAAACTGTCAAAAATTTGGCACAGAACATTAGGTCATATATTTGTCATGCACCAGAAAGAAAAGCAGCAAATCCATTGCTGGTTCTACAACTTCTCAAAAGAAACACAGATGAGAAATATTGCCGCGTGAATTTCGACCGCTTGAAACTTACCTAAAGCTCATGTTCGACTGTTTTTCCGCTGGTTTTGAGATTATTGTCCAAGTCCCCGCTGTAAAATTCGGTTTTTGCTAGCTGTAGCGATATTATTTCTGGCCTCCAAGATTACATCTCGCTGCTTTTCGACCAGGAATACTCAAGCAAGCATGGAAACGCCAAGAAACTCTGCGAGGTTGTAGTCTTAGTTTGACACAAACCGCCTACTTGGAATTCACCGGAGATGACGACACAATCCAAACCCGTCTTGTATTGTTTCCAAGATAATTTCAAAACCGACACTTCCAGTTTCTACAGAATGAGAAAAAAGTCACTGAATCTCAGAACTTCAGTCCAGAAAAGGTTATTCTTGAACTGTTGAAAATATTTATCTTTACGCGGCTCTCGCTGCATATTTTGAAAGGATTAACACAGTCATCAAATAGATGTATTGAAAAGACCTTTGTGTCACTCACAAAACAAGCAATTAGAACTCTATTGTTTTTAGTCAGTAAAATTTTTCAGAGATATTCCTATTAAAAAATATCGAATGGCCAAAATGTCTGCTCCCTTCATAAGAGGTTCGCGCCGTACCGGGCAAAAATGTTTTGAATAAAATTGGCAGCGATATTTTGCGAAAAGATATGAAAACAAAACAGCTCTTGAGTTTTAGAGGCCAATTTAACCATTGACCTGTCTAGGCAGTAGTAGAGAATTAAATGCATACCTATCCTTGTGGGAAACAATGTTAAACTGCTTCTGATATCGATTTAGCCGTCCGGATGTTAATTTCGTTTAGTAATTATTCGCTAGCATGACAGTACAATTCTTTTTGAAGCCGAAAGTACTTAAATATCGCGGTTTTTTTACATTGTAGATTGTTCTACTTCATCGGGTATTTGGACCCCACGCAAATCGTTTAGAGAAGTGAAATCAACGTCGAGTATAAGGCTAGATTGTAATGTCAAGGGACATTAAAATTTGCACCACTTATGACGCTACAGCGGGACAGGTAATTTACGCTTGTGCCGCAAACGCCACGCCTGCAATCGGACCCGGGTGCTTTCGGAGCTACCCTGGGGACCAGAGGCTGAAACTGTACCCGTTCTAGACTACTGGCAAGCGCCAAAGTAGGGGCTCCTAGCATTCTATGCCCGTCCCGGGATGCCCGTTCGCGTTTGTGTTGTTTCTCGGGAAACTCAGAGCTCGTCCTCGAGTCTCTGGTTTCCAGGGTACTTCGCTGCCGGTTTCGAAGGGGTTTAGGGCTCCAGAATAATTTTTTCCCAATAATAACAGTGTGCAGAGATAGAGCTCCAAAGCTCCAGACCCAAGTCATAGCGCTCCTCGACCCCCCCCCCCCCCCCCCCCCATTTCGGGCGCCTTTACATCACTCTGAGTAGCACTATTTCTTTTTCCCAAAACAAAACAAAAATGGGCAACATTAAAAAAATTATTTCTTTATTATTTTTTTATTATATAAATATATTTATAAAATTGTATTCTTGTCATTCAGGTTGATGACCCGTCATTTGGACATTTTCAGAAAGACCTGGACAGCAGGGGCGTAGCCAGGGGGGGTCCAGGGGGGCCGCCCCCCCCCCCCCCCCTTTCTCGGAAATTTTCCCATACATTTACTGTATTTGCTGGAGGAAATTTGAGCATTTTCGTCCCATGTTTTCACTATCCGGCCCCCCCTTCAGAAATTCCTGACTACGCTGCTGGGACAAGGTTCTGAATGTACACAGGCCCGTAGCTCGCTTTCTTTGAGGGGGTACGTTGTCCTCGGTTTTTCCGAAAAAAAAAAACAACACCGGTATATGCCAAATTTATAGGATTTTGTTGTGTTTCCTACCTGTTTCGTGGCCAAATATCTGATTTTTCTGGCCCCAAGGAAGGTTCGTTGTCCTCCGTTTTTCAGAAAAAAACCCTGTATAAACCAAATTTATAGCATTTGGTGGTGCTTCCTACCATACGGTATTTTGTGACCAAAAACCTAAATTTTTCTAGCCCCGAGGGGGGGGGGGGGGGGGGGGGGGGTTCGTTCGAACCCCTGGAAAACTTTCCATTGTTCAACAGCGTTTTTCAGGCGCCCGAACTGTATAGGGGACGTTTTTCGGCCCCAGGACATCAGGGTTTCTGAGCGATTTCTCCACCTTTCGTCACCGCTTAGTTGCGATAGGGCACCACCCGAGCCTCCTTCGCTCGCGAAGAAAGTGAAGTGAAACGAAACGGCACGACAAACGGCTGCGAATGATGCTACAACGCGGATGTTAGCATCGTCAGGAGCCGATATAGGGGACTACATCACATATGACAAATCCTTCGGCTTGAAAAGCGCGCTTTAGATCTTCCTGCAGAATAGAATAATAGAATAAAAGGATTTATTTTTCTATAAAGAGAGGGAGGGGGAGGGGTTATCGCTTCAAAATAGTTACAGCACAAGCACAATAATAAATGTAGAAAGTGGAAAGTGAAGTTTTTTTGCGTCTCTTGCGGTGATTTCTCTGATCGATTTCTCTATGAAATTGTTTTGGAAGCGTAGGACCTGGGAATGAGTATTACACGACGCGCAATGAACTGTGGGAGGGAGGAGGGGTTATCGCTTCAAAATATAGTTACAGCACAAGCACAATAACAAATGTAGAAAGTGGAGTTGAAAATGGAGCAAAATAATTGTCTACAGAGTTGGTATGAAAGCCAATCAGCAGTGGAACATTTTTGGCACCCTGAGAAGCAAACGAACCCAGGGTGTGTGCGCGGGGGTCTTTTCGCCATGTCACTTCCCAAAGATAGTGCGATGGCTCGTAGGAATTTCGTTGTAAACACAGTTCCTTCACAAACCGCAAGTGGCTTCTTTTAAGAGCCTCGCTCAGCCGCCATTTTGTCGGCCTAGCAACATACCCAGTCTGAGAAAGCATCCATTTACATCGGCTGATTTAGAGACTGTGCTGTAGTTGAATTTGGTAAACTTAGTACTCTTGAAGACGGTTATTTTCGTCTTCTAATATCGCATGTTAACAAAGGGCTGACAGGGGCTAATTAAAACCCCTGGTCCGTGTACATGACGGATGACGTACCTCCCTGGTTGATTTCTCAACACGCAAACAGACCTCCTGGTCGATAACCACAGACCCATAGTGTGCGCTTATGAAACTACACAACCTTAATATCATCGTCAACAGGTCATACTTGCGGTGTGCATGTTTTGATCATTTCGATAATTTGACAATTGATGATAATTGTAATTTTATATTCGAGACCATTTTCACTAAGTCCAGTCCTTGAAATCTCCTTCGCGGTTCGGGCTGTGGTCTTGCCACCACAGCCTATCCGAGTCTCGAAGGCCAAGAGGTCAGGAATTGGACTAGTGTTCCAGCCTCGGTTTCATGCGCGAGTCGCAAGGATCTGTGGGATAAATCACTACAGGAGGGTCCGTGGCCTTCTTACCAGTTTATGAGGATCTTCGCACAAGCCTATGACGGCCCCTCCACTCCCGGGAAACTTGGCTGCTGAACCGAACTGTTACAAGGCAGAAACAAAGAAACAAATAGATGATAAGCATATGATGTTCGAGGGCAGTTTAGCTTTTGTTTATTCAGCTTTATTCCGCAGTGTGCGCTGGCCTTTTCGCCCCTCCTTGCATAATTGTGTACGTGCTCGTATGTTAACTTGCGTAGAAGCGCCAAGCCAATTCAATGCTTGATTCACTTCATTCAACACTTGTTGAACGCGCCATGTTGAATCTAGTTGAATCAAATGTTCAACTCCCTGGGGGGTTTCTTCACATGTCGACCTGATAGGGAAGCTCGTCGTATTTTTTAGGGGACAAAATCGACTCTCAGGTATTTTTTTAGGGGGTATTGGAGAAATATGTGGCTTTCACTAAAAAATGGTATTTTTTAGGGGTAGGCAAATGAATGAAAGGGTCACAAACCAAGCAAAACGTTTTCTTGCTTTCTTTATTCATTTATAGCTCTAAAAACAAGGGTGTGCTGGATGAGAAACAATAAACAATAACAAAAAAGGTTTATTGTTGGTAGTTCACGGTAGTTCATCAATGTTGAATTGGCTTGGCACCAATTCAACATGGCTGATTTGACAAATATTGAATGAAATGCTGAATAGGATTGGCCACGGCCTTAGGGCGGAGAGGACTCGATCCTGATTCCGTTCGCTGCGATGCCCTGGGCCCCCGAGTCAGACTCGTAAACATCGTCGTAGGCTCGCGCGCTTTCTCCGGGTTTCACTGGTCTAAAACTCAGCAGCAACGCCAAGTGCTATGCAGACTACTCGCGTGTTTGCAGCTCACTGATACCAAGCTGCAAATTGCGGCCAGAAAGCCGTGTGTAATGATAAATGGGCTTTAAAAGTAAAAGTAAGTAATCTCACCTCTCTTGCCAACTCTACCATTCGTAAATTCGCACGTCCGATGGCTTGGTCGCCATAAATTGATCTATAAATAGAACCCAGAAACTTTTCTGCGAAATACATCATGACATCGACGCCATCTACTATATCTGAAGAGGCTTCTACGAAGCGAAATCGATCATGTATTATCTAGCAAACCATCGATCACTCTAGTAGGTTCAAGTAATATTTGAACTATTAATCTATCTATCAAAACAGAAAGGACCCATCACCTTGTGATGACAATAGTTAGCTTTTCAGGCACATAATTGTTATCTTGAATTTGAATACGGAGATTTCGAAAAGCTTTGTTGACAAACACAACTTACTGCGTTAGCATAGTGTTTCATATTTTACCACATATCAGGGGCCCCCCTCGCCTCTGTTCTGGACCGACTTACCACTAAAATTGTAAATATTTAATAGGCAACAAATAAAAGCTCCAATAAAATGTAGCAAATTTCTTCAAACGCTAGTTTTTTCCCCGAGATCTATGTGGAGTTTTTTATTTTTTGAATTTTGGAACCCCCCCTCTCATAAGTGCTGGCTACGCCCCTGCATATTTGCTGGAAAGGCTATTTTAACATCTTATGAGTAGTTTAATTAAGATAATAGTTCATCGAGTTACAACTATCATGCACCGTTTCAAACCTACTTTACAATATTCACGGAGGGCTGTACTGAACATGTTACTGATTCCAATCGACGGAGCTAGCATGGTATTGTACTGGGTGAGCTCATGTTGTACGTACCGTCGAAGATCGAAGTTCTGATTCATAAGAGATGCAAGTCTGTGAGTGAAATGAGACGCGAATTAATGAAGATCTAGTGCAATGGTAGTGAAGCCATTATAATCCAATCCCATTTCCGATGGCCTTTTTTGGTGAAATCACGAGAAAAGTTTGCCCCAACACGCCCAATGCTAAGCACGGCGTACAGCAAGGGGTCCACTTGAATCAAATTTTCTCATTGCATAGTATAGTCCAGCTGGAAACAATGCCCTGGCCAGTTGCGAACAAAAACGACTATAACGAAGTTTTGTGTTCTAACCTTTCATAGTCTCTTTCCAGAAGAGCATCTCTGCAAAAAGAAAATGAAAATATGAAAAATGAAATATTAAAACAAGAAAAAAGGACACGTAAATAAACATTCTACAGTAGATTGATTGCAGCACCTCGCCATATCTGTAAGTTCTGCAAATTTCGTCATGGCGGAGACGACATCCGGTCACCTGAAACAGAATCACTATTGTGAGAACTCGTTAACAGAGGGTTCAGAAGCTGTAGCTGTAAGAAAATTGGTTTTCGCTGCAGCGCAAAAACAGAGACAATACCTAGACGGAAAAGGGAAAGTTTCATATGACTGAGAAAAGGCACGGAACACGGCACGGACACGGCACGGTACGGAACTTTGCCTTCTTGTGGACATTCAGCCAATCACATCACGCGAAATAACTAATCAACCAATCAAAATGCTTAGACACGGCACAATACCGTTACGGCCCGAACACGGCACGGAACCTTGCCTTCTCGTGAACATTCAGCCAATCACATCACGCGAAAATAACTAATCAACCAATCAAAAGCTTAGACACGGCACAATACCGTTACGGCCCGAACACAGCACGGAACCTAGCCTTCTCGTGAACAATCAATCACATCACGCGAAATTACTAATCAACCAATCAAACTGCTTAGACACGTCACGCCACAACGCCGTTACGGGGCGAACATGTCACGAAACGCTCTGTAACATTTTCACAGTCATACCAAATCTGCTCTAGTCTAAGCCTCGTTGGCACGTAACACAATACGAGAAGCCTGAGAATTGGTATTAGTTCTTCCTACAATATCAATAATAAGACCAATGGGTTATTACCGGTCCGCATTAATAATGAGGAAGTACCCCATGTTAAATCCCAAAAGTGCCTAGGAGTTGAAATTGACCATAGGCTTACCTATGGTCAAAAAAATCATATTGATTATGTTTGTAAAAAAGCTAGTGCTGGGATTGGTGCTATCCGGCGTCTAAAACCATTTATCCCCGCCGACTCACTAGAAACATTATATAAAGCGTTGGTCCAACCGTACTTTGATTATTGCTCGCCCGTATGGGACACCTGTGGTAAAGTCCTGAGAGACAAACTACAGAGGTTTCAGTCCCGTGCGGCTCGAGTAATATCAGGTGCAAGCTATGAAATTCGATCTTCATCTATCCTTAAAGAATTAAATTGGCCAACACTTGAAATCAGGCAAAAGTGCATCAATCTATTCTTGTACCTTTCGGCGCCTTATCTTAAAAAGAATGTTATAAAAAACAGTGAATGCGGTAAAATCTACAATTTGAGAAATATTGAGACTGACTTAGCACTTCCAAAGCCGAAAACTAATTTTCTCAAGTGCGCTTTTAAGTACAGTGGCGCCATGCTTTGGAATAGCCTCCCGAGGGAGGCCAAAATCGCAAAAACACTACCAGCATTTCGGCGAGAGACTTTGGCCTCCCTCACGTCAGGGACACGCTGAGCTAACACATCATTATAACACATCATTTTTATTACTGTTTTTACTGTTTGTTACACACGTATACTCATATTTTTTAGATCATAATTTTTGTACAGACCTCTCTATATGGCTGGCACGCCCCACACGGAAATCAGCAAATCCGCTTTTTGTAATTGTGATTGTTGTTTGTGGCTAGCGTGGGTAAATAAAACTTTATGTATGTATGCATGTATGTAATTGTTTAGAAAACAAGATTCTGAGAACCTCTTGGTTTTTTTTTTCTGTGTGTGTGTGTTCCTTCTTTGCAACCGCGAGGTTCAACTCCATGTACAATCCCGCAGTGCACTCTTGAGTAAACGCGTGAAAGGTTCATCAGTCTTACCTTGACTCCATCGCAACCTGACATTACTGTGAATCTTCCCTGCAAAACAAAAATAAACCTGAAATCTCTCTCCACGACTCATTCACAAAAAGGCTCTATCAACTGAGTCACGCGGGCTCCCTGTGGTTATAGAGATAGCCAGCCAACAATAGCGTTCTTACGTCGACGGCACCATCGTGGGATGATTTGCCAGAGGAAATTTGCCCGAGGATAGTTTACCAGGGAAAATATTTGCACTAGAGCGCAGCTTATATGAACTGAACATTACACTTCCGAGGAAGACGTATCTCACATACAGAAGATACAGAAGTTTCTATTGTTCAACACGAAACAGGCACCATTGGGCGATAGTCACCCGCAAAGGCGTGCACTATCTATGTCACGTGATCACTCTTGACCAATGAAAATGTGCCAAAATTCATAGTAGGATAGCCCGCCTACTATCCATCCCAACAGAATAAGAGCACGAGCATCGTATGCTAAATGCTGCTAAGTATGCGTACCTGAATCACTCGGATCAGTGTAATACGCCAACCATAGAGGGGGAGCAGTACGAACATCTAACGGCAAATAATTACCTGGGACACAAATAATTCACATAATCACAACAAATAATTCCCAGGTGACAAATAACTCGCGTTGAGCTTGCGCTTGCGCATTGCCTTCGTGTGTAAACCAGTCCTTAAAGCCCAGGGGGGTACTCGGATATAAAATGACGGGGGGGGGGGGGGGTCCAACGGAGCTCCAAATTTCATACCCCAAAAAATACCTGAGCCATAAATTTTATACCTAAACAAATACCTGCTCCCAAAATTGGATACCCAAAAAAATACCCAACTTTTTAAGCTTCTCGTGTTACAAAGAGTAATTGTCTTTTTTCTTTGCTTGTCATCACCTGTTTCCCGGAAATAGCTTTAGCTTAAGGCAGTATCTTGATAATCAACTAGCCTGTCAGAAGTTTCAACCCCAAAAAAAACTTGGTAGAATTTTCAACCCCAAAAAATACTTTTACTAAAAATTTCATACCCAAAAAAATACGTCGGACCCCCCCCCCCCCCCCCCCCCCCCCCCCCCCCCCCCCCGTCAATTTTATATCCGAGTACACCCCCTGGGCCTTAAAGCCTCTCGAAGTCCTTATGATGCTCGTTCTTCAGTTTGTAAATAATAAATAGGGATGGTCATCCTACCGTGGCTTTGCTCGTCCATAAGATTTGCACTGAAATCCATGTACACCAGCCCCTCATAAACCTATAGACCAAAACAAAACAATTGTAAACTTTTGTTCAGGAGACAGGCGATGTTGTGGAAAAACTGAGAGTCTATAGTGTGGTCCTCTTATGTAATGTAAAGGTATCGGGTAATGGACCGGTAAACATTTGGTGAGATCTCTCACCATAAGCGCTTTTGCCTTTTACATGGCTGTCTGATTTTGTTTGATATATATTGTAAATGTTAATGTGTGAGACCGACTCCCCAGACTTGCAGCTCATAAGCTGAATTGCGCTGGGTCTCAACGGCGCCACTGGCAGCCAAGCGGTCATGAGCACAGACACTGAGGGTGGACACTGCCAGAGGGTTTATTACGTCCCCAGTGGTTGTTTAACGTCCCCCCTGATACTGAGCAGAGTAGAAAGGCGAAACGGGACCTCGGTTTATTGTCTCAACCGGAGACGTGAAACACCGTAGAACAACGTTCAACCCACAATATGAACCAATTTCGACTGAGACCAGAATAGAAAGAAAGTTTCCTCTGTCCCGGTCAGGAGTCGAACCCGGATCACCGCGGTGAGAGACCCAGCGCCGTAACGCTCAGCCAACCGTGCTTCATATTCGTCTGGAAGAGAAGATAACGTATTTTACCTGAATAACGCGGTCTTGAAGGCCAGCATGGATAAATAACTCATCCATTTCCACGTTTAGTACAAACTTGGGTTGTAACGGTTTAGGCATGTCCTACAATAAAAATAAACAAGTGATTATGGTCCATGAGACGCCTTGATTTCGTACTCAGGAACATTTCTGTTTGTCATCAAAAGATTTATTTGAAGCAAAATAATCATCTTTCTTTGTGTTCATCGCCTATGAAGGAGTAGCCCGTGCATCTCTTATACTAAGAGAAGGACCAGCCAATCACATGGCGCCATTTATTAACGCCCTGGGCCCGGTTCCTAGAGAAAGTTTCGATTTGTTTACGTCCTACGGATAAATAAGATTCTCATCCAATCAAATGTCCAGAATAGTGGAATAGTCATAGCTAACCCTGGGTTAGTGTTAACTGACTTTCTAGGAACCGGGCCCAGGGGGATAGAATCTGGAATCCAGGGGCCGGTTAGGGGTCAGTAGATAAACGCTTATCCAACGGATAAATTGTGAACAAATCCTATACAACAAATAACTTTATCCGTGGATAACTTTATCCAACCTTTCAGTAACCTGGCCCTGGTTTACTAGAGATACCCACCTTATCTGTGATGTTGAAAAAATGCATCAAACAACGAAGCGTGGCTGCAACAATAGCACTGAAAAAAGTGTACACATGGGCACGCATTACAACATGACATTTCCTTAATAAAGCCTTCAGGAAGATGTATCTGGGTTATAGCGCTATTCGCTCTATAATGTGCCAACCGTAGATTGAACTTCTGATAAAAGGGCAAAACCCCACGGCGAATCAAAAGGCCAAATCTCGAGGCGCGCAATGCATCATGGGATGGCTCGGGCGCTGTCGCGAAGGACCACAGGAAGGCTTTTGCGCTATCTTGCTCCCAGTCGTTCTCGCCTCGAAAATCACTGGGTACGAGGCAGGAACCGATTGGTCTCTGGTTGGTACATTAACGCGAACAGCGCTAGAGCAGATTTCGTATGACTGAAAAGTGCCGGGACACGGCGCGGTTCTGTTGCGGTGGCGGTACGGAACCTGGCCTGCTGTAGATACCGAATGAAATCGCGTAGTCGCGGTACGGTCACGGTCGCGGCGCGGCACAACTCTTTCACGGCACTTTTCACAGTCATACGAAATCTGCTCTATTTACAAGGTTGCGAGAAACATCTGAGGTAGCGGAGGTTGCGACCTACCTACTTCCAGCCAGTCCCTAAGGTAGAAAAAGAGAAGGACATCATCAGCTCACGTTGCTGTACAACGCTCATAGAGAAGATTTCGTATGACTGTGAAAAGTGCCGCGACAAAAGTTGTGCCGCGCTGCGACCGTGCCGAGACTGCGCGATTTCATTGCGTATCTACAGCAGGCCAGGTTCCGTGACGTGTCGCGGCACTTTTCACAATCATACGAAATCTGCCCTAGTGAGAGCATATGGTGAGAGTGACAACAGGAACAACTCCATGCACAACAGGAGTTGCGAGCGCGAGAATGACCTACAAGAAAAGGGGCCCCTCCTAGTCGATTATGAATGAGGATTTTGCCTCCACTCACCACTTGACGGGGGATATTGGTGTCGTACTTGAGCGTAAAGTTTCGCTTTGCAAGAGCAATCCTGAAAATCCAACAAACCTGGCCATCAGTTCTTCATTTAGTTGCTTGAAACCAACAACAGAGAACGTAAATTTAACTACTAACCCTTGCTCGTAGCAATACTGATAGAACTTTTTGCAAGTCGCTTGTAGCAGGCGAAGGCCCCCTAAGTACCTAAAAAATATATCATCGATTATATCATAATTATTGGTCCTAATGATGATAACGCGACAGTGATGGCGATGAGTGACGGCATTGTTGTTGTTGCTGTTGTTGATGGCAGCCACGAAGACAATGATGATGGAATTGGTTGTATAATGATGATGTTTTATATCATGATTACGATACTGACGCCGCTCTAGTATAGCATCACTGCATTTACCCTTCTTTCCGGCTGATTCCGTGTAGATCCCCTAAACTACCAAACTCGGTCGGGTCATTCAGCGGATGAGGAACCAGCACCTACGAGAAATAAGTTACAAACATCTTGCGTTGTTATACAGTCCCGAATAGTGCGCGGCGCTGCAGAAGCTAGTGCTTCTGTATGAGCGATATGAAGTGTTGACAGCCAGACGACGCCAGTGCGCACTTTAGACAGGATGGATCTACGGACTGCGAGCTCGGCACTGAGTATTGAGAGTAATTTTGCTGATAACGTATCGACCCAAAGTTATTTGCTGGATCAAATTTTAGGCAGCCCCACCCCCTTCCTTATAGACCGCAAATAATGAACTTTGGCTCTCAGTTCTTAAAATGACGGAGATATTTTTTCTTGGGTCATGGGGGTTGAGCGAGATTATGTTTAAATATGTCTTACTAGCTGTTCACTCTCTTGTATGCTGACCTCCGCCCAAAAGTTCGCGATACTCATGGAGATGGTTTTACCATTGAATCCATCGGATGGGTTACCCATCAAGCCAATTCTATCAACACAATAAGATTATTAAGCATCAGGACGTTAAACCGTAGGTCCCGTCTCTCACATGCACTACACTAACCTGAACCAGAGGGACGTTAAAGAACCACGAGGACGTCGTTGCCCATCCTCAGTGCAGGACAACTTACTAACCCACCACACTGACTAGGGAACCTCGTAATAGTCCAGTTTCGAATTCTCTAATCTACCGCTGAATTGGCATCGGCGGCGCATAAATACAGTGGGAGCCTCGGTTTGAAGTAGAAAAAGTTGTGAATACCAACGAGAAACTGATGAAGCTTGAATGGAGACAATAGACAAAACTTTTTGGACTCGTTGGTATTCGCAACTTTCGGGCTCGGGTAAAGCTAATAAACTAAACTAAACTTTATAAGGGCGGTACCGGCACAATTCTAGCACGTTTTGCAACAGTGTTCACACGGGACCGTGCACGCCTAGCCATGTCAAAATCGGTCCGGTACCGCAAGTCCCGTGTGAACGCGCGACAGTACCGTACCAGAATTGTACCGGTCTCTTTTTGCACTGGTCTCGTTGGAATCGTTCATTGTAAATACCTTGCATATGCCCTGGACGTATGAGGCTGCCCGTATTTTTCGCTCTTTATTCTGTCTGAGAAGTACGCCACCCATTTCTCATAATCAGCCAAACCCTAATGTAATAATAAATAAATAAAAACCTGTACCTGGCCTGTCGTGAAAGACGATTCGTTGATGATGTTGGTTCTACAGGTGTAGAAAGACTGCTTGCAGCCCCTTCTTCGGCGAACGTCCGTAAATCGAGAGAAATGGTTTTTTTTTTACCCGCGGCGCGCCTCGATTTGTTTATGGTGTCGCGTTACTCGGGCGTTTCCCCCCGTCTCTCCCCCTCTCCTGAGTAACTCGACAGTGTAAACAAATCGAAGCGCGCTGCCGCGGGTAGAAAATAAATTCCCTCGATTTACGGACGTTCGCCGAAGAAGGGGCTGCAAGCAGTCTAATACAGGTCAGAAGAAGATTTCAGGGTTGACCTGTAGCATGAGGTACATACATACCACTTGTCCAATCAGTTGGAATCCCGTTGGAAGCTTCATTCCAAACACTGGTGTTTGATTCACTAACCATTCCTGAAACAGAAGATGTTTTACGAAAACGTATTTTCTGCAATTGTTTCTCGAAGCTACATGTTGCTCAATCCAGAATGTCAAGACGTTCCTTCCCGATGTGCGCAAACATTTTCAAAGCTGTACTATGGACGTTTATAGAAATGTGACTGTAAATTTAGACTCACCATATAACTACCAAATCCTCTTTCATTCAACCGAGGTCTGTCGCGAAGATAGACATTCACCGTATTCAGTGTTTTCTTTTGAAAACAATAAAAGACCTGCACAAAATATAACAATTATTTCTCGTATATGATTAATAAATACGCAAAAAAAAAAAAATGAGAGTAAATTTATGACTACGGATTCTTCTTACCACACTTGCCAATCTGGACGACGTAGCGTTGGGATGCGGTTTCTCCAAAAATCGCAAAATCCTGCAAAATAAGGGTACTTTGAGGGACAGAACCCAAGCAACAAGCAAATGTAATTTGTTATGCGACACAAAGATCGCTTGGTTACGGAGCATTTTCGGGGAACGAGGATATAGGAGGAGATTGTGTTCAGCCGCGCGGGAAACGTTGTCGCGCGCAAAACATTTTATAGCGGAGACACATCGGAAAACAAGATTTTATGTGTGCGAGACACACGCGTGCGATGTTTCCTAGTCTGGCCATCCAAAAATGTTGCGCGCTACATGTGTCCTTGTTTCCTTGAGTGATTGCTAGATATATTATTCTGCGGTGAGTACATTTTTTCTTCGTCTCTCAAGTTCTGGTTAAGTGTAGTGGTTTGAGGGACGGACCTCGGTTTAGGAGAACTGACGAATCACTTCAACCCACGATACACACAAGGTGCCCCCTCAGACACTGTAAAAAAAACCTTCTTAGGCCAGATAGCCGGTTTCCCATGCCTCATGTGAACAGGGATGATGGTAGGATTTGAAAATGTATGTTTTGACATACCTGTTTGTTGTCGGACACACTTCGACAATCCCTCGAGTTTCTGTTGACTCGGCTTCATCCATCTCGTAATATATCGCCAGTTCCCCTTTCTGGGTTAAACAAGAAGATATTACTAGTAGTATCTATTTAGATAGTGAAGTGCTCGAGCCAAAAGCTACAGTTTCTAGAAAGAGTTTTGTTTCCTAGTTTATAAAAATTAAACGTGTGAATGTTGCAAACCTTAAATGTTGTAAATTTATTAAATTATTAAATTGTATACATAATTATTTTCAATGTTATTCATTAGTGTTGTGATTTGTATACACCTGTTTCAATTAACGTTGCTCTGCAAAACGTAAAACCATGAACCATGCTTCAAAAGTCGAAATGGTAATTCCTGCCTAAAACGAAGCGGTTCACGCCAAATTGTGTCTCAAAGTAGTAAACAAAGTTCCATTGGGTGGTTTTAGTTTAATTTTATTTGCCAAACTCGAGCAACACGGAATTGTATTTCGTTTGGCAAAACCAATGTGTGTGTTCGATGCATGGCCAACATCGGGCTCGCGAATCGTCTTAGACGTCGAGAAATCTGCGTGAAAATAATGTCATGCCAGTGAATAACATGCTTTGAAAGCTGCGACAGCTTCAAGAATAGGGCTAAAGTGATTTATAACGTTATTACTTACCGATATTCTCTGAATTTCCACGAACATTTCGTTTCACTTCTGCTGAATGTCGTGAAAGAGCACGTTCGCTTCGTCGAGAGAAACCAAATTAATCAAACGGGTACCCTGTGGCATGTTGCCGCCAGTCGAAAAATCTATCCCTCTCACGTTTATTATCGTACTGCGCATGCGCGAGAATCAAAGAATGTTACTTCGTGAGAAAATTAGAGTTGCTCTCGCTCGCTGCGCTCGCTCGAGCAAAAAAAGTATTTTGTTATGAAAAATAAAAATATATTTCATGAAAAATAAAAATATATTTCATGAAAAATAAAAATATATTTCACAATAGTTTTTCAGAGATAGAAGTGTTAGTAGGCATAACAAAAGATATTAATCACAAGAATCTCATCAACTTTCTTCTTATCATTGCTAAACGTTTTATTTACTTCTGTCGTTGTAAAAATCTAAAACCTTCCAGTAACTTAGATTTATTTTGGAAAAGAGTAAGACAAATTAAAGATATAGAGTTCTCTATTGCCACGAAGAAAAACAAACAAACAAGCCATTCTAAAAAATGGGATCCTCTTTTACATCTTTTACCTTTGTAATATTTCATTATTTCTGTGATAGTCTATTTATTTTCATATGTGTGTGGGTGTGTGTTGCATATGTCTGTTTTTTATGTATATACGTCAGTTATTGTAATAATAAAAAAAAAAGTATTTGTTCTGTTTACTCCTGAAGGTAAAATCGTTGGATATATAAATGTCTTTGGGTTGAACAGGGGAAGAACTCGCATTTTCCTTAAGGTAAAAAAGGCCACTTACTTTTAGCTTGAAATACTTCACAACTTGAGCCACATCAAAATTGCGATCCTGAAATAGCATGTCTCCTGCAACCTAGAAATATGAATGAAAACATATTTTGTTTGTTTTGATGTCATCAGCTTTTTCCATGTCCAGAGTTGCATTTTTCCCAGCAAGTTAGTGGAAGATGAGCACAGTGTACTTGCCAGCTGCAGCAACCTTGCGCACACTTTCTTCTACAAAGTTTGTTCATTTGTAGGAGCCAAACGTGTCCATTTGGTGTGAAGACACCAGTACATCTAGAGTATAGTAAAACCCAAATATAAAAGGATCAACTTACCACCATGACGTCATCTTGAATATTCTTGTTTCTTATTGCTAATTCAAAGTCTGCCACAGCTCCCAGTCTTAAGATGGAACGACAGACAAAAAAGAAAGTGAGTCATAGTTATTTTGGCGACTTATACTACCCATAAGGCCATAATGCATTGTCATTGCATCAAATTCTACTATCCCAAGTTTTTCTCATGTTTGTGTGGTAAATGCACTAAACTGACAAAAAATCAAGCTTTTTGGGTATTGAAAATGACAGTGAAGCAGTGCATTATGGGTAGGTAAGTCAGTCCCTTTAAACTGAGGAAAATGTCCAGAACCAGCGACAATAGTTTAATACTGCTATTAAGTTATGCTCTGCATTTTATCCATGATCACCTACAGCCGATTGCGTTTGAGCGTTTTACCCTAAACAGTTCGCACATTACATTTGAACGTTTGAAAGTTGCGTTGTGAGACAAAACGTCGGACGTTTCCAAGGGCAACCGCCATGTGTATTTTTCACTGACCAATCAGAGAGGACAGAACTCTTTGGTTCGCCATAGAAACGTCTTGTTTCATCCTAGAAATGCAACTTTCAAACGTTCAAACATAACATGCGAACTGTTAGGGTAAAACGCTCAAACGCAATCGGCTGTATTTAAGTGTTTTTCATTTTTAATTGTTTATTGTGTATATTTAGATTGTTTATTGTTCCAAAGTATTATTATTCATTCTTTTCATTTATTCAATAATTGTCACCAAAGTCATGCACTGATTGAATGTATTTTACAAACTAATTTAATAATAATAATAATAATAGATATAGCATTACACCATAGTTTCAATGCTTTACATTTCAGTGCTTTACATGCTTTAAATGTACATCATATGTGGAGAAAAAAAATATATATATATGTATTTTAATTAAATAAAAATATTCTAAAATATTTAAAGGGTTTCCTTTAAACTGCATAGATATTTTAGTGTTTATTGGTTTATATAGTAATTCAGCATTTTAATTGTAATAATTATTTTAGGTGTATGCTTTACAGTGTAATCAGTTTACAAACCCATTTTCAGAATATTGAATCCCATACTTCCTCATCTGAGCAAGTTTGTCAATTCTGTAAACAACAGAAGCTAATTTATTTTAGCTGCTTGTAAAAACACATTTCTCCTTCCCTAACACTACTGTCCAGAATACACTGCGCACCAATCAACAGGCTTCCCACAAATCTTTGCAAGCTGTTTGTGAAAGCTAGTGAGCAGAGTCCTTGTTGTGTTTTCTCTTAACGTTTTGCAAGGTTAATTAATTGGGCCTCTTTCTATAGAAATGTAAGGCAATGTATGGAGGGCCTTTCAAACTGCAATTCCATAGAGTTTTTGGAATGCTATTGGGAAAATTGGTTCATAGTTTTGTTGCGATGTTGGCAGTACATATAATATTCTGGACAATGTCGGCAAGGAGAATTGCATGGTTTATAGTTGTTAGGGTTTAATTTTAAATTATACACAGTTAGGTAACACAGTTGATCATCCTCACCAAGTTTTAATGCAAAGAATATTATGTTTTAGTCTGCTCTGTGTCAGCTTTTACACTTCTCCCTCCTCCCACACTCTCACTTTTCAGCAGATTTTCTGTAAACTCAGCCCCCACTTGTATTTCCCATACATAGTCTCTAACAAAGAAGAGTTTGCACATTTATAAACTTGCAAGATAGAAATGTCTTGTGCATATTATGACCTTGATTCAAATGTAGTTGTTCCATCATTGATGATGTTTTCCACTGGGAAGTCATGTGCTGTGGCCCATCTCTCATAGTGCTTGTACCTAATGATAAAAAATCATGTTTTTGATTCTGCTCATAGCAGACTAATTACTACATGTCTGAGGTTACACTGTAGCAGAACATTCCAAGTGATACAGTAATTTTGTCTTTGTCTGCCTCAGGAAGTGAAGTGATGGTTTCAATGGTTGTCCAAACTGGAAAACAAGGCCATTTAACAAATTTTGGACAAAGTTATGGTCACAATTATTTCACAAGGGGGTCCCTTTTACTTCATTTATTTGTATGTAACACCTACTTATCTGCATTTGTGACAAGATAGACCTCATTGAAAAGTTGTCTCCTGAAGGGTAAAAGAAAAAAAAATGAATTTCTTCATGATTGCCCTGGAATTTGTTCAGTTCTACCCTCTGTAATTCCATGTTGGGAATACCTAATATCCTGGAATTTTACTCCTGTATAATAATAAGTCCACAGAGAAATTCCTCAAGGACCACATCTAACCTGGAATTCTTTTAGGTCCTACCTATGAAGTCATCACATAATCACATTTTTATTGCTTTCCTATCCTGTAATTTACTCCTGTATATGTTACGAGTCCACCCATAGGAATTCTCTACTGCTCAAGGACCACACCTAACCTGGAATTCTATAGGTCCTACCTATGACATCATCACAATCACATGTTTATTGCTTCCCTCCTGGAATTTACTCCTGTATAATTAGGATTCCACCAACCAGATGAATTCCCTACTGTTCTAGGACCACACCTAACCTGGAATTCTATAGGTCCTACTTAAGACGTCATCACGTACTCACATTTTTATTGCTTCCCACCAGAAATCCAATATTCGCTTCCCTCCTACCCCTGGAAGAAGGGCTTTAGGAACACCCTGCAGATCTTGGTACTTTCCTGAAGTATCATCCTTGAACAAGATTTCAAGAACAAGAATTTATTTCTATATATGATGCAACTATTAGCGGACCCCCTCTCCCCAAAAAATGAAGGTGTGCTGCCTAGAACTGGGGCAAGGTGCAGAAATTGCCAAAGACTGCCCAGAATGGAACCGCCAAACATCAGTTAATGGTTTATTTTTTGCGTCCCACACAAGATATTTACCAATTTAATGCCTTAAAATGGGGTTTCTTTCAAGGCGAGGACAGATTGTGTATTCGTTATTTTGTTGTACAAATAAATGCGCACACTTCAAGATGCAGTTTTCCTCGACTTTTGAAGTGTTCAAACTCTGAAGCACAATCAAAACAATGTAAGACTTCGAGAAATTTGAACTTAAGATGGAACGTAAAATACCAAATTCGCGCCAAAAAAACGACGCAAAGTTATTACCTTGATTTCTCTCTCGAGCAAAGTGCCATGGCCTGCGACTAATATGATACATATCATCCTTTCTTCTCGGTCTCTGGCAAGATTTGAAACCAGTTGGCACTTCATTAAATATGTAACATGGTCAAAATACAACTAAATCAACAAGGGAAAACACTGTAGGGAAAACAAGTCAACAAATGGAAGCCATCTTGGATCTCAGTACCGGAAGTGGCCAGGTACACGCGGACGTGCTTTACCACAGGGAACCGGAACTGATCATACGGTATTTTTTATGGAGAAATGTTTGCGCAGTTGCAGAATATTCTAGATTTCTATGTCTAGTAATAAAAGTTAGGGAAGTTATTTCCTCAAAAAGTAAGAACAATGGGAAATCAAATACGGAAAACACAATTCTCACAAATGATAAACATGGGTTCCCTGTGCTGTGTAAGCGCGCCCGCGCACAGAAGCATGCGCAGTAAAACGCGAGAATGAATCGACAAGATGGTGGACGAAGCCACCAAGCGAACTCTTGCCGCGATTCCTTTGCTAAAAACAAAGGCCGGGCCTAGAGATGGAAGCGATTGGGTGTTAAGATTAAAGGAGGAGTATACTTCGTTAATCAAGGTAAAAATTGACAATGGATGGTGGCGTTTCATCCGTGAAATTTTGCGATGCTCATTTCTTCATCTCCTCATTAATTTGTGGCTGACTTGTTGTCCTATTGCATTGCAGTACGTAAGCAATAATAAAGACGCTGATAATGACTGGTTTCGACTTGAATCTAACAAGGAAGGGACGAGGTTCGTTATATTTTGTTGTTATGTGTTATAGGAATCGGATTCCCAGGCTCAATGTTCCTGTTATTTGAGCATGGGGTCAAAACAGAAATTCTTATCAGTTCGAGTTCAGCTTTATAGTTTTTAATAATTATAGTAATTAATGCATAAGAGAGGATTTCAAATGACTGTAGTGACACCAGTCGCAAAGTGATTACACCAATTCTGAATAAAACTTATATGAGTGATTGCAAAGTTATTGAGAATTACTCAGTTACTCATCTGAAATTAATCTGCTCTATATCCCTATAAGACTAGATGCAAACGTTTATTTTTGGCTTTTCCTCCCCCACTCAAACCATCTCAGCCAATCAGATTCTTGCCCTGTTTCATCAAGTGCACTCACCTGGCTTTCCTCTGAATGGAAACCAGACAACACTGTGACAGACTGGCTGTACTAGAGAAAGCAAGAATCTGATTGGTAAAGAATCTGATTGGTAAAAAATACAGTGATTGTATGATAAATAATAGAAATTTCACTTCCCATCCCTACCCCAACTGTATGGAATCAGTCTCCAAATTCCTTCTTTGGGGGAGGTAAGGATTTTTTTCTGGAATAACACTTGTAAAATATACTAGTCCTCAGCAATGTGTGTTTCCAGAAATTATCCATACCCCCCCTGCGGAAGGGCATTGGAAATTCCGGAGGGGTGGGGGATCAATTTACCTGATCATTTCCATACAAATACTGTATTTTTCCTTGGAAATTCCAGAGGGTGGGAAGGGTCACTCTTCAACACCCTTCCGTGGAGGGGTATGGATATTTTCTGGAACCTAACAATAACACTTGTAAAATATACTAGTCCTCAGCAATGTGTGTTTCCAGAAATTATCCATACCCCACTACGGAAGGGCATTGGAAATTCCGGAGGGGTGGGGGGTCAATTTACCTGATCTTTTCCATAGAAATACTGTATTTTTCTTCTGAAATTCCAGAGGGGTGGGGGGGGTCACTTTTCAACACCCATTCGTTGGGGGGTATGGATATTTTTTGGAACCACACATTTGATAATTAATTATACTCCTCTTCTACTCTTTTTTTCAGGTGGTTTGGTAAATGCTGGTACATACACAATCTTCTAAAATATGAATTTGATGTAGAATTTGATGTGAGTACTTTCTCTACCTTATACTGTTTATTCTTCAATCTGAAGGGCTGTCAGGAAAACATATTTTTGCATGAAAATTATGGTGCCCATTATAATTATTTGCTATTTCCAGATTCCTATCACATATCCAACTACTGCACCTGAAATAGCACTTCCTGAATTAGATGGAAAAACAGCAAAAATGTATAGGTATGTAACTTGATAGACTGTTGAACAGCCCAGGGGAGAGGGGGCTCTACCATATTTTGTGGGTTGGGATGCTTTTTGCATCTTTTAAGGGTTAAAAGTTTCAAGAGATATAGGGACCTTTCAAGAAAGTACCATTTTAAGTGGCAGGGCACAATTCTGAAAAAATCAAGCAAGCCATTATGTCCTGAAAAAATATCAAGATTCTGCAGTGCAGGGAGAAAATATATTGAAGACTCAGAAAAGAATAATCATATGGATCTGTGGTCAATGAAAAACAAATTAAACACTTTTAGAAAGTCACCCCTACCCCATCAAATGGTCTGTCCCTCTGTTTTAATCAGAGCAATAGGTGGCTACCAGGCTCACCTGACAGCCCTGGTAAATAACCTAAGCAGCATCGTACAAGATTTTACAGGATTTTAAACAGGTTCTACAGGATCCTATAGGATTCCAAATAAGATATTTTGGATCCTAACAAATAGGATCCTGGCTAGGATGCTATAAGATCAGAGTAGGTACAGCAAGGACCAGGTGGTTGCCTGGGCAACCACAAACAAATCAGGGCTTAGGCAACTAAAAATTTGAACTTAGATGCCAGCTGGTGACCAAATATTTTGGTACTCTTTTCAAGCTTGGTGCCACCTGGCGACCAAAAGTTATGTTCAGACAACCAGTGTTTTGCACTTGGTCACCAGCTGGCAACAATGAAAAAAGTTAATTTCCAGCCCTGTTACAGGTATGTACACACAATTTTTCATATCCACCTTTTCATTACTTTGTTGTTGTTTTTTTTCTCTCTTTTTCACAGAGGAGGAAAAATTTGTATGACAGATCATTTTAAACCTCTCTGGGGCAGAAATGTCCCTCGGTTTGGGATAGCTCATGCAATGGCTTTAGGGGTTTGTATTATACTTTTATCAATTTGTTTTCAATTAGTTTTTACTCATTGTTCAATGTTATGCAAAAGGTGTTCCCCAATATGCTGTCAAAAATCTCTGGGCTTGAAATTGCTACTGTGTTATTGGTTGCAAAAGTGACCACAATTTTTCACTAAAGTGTACATAAAAAATTTACAAAATATAGGCTAGTTTTGTAGAATTTTCTTTGATTTGGATTCTTCCAAAATTTGCCTAATAACAGCATGCACAAGTAGAGCAACAAACATGTGCTTGTACAACATGTACTGAAATTAGTGTAGATTGCACTGCAGACAAAATGACACATGTGTAAAGGTAAAATAGATAAGATAGATTTGTAGATGTCACACATACTGTACCGGTAATTACTCTTTATGTCGCTAATGAATTTGCACAGTCTACAACATAAGTAGCTCTTATTCATGACAAAATAATCATTATCTTTTAAGAAAATTAATTTGACAATAAAGTACATTTTCTATTTGCTTACATTGTTGTTTGAGCTTGGCTTAAGATAACAGAATAGTCTCTCAGATCACAAACGAAATAAGATCTGAAAAGGAAGTAATTGGAACACTTCAATTGCTGAGATACACAGGAAATTGAGACTTCATTGGTTTGGCAGCCATCAAAGACTGGTGACCCATTGCCTTGTTATCAAGCTACAGAATGACTTTTGTATAGTGATAAGCAGCAATTATTATTTTTTAAGATTGTCATTAACTTTTTTTCCCAATTAATTGGACAGCATCCAATTAATGTGAATATAGTCATTAGAAATGGCAGCTCTTTTGTTTTTGCAGGAGAATTTCAGGTTTTTCCCTTCCACTCTCACTTTTTCACTAAAGAAAATCCCCCCCAAAAATGAACTTTTAAGAGTGCTTGTTTGCAATTTGAAAGGCCTATGTGAGATCTTTGCTTTGAAAACAGAGATTCAAAAGAAGTCATTTTCTACAGAATAGAGGAACTTTGAATCTCTGTTTTCAAAACAAAGATCTCACACCCACCCTTCAAATTATTATAATTATTATACTGAAACTAATCGTAAATAAAAGTAGGCAAAAATAGAAGAATTGGTTTAGTGATCATTCTTAATGACAAACTGGTGTATTCCTAGTGAACTCCTTTCTTGATTTCTTGCTCTCAAATTAGCCAATCAGAACATTTTTTGTTGCATTGGCAAGCATTCCAAACAGATTCTAAAAAAACAGTGCAACTGAGCATAAAAAAAACTGAGCAAATCTTGCCTTATGTCAAATGTAAACTGTGTTTGACTACAATGATTAAATCTAGTTTTTGCTTCCCACAACTAAAGAAAATTCAATTATCTCTCGCTGAACCTAGGAATGTTTTGTTTTGACAACCAACCTTTGTGCACCATGGGGTGAGATGAACTGGTAGGAAATAGCAATATTATATGTTCCCTCTTTGCAATACTAAGGTATAATTCTTTTTCTCCTCTTTCAGCTTGGTCCATGGTTAGCAGTGGAGATTCCAGATCTTATAGAAAAAGCAATAATTACACACAAGGACAAAGCTTCAGCATCAAGTCAGTGAACGTAATAATAGCATTAATAATAATAGTAAAAATACTATAATAAATTATTGAATGGAGAATAAAACTGAGCAGGTTTTCTCCCAGAATAATGTTTTTCTGACTGAAAATAATCTCTTCTCAAATGGACACTTAGACAATCATGTGAGCATGGACGCTATTGTACATTGTTGGGATGCTCAAATAACTATAATATAACTATAAAATGCAAGGCCTAAGATTTAACATCCACATATTGTTCACACCAAAACTTATTCATGCATGCATTTAATGAGTAAAAATGGGAGAAGAGAAATCAACATAATTCTGTGCTGTAACTTTTAGGGGCATAAACAAATAAATACTTATGTAGAAGCACTGATTGCTAAACTGTATTTACTGTTTTTTTTTTACTGTTTTTATGTTTTGTTTTTTGTTGTTGTTTAGATTTTATAGGGCTGTGTCACGGTTATTTGAATATTTACAGCTCTAAATGTGTATGTACCCATCCCCAAATCACTTGTATCACTTGATATTAGCCTAATAAGCAATGCAGGTAAGTTATATCAACAAGTCACCAATTTTCACACCAATTTGGATGCAACTTCAAACTTTGAAAACTGTTCATCCCAGCAAGATTTCACAAACTCACTATTACAATCCATTTCCATCCGCTCTGTACTAGGCCCATGAAGCCTACAATCATGATCGCTTTGTAGTACAAGGGCTATTTAACAATCCTAGACTAGTATTTTGGCTATCCATCAGTATTTTATGTGTTTTTACACAACCAAAAGTATGCTAAAACCGTGAAACTGCTTCTTTATTCATACTGTCTTCTTTACAAACTCTGTAAGTACTAGTATCTAATGGCTTTGTTTGGAATTTAGAGCAACTAAATTAAGTGGACAAACACTATTTTCAATTTTAAGAAATTCTCTGTATTTTCACATACCTGGAAAAAAGGAATTTATTTGTTTTTGTTTTGTTAACAGTTGAATCTTTATCTTCTGGCTGTAGTTCATTAGAAAATAGGAGGGCTTATGATTAAGATATGAGAAAAACATACAGCCGATTGCGTTTGAGCGTTTTACCCTAACAGTTCGCACGTTATGTTTGAACGTTTAAAAGTTGTGTTTCTAGGATGAAACGAGACGTTTCTATGGCGAACCAAAGAGTTCTGTCCTCTCTGATTGGTCAGTGAAAAATACACATGGCGGTTGCCCTTGGAAACGTCCGACTTTTTGTCTCACAACGCAACTTTCAAACGTTCAAACGTAACGTGCGAACTGTTTGGGTAAAACGCTCAAACGCAATCGGCTGTACAACGTTCATAAAATGATTTTATTTCTGTCTAAAATATTGACCTATGTAAATGGTTTTGGAAAGATCAATTTCTTTCATTTTCTTTCTAATTTGTGAATACGACAGTCTAAACTGGGTTATTTGGAAAACATTTTATAATACAGCTAAAAATATAAGCCACCATTTGGACTCTCTAAATTATTAAGTGTTTCTGTTTTATTTTTAGTGTGTTCTGGTGTGTTCAGTTGACAGCTTAATGGCTTTTATATTTTAAAACAAACTTTACTTGTTTAATGTTAGTTTTTCTCTTTTTCATCCTTAGCTAGTCTGAATTTGTTTTCCAATCCTAAATAAAAGCTTTATTTGTCTGTAGTCCTTTCACTTATCTCCTGAGGCCATTTACTGAAAAGTAGCAAGCTTTTACTGAAATACTTAACTAAATATTGCTGATGATGCGGCGTCTAGCCACTGTTCTCTCTAATATATTTTGCATTCACTTTGAATTTTTACCTTTAAAATAAAGTTACATAATATTATAATGCATTCTTCCGTTTTCACATTTTAACCCAAATGTACTTTGCAAAATTATAAGTAAAAAATAAATGAATTTTCTGCGTGTTTCTTTTGCCTCGGTAAATAAAAAATCTTAGTATTTGCAACCCAACCATCGCTTGAGAGCACTCTTGTTCTTAGAAAAAGACTTTCAAATGACTCTGTTTTTCAAGCCTTCACTTCATATTATCCTTAGCACTTTAATTTGTCAAAGAAAATGGCTTTCAAATATTGCCTCATGCGGAGAATAATCACGATTTTGTCTTAATTGAGTCCAACCCTATTACCAGAATGACAGTTGAATACAGTGTGCAGAGGGCTGAGCTTTTCTATTCGTTTGTTTACTCATCTGGGGAACTTCCGTCTAAAGAAGCTTAGATTTTTGTTTGACAGCTAAAAAGCATTTTTATATTACTATCTTAAATTAATGAAAATTTTCCGTATACATTCATGTTTATTTTTGGCCTCATATAGGGTAATGTTGTGATGACATTTCTAGAAGCTTTCATCGGGAATATTTTACCTTCATTACAATCCGCCTAGAGCTCAACACTTTTTTCAAACGCTAAAGTAGATAAAATCTAAGATAAAAGCCAACATTATTTCTGATTCTCCGTGCAATTTCGACTTTCTTTATTTACGGTGATAACAACACTTTAGACTAATCTCTTAAGCTTCTCTTTTATTTCTTCCCTTTTAATTGCCACCTTTCTATACTCGTTTTCCTTTTTTTCGCCTTAATTAAAAACCAAAAACGAGAAATTGAAAATATCAAGCTCTTAATATGATATGGCTAAAAGCTCGAGGAGTCTTGTTATTAATTAGAATGCAAACTTTTTCGTTAATTTGGCTTTAATTGATCACCGAACTGACACGCGTTGGGAAGTAAAGTGGTCCTCAAATTAATTTTCGCTGTTCCCGTTATTTCGATAAGCCGCTTAAGTAAGAAATACAAAAAAATATCCATTTAGAAAAACAAGTCCATTATCCTCAATTTCTGTCTTTACTGTTGTTGTTTTTTCGGTAGTGTTCCTGAGGGGGAATATACATAAAGAAAAATCTTGCTCTCTGGGTAAAATGTTCGTAAAATGTTTCTGTTTTTGCTACCTTTTAATTGTGCTTCTTGTGCTGTGTACAAAAGATAGGACACATTCCAAAGAGGCTTAAAAACTTTTATTCCAGTATTCAGTAGGAAAGGAAGCAGAACGATTTCAGATGACGAACTGTTCAGCAAAAGTCCCCTAAAGTCAACCAAAATCTGTCAATTTTAGTCATCTTCAAGTTATTTTCTGCAAAGAGTTTGTGCTATTGTTAAATACGTCGGAAGCAAAGATGCAAAGGCTCTGTATTTGAAGTCTAACAGTGCCTTGTTTACTTTAGGTCAGCCTATGCCTAGCTAAAGTTATCCCATATCCTATTCGCTCCTCAATTCCCCTTTGTTTTATTTCGTTTCGAATTTTTCAGCTGCAGTTTTGAAGATTGAATAGAAGGCGTAGTTTAGTCAAATCTCGACAATGCGCTTTTTGTCTGAGAAGGTGTCGAGTCGCTCCCATTTCTCCATTTTCGCGCACAACCAACTAATTTGTGCAGCTTTTTCCAAGGCGCCAAGCGCAAGAGGCGGCTTTCTATATTTGTCGAAGGAAGAGAGCTGGATTGGACGAGCGAGAGCTATTCTTTTATGCCACCTTGTACAAAAATCAATATTTATTTTCATTGATGCCAAATAGTGTTTTGAGATTTTCTTTTGATTTTAGCGAAAATACACACAGTTTTATATAATATGGACAATTTTAATCCCATAGAGAGACGGCTTTCCTAAACCCAGCCGTCTTTTTATCGATAATCGTGCGATGGCAGCAACTGACAGCAGTCAAACTTTGGCGTGCTTCTCTCACGAATTGAAAATAGGAGATTAAAAAATGTCGTAATTAATAAGGCTGTTTTTATTTGCCAAGGTTTGTTCGAGTAACGTCCCATTTAATCATATTGCTGAACTTTGTTCTGAAATTTAAATTCTAAATAGATTTTCCGTGATTTTGAGGTTGTTTATCAACGACGGATTTTTTGGTTTTCGTTCCGCATAGCTATATCTCCCAAAAACAAACTGTTGCGGGTTTTTTCGCCTACGTTAATCGGCAAAAAAGGATTTATGCTCAATTAAAGACAGTATACATAACGAGGGATTTAGATTTGTAACAGAATTTGGCAGTTTAGGACTTTTAATTTTCCTCGTTCGCTAAATTGCACAAATCGGCTTAACGTAAACGAGGACCAGAATAGGGCTCATCGCAGAGTTTCACTACTTGTAGTTGTATCGGCTTGCAGTTTTCTCTAAGACGTTCATTGTCTGCGAAATTACATATCGAGAAGTCCAGCTAATTGAGTCTTTTTAATGGTCTACCCACAAATATGTAATTCTTAATAAGATTTACGAGAGTAATTCCAGCAGCTTTTCCAATTCGCGAATTCGTGAGTGCTTTCTTCATGGATTTCAGTTGTTGATAAGAGATCTAATTTTGACGTTGTCGTGTAATGGTAATTAAAACTCGTTCGTTTTCTCTGAAACCATTTTAACGATATCCGGCCCCTAATCTTATCTAAACTCTCCATTTCCAGTAAACTTGAATTAAAAGTAATTTTTCTAGGCAGAGTTGCGGTCTTGGGTAGATTTTGAGACCACATAGTACCGTTTCTTTGTGGATATATCCCCAGCAAAAGTAAAAACATGTAGTCAATGATGGGCGGTTTTGCAGGTGGAAAGTAGTATGTTCAAATGACATGCGTGTTCGGTCACTGATTCGCGGGCTTTTCGTGTTGTCATCCGTGGAGCCGGGATTTGCCAAGTCGAACCGCCTCCGTCACGTAGTCTTTGTGGCCAGTTTTACGAGCCAGGACAGACTAGTTGACAAAGAGCTTTCACTTGTTTTACATGTGTCTCCAGATCATGTACAGGATATATTAGAAAGGAGATCACTCCACGGCTTACAGATGCGTTGGCTCGTTGGTGAAGCTGTTCTCTAATTTGCATTTGACCCATAGAATTGCTTGTCCATTTTGACGGGCCTAGCAAACTAGTTTAAGAGGATTTTGATTGTGTGAGGCAAACAGAAACTGAAAGAAGGCTCATCCTTAATCCCGGGTACAGGTGAGCTCCGGCGACCTTGCTCTATCGAAGCAGATTCCACGCAAAACTGTACAAGGAAACTGGGGGAAACTTGATCGATACTTCACGAAGTTGTATTCATCGCTCTGGCTCTGGAATATTCAATTTCTTGCTGGCAAAACGGACTGCGACTTCAAATATTTTTCTCCCTTGGAGTATCATGAACGGAACATGTGAATTTTTTTACCTAAACCAGCCTTCATCGGCGACATCAAGGATTTTTGTCACTGAAAAGTTTTAAATCTCCTGGTGTTCCCGTCTTCGCAGTTCAGCAGCTACAAGATTGGAGAACAGTGACGTTTATTGGTCAGTACAGCATTGAAAACAAAGTAACTATTGTTTTTCTAGTCTACGGGCTTCGTGGGAGTAAAGTTTAAATCATGCTCACTTTGTTTTAACCGAGCTAGCACTTTAAGACCCCATTAACTGAAAACAGAGGAGAAAATATTACCAAGACTACGCTAATAACAGACATATAGCGCATCAAAGGGCAGTATTTATTATTTAAAAGCCGGTAAAAGGCATTGTTTTGATACGCGCTTTCTTGTAATTAACTGGCGAAAGGCGCTCCAAGTAAAGAAGCATATCTATAATATTTGCGCTTACAAGACCAAGTTTGCTACAATCATGAAACCGTACGCCGGCCGAAACGGCACGAACGCCACCGAATCATCTTCGGACGACGTCGTGCTATCGTCGGTATTTACCGCGTTGTTGGTTGTTGGTACTATATTTGGGAACAGTCTTGTGTGCGCGGCTTTCTACTTATTCAGAGATCTGCGCTCGGTTACTAACTATTTTGTCGTGTCGTTAGCCATCGCGGATTTACTTGTTGGTTTTGTGTCGATGCCCCTGTGGTTGACTTATTTGCTAATTCAGTGGCCGCCGATGAGCTCAGGAATTTATAAACTCTGGTTATCTCTCGACATTGCGACAGCTACAGCCTCTATCATGAATCTAGCCGTAATTAGTGTGGACAGATTCTACGCGATCACATCACCTTTTCAGTATCAAAGAAAAATCACGAAAGGCCGCGCGGGGTTGTTTATTATCTTCGTGTGGATTTACGCAATTGTAGTCTCAACTATTCAATATATTCCCCTATTCCGTTCCATACACAGCTTTTTCGTAGCTACAGCCAGCTTCTTTGTACCCCTACCCGTCATGATATACTGTTATGTACGGATATTCAGCGTAGCGCGTTTGCAAGCAGCTAAGATACGAGAACTAGACAGCATGCGCGCTTTCGTCGAAAGCCCGCGAATCGCGGACACCGACGCGACCGAAAATAGCGTCTTTATAGCTGAAAATATGAGCCCTAAAGCGATGTACAACGCTACAAAGCCATCCCTGGGAGCGCTACGGAGCTATTTCAAACGGCCCATTCTTACTAGCCAGAGCTCATTTCGGCAACAACGGAGAGCTCTCAGTTCTGATATTAAAGCTGCAAAGACACTCGCTATTGTTATGGGGGCATTTTTATTCTGCTGGGCGCCCTATATTATAACCTTGCTCCTAGAGGTCTCATGTCCTCATTGCATCCCCGAGGAGGACAAATACACTGTAGCTAAAGCCGTCAAGTGGCTGGTATATAGCAACAGTGCACTGAATCCGGTCATCTATTCTGTACTGAATCGCACGTTTCGGAACGCTTTTAAAAAAGTGTTATGCCGAATCTGGATCGTGCGCCGCAAACAAGAGACTTACTTTGCTACGGTCACACACAGTGGCAAGAGAGCGAGTCAGAAGTTTGAGATCCAGCCTTCGTTTAAGAATGGAACTGAGATGCAGCCTTTGAATAACGGGATTAAGAAGAAAGAGCTTGAGACAGTTTTGGTTCAGGAAAGAATTACGGTTCTATGAGTACTAAAGAGAATTCGACCACTTAAGGGTTGCACCTCAGGGGATATTCCGCTCATGGAAATGCAACATATATCTGTTCAAACAGTATGCGTAGTCAAGTAAACCTCTGAATTAACGGGCGTTTGTCAAAGAACGGACTTTAAACAGAACTACAATCAACACTGGTATATAAAACGTTTGTTTACGTGACTTGTCCCGTGGGTCATGTAATTAATGCACAGTTGGAATCATTTAACAAAATAATCACTTTAAACTGAAAAACATAAAATAAACAAGTTGCCCGCCTTGTATTGTTCCCGCAATTTCTGGGCCCCAGGAGTTCATTATAGTGACTTTAATTGTTTTAACACATAACTTTCTGCGTCTATATACACCTGTTTCTATTAACGTTTCTTCGCGAATCGTTCTAGAATCGTGTATCTCTAATGAACTCGTGTTTGGTTTGAAATTGACAAACCACACTAGAACACTCGGGGGACTCGGGGTCTGTTAAAGGTTAAAGTGGCTATGTACGGTTGTTTTAACAAAATGTTATAAAATAAGATCAGTGATCTACATAAACAACTCAGAATCCTATATTGTACTAAAAAAGAAACCGAAACTTGTTTTACATAGGCATTCTTACGTACGATTTTTAAAATAGCTTTCGTTGTCAAATTTCGTGGTTTGAAAACTGTTCAGCCTGGTAAAAAAAACACATGCCACTTCGTAATCCAATTCCATCCACTCGATGACACACAAAAATTCTCCACATTTTTACTTATCTAGCATTTGAAAGGTTATTTAACAAACGTAGGGGATTATTTTGTTCATTTCTTGTGAATTTGTAACGAAATCGTGACACTAGGTCACCTTTAATCTATGACGCGGGTTAGCCCAACCCAGCTAACCGACTGAGTTTTACCCCGACAAAGCGGGCGCTGTATAAACGCGATCTCAAATTTTACAGCTTTTGTGTAGCGAACCGGGAAGTCGATTCACCGAGGGCCATTCCATTTTTAAGCCGAACCCCCCCTACGGAAGAGCTCATTTTCTTTAGTAACCCCTCAGAAAAAGGGCCTGTTTCGGATTGCACCCCCTCGGAAAAAGACCACGGAAGAGGCTATTTTTTATTGCACCCCCTCGGAAATACCCAAGGAAGAGGCTTTTTTTTATTGTACCCCCTCGGAAAAACCCACGGAAGAGCCTTTCTTTCGGTTTGACCCCTCGGAAATGGCCGTTTTGCTATATCCCCTAGGAAAACTTCTTCTGTACGGGGGGTGCGGCTAAAAAATGGAATGGCCCCGAGTCAGCATGGCTAAACGGGCCAGCCTGCGTCGCGTAAACAGACCCTCTGAGTATTCGCTAGGCTTCTATAGAGATTGTAGTGAGCTCGTGATTTATCGGGGTGTTTTTCGAAATGAGTGCATTAACCCAGCCTTTGGACCGACCGTGAGGTTAAAAAAATGGCACAAACATTTTAGTGAGTTGAAACGTAGCGCCAGACCAATGGACTATTCCTGGTTCAAAGAATAAAATGAAAATGGAAAACCATTGTTCATTGTCCAAATATGATCTAGCCTGAGTGCCAGGCGGAGTTTCAAGGGAAACGAGTGAGGGCCTGAACCTCCGGTTAAATAGGATCATTTTTGTATCGCAATCAGTATAAATAGTGGGTTAAAAATGAAATACTACTTGACATCATAAAGAGTTTTGAAATGACAACACTGTCTTTTGCGGTCTGTTTGCTTATATTTCTTTTTTCCCTGACGAATATATACAACAGAATCACAAAAATGAGTGAGTTTGAACGTGTAACAGTCATAGATCTCTCAGTGCAAACGGTGAACCATTTGCCGTATTTTTTTTATTTATTCCTATCGATTTTTCTCAGAACTATTGCTAATCCCCCTTAACCGTAACTCACCGTAACTCCCTTTTCGAAAATTCTGTATATTTTTCAGTAGCGTGACAATTATATATTCGGTTTATTTTTAGGCATATTGTTCAACGTGAATCAATATTCTGCTCCACTTTTTAAAGATAAGCTCTTACAAACGTCTTTCTGGTGACAAGTTATACATTAACCATAGGAAAAGAAATCTTATATTTCGCAGATTACGAATCAATATCCGACTTGCTCTTAAAGATTGTCAAAACAATTTTTTATAGTAACGAAAATATTTACTGAAGACGGACCTACTACCGAAGCTTGTCGAGTTCTCAAGTTATCTTTAAACAGAACAATGCGAAACTTCGACGTGATGTTAAGCCAAAATAAACATAGGGGTCTAACCTCTTTTATATTTGTCGTGGTGTTCTAGTTACAACACAGCCAGTTGACGTCGGCGGTTTTTAAGTGCTCCGTTAAACAAACTTTTTAAAGCACTGTATAGCTGTTGTTTGCTCGCTGAAGTGCTCTTGTTATTGGACTCGTGGGGCCTGTCATTTTGACAGCACTCAGTGTAAACTTTGTTCTATAATGTTGAGTGCTTGTTAAGGACTTGGAAACTTCATAGAACATATTAAGGTATCGATGGCGTCAGTTGTGCAATATTACGTGTGTTGCGCAGTATATTAGACCTATTACGCAGTGTATAAGACCTATTGCGCAGCATATTAGACCTATTGCGCAGCATATAAGACTGTTTATCAACATTGCCATGCCATTCTCATGCTAATGTGCCAACCATAGATTGAATAGCGCCCTTTTTTCTGTGAACCAAACGATCTCTGGTTGGTACATTAATAACAATGGTCGACGTCAGCGTTAACAACGCTATAATAGACCTATTACGCAGTATATAAGACCTATTGCGCAGTATATTAAATCTATTGCGCAGTATATTAGACCTATTGCGCAGTATATTAGACCTATTGTGCAGTATATTAGACCTATTGCGCAGTGGATTACACCTATTGCGCAATATGTAAATCTATTGCGCAATATACTAGACATATTGCGCAGTATATTAGACCTATTGCGCAGTCTATTAAACCTATTGTGCAGTATATTAGACCTATTGCGCAGTCTATTAGACATATTGCGCAGTCTATTAGACCTATTGCGCAGTATACTAAACCTATTGCGCAGTATATTAGACCTATTGCGCAGTATACTAAACCTATTGCGCAGTATATTAGACCTATTGCGCAGTATACTAAACCTATTGCGCAGTATATTAGACCTATTACGCAGTCTATTAGACCTATTGCGCAGTATATTAGTTCTATTGTGCAGTATATTAGTTCTATTGCGCAGTATATTAGACCTATTATGCTTTATATTAGTTCTGTTGCGCAGTCTATTAGACCTATTGTGCAGTATATTAGACCTATTGCGCAGTATATTAGTTCTATTGCGCAGTATATTAGTTCTATTGCGCAGTCAATTAGTTCTGTTGCGCAGTATATTAGACCTATTGCGCAGTATATTAGACCTATTGCGCAGTATATTAGACCTATTGCGCAGTATATTAGACCTATTGCGCAGTATATTAGACCTATTGCGCAGTATATTAGACCTATTGTGCAGTATATTAGACCTATTGTGCAGTATATTAGACCTATTGCGCAGTATATTAGACCTATTGCGCAGTATATTAGACCTATTGCGCAGTATATTAGACCTACTGCGCGCAGTATATTAGACCTATTGCGCAGTATATTAGACCTATGTGCAGTATATTAGACCTATTGTGCAGTATATTAGACCTATTGCGCAGTATATTAGACCTATTGCGCAGTATAGTAGTTATATTGCGCAGTATATCAAACCTTGAACATTCAAGTACACCCTCCTCTTCCATTAAGTACCTTCCGCGTGTTAGAGTGGTTTTCATCCGGCTGTGAAACAAAAACTAATAGTCAGTGTTTAATAGTGTCTTCTAGTCATAATTAAAAAGGAGAATACAATAAAAATGACTTTCGTAGTGTATAGTAGTGCCTATTTGGTTAGTATCTATTTCACAGTCGGATGAAAACCACTCTATTCTACTGTTACTAATGAACGTTAGCATTTTGTTAGCCAGGCTAGGGATATACAAGTTGAATTATTACTAACAATTTTCACTCCCTGCTTAAAGGCATACCTTAAGAAGTATTCACAAAACCAGTTTTTTTGCGACTAAATGATGAAGAAAATTTTCACTTAAGGTTACCCATAAGATGTCCCGCAAGTCACGCGGATACAAGCACGCTAAGAGTATTACACCCGTAAATGTACCCGTAATCCCGTAATACACTCGTAAGTACCATCCTTACGAGGGACACTTAGTGGATTTGCATGCAAGTGGGCCCAGGGCCCGAGGTAGAAGAGGAAGCTACAGGGATACGCGCACATAAACTTAGGCAATTCGTTTGCAAATTACTCGCAAACGAGTTGCCTAGGTTTGTGTGCGCTCATCCTAAATATATTGCCCCTGCGCATTACACGAAGTACAGCTTTACCCATTGGTAAATTCCACCCAAAATATTTACAGAGAGTACCAAACTGTACTACAGTAGATATGTGGATATGAATCTATACACGCGTAAAAATCTGCACTAGAATCGATATCAATCCCAAAATCGAAACAACTAAGTGCTTCTTCCTCGGTGAGCTGTAGCAGATGACGCCGTCATGTTAGTTGTTGCTGTTTCATTGCGCTGCGAAGTTTTCTCCCAATCTAGTCTAATAATAGAGACCTTAAGCAGCGACGACGGCAACAGGGACGACGGCGTATCACTGAACATCGTCTACTCGTTTGTTCATATTTCTCAGTATGCAGCAGCAGTTTTGAATCACCATTGCATTTTTAAAAGTCAAAACAAATTTATGGCAAAATCGGTAGCAGCGCTCACGTTCTAGTCAGCACGCAAAATGAAGCAGTTTCGCGTCCTAGGTCTGAAGAAAACGGTTGAAATGCATTTGATTTCATACATTTGCACGTGTAGGCATTGTGCTCTGTAATCAAGTGTATTGTTCTCTGCCGTTGTCGTCCTCGTTGTCGTCGTCGCAGCTAAAAGGTCTCTTGCGAAAACCGTAAGTCATGAGCGCAAAGACCCTCAGCACGCGCAGACTCTTGCCCAGTCGTTCGCATTCTCGTACCCAGAGCTCCCCGGCTCGTCTGCTCGCAGGGGAGGCTCTGGGGAGATCCATTTGAGGGCCGTCGCTGATTGGCTGATTTTGAGCCTTGGAGCATGCGCTGAAAAGTCTTTCTCTCAGCGGCTCTGTATTAAATCTCACGCATGCGTCAGTAGCTGTCACCAGAGCCTCCCCCGCGGGTTCGAGAATGAGTCGTTTTTGTGTTACAGGACTGTTACCGGTATTGCGTTACTTGGCAGGCGCGCAAAAGAAACCTCTCCGCGCCTCGCTACTCGCCCCACAGTCCATTGCGCGCCAAGCTTATCCTTCCCACAACCCCCTGCGTGTGCTCCTCGACTTTTCTACTGAAGCGACTGGGAACGAGTCTGTCGCATGCGCGCGCATATCTATAATGACATCATACATCAGTGTTTGTGACGTCACGGGGACTCTGAACAAATTTCTCAACAAACAAGTGTGAAGTCGAGCAGTCTATCGAGAGCGATCCTTTTCTTTGCTGCTTTAACATAGCGTAAGAGTAAATGGTTCAGAAATGTATAGTATAGAGTACTACACGAGGTTTATGATCTTGGACATGTAATCAAATTGGTTCGCGGCCCGCGCGAAAACGATTTCTTTCGACCATCTGTTTTCTTCAAAACGTTCAGCGGCTTCTCAAGCAAATCATGCGTACTATATGTTAACCTGGCTCGACGAATTCACGACGTCTGAATCGCTGCCGAACCTAAGCATCTGGCTCGACACGAATTGACAATTTGGTTCGGCGCATCAGGAGCGCGACGTGTGAATCGGGCCTAAAGTCGCGTGGGCACAAGACTTAGATGCTTAACTTATCGGGATTTTTACAAGGTAAGAATTTTCTCTTGCTCCTTTCGCGTTTATTTAGATTCATTTCAACAAATCATTGCACTGAAAATATTTCATTACGATATGATTTTCCTGTACATAAGAGGGCAAATGAGCCAGTCACGATAGATGAGAACATGAGAAGCTTTGCTGATGCCGAAAATACGCACTGTCGATGCCAAAACTAGATTTTATGTTTTAATTTTTGATCACAGGTCTGTGGGTTATGTATATATGATTGTGCGTTTATGGCTTAAACGCCGAAATTTTTCTGAGGTAGCTTTTGATTGCTTCCAAGGTTTAGATATATAGGCAGGCTGAAATCCACCCAGTAAAACTTTTAGAGGATCGGTCTACTGCGATTTTCGTAATTCTGCGAACTCCCAGACATTTCCGAACGCTAAAATGCGTTTTGGCTTCACTCAAATATTTAAGTCAAGTCCACACACGTTTTCTGAGTTTGGGTTGCATTTTACAGTGAAAAATTGTGTTTTGAAGCCTAGCTAGCCCCTATGAGACCACAAGAGCTATCTAAGTCTCCGTGAAATCGCCCAGAGTTGTTCACTGGTTTGATTGACAGAAGCCAAACCGTGTTTGTTGGTCTGGTAGAGTTCGCAGAATTATGAAAATCGCAGCAAAGTGGAGCAAAATGCGCAAAACCTGGAACCTCTTTTGATCTCGCAGTTAATTTTGTCGATTTTAAACTTGTTGACAAGCCGAGAGTTTGTAGGCAAAATTCGTCTCATTTTCCCTTGTCGTTCGTGGTTTCAGCGAAGTCTGGTTTACAGACTGATAAGGGTTTGCCGACCAAACCGCAAAAATTAATGACTAGCGATAAAACTAGAGAGAAATTTGTACCGACAAACAATTTTTTGTCTATCTAAACTTAAAATCACAAATAAATTTCGCCATAACACTGTCGACTTGCCAACGTTGTAAAACGTCCTTATTTGGAAATTCCCCTTACCTTATTTAGAAGGTCTGTAAGTATTTTTGTTCATATCGAATTATGGAAAAATAGCCGCAGTCGTAATAGGCAATATTCGTATTTAAACGGTCAGACCGAAAACTCAAGTGAAGCTCATGCGGGGGATTCTTTTGTTTAGCCTTTCCCAAGTGCACTGCGCTGGAAAAAGTGAAAAAAAGAATTAGCCTCACTTGAGTGTTCGTCGCAGTCTGACCGTTTGAATACGAATATGTAAGATTTAGCACCATGCCAAAGTGCGATTAAATTGCGTTCCGCGTTTCTAAATACTAAATAATAATTTTGTTGTTTTGATAATCTTTTTTATTTATGTACCGTATTTCAAGACCAGAATCCGTTTGGATGCAGAACCACTGCTGTTTTTAAGGAGTCTTTTCTAAGTTATAGCGATAAAAGAGCATTTAGGCTGATGAGCGCATTGTGCTTTTTTAACAACTTTGCCAATATTTGCCATCCATGAAATACACTTTTACAATTGTCGAGCTCGGTCACGTGTGAAGCACAATACACGGACAATGGAAACTGTGGCCGAACTAAGCTAGATGTAGATTCTTGTCGACCTTTTAGCGCTAATTATTAAAGAGCCTCTGTCAGCCTCCATTTTGTCAGCCTAGCAACATACCGAGACAGACAAAGCATCCATTTCCATCGGCTGATTTAGGGATAGACTGCTAGCAGCCCCTACTTTGGCGCGTTTCCCGTTCGCTTTTCGTCGGGGGTTCGCGCTCGCTCGGGGTTCGCGCTCGCTCGGGGTTCGCGCTCGCTCGGGATTCGCGCTCGCGTTCTGGGACGCGCCAAAGTAGGGGCTGCTAGCAGTCTAATTTAGGAATGTAGTGCAATGTTTACGATTGAATTCGATAAATGAATAATAAAACTTTGTTTTTAAAAGACTATTTCAAGATTTCTACACGTAATTCGTGGTCTCATATCGACTGAAAACAATAACAAAGGAGTGGCTGACAAGGGCTCATTAAACAATAGTCACTGAAGGTGACGTGAATATCGGCGAATAATAACCGACACGAATGTTTTGTCAATATAACTCATCTAATAAGATTTTTTTTCGATTTTTTCGCTATCAAAACAAAGCTCGGGCAGGTCACTGGTCGAACTATAAAGGCACTAGAACAAATTGAAAGGTGTATTGATGTCATCTGAATGCGCAAACCCCTCGTATTCCTGCCGCTCTGCAAAACTAAAGCCGATTGGATTCCACTCGGTTTGGTTTAATAAGTTGATTAGCTTTAATGATTTACGCAAAACTGTATGTGAATTAAGAGAAAAGGAAAGCTAATGCAGACCACAATCATCCACAATCATTATTTTATCATCGTGAAACAGCAAAGGTTACATGTAAGAGACGTTTAGCTTTTTAAAATAGTAAAATTCAGTTCCCCCTGGCATCACTATCATGAAGGCGAAGGACCTACGCGGGCTCCCTGTGGCATAAACCCCAAAATATTTGGCACACCTGGTTCCAGGCCCCCCACGGCATTGACACAGGGCACACGATTAAACGCATTCTGAAGGACAACCTTGAATGCTGACCGGAAGTGCTTGTTGAGACAGCCATATATGACTGGATTACAAGCTGAATTTCCATAATGAAGTAGCTTGACCGCCACAACCAACGAGAAAGTCACGGAGCAAGATCTACAGTATGAAGACACAATATTCAAAACAAAAAACGGGCACCAGCACACGAAGAAAGTGCCCATTACAATGCTAAGTGTGCGCGCCGCTTTGAGATCCTGACGAAAGTTACTGAATCTCAGGCTTCCTGTGCTTCGCGTCGACTGAGACTGCGCGCGAATAAGTCGCGCATGTGTAGAGGCTACTTTTAATATTTTCGAGTACGCAATGATCAGGATGAGTAGAGGCGCGAGGAAGGCCGAGATCGCTACGACAAGGGCGTACCCTTTCAAACGCAAGGGATATAGACCGGAAATGACGAAAGCGTACACCCAGAGGAATATTATTGCCATGGTAACCTTGCCACGGGACATAAAAGCTTGATAGCTCAGTGGATAGCAAACAGCTAGGAAGCGATCGATGCTTATGAATACTAGATTCATAATCGACGCAGTTCCGCACAGTATATCCATGCATAGCCACAATATGTATAGCGTTGGCATGGAAACCATGCTAGGCTGTCCATCAAGTTGAATGCTTATCCACACGGGAGCCGAGACCACGCCCACAAGTAGGTCACTGATTGCTAGAGAGACGATGAAGACGCTTGGGAAGTTCTGCAGACGCTTGGAGCAGACGCAGGCGACGCAGACTAGCGTGTTGCCAAATATGGAGAGCGTCATGATAAGAATCAGGAGTGTCACACTGACTATAGTTGTCGCGGCGGGCACCTTCATACTTGGCGGGACGACCACGGATTCATTCGACGTAATGTTCGCCATCTTGCTTGAGATGCTTCCTGTTGATAAGAGAATGTATTAGCGAGTTTGCTTAGGCCGCGTGACTAGCGGGCCTGAGAAACTAGGATGCAAAAACAACAAAACAATGGAAACTTATCGGGAGAAACAGCTATTCACAGTTGTTATGGGCTATTTTCGGTGAGATCGAGTTTAAAATCTCGTTTAGGAGACAAAACATTGATAAAGTTGGCTTTTTAGATATGGTGGTACAAAAAATGTCAGGTGACCTATTAGTTCTAGGTCAAACATTCCCGCTCTGGGCCTACTTATAATGGTGCAGCGGGCCTTAGCAAATAAACTGACCAGCATGCAGCGCGCACTAATTTCAGCACCCAAACAGAGCCCGCGATGCATGATGGGAGTAGCTATGTTGATGGTACGGGATCGAATGACTTCTAGAATGATTCATAAGAGAATCATATCAGCCATGTCACTAGATTTTCAAGAATTAAATTGCAAGAGTGCTTTGGTGTCGTTGTGGCTACTGTGTTAAGATGATAAACGTTCCTGAGTTGTACTCTGTCTGCCTTTTGCCAAAGTGAATGATTTTGTCGCGAGAGCACAAGTCTGTGGCGTACCACTACACTTATACGCTTAGGGACGAAAAATTGATACATCTCAGCAAGTGATATATTTTTGAAGGCGAAATATCCATCAGCGAAGTATCCAGTAGCCAGCCGATCTGAAGAACGCATATTGTTAAAAAAAAGACCGTATGTCTGTAACAATTTGTTGTTCCCCGCCCAATGCATTGCCCTTGTCACGCGCCGCCATTTTAGGCCAAGCAGGAAACAATCGCTTTTTTGCTCGTCACGCTAGTAATTTTTTGGCACGGTTTTCAAATTTCTGTGTTAAAAAATCTTTGCTATCCGCCATATTAACATTTTCAGAGGAGAATCCTCGTTTAACTTCCACGGCACACCACGTTTCCTGCCTTGCCTCGATTCCATTCCAGTAAAAAAGATGGCGCGCTTGACAAACGCGACCCTAAGAAGCTACCAGGAAGCCTTGTTAGAACTATTCAGCTAAGCGAAGAAGAGCACATGTATTGCGATACCATACCTTTTTTGCCTGCGCCTTGCTTCTTTGTTTGTAGCGTTGGCGTCTCTCGCTTCTCAATCAAACAAAGTGACCGAATGGAGTTTACTTTCGCAGCAGAACAGCTTTCAGGAGGAGCTACATTGACACCTTTAAAAGTCTTATGTAATGAACAAGTACTTGAAGCTGACGGGAACATCTCTGCGCGTTTTTCGTGTGTACTTTCCCGACCCAACGGAAGCAATCAGAACTCGGCAATTAAAAGAAAATATCAGATTTAATTCTTATCACGAGGAATAAAACTATTTTGACTATAACGAGATCTTGAATGTGTGCGCTTTTTTAAAGATAATGAAAATCTGGTTCTGTGCGGCTAGTTTAGTGAATAACAAAAAAATAAATAGTAAGTCATACAAGTGGTACCGCTCAACTCCGGGCGATAAACATCTATATTTCCGTTCTTGTTATTATTTGACGGCCTCTTTTGATCGAAAACAAGAAAAAGAACAAAAAGCGACTCACCGTCTTAACTAAGAGAAGGAAAGAGCGGGCGGGACTAGTTTAATATTGCTGCTATGACTATAATTTCCGAGACTTATTTTTGCTGAATATCATGTTTTGATGTTTAGAAAACGGCTATAGTTAATCCTAAAACAAATAGTTCTACCGGATAATAGAAAATGGAATACTATCTAAATAAGCAACACACGGGATATTCAAATTACTTTTCTCTCGAGCTCATAAATTTACTGTCTCCACTCTGTTTGCGGCCGGATACAATTGTTCACACAATCAAACAATTCAAAGAGAAACTAGTAGGATTGACTGGGGTTTATTAAAGGATTTATGAATTACGAGAATAGCAATAAAAAATATCTCTCCCTCTCAGCCGAAAGAAGATTTTCTCTTGTTTCTTTGTAATTGAGCTATTAAAGTTTAATAATTTTTTTTTCTTTGTCAGTTTGATATAAAATGTGAGACATACCTTCCAAAACAGACTGGTGACGATTAAATAATCAAATTGTTTTGATAATAAGTAATCTTGGCAAGAAACAGAAGACCTTTCGTGCGCGACAACATGAAAATCTCATGGCAAAACGCGCGCTATTTTTTTTAGGTTCGGTCAATTGATAACAATAAACAATCTTCTTCTGGCCATTTCACCATTTCTGTTGTTTTGGAATAAGCAAACCTTTTGATGAGTTGCAAAGCACAGAGCTGGTTTTCTGTTTGTTCTGTTCCTGATACTGGGAGGGAGGGGTTTCAAGGTCAAAATTTGTCTTGTCTTTATACGTGATTTTGCTTCAAGCTTGAATATACCCTAAGAAATACGGGGCATTGATAATTCCAGACCTTAATAGTTATGACGGTCATCCCTACTATTCGAATATAGGGAAAATCCCCCGTCTCTGTTTTTAGCACAAAATGAAGATAGGCCATCTCACATACACGGTACTAGATGGAGGCACCTAAGACCCCGTCCACACTACACCGTTTTCAAACGAAACTGATACTTTTTGCTCTTTTTTCAAAAAGGTTCGCGTTCACACTCATCGTTTTTGTATTGTTTTCGCCGTTTTCGGTATCGTTTTCGGCGTTGTAGTGTGGACGATAGCCGTATCCGGAGCAAAAAGTATCCGTTTTCGTTTGAAAAGGGTGTAGTGTGGACGGGGGTCTGAAAGGGACCCTAACATCAGCCGGTCGAGCAGTACACAAGAGTCAGCGTGCAATTCAAAGGTGCATGCGCACATAAAGCCCCGGCCTTTACGTGACTGTCACCTGGAGCCTCCCGAGAGGAAACGAGCCGAGGAGGTCTGGGTACGAGAACGACACGAAGATGCGCGTTGACCGCATTCTCGTACCCAGAGCTCCCCGGCTCGTCTGCTCGCAGGGGAGGCTCTGGGGACATCCATTTGAGGGCCGTCGCTGATTGGCTGATTTTGAGCGTTGGAGCATGCGCTGAAAGGTCTTTCTCTCAGCGGCTCTGTATTAAATCTCGCGCATGCGTCAGTGGCTGTCACCAGAGCCTCCCCCGCGAGCTTACGAGCCGGGGAGCTCTGGGTTCGAGAATGCGTTGACCGACACCGCGGCAAAACGCAGTTGACATGCGTCAAGATTCACTGGCCTGTGAAATGAAGACAATTGAAAAAATCTGCGTTGACCTTGACTTCAGGGTGAAGATACCGGGTCCATCTCTAAAGCCCGCCCATCCAATCTGTATGCAATGTATTGAGCCAAAAACCAACCCCTGTGTTATTTGTCGTCCTACACTATAGTTTCTTGCCAAAAATTCATGCGGGTCGCGCAAGCAGAATTATCAGCAAATCAGCGAATAAAAAGATCGGCGCAGTATTAAGAGATAGCATCATTCGTTGATTGAAGAATTTAAGATAGTGAATGACATTGCGAGGTCATAAAGAAAGAAAATTTAAATTGATTCGCTTGGGGTCTTGAGGTTTTTTTTTTCAACAAAAGATTCACAGTCGCCGACTTTCTAATCCGTTGATAAGTTTCTGTAATTCCTCTATGCAGTTTTCTTCTTTCTCATAATAGATAGATCGGTAATTCAATTAATTATAGACAGAATCATTTAGACAATCGATCAATCAAGTAGCCGCACAATAATTTCTTGTCATCAAAGCAATATGACTCTCGTTAATAAATGTTTTTTTTGGCAGCAATATGTTTTGGCAGCAATAGTAAAATCGTGATTCAGGATCCTAATCCCATCACTGAGAAGTCCAAAGAACCTGCGTTGCGTTTGTCAAATATTCTCAAACAATATACTCTATTTATGGATTACCTTTCACACCATTCAGTGACTATTGTTTTTCTCACGAAGGCAGGGTAATAGCATAGGAGATCAACAGATTATCGTGAAACGAGAAGCAATATCAGCGCGATTATTTGCAACCCCTGCAAAGCTAATGGGATGAAAGAACTTACTGCAATTTTCATGATTCTGCGAACTCCCACTTTTTAGTACAGACCTTTTAGTACAGGCGCAGACAGAGCGGAAAACCCTGCTAAATTCACTAAATTTCAAATAGTAAGGTCGGGTTAACTAAGATAAGCTTGATTTTTTTGCATACAGACTCCTCATTTGATGGAAAACAAAATATCAAAAATGACTTTTATCTAATGGATCCGTCTTTGAGATATTAGGCTTTAAACTTTGGTTTTTGTGTCATTTTATGGGAGAATTAGTACTTTGATCAGGAATTATGCAAACTTTGATCGACCATATCTAAAAGTCATATTCTTCAAATTTCTTTAAAAATTGGAATTAAGCTTTAGAAACTCTTTGTATACGGAATCTTGAGCTTATATTTTGAAATATGGCGAAGTTAGACATTTTATTTTGGTAATTTCCGCTCTGTCACAGACGAATGGATTTTTACTAAGTTTAGTTTGCATTATATGGTGGAAAATTTGGTTTTAATGCCTAGCTTGTCCTAATTGCAAAAAAAAAACCTCTCAAAGCTGCGTGAAATCACCCGTTGTTCACTCGTTTGATAAACGGAAGCCAAACCGCGGTTTTAGTTGGCGTAGAGTTCGCAGAATTTAATGAAAATGGCAGTAATTCCCCTGTTCATTTATATTTCAAAACATGCTTACAAAAAGGCTTCCTTTTGTTCAGCTAAACTATATTGCTTTCAGTTCTTTAAGTGGATACCGACAAACAACAAAGTACGTCGCGGGAATTACTATAATAGTGACATGGGGGAAATGTAGAGAGGATCATTTCTAATTTATAAAGATGCTAGCTTAGTGCAGCGTTCTTGTAAAAGGAGGAGAAATGAGAGCGGAGATCCATAAAAGTCTTGCAACAACTTTTGAGATATAAGAAGGATCCATACCAATTTAATTTTTATCAATAAAATTAAATACAATTCAACTAAATTCCAGTCACTACTATATATCTTCCACGGAATTCCTAGCAAAATTTGGCTTTCTCGCAACCCTCGAAGTCTTTTGAAAATCGATTTTCCATAAATGATGACAAATTAAGCAAGAAATGATAGCTACTTTTCAACAGATTAGAAAACCTCTCCACTTCGGTAAAGTTTCCTCATATTTTTAATCGTTTCCTTTTTATTTAATTCTTGCACAATCTTTACCTAACACCAAGGAGGTGTCCTTTTCGCGCGAAAACTGACACTTGGGCATTTGCACAGGGGAGGACGCGGTCTCATTTATAGACTCCCGTGTCAACCGCACCCCAAAAGTTCACTGCATTCAATTTACTCTTACTTACCATGTTTACGTTCTAAGTTCTTCAAGTTGCATTAAAGAGTGCAAATAAGAGCAGAAGTCGAGAGCTTGATTGTTGTTCGACTTTTAAACCTCTGCTGAGTGAATTGGCCATCAAAAATAGAAAATCTAATTTTCTTCAAAAATCACTACTTTTTGGGCAAATGTTCTGTATGTAAGACGCTCAGATTCTTTGTAGATTAAGAATTTGGATAAGGATTATTTACAGACAAGTCCACTCCTTGCAAACATGAAAGCTGTAGGAGTTTTTGTGATTAATGCCTCAGTTGAAAATATTTACGCTGATCCCTATCGTCTTGTGTTATGTACTAAGATTGTTTTAAAGAAAAAGTGAAATTGTTTAGATTAAAGAAATGTATCTATTAGGAAAATCAGTTATTAAAAAAACCAAGACTGAGCTTCGAGTTACACTGTCTTCTGTAATAAAATGGAGGTTTTTTTTTTCGAAGAGTAATGCATTTAGGGACCAAAGAATTTCACTGGCAAACATAAAACAGACTGCTACAAGTAGACAGTCTGTTTTTTGTTTTTTTTGAAAGAAGAGCACTCAGCTTGGCAGCTGCTATCTTTTAACGTAAAAAGTATCATTTGCATTACGGTTTTGTTATTTTTGAAGTGATTAAATATCAAATATTTTGCGCAAAATTGGAAGCAAGACTAAAACGCTTGGATCATTGGTTTCGTAATAGAAGTGAGTCAGTCGGTACTCATTAATGTTTTAAGATTTCCAACTGGAGAGCAGTTGCCGAGCACAGCGCGTGAAAAGCGATCAAGAAAAAACGAGTTTCAAAATTCTCACCTTTTCAATAATCGTGTTGAAAAATTCTAAGATACCGTTCAATTAATGTAAAATTTTTTCAACCGTATTTTTTCAACCGCCCCAACTAAAAAGAAAATGATTATTATATCATGTACATTAGTTCCGTTCCTAAATGTTCTAAGAAGATGATATGTCAAAACAATATTATAGAAACAGCCACCCTAGTGGCTTAAATCGAAGGCAGCACATTTTTTTAAAAAGTGCAGATAACGTTTAAAATCGAGATCTTTACTCAATACTGAAATCATATTGATGCGTATAGGGGCTCGCGCTGACTGCGCAAATTTTCTTCCCAATGGAGACAAATGTGAAAAACAAATACATCTGGGAGGTAATACATTTTAGAAGATTAGTGTTTTCATACTGTAATTCGTCAGCACCCAACTTCTATCAAAGGGTGTCCAAAACTAATTGATATTTGTCTAAATCGAAATATCTTCTTCTCACAGACCAAAATAGCGATTGACTGGGAAACGCAGGGCAATAACTTTCACATAATTCTCTCATTATTTTGTTTGGTTTAAGCATTAGCATTGCATTATCGTCAAAGGGCGCGATCTTGTTGGTTAAGACATTGCAAAATAAATATCATGCTGCTTTCTCTTCAAAATAGTCATTGTTTCTCCTGCTTTCGTTGTCCCACATAATCAATCATTAATCCGTTTGAGCCCGGAGGGAGCACTGACAACTCTTCATCGCGCTCACAGAATGTGAGAAGTACAGAGCGCGAGCTGCGAGCAAGGTTGTTCCCATGGAAACCATGACGTAATTATGACGCGCCATAAACTTTGAATGGCGAGAGCCGGAATCACTTGCTGCAACCGCCGGCTGAGACAGTGCTGTGGACAAGCAGGTTTCGTCTCTTGATCACAAGAAAAAACAGCAAAAAATGATCCTATACCACCGCAGTACGGGCTAAAAGGTACGTCGAGTTTATGACTGATTGATCCCCGTCACTGTTTAAATTGTTTTTGACGTGAAAAGTGCATGCTAAGCAAGCTCTTTTGCATGAATTTTTCGACGTGTGTGTTTTGTCGGACCGGGGATTTCAAGGCATTGTACACAAAAACAAATGCGGCGGTTCATTGAAATGTACATTTATGAAATGGTCATTTGTTGTAATTTAGCCTATAGTAATTATACGCAGTGTCAAAGGTCCAGTCTTTCCAATTATACAGGAGAAAACGAACAAAAAGCTATCGGGGTTCTTTCTTTGAGATCGCAAAAGCGAGATCTTGTCAAGACTTCGTTGATTAGTGAAGAAAAATAAGAAATGACTCGGCATGACAGCTGTAAATATGTTAAATGTGAATGAAAAACTTGAGGATGTTTAATATGAAGTCGGAAAAGCGTAAGTTTAATCTGTTCAAAAAGAATAACTATTACGTAAATTTCAATTTCAAGTGCGGGCAGTTTTGACAAATTTGTCGATTTCTTCTCGCAGGAAAAATGCCAGCCTCATTTCGCTATCTCCATTGAGGTTGTTATTTTGCTAGCCTAAATAGCACAGAAAGAAATACCTTAGAAAGATATTTTGACAGAAATAAATCCTCAAAAAGAAGAATTAATTGCTTCCTTCAAATACATTTATTTCTAGAATATTGCGGTTATTTTGCTAAACCACGCCAAAGCTGGCCTAAAAATAAAGTATTTAGGAGATCTTGCATGCTTTCGTGAATATTGATTCATGAACGTGTGTAAAATTGTTTTAAAGTGTAGCTCAGTTTCATATATTTCAATTAGCAATATTGTGTTGATTTTTATCTGCAGCTTTATAGATGAGGATGGATTATATCCAGCCAAGGAAGTTTGCCAGATTTCCGAAGCGAAAAACTTTGCGATGGAGTACACGTATCGTAGCCATTGCCTTGTTTGTAGGATGCGGTTTAGTGTTCAAGTCGATGGCGACCAGCGTACTAAATATCCCAGAAGGTAACTGGTACATTGAGGTTTTATATGCATAACCCTCAAGTATTGAGGGTTTGTAGTAGCATCGTGAAATATCAATAATATCGCTTCAAGGACTAATTTATTTGCAGACTTGCACTCAATCAAAAAGGAAACTATATTTCTTTACACTGTCGTCAGATTCCATTAAATATTAAGACTGCTTAGTTCTAGGTAGAAACAAGTGTCTTTAAAAGGAAAAAAAGGAAATTTACCATGATGTTATTTTTGTTTAATATAACTAACAAAATGTCCGCAACGGGAAGCCATTCATAGTAAGTTAAAAGTATGATAATAATAATGACAAAGCAAGCTTTTAAGTGATCTAGCTGCAGACTTTTCTTTCAATAAATCCCTTAACTGCAGCACAAATTTTGGATGCAATCAATTTAATACAACTATTTTGAATTGTTTACATTGATAGATGACTACCGAATAAATCCGCTTATATAAGATGAGCTATATGCACGTTACAACTGTCTTGGAATTACCTGTATTTGTTTTTATGTTCATTTTTTCACATGCAAATGAAAATCACTCTACAACCTGTAAGTCGTAGAAGGGAATTAAAGAAGATGTCGTGTGTCCTAAAACAGCATGAAACGAGGAAATTGCACTATTTTTAAAAAAGCTTTGTCAAGAAATTTCCAGACTAATTTGCGCAACTAGCTAGCGCAGGTTTTGAACATTTATTTGCCCACAAGACCGCGATAATGCTAGCATTCTTCCAATCATGATTGAAAAAGTATGATGGAAATGTGTTAACTTAGCTGGAGATACAGATTTTCCAAGCGATTTACATCACAAAACATGTACAGTTATGTTTAAACTATGCAGGAAAGGATTTGTTTCTACGCTGATGTCGTTTTGTTTAGCCAAAAATATTAGCTAAGGAAACAAAGGCACGACAGGATTATTGATTTCTAAACCTTTAGGGACTGCCGTGTCTACGGTATCGCTTAATTAAATTGGCGATTATTGAAACGAAGAGACAACCATCTTGTTTTTGCGTGGACTCTCTTAAACAAAAGGGCCTACATCACGCCAAAAGCCTTCCTTGAGCTCTGGAAAGGCTAAATTGATATTATATTTGTTTATTTTATACCGTGTTATCTGAAAAATTGTTCTAAAGACCCTTTTGTGTATTTCTCGCTTGAGCGCACACTTCAGCTGAAAAAAATCCAGGTTGATATGCGCAGTAAGCAAACAAGACCAGTGAAGAAAGCAGCAGAGCTTTAGAAGATTATATTTTGTTTACTCTTTCAGGAGTAAGCCTTATTTTGTTTCCATAATGGTCAAAGAATGGTCCGTAATTATTTAGCAGCAAGACAAATGATAACGTGCAAATTTCCAACAATTATAGACGTACTTCACGGCCAAACAAATAAAAGCATGCATACGCGCTCAAAATTTCAAGAGCGCATCGGATCACATGAGAACGTGAAATTTTGCATTTGTATTATAGTAATCCACGTTTTTTATACAAACTAGTAGTTAATTGGATTTGCCGGACACAAGTAACAGAAGTAATAATTGTATATTTGTCAAAAATACAACCCACTGGATTTTGTTAATTGATCTTTTTACTTTTTGTTATGTTTTCTGGAATTTTTTTTTCTTCTCCCTGCTATCATTAGCAAGGAATACAAAATAAATATGTTGCATCTTTCACACTTCTGTGCTATAATTTGTGTGTTGGTTAATGTTGGAGTAATTTTTACACAATTTGTTAGCAAACCATTGGTGCAAATCTAGTCAAAACTATTAACCCAGTGGCACTTATGTTATCTCAAAAACAAGCTCCTAGCTCTCTTGGTCTTAGATTGAGTTGATTAGGGAATGCTGAGGGCAACCACATCTCACTATCTTGAGCAATGAAATGGCTATTGGATGTCAAAGACTATTGAGCTTGAAATAATTGAAAAACATCACCACAATGTTGGTATTGTTTTATAATTTTCAAACTTTTATCAAGCCTTTCAGTTTATATGTGTATATTGAACGGCATGAGTTGATATAATAACAAAAATAGTTCAACACAACATGGTAAAACTCTCTGTTGCATGCTGTGAGGGGTGGGGTTGGGTGGTGTAAGGGGAAATCTTGGATCGAATTGCCTGTCTGTCGGCTGAAACTGCCATTGTTCAAAGAAATTGGTTCTGTGTAATGAAATCTTGCTCACATGATTTTCAAATGTGCTTGCTGTGTATAGATTTTCTGTGTCGCATTCTCATGCACATTCTCAGCTCTGGCAGAGTAATAAATCATTTGAAGCATGTTATTTTGATAGATCACTAGACTCTCACATTCAATAGGCCATTTGCACTAACAGGGTCACGTGACCCTAACTACCTCTTAACGAGATGTTTTGTCAAAATCAATTCCAGAAATACAAAGAACCAATTAATATTAGTCAGAAACTCAAGTTTCAGCTTAAAATCTCCAACCTGGAGCAAATGGCAGTGAGTTGAATTTTGAAGATTTTATTCAGAATGTATGGGATTTCTCAGGTATATTAAGGCATGGGTGTTTTTCAAAAAATGCGAAAAATACTGAAAAAAATTCCCTAGTGTAGATAAAATGTCTTGCGTAGAATGTTTTTCGTTAAGGTTGCTCTACTCGGTGAGACGTTTCATTTGATGTATTTGGTTACCATGTCAACGAGTTGCGTGACTTGTAAGAGCGTGACAAAGGCACAATTTTCTTTCAGGTCTCTGCATTCGATGGGGGTCATACCAATGGTTTCCCAATGGGTCTTATTATGACCAGTGTCCGGCGTATATTACCATTCCAACGAGGATGGGTGTCCAAGTTATCCACATTTTAAGAAAAGGAGAGGTATCATATTACATCATCACAAATAAAGCTATCCTAAAAAACATTTCCAGCCATCCTCGTTGGATCAACAATCTACACTACATAACAAACACTATAATGCACTCTGGGGAACGATTTCCCTTTTCCCCATTGAATGCAGAGGCCATTTTCCTAGAAATTAAATTTAAGGTCAGAGGTCATGCATTTGTTGCCATAGAGACCAACAATGGTGAAAATGATTGAGAATGATCAAAGGTATTCAAATTTAGATTGTTTGCATCCCTCAGAGGCATTGGTTTTGAGATGGACTACCCCCCTCAGTTTTACGTCCGCCATTTTGGATCGGGCTTCCGCCCAGGCCTTAAGTTACCTGAGTTGGTGACCAAGTTAGTGCAAATGGCCTATTGCTACCCACTTCATGTTAAATTCCCAAATGCCAACACATTACATCTTCTCTACCCTTTCCTATCCAGCAGCATCTTGGGTGCTCATTTTGCTTTCTTTTATTGCAGAATCAATCCCATTCCACTCACGCCATCTACTGTCTGGAATGGAATGGGAAAAATGTGACTTTGAGATCCAACATTCAAGAAATTACTCTGCACGGGAAACTTGGACAGCTCCAAAGATTGCATATGCTTGGTTGGCCCTTTATGTCTTTGCAATTCTTGTCATCTTCATTGGTAAGAGTTAATAACAAGTTTCCCAGAATTTGGGAAGAGTGCAGGAGATCGTTATTCCAATCCTCAAGTCTGTTTTGTAAGAGTACTTAGTTTCTCTAATCTTTTCAGCTTTGGCAATTGTCTGTGATGACTTCTTTGTCCCTTCACTGGAGGCTATTTCAGAGAAACTTGACTTATCTGAAGATGTTGCTGGAGCAACATTCATGGCTGCGGGGTCGTCAGCTCCTGAGCTCTTTACATCTATAGCTGGTGTGACTGTGGAGAGTGATGTGGGTGTTGGCACAATTGTAGGGTAAGTTCAAGAGAGGGTTTATATGTTGCAGTAGTTTAACTAGATAAATTTAATTTCGCCAATATTCAACATAAAATGAAAATGCTTGAAAGCTATTTGATTTTGAGTGCTTGAGTTATCCAAATCTGAAACTGCTTCCCCATGATGTAAAAATTGGTATTGTGATGCTGGAATATTGACATTCTGTTTAAAATTGCATCTGTTTTAGGAGTGCTGTATTTAACTTATTGGTGATTATAGCCCTAACCGCAGCATTTGCTGGAAAGGTATGCGTGCACCTAATACTATGTTGAATTTCAAAATAGTATTTCCTCAGTTTTGACTCAGATTAACTTCCTGCACATTCTCTTAAAACTAGGTTCTTCATCTGGACTGGAGACCTCTGTTACGGGACTCCATGGCATACACATTGTCCATAGCTTTCTTCATAGCATTTGCCTGGGATGGAGTGTTTGAGTTTTATGAGTCTATTGTACTTCTTGTGCTCTATATATTATACATTGTGCTCATGAAGTTCAACCCAAGACTCATGGACTTTCTGGCAGAAGTTGGGTAAGTAAGTGCAAGAATTTGGGGTAACACCTTATTAGTAAAACAATTGTCAGTGCCTAGTGTTGGATATATACACCTCCCCTAGGGAAAGGTGTTAACTACATGTATAAACAAACAGACTTGTTTAAAAACCCTAACGCGGCTGACCAAGAGGCAAACCGCAGTTGGCTATTTACAGAGTACATGCTGATGTAACTGGTCAGAGTTGAACTTGGCATGTATCAATACTGAAGCATACACTATAATCGTACTTCAATTCAACTACTGCACAGTAATTGAAGGAATTGAAACATCCTAAACATGAATCTTGTAACTTTGCATGGATTGTACTTTTTTAGACGCTATAAATAACGACTTAAATTATTTTCAAGACTTAACAACTTAACCAATTAAACGTTTTTTCTAAACTAAATGTGCTATTTCTGAAGACAGAAAACACTTCTGTTAATATAATCTATTAAATATTTTTATGGTTGCTGACGCAAATGGTGTATTGCCTTTGTTTAAACTCTAGTAAATTCTTCAAAAACTCAGAGGATTGGTCGAAGTCAACGAATGCTTCAGAAACCACGAGATTGTAAGAATTATTTAATTGTCCTTATGATTTGACTAAATCGCATCTTAAAGTTAAATTTTCATTTATTTGACGATTTCCAAATAACGATGCTTCGTTCGTTTTAAATTAACTACTTGCTAAACCGCTAAATTTGCACGCAGTTTTGAAATCGGATTAACCATTGACACGATTAAACCTATTAACAATTTCCTCTTTTCCTAAAGATCTTCAGAGCGCTCAGAACATACCAAAATCTTGTCCTTGAATCAATCTAAAATTTCCCATAGTACTTTATATTGTGAATACAAACTCATACATCATAACATCACCCTAGATCCAAGTTTGATTTTGTAAAAAATTGATTTTGTAAACTAACAACGCTCTATCAACAACGCTCTATCGAGCTCTATCAAGCGCCAAAGTCTACAACCTGAAGATTAATTGTTTTTCTATAATTCTGACAGACCCAAAGGAGGGCAAGTCAGTCCTCAGGCCACAGAAGTTACCAATGTGCCAACTAGCGATGTGGAATCTCTTGTCCACGAGCCCGCTGTGACAAGTTTACAGGGGCAGCATGGCACACCGGCGGGAAAACTACCTCCAATCACACAAGAAAGCGTACGTTGATGGCTCGCTTTCAAAACAATGCCTATCTTTATTAAAGATTGAATGTTTTGTTTTGATATGATTGTTTCTCTGTGCGCACACATTTTTACACAAGCGGTTTCAGCAAAGTTTCTGAAACGCGAAAAAATATCATTTCGCATAACTTGACATAACTTGTTATGTAATGCTGTGTAGTCAGTTCTTTTTCTTTTCCACAATTCTGAGAACTCTGCACCGACTAATAAATTGTGTTTTCAAAGCGTTCCCTGAATCAAACATCATCTCTGAGTGATGGAAAAGCTCCCCAAGTATAAAGACCTCTCAGTTTTGATAACACAATGCGGGTGATTTTTACTCTCAAGCTGTGAAACGTCAATAACAAATGACTAAGGCTTTTCCAGAGAGGGAATAGCATTCAATTGCAAAGATAAACATGAAGTTATTTATTTATTTAATCAGTATGATGAATTTTTCAAACAGCTTCACAGCAGTCTGAACAGTAGTTTCTGCTTCTGTCATTTTCTTGATCAAGTCAAAAACTTTCTGGTCGCTACGGGCCTGTGGAGGCACGGTACTGACATGTCGCGTCACTTACAACTGAGACATCCGAGTTGAACTCGGAATTCCTAGCATCGCTTAATTTAGAATATTGTACGTTTTCAGTCTCCAGAAGGAGAGTCTCCTAAACCCGTAAAAAGTCATAGCGCCAAAGACCCACATTTTCATGGCAGACACTTCGAGCATTCACACAAGGGCGAAATGTCCAGATCATTTGTAAGTATAAATGAACATTATAAATACACACTATTTTCATGATAATATTTTTATCATCAACTGTGACTGAAACAACTGTGCTACTTACAGCTGTTTCAGGTAACACGTGACCCAGCGCGTTCAAAACATTTTTTGCCAGTTGGGTTTTTCTGCGACGTCAATCAAATCGCCTAGTGCAGTGAATTGGCTTCTGTCGCGACATGTCTCGCAAGAGAAGCCAAACAAATGCACTGGGCAAGGATTTGATTGGCTCACACGGATTGCATTGATTGACAACGCAGAAAACCCAATTGCCAAACTCCAAGAATCTGACAACGGCGAAGTCGCGTGTTACCTGAAACAGCTGTAACAGAATCAAGAAAAACACACAAACACCTTTGTGAGGCCACTGAATGGCTCGGCAGGTCATCGTTTTGCATTTTATCAAAACATTCCGCTAACAAATGCATGTTGCTAACAATGACATATGTTTAGTTGCTTTCTTTGTAGAACGTACGCAGTGTTAGTTAAAGTCGAGGCGGAGTGAAGTAGTTGTGCGTGCGTCGATGGAGGTAGAGAGCAAAGAATAAGGTAGCCAGTAGCACTCCATGATATTTCCCGGTGAAAAAGATGAGGCAAGAACAGACTATTCAGAAAATGCAGGGGAAAAAGAAAGATAAAAAAAAAAAAATGGCCAACGCGTAGGTAGAAAATTTAGCCGAAAACTGGAGGCAAACAGTCAGGTCGAAATTAGAAGCCAGGAAAAAAAATCTGATTTGTTCCAATTGCTTTTCTCTCCAATTGCTCCTACTTCTACCGGTTCAGATCAATCTCTCCATGGGACGCAGCCAACACAAACATATGCCTCGACTTTCCGTCTCATTTCCAATACTAAGAGGCCCCAAATCTGATGAATTTGATCAGACACATCGGAGGAGCCTCGCAGCTCTTCACCACATGGACAACATCAGAATAAAGTCCATCGCAGCTGGTGCGGTCAAGAAGGAAATCCGGCGTCGCTCCGAGATGCTGTGGGGTCAGACGCACGTGCAGCCTGTACCAACTGTGGTTCAAGTAGAATCGGATAGCGTGGCTCCGCACCCAGAAGATGACGCCTCGAGACCGCAGTCTGCAGTGGAAGCAAAAGAGGAGGTCGTCAAATACGAAGAAGAAGAAGGGAGCAAAATCAAAATCTGTCCCTGCCTTCCTCCCATCAACATCGAGATACCTGAGTACCCCACTGAGAAGACTACATGCTGTTCCACCTTCAAGTACATCATGGGATGGTGTCTGTTCGTAATCAGCTTCCCTTTCGTCTGCATCTACACGTTCACAATTCCCGATTGCTCAAAGCCCCACAACCGCAAGTTCTTCTTACTGTCGTTCATCATGTCCATCGTGTGGATCGCGATCCTCAGTTTTGCGATGGTTACCATTGTTGGACGTTCAGGGTGTATTCTCAGCGTGGACAAGTTCACCATGGGACTCGTGGTCATCGCCATTGGAACTAGTGTGCCGGTGAGTACGTGTCTGTTCCTATAGACCTCCTCGGCTTGGGCGTAATGTTTTGCCCATTTCAGATCACGTGGCATTCCCCCATGAGTATTATCTCTTTGTTTGGAATGCTTCCATATTCATATATCCTTCGGTGCGTAGCAGAAAAAGAAAGATAGAATACTCAGGGATGCCACGCCCAAGCCGAGGAGGTCTATTGAATTTTGGTGGTGAGATTTGTTTAGAGAGGTTCTCTTGTTGAGCCTTCCCTGTTATGACGTGGATAAAAGGGGTGTCAATCAAACTATGACAGGAAAGCTATTCAACAACAGTCTTTGTGTCGCCGATCATATCAAGAAACTGCTGTAGTTTTTTTTATAAATCCGCGCGGGCTGCCTGTGTTTTTAAAAAAATCTCGACCCAGGCCCTTTCGCCGATAAAAAAATGGTAATCCAAAGTACGATTTTCTCGAAAATCTGCAAGTAAGGGATTTCCTTATAAGGAAGTTTTTCAATATCGGCAAGTCGCCAGTTTTTAGCGAGTTCTTCCTGATATGCCGATTGGAAACATCACAACCAAGTTTTGTTATAATTTTTTATTTATTCTGGAAATGTTATGTATATTCGTTTCCAGGATGCGCTGAGTTCTATTTTAGTAGCTCGTGATGGATTCGGTGATATGGCCGTCTCTAACGCAATTGGCTCCAATGTGTTCGACATCAATCTTGGCATTGGACTCCCATTCGTCATCAGGATCTTGATTGACAACATGAAACCTATTAACATGCTCACCGAAGCCGAGCAGGTTTGTTATTCTACTTTAGTATTGCTGTGGTTATTGTTGTTGTTAGTATTATTATGTCTTAGCTTTTATCTTATTCCCTCCCCCTTCCCTGTTGAGGACCTCTGGAATTCTAGGGAGGGCGGGTCAAAATGGAGCTCGGAATTCCAGGGTGGGTGGTCAAAATAGAGCTTGGAATCCAAGGCTGGGCATTCTTAAAATACGAAATTGCAGGGCCGGTAAGCGTAATTTCCAGGGTGGTCACGAAAAGATCACTGGAATTCCAGGGTGGTTGGTTCAAATTAAAAAGATCCAGGGTGGGTAGCTGTGACTGGGTCCTCAACAGGGAGGGAGTGGGTGCGATTTTTTTGCGACTGCCTATTGCATACGACGGTCCCTACAGGCGACAAAACATGTTCTGTGTGTGCTTGAAACTTCAAAGTTTTGACGCTACAATGTTTTGATGAGAAACGTGCGGAAAAAGCTAATATTGCGATGTTTAGAATGCTTTTTACATTTTACTGATTTTCCGGGCAAACAAACGGCTCATCTCCAGTGTAAGAATGTAAGGGAATGGTTCTTACACTGGAGATGGCCCAAACAAACAGTCAAGTTCAACTGTAAAACATTGAAGGTTTACATGCGTAAAGGACTTTCGCGAGTGGGTATAAAAAGAGACCATGTGCCTTTTTAATCAGAAACCCAACGAAAATTTAGGGAAGTTCATTTTACTTTGACCGCTGCGAGCCCTACCCGCATTGGCATTTACTTTGTCATTTACCACGCATGTTTTTTTGTAGGTAATGCTGGAAACAGGAGAAATGGTCATCACGCCCCACGTCAAGTTTGGCTTCTTTCTTCTTCTATTCCTAATCATCGCACTTTTAATGTTGATAATGCTCAACTTTAAACTAGACAAGAAACTTGGCTCTCTCTTTTTTATCATGTATTGCCTCTTTGTGCTTTACGCATACATACAAGATATTTTCTGTAAGCATAACTGTTAGCACTATTTTAGCTATAGGTATTTTTCATTTCGAGTTGGTACGTGATATATTTAAGAGATATATACGAGTTTTATTTTTTTTTCAATAAATTGATATTTGAACAGAAAACAAAAATACAGTTGGAATATTCCTTTGCACATACGTTGTAAAAACTCTGTTTTAGAGCAAAAGCAACTCATTGACTTGTAAAATGCTCGTTACAAAAACCTGCCCACAGCCACAGGCGAGATGAAGCAAAATGTATCATACGTACATTTTAGCTTTACTTCTACCATGTAGCCAACAACGCCAGAATTGACGGCGACTCAATTGGTGGGCGATACATTTAGGTAAATGATTTCAAATTACTTCTAAAGTATTTTAACATATTTAAAAGTTCGTACAATTGCCGAAAAGGCGATGCATTTATGTGTTGTTTCAAACGATAAAAGGACGAAGCATTCTCAAAGTGCTTATTGTAATTTATTTTGCGTTAGACGCGAGTTTTATGAGCGCAAGTTTTTATTCCTACGGTTATGGAAAAATGGCCAGTATTTAACATGTTTTATAAGCCATCATTACTACATGTAAACTTGTATATGTATCCAAGAGATTATTAAAGAAACCAAGATGTAAATAGTTAGGCCTAGAAAAAAGTGACGGCTTTTCGATATAAGAACTCTTTACCTGTAACGACCCGAGTCTCTGACAAAGCTGCTGTTATTTTATCCAAGTAAGCCATTTCTAAAAACGTTCACATGCAGGACATTTGGCGTGGCGTCTTCAGGTGGTTGCAGGTAAAGAGCGAAAATATCATCCATAGAAAAGCCGCAAAAAGGTAGCTTTCGTCGTGCATTTAGAAGTCCACGCCGCTCGTTGTTTAAGGGAACTCAGGCCCCGTGTACAAAGAAGAGACTCAGAAGGCACGTGTATTCAAATGTTTATTAGGTGTACTATATCACGGTGTCGTCTAGAAATTACAAGTAACGTGTGGTCTGTAATTGCAGTACCTTCTGAGCCTTTTCTTTGTGTGCAGCCAAGTTATGTTTGTTCTCAGTTATTCAAATGCCTTTCCATTTAGATCTTAGCCAAAGTATAAACGACTACAATTTGTGCCGATCTTTGGGGATTTTGAATGAATTAGAACATGAATAAAAGTGGTTGCTTATATATTACGTTTTTTTTGAATTCTATTGTTAACTTTGAGAATTGTATTACCGATTGAAATACTCATCTATACCAGTATTTAATATATACCAAATCAGTGAATAGTCATTTTCACGCGCTCTGATGGTTCCTCAAAATGGCGGCTCGTGCGCGATATTGCGTTTTGAACCTTAATCCACCGTATTTTATTCTACTGATTTGGTATATACTAAAGGCTGGTCCTCACTAGGACGCAAGCACAAGCATAAGGACAGGTGACCCAGAGCTCCCAAGCTCATCTGCTTGCCGGGGAGGCTCTGGGGACATCCATTTGAGGGCCGTTGATGATTGGCTGATTTTGAGTGTTGGAGAATGCGCTGAAATATCTTTCTCTCAGCGGTTCTGTATGAAATCTCACGCATGCGTCAGATTTCAGTCACCAGAGCCTCCCCGCGAGCTTACGAGCCGGGGAACTCTGGGTTCGAGATTGGACGCAAGCAATGAGGACCTGGTGCCGGGCGGGACACTGATTGGTGGGAAGTCTTGTGCTTGTGCTTGCGTTTTGAGCGTCCTCATTGCGACGCAAGCACAAACGCAACCGCAGCGCTCTTGCGTCGGTCTTGCGCTTGTGCTTCCGTCGTGCATGTCCTCACCTGTCCTTATGCTTGCGCTTGTGTTTGCGTCCGAGTGAGGACCAATTAAAAAATTGTTGCCCGCGCGGGCGACATCGCTAGAGCGAGAAATTTCGGCGGACTATTTTTACCGTATTTTCTTTCTTCCCTCCACTTCGTCTCGGGAAACATCGAGATTCTCGGGAAAACAAAACTCGATGTTTCCCTCGGAAGCAGTCATTAAGTGTATACTATTCACCTCCCCTTCGGGGGATAGTTGTTAAATATTATAGAAGGAAGTTTAGTGTAAATACCTTTTAGAAATATGAGCTTTCGACTTGTCTTGCTGTCTTGGTCACATAGCGTGAAGATCGGTGTTGGAACACGTGACTGTAAAAGATTGTCGGTACGCTGCAATGGTTGATTGCCCGTTTTAGCTCTTCAGAGGCCCGTGATGTAAGGAATGGGAACGGGAGGATGCCTTGGGCGATGTACAGGTGTCTCAGCCCAGTCAGGGAAACCACCATGTCTTGGGTTTCCTGTGTTTCGGACACTATGCCCGCTTTTACAGGGCAGGGCTGTTGCGATAGCTTTTTCTTCGATCTCCATGTATGCGTTGCAAGCAGGTAGGTGAACTGGAGAACCCATCACTGCCCCGTGGGTATGTCTGTAGAACTGATCGTTATGTGTTATGGTGTGAATTATCCATGCATGCGTTGCAAGCAGGTTGGGTCTGTCTGTAGAACTGATCGTTATGTGCTATGTGTTATGGTGCGAATTATTCACGACATTCATTTGAAATCCATTCTATCCACTGGTTTCGTACAAAGTTGCAAATTATGTTCGATTCGTTAATCAACGAAAAACCTGATGAAACCGTCTAATTTTGGGATTAAGACAACATGGCTTAACTGTAAATGACAATAGTTCACCGTAGCACGTTCGGAACTATCCATCCTTTCCTCTATCCTGCCGAGCAAAGGAAAATGATTAGCGAACTGTTCGCTTTTATAGTCAATCGTACGACCAAAAAGCTTTTAGTACAGATTCCGTATGACAGTAAAAACAACACGGCAAGGTGGTTTGATCGTAATTCAGACTTGCGAAATCAGCTCACCGTTCGGCAAGAGTTTGCGCGACGTTCAAAACTTTGAAGAGTAAATCGAAGAGTTATCTGCGAATTGTTGCAGACAAACTTTTGCGAAGGCGATTGATGCAACATTCGACCTCGTGTAAACAAACGCCGGGAGCGAAAGCACACGTGAAAGGCACCGAGAGAAATTTTACCAACGACGAGTAGATGAGCGCTCGTCGTTATAATAAAAGTGAAATTAGTAACAAAGGATCCACTTGCGCTTCTGGCAAATTGCGTTTTCGAGTTTGGTTTGATTTTATCTTATTTGACATCACAAATACTAATTTATGACGTCATCAGTAATATGCGCGCGACAGGGAATTCCCCGAACGGTCTTCCATTTTGCAAGTCGCATGTGCCAAGAAAAAACATGACTCCGTGTCACGGATTCTGGCAGCCGGCGTTTCTGTACGAGGAGAACGTGAATCTTTGAAGACAAACGTCTAAAACAATCTAGTACAATATCCGAATAACATCGAGGCAAATCGGCTTGTTATTGCAAAACTGTCGCACAACAACACTCATGGTCAACCTTACAACGAAAACGAGATCATTATGTGTTTGTCATCTTTCACTGTGGGAGAGCTGGGAACAATAAATGACGCACACAAACGTTTTCTTTTTCTTGCAAAGACGAAAGCGCACATCCATTTAGGGTCTCAGTCAAACTAATTGCAAAAGAATTTCTTTCACTGCTAAATGAAGGTTTGAGGGGACCTTAACAACATACTAAAAATCCCAAAAAATCCCTTTGGTGGAACATCCCGAAATTTAGCGATGAAAATATGGAGCTGGTACCACAGGGTACCCGCGTCGAGTATAATCAGCTAACTACTAAACATCAGTCAAATAACCGTTTCTTTCCACGTTTTTGTGCCCATGAGCTGTAAATAGATTGATTGTATTTAAAAACAATTGAAAAATAAACGTGCTGACCGAAAAAATTCGTAAAATACCATTCTTGTATACCACAGGATACCCACCACTCATAAAACTGAGAATAGTCAATTTATTCGAGAAGCTCAAATTTTTGCAATTTACTTTACAGATTTGGGTTTGAATTGGAAAAATATAACATTTCTCTATTATTTTGGAAATTTTTCAATTCGCTTTATTACTGCATATCGGGCCGAGCCATGTTGAGTCAGTGGAATCACCTGATGGTGCCGCTTTTGTCCAATCCCATGTTACTGTTTCTCGCAGCATTCATTTACCAAACCATAGGTGAGTTGCATGAATCTAAGAAAATCATATTTTAACTACTGAATACCCGAGGGCGAGGACGGTAAGGCCGAAAATTTCAGACCAAAGGGCTGAACTGTCTGTTTAGTGGACCGAGCAGCGAGGCTAGTAAGTTATTTGTTCGCAGGCTCGATATTGTGTCACAGTCAGATATAATGTAATACAGTAAAAACCCGCATGAAAGAACAAGTGGATTAAGAACACTCAGGTTGAAATTTGGTCAAAAAGGTACCTTAGACATTAGACTGCTTGCAGCCCCTTCTTTGGCGAACGTCCGTAAATCGAGAATAAAGTCCTAGTCCTGGCCTACATTGTAGTTTGTTTGCGCGCTCGTATTTCAAGCTCACGAGAGAGTCTAACCTAACCCTCTCGATTTACGGACGTTCGCCAAAGAAGAGACTGCAAGCAGTCTACTTAGACATAAGAACATATGCAGCCTGAAAAATGAAAAATATTCTTGTATAAAAAAAAAGTTAGATTCGAGTGCAGTAACCCACTGTGATAGAGTACTGAGTAGATCAATATGTGCTAGACCATTGCACACAGAGTTCTACAGCAGGTTACTGTATGGGGAATTCCAGGGTACATTTAGCAATATTGCTTTTAGACTTGACAAATTGTTGTTACCAAATGACTGTTACCTTCTGCCAATCACATTCTTTATTGTGACTGTTGATCGTGTATGCAGTATTTGATGTTAAGGAACAATTTTAAGAACACCTTAGAACATTTTCAGGCTGATTCTACAGAAAACATCCAATGTACAAGAACACAATCAGCCTGAATCCCAAAACACCTGTTCTTTTATGCGGGTTTTTACTGTACTAACAATAAATCTTGCCTGGGGCATTGGTAAGCTTTAAAATCTGGTCCTCACTGTACCGCAAGAGCAGACGCAAGCTCAAGCGCAAGGATATCAAACTCATACATGCCTCTTAGGTGGATTACACTAAATCACAAGCGCAAGGAAATCGAGACTTTGCATTTCCTTGCGCTTGTGCTTGTGTCTAGTGTGAATCAAGTGAACGCAAGCACGGCAACTGATCAATGTTGATTTTAGGCTTGCGCTTGCGTCGCTTTGATTCACACAATTGCCTTGCGCTTGAGTCTTGCGCTTGCGTCCTGCGCTGAACCACCCGTAATAGTCTTCCCGACCTTCTAATCACAGGCCTTTCATGTGCGCTGGTGGTGGGAGATGGACGCAGCTTGAGGTTTTGGAGATCCTTAGTGTTGGTCGGATAGGAGGGCTTGGTAGGACGCCTGACTCGTCGGTCTTCTCTTGGTATGGATAAGCACTCGCCTGTTTCGTCCAATCGCAGAGCCTGGCGCAGTCGCCATCGCTGGTACGATCTTGGGTTTTCCAGCTTCTGCTCTATCTTGCCAATGCTGGTCCCTAACATACACTCGGTCTCCCTGTCGAAGTGTTGGTAGCTTCACAACTCTGTGAAGGGCGTCATAGTTGTCAGAGTAGCGCTTTCAGTATTTCCTGGCTGACGTTCTGGGGTCCAATGTCCGAGAAAACGGTGTGTGGGGTTCTCAGTGCAAGGCAAACGCGTGACGTGTGACTACACCAGTTTCCGTCGACTGGCGTTAAGCTAGTCGGTCTGGTCTAACTCGCAGAGGTCCGACTCCATGGTTGGTTTGGCAATGACAGCGCTACGAGGTGCTTCCTCAGCTCTGGTTTTAGCTTTGCACAGGTGCGGCATCTGTTCACCATTCGCTATAAGTGGTCACCAGACGGAGTAGCTAGCGCTTCCTTGACATTTGATTATCCCAAAATGGCCTTAGCGTATGACTTGTAACATCTCTAGCTGCATCGATGACGAGTCCACGGGTTACTGTGAAGTGTTGCCTCAACCCCCAGATAAATAGGTTTGAGAAATGGGAGGCCGTCTTGACTTGCAAACGGTGTCGCAGTCCTGGGCTTCCCGGATTTAAGACGCTGCTCTGTTGCTAGTAGTGACTCAAGGACCGACTCACTGGGTTCTTCGATGAATTCCTGACGATTAGGACTGCATGTGGGGCACAAGACAGGGCGTCTGCCGTATTTTGATGCTACACTTGGACCTTCGGGCCATCCAGACCACACAGAGGTAACCTTGGACACTGTATTTTGAGAGAAGAGGTATCAGTGGTCTGTTTCTATGGTGAACGGCATCCCTGGACTGTAGCCAGAGAACTTGCTGCATGCCCATGTGGCGATCAGGGCCAAGTTATCGATATTGCCAACATAGGGAGAAGAGAAAGCAATTGGATGTTGGTTCCCGTTGCCATCGGCTTGTTAGGACCGCTCCGAGCCCGTCTGGCATGTATCGGCAGCAATGCTCAGCATTTGTTCGGGTCATTTTGTCTGCCCAAGGGGAATGCAAAGGCCAGAGAGGCCTGAATTCAGCCAGTCCCGACCTCAAGGGTCCTCGAGGATGGTGACGAATTTAAAGCTAGCTAGGTTTATATTTACATCTCAAAGCAATGAAAGTTTACGAAGTGGTTAGAAGTGATATCCATTTATGCTATCAAAGAGTTAACATAAAAACAAACCAAGTGCGTTCTAAGACTGTAAATACATAATTCATATGTCCTTACTTTCTTTTATTAATTAACGGAACAGCTCTACAGCCTCCTACCCAAAAGAAAACCCAACAAAGAGAAATGGTGAATTATCAAGATGGGTACCCTGTGGTATGTCAAATAGCAATTTTCATGATAAAAGTCAACAAAAAAACATATTATCCATGCTAATGACTTTTTTTAAACATAAAACATATAGAAATGCGTAAAAGCACGGTCAAAGTATACTTCCACTATCGTTTTGCTTTTTCTCAACGCGGGTACCCTGTGGTAAATGCTTGATATTTTCATTGCTGAATTTCAGGATGTTCCACCGAAGGGATTTTTTGGGATTTTTAGTATGTTACTAAGGTCCCTCAAAGCCTTCATTCTGCAGTGAAACAAATTCTTTTGCAATTAGTTTGACTGAAAATCATAGATTGACTGGACTATGAGCGAAACACTTTTTCAGAGCAGAAATGAGGCTGATTTCTCAGTCCTTTTAAGGACTATATTAAAATATAGCAAAAGACAAACTTTAAATTGTGATGGAAATGATCTTAAGATGGTAAGGCCTAAACGTAGCTAGATGTGATACTTTGATCAGAACAAAAATAAATATGTTGATTTGTTTTGTTTTTACCAGTTTTGTCCAGGAAAATTATGTACGAGAAGGTAACAAATGCTCTACGTTCGAGAAAGTAACTACGGTCGAGACAAAAAAAATCAAAGAAACAGTTTACCAAATGTTATTTCCGCCTTTTCCTTGCGCTCGATTGCTGTTTCTATTGTTCCTTAGAATATTCGAGAATGCAGCACGTCCTATGTTAACGAAGCCACCAAGTAAGAACGGCCCCTGCTTCAAATTGTCTGTTATATTGGATAAAAATCTAATTACAATCATATTTGCATTGGAAATCACTAACTTTACAATATATACAATATACAATATATATCATTCTCAAAAGAGTTTCTCACTCAGTAAGAAGACACACGTTCATATAATACATGCAATAGCATGTGATAAACACCAAACACGCTGTTTTGGTATTTAAAAACACGTAAATTCTATCGAGTGTCTACTCTTTGTTTTTGTTAGAAGGCGCCGAGCCAAATTTGGACCCAAGCCTTCTTGTGACTGCCTTTTGCTTTCTCAGCCGTCACGGAGTACATTTTGCGAATAACTGTAGACGGTTGCATGTCACCAGTTGCCTTGGCCTTTTTAGGTACAAAACGTGCGCCCATGAGCTTCAGTAAGACCTGGTTTACACTTAACGACATAACACGTAAGCAAGTCGTTATGCTCGGTGCACACAAGCGGCATAAAGGACGTTATCTTGCAACGAAAAAAACAAGGGAAAATAACTGAAATAATCAATAGTTTCCATGGAATATCATCACATTACTTCACCAAAGCAATCTTGTGTTGTTTTTTGTGCACTTCATCCTTTTGTAACCACTAATTTTGTTCGCGTGACATTTTTCTTATGTCGCAAGTGTGCACCAGGCAACATTTTGACACTCAAAAGCGAAAATTATATGATCACACAATACAGTAGAAATAAATCATTGTTGACATGCGGTGTCAACAATCTTGATCATTTCTGTTATTTTTTCGCTAGTCTGAACCAGGCTTTATGAGCCCATGTTCCTCCCGTTGCCCAGCAACGGTCAGGACGTGAAGCCTGGAGTCATCTATTCACAAACGGTCTGATACGAGGGTTGTTCGAATTTGAACACAACACTATACATATTACCACCGAGTCGCTGGGCCAGCCATCGGTTCTTGATCACAGCTAGCTTGATAGAGTCGCATGTGAACCTGGAATTGTAGTTTGTGTGAATGCACCTTGAGAAACGGAAATCCACTGTTAGTCAAGCTTACGTCATCAATGACCATGGAGTTTTCAATTTATTATTTTTTTCATAACCAATGCCAACCGCCCCAGGATAATAGTCCAGTTTCGAATTCTCTGCTTACCACAGAATATAGCCACAACGGCGCATAAATACAGTGGGAGCCTCAGTTTGAAGTCGAAAAACTTTTTTTTCTCAAGTTTGTCTCTTGTCTCGATTCAAGCTTAATCAGTTTCACGTCGGTATTCGCAACTTTATTATTTATTTATTATTTACGCGCCTTTGATGGCTATTCAGCGGTTGATTAGAGAATTCGAAACTGGACTATTTTTCCCGGGATACAGAGCGCAAAATATTGAGACTCCCGGGGAAACGTCCCTGTAAGCTAAGTACGTTTTCACATCCCATTTCTTACCGTCCCATGCCTTCTAATACGACAAGATCTGCATGCGCACAACTCTCAGCGAGATCCGCATCGATACGCCTACAAATATACAGTCTCAAGTTAGTTTACTGAATCAACAAGCTGCTTTGTTTTGGCTCGTTTCTTTTCCTGATCGGGCCGAACACATGGTCCACAACACCCATCAACACACTGTTAAAGGGAGGCTGTCACGATACGCGCATGCTCCAGGAACGATCACTGAGCAAAACTATTTAGACCATCCTATCAGAAAACTATTGAAGAATATGTAAAACGTAAACATTTGGTCGGATGGATCGAGAAAAAGCGAGATTAAAACGGATTGTTTTCGTGGTTTTCAGACTTCGCTGGCCATCGTTACGGGACGATACTCCTTTGTTTTGAGATGCGCAGACCAGCTGCGCAGTTGCGTGACAGCCTCCCTTTAAACCCAGGAAACACACTGCATCAGTTAAGAATAAAGGTTGGTTCCGCACACTAACCTCAGATCAAGGCATGGAGATCCAACCCCAGATTCCATTGGGACTAAACGTTGAGAATTCACGGCAGCGCTATAGAGAGAAAGGGTCAAACAAAAAGTGTGTTAGTAAATGATAATATATCGCAACATTAAAAGCCTGCCGCTCTCTTTTAAGTCTTTGTGTGTAGCATGACGATTATGGGTTAGCTCTTACGGCTGCTTTACACACGGACGCAAACGCAAGACGCAAACGCAAGACGAAACGCAAGACGAAACGCAAGACGCAAACGCATGACGCAAGCGCAAGACGAAACGCAAGACGCAAACGCATGACGCAAGTGCAAGACGCAAACGCATGACGCAATTGAAGACGCAAGCGCAAGGCAAGTGTAAATCATAGCGAGAAGCAAACTAATAGCGAGAAGCGAACTCCAGTGGCGTCTCAACGGCGCCACTGGCAGCAAAGGCAGACACGTCAAATCATTTGCTTCTCTCATAACGAGAAGCAAACTAATTAATGTTTACTTGATTTACACTAGACGCAAGCGAACGCGTCTCATTTTCCTTGCGTTTGCCTTCTAGTGTAAACCGCATATGGGAAATGTATGATTTTGATATCCTTGCTCTAGCGCTTTCATCTGCGCTTTCGTCCGTGTATAAACCAGCCCTTAAAGCTAGAATGGTCCATAAACCGACAGGTCAGGCAGACTAGGGGTAGATGTGTCAGCAACACTTACTTGATGACGGGACACAAACTAGCCAGACTTTCTATGAGTATCACAAGCTCACTATACATGACGTCATTAAGGGCGGGGTAGGAGTTTGCCGCCAGTATGACCTATTGAAAGGCACGAATTGATTTTAGTAACATAACATAACATAACATAACATAACATAACATAACATAACATAACATAACAAACATAACATAACATAACATAACATAACATAACATAACATAACATAACATAACATAACATTGTTCTCCCCTCGTACCTTTGTTCCTCGAGAGACCAGCTCTCTTACAAAGGGGATCACACCGAGTATGACGTCCACTCCACTGTTATCCACAAACACCACGGCCAGCTTGTACGGCGGGCCCTGGAAAAGAGTGAGCAATGCCAATTTATCCCTACAATAAGCCATATTTATTCTAAAAAATAAAGTTATGCCGCCTTTCATGAACTCGTCCCTGATGACATATTGACGTCAAATCACATGATCAAGTTATCACAGCCTTAACTTTTCCTTAAAATTATTCAAAATGAAATAGTTATCAGTCGCCGAACAAAGTAACCTAACGGTAGTAAATTGAATATACCTTTGTTCTCTGGATCCAAGAATCGAGGTCGTCTTTTAGCCAAGGTCGTGCTGACAAGAAGATAGAACATTGTAACGATTTTCATTCACACATGAAGCAAAGTGTAATAGACGGGTTAATAAGAACCGCTCTAAATGGTCAATATGTAATCTGGTGCCAGCCACTTGGAGGTATTTGCTTATCAATCTCGTACCCAGAGCCCGTCATCATTTCTCCTGCGGCAAGATTCAGGGCTCTGGGGGAATCCGATTTGTGAGCATGCGTGGTAGACCAAGAACGTAACGAACTTTCATACAACCTTTCAAACAGGAAACCCAGAAATCGATTCCCCCAGAATCCTGAATCCTGCCGCTGGCCAAAAGATGATGGGCTCTGGGTACGAGGTTGTTTGCTAATTGGCTGATTTTGTACGTTGGGGCATGCGCAGGAAGTTCTTTTTCTCGGCTCTATATCAAATCTCACGCATGCGTCAATGATTGTCATCAGAGCATCCCCCGCGAGGTGACGAGCCGGGATCCTGGGTACGAGGATGGAGCGTCAGTAGACAAACTCACGGCTTCGGCTAAATTCGTCCGTTTCCCTTTCTGTCGTCTCTCAGGTAAACTGCAAAATACGCACTCTTTTGTCGATCCGGCCGACGAAGCGAGCCATCTGACGTTATGACTAGAATTTAATTTCAATTTATCGGGCCATATCATTCAGAATTACGGACGGTCTACAGTAAGCAGCTTTAAATAACGTACCTTCTAACTTGCCCATCGCGGTATCAAATCCAAGCAAATTCTTTTCCATTAAACTAGGAAAGCGTAAAAATATTTCACTATGAAAAAATCGAGTACGCTGCACTCGCGAAAAACTGCAGCGAGAAGTGGGGTGTCAACCACCGAATGTTCTTGCAAGACGAGCGCTAAATGGCATGAGAAGGGGCTTTGCATCATGGGCAACCGGCAAGACCGGCTATCATGGGATTCTTAGCATATCTTGCGACGGCTCAATACTTATACAGTGAGCATCGTCATAGCATCATTCGTCCTGTGACTAGTACGATTGCACAGGGGTCCAAAACAAAATACTGTCCTTTTAGTTGGGCCCATTTATACGAGTCAAGGTCCTTAATCTAGAGAATACATTATCCACGTCCCAATCCACCAGTTCATTACCTTGATACCTCTCGTGCTCCCCAGTCAAATACGTTCCCGGCCAGCATCCCACATATGAGTGCGATCTGACGGTCCACAAACTCCATCGCGTCCAGATTCCTCACTCTCCGCATGAACATTTTCAGCGCATCCTCGTTCTCCTGTTGCTTTAGCTGCAACATGACACATAATCATCAAGGCTCGGATTTCGTTTACAGCTATTTGCATTGAGGGTAAGCAGGAACCCATAAGTAGGAGCCTCCAGCTGGCTTATAAAATTGAGGCCCCGTTTTCCCTGACCTATCTATTTTTAGAATAGATTTGCCAGGTTAATTCTTTGTTTGCTGGTTACGCTAAAGAGCATATATAGATTAAGATGAAATTAGAACAATAGGAGGTATTCACATGTAAATTGTAATTGTGCCATGAAGTGTTCTAAAATAGATCGGTCAGTAAAAACGCTGCCTCGTGGACCCTGTATGGGAGATGGAAGCTCCTAGTCATGGGATAGCTCCTGGCGTAAGGTCGCATGCACTTACAGGGCTAATACAATCATTCACAGCTAAAATCGTTGCATCGCGACCCGCGTTTTCAAAACATCGATTTGTTTTTGGCTTTGCTGTTCCGCCAGTCAAATCTTATGAGCCATCAGATTCTTGCCCTGTTTCGCCTAGTGCAGTCACCTGGCTTTCTGTCGCGACGTTATCTGGTTTTAGTTCAATGGGAAGCCAGTTGACTGCACTAGGCGAAACAGGGCATGGGTTTCATTGGCTCTGATAGTTTGATTAGCGGAACAGCAAAGTAAAAAATCCAAAAAGTAGATTGATGTTTTTCAAAACGTGGGTCACGATGCAACGGTTTTAGCTGTAATAGTACACATGAAAAAATCTCTGGATTCTGATTGGCTGAGAGCAGTGCAGTTTTGAGGTAACAAAGTGCCAAAAAAAGGTAACAAAGTGCAAAAATGGTTAACAAAATGCAAATTTTCTTTTGAAATGCTAAAATATTTTGATAACATAGAGCTATATTATGGAAACTTTGGTTTTTGTTCATGCTCAAATTCTGTCAGGTTTTGGTCCAGATTTCAATCAAGGAAAAATACGTGCGGCTTGTTCAGTTTGTAAGCAGATTTGTGAATGACTCCTTGGAAATTTTTTCATGTGTATTATTAATACGAAATCATACGACTTTTCTCGTTCAATTTGGAATTTATTTACACTCGTGGGTTTTTCAAAAAGCTCAAATTGAACTCCGTGCAATTTTGATACTTTTTGAAAAACCCACTCGTGCAAATTAATTCCAAATTGAACTCGAAGTCGTATGATTTCCTATACTAATCGCATTAAAAGTACTACTTACTTCAGCATACGGGTCTGGGAAGTCGAACTCGTTGAGACACTGTTCTCTCGTGTCTAGCAGACTTCGTACCGTGAGTGCGCCGAACGCACTAGATGAGAAAAGAAAGCAGTCAATATTCAAAGAAGTGTGTCCAGCTTTATATTACTTTTTGTTGTTTGCTTTCCAACAGTTCACGCCAGGGGCGTACGCAGGGTTGAAAAGATTGCAGTCACAGCCTCGGGCGCACGCAGGATTTTGCAAATCTACAGGTCAAGCTCATGGATGCATGCAGTACAGTACTTGTACCAAAGTTCCCCCAAATTTTACAGTCCCTTGACTGCAGGCCCATAGGCTGCGTCCGCCACTGCACGCGATCTTTTAGTTTTGCTTGCTTTCCAACAGTTCACGCGATCTTTAGTACAAGCCGTATAGCGTAATCAAGTGACGGGGGTTTAACTCACCATGGTTGTCGATAAAGCACGGATAACCGGTTTTGATATTTCGTGCGAAATTGTTCTGCTCTTTCATGTACATCTGGCGAGGTGCTCTGGCTGTCGATGGCGCGTTTGACCACCTGATAGACAAAAGCATTTCACGAAAAATCAAAAGTGTCGCATTTCTCAATAATTTATTTTCCAACAGCATTATGACCGAGACACCACGTCCTCTCCTGTTGGGAAAGAGCTACGCTTATCTCACGCCTCCCAGCATTTAGTGCGCTTCTATTCAGTTTCAATCCCCCCTCCAAAAAAAAAAATAGATAGATAAAATAAATAAATACCCAACACCTTGGGACGAAAGCGTTTTTCGCTTTTCAGTTCCTCGTATCTTCACAGGCAATAAATATAAATGGAAAGCAGACTTCGTAATTATGTTTATTAAAACATTTATCACGGGCTTCCTGTGTCACCACACGCGCGCCAAAAATGGCGGGAAAAATTCAGCCAATCAGAAACGTTCCTCACACAGCAGGGAAAATTGATAATGCAGATAAGCCCAAAATGGCGCTATTTTTTAAGAGTATAAAAATTGGAGGCGTCTTCCTCTTCTGCAGTGTCTCTGTAACTCCAGGAAGTTCAAGAAGGCAAACGGCTTGAAATGTGTGAGCTGGCAAGAAAAAGTCTTCACCTATATGTATATCCTGTTGTAGCCAAACGTACGTTTAGGTACTGATTTTCATCGGTTATTCAAATAACTCGATTTTACGCTTCGCATATTGACGAGGGAGAGAGGTAGATATCAATACGCAATAAAACTTGGAATGGAGGTATTCCTGTGAGCTCTACAACATATTAGGTTTGCTCGTGAGTTTCAATATACAATAGGGTTGTCATGGTAACTAGCATAAAGGGTTTCCAAGGTAACCAACCTTATCTAGAGCATCTCCAAAGCAGTCTAGCCAGTAGTGTCTGGCCGCGGAGTCGGCATTTAGGTCTTCTGTATCGGGATAATAATCGCTAGGGGAGGCCAGCAGGGGGAATGGGTGGAGTTGACAGGGGATCTGATCAAGTTCCAGTACATCACACTGAAGTAGAGGAACAAAACATGAAATATATTGGCATATAAAGCTTAGAAGCAAATGGCAAAATCTACAAATGTACCGTACAATCCAAAATCTACAAATGTACCGTAAAATCCAAAACCATAAAATCTACATTTTCATTCGTTTGACTTCTTCTAGGCTTCACTCGCTTATCCAGTAGACGGGGCCTCGCTTTGGTGTCCTTCCTGCATCATACCTGCATGTTGTCCGGTGTACTGGACCGTCCGACGGGCGGGGCCATGTCCGGTAATCCGGAACTACCAGCGTAATTCTCACCCCATGTTAACAATCTTAGTGGAAGATACGCTGGAAGGGAGGATGGAAACATTGCATCCTTAGTAGTTCTACAAGCAAGGTTTGATTCCGATTACTTTGCTGCAGTAGAGAGGCGGGAAATCAGAGTGAATTACAGATAAGTGTTCGGAAAATAAGATGAAATTGAACAGCAAACAAATTGCGACTTGCGTTTTGTCGCCTGACGAGCGCACAGAATGAAACCACTGTCAATTTCAGGAACTGGAGAGCCCATGTCAGCCACTCCTTTTTTATTGTTTTCGCTCGATATTAGAAGACGAATTACGTGTAGAAATATATAATAAACATCCATAAACAAAGTTTGAGATTTGATTTACCAAATTCAATCGAGAAAATTGCTCTATATTCTCTAAATCAGCCGATGGAAACGGATGCTTTCTCTGACTTAGTATGTTGCTATGCTGCCAAAATGGAGGCTGACACGGCGCAAGTTATCTTGTGATTTTGTTCTCAGTCTGATTGGCTGATACAACAAAGACTCAACCGCTCGACCAATGGGAGCGCGAAGGAAACAAAGCAAGCTTGACGTACTTTCGACACTCATCTGAAATCTGGTCTATCCAAGGTGAGGTGAAGGTTAACCATTCAAACATTTTAGCATACTATCAATAATACTAATACATTTTCACTCAAATCATTGTGCTCTATCAAGTTATGGGTCTTGCGGACCACAAAAGGCGAGAACGGAGAAAAAAGACATAGGGAGGGAGGGAGGGGGAAAGAAAGGAACCCCGCCAGGGTGGCACAAAGAAACTAAGCCTCGCCAAGACAAGCACTCCGCACGACCGCACACAGGCTTTGAGAGACGGCCTCGCGTTTCTTGACCTCCGTGGACATAAAATAAGTAAAATTGTAACCGTGAAAACACATGCACATTTGCCCGTAATAATCAAAATCCTCCAGATTAATAGAAAAAACCTTTCAAGTGTTGGACAAATGCAGTTCTAGGTTGTTTTGACATGTTTTCAAGAGGATGGAATTGGATTGCGATTTGAACTATTTTCTTGTCAGAGAAGTGGCCGGCAAGCGTAATGGCTATGAGAGTCGATACCAGACTGATTATGCTAACGAATGGAATGCCTTATATTCGCACTAATTAGATCAGTGAAAATAACATGTTAATTTTCGGTAATGACGGCGCAGGTTTCGCACGAACGAACTTCATTTTTTGCACCCCCTCGCCCGCCCCTAAAAGAATAAACTACTCAACCTTTAAACTACTAAATATTCTTCTTACCGTCTTCTTCTGCTCCTTTGAGAAATGCACCAATGGCACCGAGATATCCTTCATGGCGGAGAAACAGCGCTTGCTGGCTTCCCTGGCGATCAATCAGATCAAATAATGAATTAACAAAATCATAATGTATTAAATAAAATCTCTTGTGCGGCACATAATTAGTAGTGTAACACACGACAGATACTGGTAACAACCAGACGATTTAATTTTGCGCTTGAAAATTGCGACAATTAAATAAATTATCGGCTCCATTTCCAGTCGCAGCTAAAAATCGAACATAATGAAAATATGGACATCGGATTTCCAGATGCTCCCCACAATAATGCTCGGGCGGAAGAACAATTAGTGCCGGATGCCGAACAACACTTTCAAAGAACGTTAAAACATCTTTTATATGTACCTTCTTTATCAACGTAACCAGCTGGTAAGTAATGATTATATCCGGTAGAAATGTGTACTTATTTTGGCGGCTTTCTGATGCCGCACGTTTGTGTAAAGACAATAGACAGATGCTAGAAACGCTACGCCGAAGTCGTCTTATTCTTTTGAAGTTAAAAGTGTAGCTTTTTATTAAGCGATAAGTACTTCTATCAAAAAACTATCAGAATCGCCCACTAATAAAGAAGATTCTTTCCAGTGGACTACTTCTGCCACAGTGAATTCATGTTCCAGAAATTTTAGAGTCCACCAAAACCAAAGAGCCATTACAGAAGAAGTGACACTGCACATGTTCTAGATGAATTCGGGTGTATGTGGGAGTGCTGTGGTATGGGGGACTTGTGTAGAGCGATGAACTTTAAGAAAAAAACCGACGAAACTGGCCTGCATGTTGGCGAACTATTAACGCTGATCATTTTATTGGAGCCAAAATCCTGCTGAAGGATTTGGATTCCGATTACCTTGAGCCTCAGGTAAGAGATTTGTTAAAGGACTCGAGAAAATACATGCTTTCCAAGACTTATCGTTAACGTCATAATGCTCTCTGATCTCGTGATTACCACTGTATGGATTGCTACACGACCTCAAAATTCACCGTTGCGATTAGCGATTTTACGCAAGAAAACTGTAATGTTAATTTTTGTTGAACCAGAAAGTTACACATTCGAGGCAAGGAAGGCAAAGGATAGCTTAGAACCATTTTGGTTAATTTGGCAATCAATTTCGACCCACGGAAGAGGCCGAGTCCAGCGTTTTGGTTTGATTGACAGCTAAAAATCGCCAATCGCAACTTTGAATTATGAGGTCGCGTAGCAATGCATACAGTGGTAAACTTTGTTGAACCCTTGCACCTTTTGGATCTGTGGCTTTGGCGAAGTCGGGAAATACAATACAATAAAATCAGAAACATATAAGCGAGTTGAAACGTGTAACAAACATACATTGCTTTAGTGCCAAGCTGCGGAATATTCGCAGAATAAATAATTGAACAGATTTTGAAAATGTTATTGCAAGACTTCAAGATGTAAAATGTTAGTATATTATCACTTACCACTGTTGCTCTACTTTATTTACGCAAAAAATGAAGAGAAAATCTGCTTGGGTAAGCAGGCGAGAGTTCATTATTGACCAAATATGGTCATAAACTCGCTACGAATATTCCACAGCTTGGTTCGCCTTAGCACTTATTAATGTAACAATAAAATACACCCGAAAATACAATATTATTTATGGTGAAGCCATTCCATGCAAAACAGATTTCAGCCGTTTTATAGCGGAGCTCCAGCGCGGGCATTATGGTTCACGGGCATTATGGTTCATTTTGATGACGTCATTGATTATGTGAGGGCACGACAGACAGAAGCAGGGACGTCAACTCTCTCGGTTTTGCTGGGAGTCTCAAGATTTTTCGCTTCCTCGTCTCCGGGGGGGAGGGGGGGGGGGGATCAAGACGACTGTCATACATTTACTGTATTTCTCCCGGGAGAATTTCAGCAAATTTCACCATTTCAAGGCAGTCTCAAGATTTTTGTCCTGAGGTTGGCATCCCTGCAGATGAAGAGAGTTCTTTTTAAAATAATTACATTTGTCTTCAGAATACTTTTCCGCGTCACGTTGCGAAGTTGTTTCCCGTGTTCCTACCTAGTTTCCCAAGTACGCAACCAAGTTCGTAACTTCGTAAATTTTGGGAAATTTTGTTTCGAAAACTCAGACATTAGCTGCTTAGGCTTCTTTGGCAGTGATCTGTGAGTATTGAAAGGTTTTATGTGTTTGTTCTTTATCTGTATTTTCAGTCTGAGTTGCCAAATTACGAAGTTAGTTAGGAAACTTGGTGTAAACTTAGTATTGTAGTTGGAAACACGGAAACCAATTTTGCAACCTGGCGCGGAAAAGTATTGTGAAAACAACTGTAAAGCAATAAACCTCAATGCAATTGTCAGAATTGTATCCGCCTTTGTCCTTATATGCACCTGTTTAGGTTTGTAGAATGACAAAAACAAATACAACTGAACTTGCGCTGGCGCAAAAAAAAATACTTCCTTTCCATGCCTCTCGAGAAGCACGCCTTTCTGTTAGCTAAGTTCCTCATCTTTAGCTCCATCGCTATGCAAGTCGTGAGATCCCAAGTCATTACCGATGGAGATGTCTTCAAGGGAGGGACGCTTATTACGGCAGCGAACCAAAAACTTGAAATACACCCTCTCACAGTCGTTAACATAACGCCCAGCCTTCCAGATGTTCAGTGCACTGTTAAGTGTATCGAAACGAATGGCTGTCTTTCGTTTAACATCGGCAGGAAGACAGCAAATTCAGTTAAGGGCGAATCTATCCAGTGCCACCTCATACCTGAAGACAGATTCACGGTCGCTAGAATCTATTTGAACACAAGCACCGAGTACGACCACTACAGTTTCAAGGTTTTTAAATATCTTATATTTTTATTTACAACGCAAGAAGAATCCCTCTATCCGAATCCCTCGTTTTCTGTTACTCTCTTCTTTTACATTTATATCATCTAACTTGTTTAATATTCTTTTGCAAAATATATTTTAAGGTTATTTGTAAATCTTTAATACTAATTTGATTTTACTTAACTGTTTTCACAATTCAGCGTACTTTTAATTTTCACCTGCCAAATGTCGTTTCGGCGTCGGCTAACGAAAATAAAATATAATTGTTCCTTAATATCTCATTTTGGTCAACACTTAGTAATCTATCGGGCTATTAATTTGTATCACAATGTTTATCTCTCTCCTCGCGTCGTAAAAAAACAGGTATTCAAATCTCTGCATGGGCTGGCTCCACACCATCTCCAGAATTTGTTTTGTTAACGCCTAACTAGCGAAATTCTGAAAACACGTTATTTTTGTCCAAGCCTTGTATACCGATTACCTCAAACGAAGCTTTATAGTATAGTGGCGCTTAACTATCGAATAATTAAAAAAAATTAAGGCGTCCACACTAACGTTTCGCCGAAAACGCATCGATTGATTCGCGTCCACCACACTATCGTTTTCATAGGCGTTTTCGGCCGTCCACACTAAAACGCAAAAGGAATGGCGTAACGTTTATTTTCAGTTGGTTTTCCTTAGATTTACTCTCCAAAAAAGACATCACAACCTAAAGTTTTTTTTCCACCCTTCTGTGGTAACATTTCGTGAAACTAACAAAGCGCTTGTTCGCACCCCGAATCCAAAATCCGTAGACACGAGGCCCTAGAAAGAGCTAGAGAACCGTCCTCCTTCTATGACAAATCAGTAAAAGATTAAACTCCGGGAGATTTAGCTCCACACAAGCGATCAGTTTTTATTTGATGTTGGCGAGTGCAAGGACAGTTTCAAATAAAGTGCTACAGTGGACGTCGTTGTTTTCATTTTTATCCGGATTCGACCGTAAGGCCTAAGCGTGTCAAAAAGTATACGGATTCAAACGAAAACGCGTTAGTGTGGACGGGCCCTAAGACTCATCGGCATAGGTGAATGAATAATTCATCAGTTATTTCTTTTGTTCCCATTGGCCTTAGTCACAACTCAATTTCAGAAAATCATTTAACAGTTGGAGGCAAATTCATACTAACAGTTGGAGTGCAACTGCTATGCAATGTTATTATACACTGTACTCACCATCTCTGATTGGCTAAGAGCGCGCGCTTTACTTTGAGAATCTTTGAGGGTTTTCAAAGAATCAGCAGATCAGCTAGCTGATTCTTGATTCAACGCGCGCAATGCATCATGTTCCTAGAGTACTTAAAAATTCCTTCCCCGAAAAAAGCGCTTGTAAAACAAATTGCTTGAGAAAAATAAACTTTGTTCATGGCGAAAATATTTTCAATCAATGTATAATAAAACAATTATTGAATTCGAGCACATTTGAATAACTATTGTTCTTGTCTTACTAGCCTCGTGTTCACGTGGAAACACAAAAGGATTTTCACATGAATGAGAGGCTAGTAAGTCAAGAACAATTGTTATTCAAATTTGCCGCCATATTTTCGATTCGTATATTTCTTCCTCTTTAGAGAACAATCTACCTCTCGTGCACCGAGGTACAAACCACACAGGGACCCCAAAGCAGCGGCGTCTACATGATCAGCCCCATTCAAGCTCAGTCATTTGCAGTCTATTGCGACCTGGAAACTAGCGGGGGTGGTTGGACTGTTATCCAAAAGCGCTTCGACGGCTCGGTTGATTTCTATCGTGACTGGAACGAGTACAAGTGGGGGTTTGGGAACAAGGGAGGGGAATACTGGTTGGGACTAGAGACCATACATGCTATGACGTCACACCGGAAGTACCAGATGAGAGTTGACATGGAGAATTACCATGGCAACAAGGCCTATGCAGTCTATGATAACTTTTTGGTGGAAAACGAGAAATCGCGATACCGAATGACTTTCAGCAGATGGTCATTGCATGGTGAGTACATTGTTAGGATATAACAAAAAGGCGAGCTCTCTAATCCATTAAAAGCTTATTTGAGCGAAATATGAAAGTTTTCGATAATCCTATCTTACACTTCTTATTCAATGCGTTCGAGTGGCATACTGCATATTATTATTCATTCAACATATTTTCCCGCTTCTAATTGGCTAAGCGCCACCGGCGATTTCTTGATGTTTTGAAGGCGAGCGACTTATCCCATCGACCATATAGATTGGGTGTCAGCCGCCATATTGACAGCATAGCAATATACCAAGTCAGAGATAGCATTCCATTTTCATCGGCTAATTATTAGAGAATCTGAGCAATGTTCTCGATTGAATTTGGTAAATCAAATTTGAAATTTTGTTTTTAGATGTTCATTAGGAAATTTGTACATAATAACAAAGGAGTGACTGCGGGTGACTGCGGTTTTTTACTGTATTAACGCGAACTCATTCATCTAAGCAAAAATAACTCTCCGGGCCGTGTTTTTTTGCTGGTTTGACATGGACTAGACACGGACTTTCGCAGAAGCAATCGGCCTGGGGGACTGGACTTCACTTAAACACCTGTAAGTATATGGTTCTTTAGGCTTATTTGCGTAGGAAGTGAAATTCCAAAGCAAAAACGGTAAAACAGAAATTACAAATGTAAGGTATCTGCGAGATTTGCCAAACAGTTTAGAGGGTTCTTTTTCGCTGTGTTCTTTCCACAGCTCCGACCGGTGGTGCATTAAATTATCATAAGAACGCCCAGTTCGCAACCAACGACAATGACATTGGCAATTGTGCTAAGTACTACCAGAGCGGTTACTGGTTAAAATCATGCTGATCCACTAATCCAAACGGCCCATATCAAAACAAGACTAGTGTAAAATCGATCTTCTGGGGTCGTGTTGACATTCCTTTAAAGAAAATCGAAATGAAGATTCGCCCATTCGAGGGATGAAAGATGGACAATTTGGAGACTTTCTTGGCCTACTGACAATTCTAAACAGCTTGTAAACCACCATGTAAACAACCATAGTACCAATACATACATACATACATTAATTATATAATCACCGATGAAATACCGGGTGATCTCCCGCGCGAAAACTTGATTTCTTCACACGTGAAAATAACATGTTATTTCACATGTAAAAAGAACACACTCTTGCCTGCGCTCCATGCTCGAGTTTTCGGCTTTACTCAAATAAAATTACAATTTGGTATTTCATGAATGTTTATATATTAAACAGATCATTACATGACCGCTTGTAGATACGAATTTGATCTTTTCGCAGGGGCGGCAGAACACCCTAAAAAGTGGGGGTGCCGAAGAGGCAAAAAATGAAGTGGACACGTAATTTTGTTTTTTCATGTTTTTACCTCATAATATACATTTTGATGAAAATATGTCACAATGTAATCTTAACCCTTGCGTTCTCTGAGCCTAATGTCAAAACAGAAACAAAAAGGACACGCTTCTGTTCTTCTTCCTTTTCTTCTTTACGCACAAATACTAAACAATATATCTAGCCCTCAAAATGTGGGGGTGCACAGACCCCCAGTTCAAAAAGTGGGGGTGCTCGAGCACCCCCTGTCCCCCGGGTCCGCCGCCTATGTCACGTGTTCAAAGGTTATCAAAATTTATAAATTTTAACACGCAAAGGTAAAATCTCCGCGCGGCCATGTAATGTCCTCTATTTATTTTTCACCAATGACAATGGATTGTGGGGCGAGTTGCAAGGCGCGTAAATGTATCTTTCTCTTTGCCCTTCTCTTTCAATGCCTGTGTCAAGTAACGCAATGTCAAAAAGCTCACGAACGAAAAGAAACACAAGTAATGACTTGGTAGATGTCTGGTAAACCACACAGCCACTGGTTTCGGACATGTTTTTGTAACATGAAAGAGAATATTTATCAAACGGCTTAACAGAAAATTAATCAAAGCCCGAAAAGGGGTCAGAGATTTTTTCTCTTTCTCCGCTTACTAGGGCTTTAACGCTCATAAGCACACATGGGACCATTTCATTAGCACGTTAGCTTTCACACAAGGTTAATTCCTTATCTCCACTCCCGAAAAGCAGGAGTACTTTGCGATGGACAATAAGTAAGATTAATTAATTAATTTACCTTTGACCAGTAGTTGATGCCATATGTTATAGTGTGCATTGTTGCTGGAATACCCCGGATGAAATAGCCGCTGAAGAATATTCTTTTGATTCCAAATAGCCTTGCGTGAAGGGACGCTATCTGACATTAAAATAAAAATACATCTGTTAGAACAACTGTCTTGAGAGGCTGAACACACGCAAGCAAGCAAGGAAACACACGCAGACACGCACGCGTAAGCAAGCACGCACGCACAAGAGATCGGACGGACAGGCAGACCAGCGAGGGGGTCCATTCTCAAGCTTATAAGACACGCATAATATATCATTTGGGAGAGGTCTAAGAATGAATATTATGGATGCTTGCGATTAAAATACAGCCGATTGCGTTTGACTGTTTAACCCCAACAGTTCGCACGTTATGTTTGAACGTTGGGACGTTGCGTTTCTAGGATGGAACGAGACGTTTCTATGGAGGACCCAAGAGTTCTGTCCTCTCTGATTGGTCAGTGAAAATAAACATGGCGGTTGCCCTTAGAAACGTTTCACTTTTTCTCTCACAACGCAACGTTCCAACGTAACGTGCGAACTGTTTGGGTTAAACATTCAAACGCAATCGGCTGTATATACAGCTATTTCATTAAAGGCCTTGTTAGCACCGAAGCCTACGCGCCCAGACCCAAAGGCAGTATGGGTAAAAAACAAAAAAAATCCTCCTATTTTGGGTCCCTCTATTTGGGCGATACCTCACTTGTCTTGCTGCTTTATTTAAGCATTAGAGCACAACTTTGTATGACTTTATCGGTGCAATAGAGCTTGCGTGATGTTAGGAGAGACAGAGGGGAGAGACCGGCAGGCGAGTGATTTTAAAACGTTTCGAGCGTCTCTCCCAACATTGCAAGTGCTCTATTTGCCGATAAAGTCATCGAAAGTTGTACTCTCATGCTTTTATGATATAGCGGGAGAGAAACCATTACTTTAATGGTGAAATAGAACATATTTGAACCAATCAGAGCGCGCAGAGTAATGTTCACTAGTTAGTAGCTAGACGTAGCTGGGAAGTAATATTTCGGCGAATTTCGCCGTTATTTACAACTATAGTACTGAACTAATTTGTTTCAATATTGTTACAGTTGTAGAATTTTTTTTTAAAATATATACTTTCGCCGCTAATTAACGGCGGACTTCTATCTTACGTATATATAGTTGTCACAACATCTCGCCGTTAATTAACGGCGGGCTTCTATCTTACGTATATATAGTTGTCACAACATCTCGCCGTTAATTAACGGCGGGCTTGTTGTCAGTAATAATGTTATTATAAGAAATTTTGCATTTATTTTACTGTTGTAGTTTAATGCAAGTATTACTACAAACAGCTATAGTTGTAAACAACGGCGGACTTCGCCGTTGTAAAATGTCCGGACGTAGCTAGACGTGAACTGGAAAAACAGGGACACCAGTGAGTAAAAACTCAACAATCACTTTAATATATCAGACAACAATACAAGATACACACCTGTGCAATGTCATTACTGATCATCTGAAGAAGGCATTTGGCGATGTCAGACTCAGCGAACTTGTGACCTGCAAAAGTGGGTATTTAGATCCATGGAAAGTAAATATTCATGCTCCCTTGCAGAAAACAAAGGAAAATTTATGATCATTGCAGTACAGAAAGCAATTCTATGTGATCAGGCTTCAATGGGAATCAAACCCATGACCTTTGCCATTGCCAGGCAGCTTAATGAAAATTATAGTCGCTAATTAGTGAAGTTTGGTCGCCATAATAGAAATCCGGGGCCGGTTCCTAGAAGGTCAGTTAAGAGTTATCTGTAGATAAATGCTTATCCAACAGATAAATCCTGAACAAATCCTATACAACAGATAACTTTTATCCATGGATAACTTTATCCAACCTTTCAGGAACGGGCCCCTGGTCGCCATCTTTTCTTAATGCTATTGATAGCTAATTTTGAGAAGGGGATTTTTTAACTTGAATGCTAAGCCATTTTGCAACCAGGTAGAAATTTTTGCTTGCGAAACACTACATCTAGTCACCATTGGTGACAATAGGTTCCCAATAGTGTTGAGCCCTGATATGGTGGCCAAGGTCAGATGCTGGTTCTTCAAGCCCCAAAGGGAAACCATGATGTACAGTAATAAATGGTTTGAATAGCAGTGTATGAATCGAGAGTAAATGATCATTTATCACAGTGTATTTTGTAGTGGATCCCATAGATCACATGCATTGTAACCTGCTTGCAGCGGTCATGGGAAACCTGGTCCCTTCCCTGATTAGGCACCAATCTTGTAGTCTCCCTCGCAGCCCAACACAAAGAACGGGCTGCGAGGGAGACTACCAATCTTGGGGGCCGTGTGCTTTTCAAAATCCAAGATGGCACCCCATCAGCAAACAGGCTGGGTTTTCCGTGATAAAATCACCCAACAACTGCATGGCTCGTACCATCTTCTTGTCTGTCATTATATGAGCGGACAGCTTTGCCAAAGCTACATGCTGTCAGATCTGCTGGAAGATTCATTTCTGTGTAGGCACCACCATAGATGTCCTTCACCTGAAATAAAATGGCAAGTTACAGTCAGAAAAAAGAAAATATCTTCCATGGGTTTCTTGTGTTTTTATGGCATTACAAAACAGAGAACAGAACAGAGGCCCACAACTATGGGAATAACTGAAAATGAAACATCCAGGGAGGGGGGGGGACACCCCTTAATTTCCATGATTGGACACCCAATCCTGCATTGCAGAAATGAAAGGGCCTTCTCCTCATCGTGAAGGAACTCAAAGTGATCAAATATACACAGATCAAATATATACAATCCTTTGACACTTCTGGATGAGTCCCTGCTAAGCAGTAGGGACACAGTATGAACTGTAACAATCAAATTTACTAGCTTGAGTCCTTGCATATAGAACTCACCAACATGTCAACATTTTTGTGTTGTCCCTTCGTTGCCAGCTCCAGTAACTCATCAAAGCCCTAGAACATTTATAAAAAAGTGTGATGTTTATTTCAACAATAGTTTTTTTCACAGAAGAGGCTAGGGCTTCCTGTAACATCATTTTGCTGAGTCTAGCTTTCTTGCTGTTGTATGGGACATTTCAGAGGGACGTTACTTGATAGGTCCCCCCACCTTTGCACTTGTGAGTAATGAGCCCAGTCCCCAGAATGTCCCTCCACCTGTACTTGTGCCTCCAACACGCTCAAACTTGTCCTTGGCATCAACCTGACGAAGCATCACACATAATATAAGATTAATTATATTTTTTAGTCATTTACCCTACATAACAGCCCACATTTTTATGAGGCATGCACAACATGCAAAGTAAATTCTTGAGAATTATTTGATGTATAGCGGCCTAAAGAGGGGGGGGGGGGGTGCAAGAGGCAGTCACCCATGAATATTAATAAAATACAATTATGTTTGATGCAGTTGCACCTTGTGTGATGCATAACGATTTAAAAAAAACGATTTAAAAAAAAGCTTCTAAAGAGCTTTCCCATGATGCACTGCAGGCTACAACAAATATTTAACTGTAATACAAAGTGCAGCATTTCAAAAATATGGGAAATATAATATATAAAGAATTGGGGGAGGAGTCCGTCCCCCAAGACATGATGCCCCCCTCAATAACAAAAACTAGGAGTTTGCTATGCCACTGTTGCTGTATGTTTGTTGCATTATTATTAGATGCAACAGGTAATCACAAAATAAACACTGGTCAGATAAAAAAAGCAGAGTAAAATCTTTTTTTCACCTTGACTATGCTAACACCAGAGCCAATGTTCACAAGCATGTAAGGGAAGATTTCAGACGCATCAAGATGATGGAAGAGATACTGGGGATCTTCATCACGATGGAACTCAAATGTCTCATTTGGTAAATTACCAAGGACAAAATTACATCCTCTTAACAGACACTGCATCTCATCTTCTTTGTCAACCCTAAAACAACAAGTTCCAATAATCAACTCAGAGACCAGATCAAAACAGACAAAAAGAAGAAGAAGAAAAAAACAAAGACAAAATTTAGTCAGCTAATGTTGCAGGTTGATTTGTAAATAGATTAAAATAAAAAATAAGAAGTAGAGGTGTGGCTAAATCTGCCTTAATGGTGACATACAATTAACTGGCATGCATTAATCAACCTTTTGCAAGGTTAGGTAGAAACAACAGACACCAGTATGTCTGTTGGAGCAAACAAAAAAGTGTTTACAGAAAAAGTGATGGACAACCCACTTGTATGCCTGAAATTAAAGTTTGCAAGCCAGGGCTTTCTTGAAAGAGAAACAGTCATTGAATTATTTCATGTTACCTTACACCAAGCTTGGAAGTCAGTAGATCTTTGTACTTAAAGGCACCACCACCTATATACATTCCAAGTTTTAGTTTTTACCTTTTCTCAAATATCCTTACCCACCCTCATACCTGTCAACCTAACTTCATCAAAAATCTTGAGATTCTCCCTCATGTGGCAGGTAAATTCAGAAAATGTTGGAAAAAATCCTGAGAGTGACAATGCGGGTGAAATACAGTAAATATCTGAAAATTTTTGCAATCATTATGCGGGTGACAGGATTCAAAATCTTGTGACACCCGCCTAATGCGGGTGAGTTGACAGCTATGCACCCTCCACTCTGGGATTGGAATTTACAAAGGGGTGAGGGTCAATAATATACTTCTTCCCCCATTCGGTAATCACTGTATTTTTCACTGGAAATGCCATAAGGAGTGGAGAGAGGGGGTGTGCATTTTTACTTGAATACACAATGAGAGTAGAAGTGACAAGAATTTCATACTTATTTTATAACCAGGAGCTCCGCTTTTAGCCAGTGGCTAAATCTATATATTATCTCTTGACTGGAGGAACCAAGCAAAGCTCGTCCTCACCTGTTGCCTTGATAATGCCTCCCAAATGATCATCGGAAGTGTCAGCTGTCTCTCTGATGAAATCAATGCAGGTCTCTATATATTTGGTTTCAAACTTCACAAAATGTAGCCTTACTCCACTCTCTTGGTGGTCCATGATCTCATAGATTGGGCTCTCTGTGGTGTCCTCAAGTGCCTGCAAGAAAGAACAAAATAATGTGTACATTGTGTAATTCAAAAAGAAATACCAACACTCAGGATCTTTTCTAGATAACTGCTTAAATTTTCTAATATCATGATGACATTAAGGCACCCAGAAAACAAATTAAAGGTCTGATGTGCAATTTAGATAATATAACACTCCTACCTCTATGTGCTTGTTGTCCTCATCTTTTCTCAGTGATGAAAAGCTCTGATGCCGTTTTCTTATATATCTCACTTCTGACATGTACGCCACTTTGGCAAGAGACCCGCCTGGTCAAAAATCAAGTGAATTTACAGCTGAATTTATAGTTTCATGCTGCACATTTTCAAATAATATCACTATGGCTTTTTAGGGATTTTAACCTTGGTGGGAGGGGGCTCCCCTATTTTGGCCATTGATACCTTAAAGGGGGTAAAATTGGAAAACTTGAAATTTTACATTCTAGCAAACCAAGCAATAATGGTTTTACCTAGATTATACTTGTTGGTACCTTTAGGGGTCAACTAAGGCACACCTTTTTGGTACCTTTTAGGGGGAAAAATCAAAAGTTCCTGCCTTAAGCACCCATGCCCAAAAATAGGGGATTTCAGTTGTTATGCTTCATTTGTGTCTGGAAAATCCTAAAAGAAAATTTTTCAAAGAGGATCTCAGAACCTCAACATGCACACATCTCTCAGAATCTTAGATTTCATATACTTTTGGTTACATTGTGATGTAAAACATTCCCAAAATATACCTCAAGCCCTTGGCTGAATCGTGCATTTCCAACAACGACGACATTTAACAGATGAAAGAAGCGTCATGAAGTGGCCAGTATTAAGTAGCTAGTGTACAAATGTTAACGTCCCCTTGCCAATATTTCTGTTTATATTGCTATGGGTTCTATGAAAGCTATTAAGGCTGTTGACTGCAGATGAGATAGTGCCAGAAACATATAAGTTATAGTTGAAACGTGTAACAGACGAATGAATCTGATGTGACAACAGCGAACAACTCGCAATCACTAAACACCATATTTGGAAAACAATGCCCTTGTGTGCAGCCAATCAAAATTCATATAAGACTTTTCCATTGGGATTGCACACGCATTTGAAATGTTTTCCATTGGCTTAGAAGTGTGCGCATGTTGCTGCAAACAGCGTTGCCTGCACTCTTATTTAACATGGCAAATCAGCCAATCATATTACGAGAACAGCAAAAGTTATGATAAAAAAATCTTTTTGATGGGTTTTGAGCATGGAAATAAAACAGTGAACTAAACTCATTTTGTGCTTCTGTTCTGTTGTGAGGGGTTCGCGCGCGCAATTTTTAGAAAACATGACGAATCATATCTCCCGTTGCTGATTGGCGAAACAAAGAACAGGATGCTTTCCAGATATGGTATTTTTTTGATCGCGAGTTGTTCGCAGGTTGTCGCGCTGTTACACGTTTCAACTCACTTATATGTTTCTGTATAGTGCAGTGCAAACTTCTCACCTATATCCACCGCAAATCGCTTGGCGTTCTTTACGTTACGAAACACATTGGGCAAATCAATGCTTCTTGCATAGCCAGATGCCAGTGTATCAGCAGATCCCTCCATCGCAAATTTATAGCAAAATAACCAACAAAATCACTTCAAAACTCTCGCTCTGTAAATAATCAACTTTCGTCCGCCATCTTGTGTTTCGGCATTGAGCCTGCGATATATGACCAGTGGAAATAGCACAGGGATCCCGTAGGCCAGGAAAGAACAAAACAAAAACTGAATCACGAATTTGTGCTTTCAAAGTGTGCATCAAAAGGCTTGCTGTTTTATTTTTATTTTCAAATAAAGTTAATCTACTAGAATTTACGATAACGTCACGAACTGTACTGCTTTTTGATTATTTGGATTCCAAAATGAGCGAGCTACCTGTGGTTGAACAAACGACCATCCCCAGTCCCCTGCACGGAGAGTTTACTTCGTTTCTTGCACGTGTTTTGGTCCGTGTGCACATAAGGTTATTCGTTTTTAACATAAAATCAGTAGATATATCTAATATAACAGCTAGCCGAGTTAAAAAATTGGATAATGAACTAAGTCTCTGAAAGTTGGAATTCATTGCTGGATATAATTTGAAGTCCAAAGGAACAGTTTGTTACGTTCTTGTGAGTTGTCACTTTCCTTTTGACCGAGAGTTTGCTGATCAAGCAGGTTTTGTTGTAATCATGGTTGTTATGAGCTCTCTCCCTCCGCCAACTGATGGGGTAATGCACGTACAAAACAACACACAGGCGTATATCAACGAGAGGTGTCTTGGCAATGGGATATTGTATGTCGCACAAGAGTAAGTGACTAAAGTACCATAACCCACTTGTCTACCCCAAACCTTTCAATGGAGTCAAAACCCTAAATGCTTACCATACCACGTTTGGGAAATTGAATCCTAGGAAAGTGAAATCTAGAAAAATAAACCAGCAAATGCTTAATAGATCATCCTGTCAACTATTGTGCTGTTCATGGTGACATCCATTGTTATTAATGTGCTCGAGACTGATTGGTTCAAAGATTCAATCTACATTTGGCACATTAGCATTTCAATGGCAATGTTGATCAACAGTGGTTAGTGTTAAAATATACTAGAGATTTAGACATTTACTAGACACAAACGGTTCGCACAAGAGGTAAATCAAAAGGAACTATAAAATCCAAGCCCACAAGGAGCTTCTAAGCTAAGTCACGTGATCTGCATAACAATGAATTGTCCAATAGGATGCTACTTAGGGTCTGTAATTTATATATTATGAAATCAGCATAAGTTATCATATGCTTGGATCAGTGAATGGAAAAAGTTGGTACTCTCTGGAGTAAAAATTTGTTATTGTTTTGTATTTTGAAGGAGACTTTCATGGCTTGGTGAAGATGGTCAAGGATTCTCGTTAGAGTACCCTTCAATCTCCATCCATGCTATATGTAGAGATACAACCAAGTTTCCTCATGAATGTATCTACTGCATGCTGGACACCCCACTTGAAGGTACAGAATGTCTGAGGTGGTCAATTCCCCAGCACAGATGGGACTTACAGGGACGTCAACAGGTTTTGCCGGGAGTCGCAAGATTTTTTCCCTTTGTCTCCAGGAAAAATTCAAGATGACTGCCATACATTTACTTTTTTCTCCCAGGAGAATTTCAGGAAATTTCATCATTTCAATTAAGGCGGTCTCCAGATTTTTGAAGCCCTGGGGTTTACGTCCCTGGACTTATGATTTAAGGACCCCCACCACCTGGAATTCCAGTGAAAAAAGTGATTGTATAGAGAGCAAAAAAAATTGTTGTATTTTAATTTCCAGTTTCCCTTTGTGGGGTATGAAATGTTTTCTTGAATTTCATAATACTCAGAAGCTTTAACTGAATTAGATATTGACCCCTGCTTGTGTACTTTCTTTTGTTTACAACCAAGTTAAAATTACGATCATGTTCTTAATTCCAGAAACTAATGAAGATGAGGAGGAAGCAGTTGGAGAAGTGAGGTTTGTTCCAGAAGACAAAACTGCCTGTAAGTATAATCAAGATGCATGTGACAGTATTATTATTATACATTGAACTCACTATCACAAATCTGATTGGTCGAGAGCAAACAATCAATTCTCAATGTCGTGTGAACTTGACATGCTAAATGTAATATCTGCAGCAGATATTGCATTTAGCATGTCAAGTTCAAAGTCGGTCATTCCCAAGCCCCTCGTCTATGTCTGCTTTTTGAATTTGAACAAAGCCATTTTTGAATAGGCATTTGGCATCGTATCAATTTGTCTTCTTTAAATTGTATAATTAAACATTTATTGAATTCAGTTTTCACATGACATCGTCAATTAGCAAAACCTTGTGCCTGTGTTTCTGCTAACTCATGATGTCATTCTCCTCATCCAATAATTGCTTATTATCTGATTTCCTGGTCATCATAGCATCATGTGCTAACTGTTTTTTCACTTGTCTTTTTTGAATGTTACAGTAGAGAGGATGTTCGACTGCATATCTGATGGTCAAATCTTGCATCCTGATCCCCAAGAAGAGGAGGAGGAAGAGATGGCAGGTAAAATAGATGCTACTGCACCCTTGTACTGCTGTGATGGAGATCAACTCCTAGTCATTAAGAGGGGGGGGGGGGGGATTGACATTTTTGGGGTGCCATCATATGTAATAGGAGTCCCAATATTAATCTACGTTATGGTGTATGGACATGGTCAACCTGCATAGTTTACAGTTCAGAGCCAGAGTATCAAATTATTACTTCAAGATTTGGGTGGTAAAACACTGTACGTTTCTGTCTACCAATCTCTACCCTCCTAGCTGATTACTTTCTCTACTAATGTCACTCACTGTAATAATATTTCAATTATAAGGCTTCGGTGGTGAGGAATATTTCACAAATGCTAATGAAGCACAGCTCACAGAAGAAGGGCAAGCTACACTGGCACGACTGGAAAATACATTCCAAATGCCAAGTCAGCAAGATTTTGTTGCCATGACAACCCCAAATGGCCATACAAACAATGGAAGCAAAACAGGTATCCAGAATGACATTTTGACTTTCTAGAGTGTTCCATACCTGCCAACCCTGAAAACTCAAATACAACAACTGTAGGAGAAAATTGCAAGAAATTTACCCGGGAGATAGAGCAGATTTCATATGACTGTGAAAAGTACCGTGACATGGTGCGGTACTGTCGCGGTGGTGGTATGGAACCTGGCCTGCTGTAGATACCAAATGAAACCGCATAGTCACGGTACAGTCATGGCACAGAACAACTCTTTCACGGCACTTTTCACAGTCATACGATATCTGCTCTATACAGTTTATACATGGCAAGTTACAATTTTTTCCCGGGAGACTGAGGGTAAAACCAGGAGTCTCGTGTGTAAATCAGGAGAGTTGGCAGGTATGGTGCTATTCTTTTTCCTTCTTTTTCTGTACTACAGTGTGATTCCAGAAAAATCCATACCCCCCCCACAAAAGAGATTTGGAAATTCCAGAATGGTGGGGGACAGATGCCTTTTACATAATATTTAAAAGCCGATAATGAGGACTTGATGGGATTTGAAAGACCTACACGTGGTACAAATGAAGAGCTCTGGTTGGATAAATACCTCATGAATAATTACTGCATATGTGAATTCAATACGATCACTGTATTTCTCACTTGAAATTCCAGAGTTATGAGTTGGGGGGGGGGGGGGGGGGGGGGGGGGGTCAACCTGTGACCCCTGTGACAAAATTTCTAAATTTAGGAGAAATAAGCAACAATAGGGCCTCCCCGTTGGCAGCTACCTCCCCATATGGTTACACCACTGATACTGGTACACTAACTGTGCTATTTGTGTGTTTTTAATTTAATTCAAGATATTAACATGGAGGAGGATGGTCCAGACCAGTTTGAGGATGCATAACGACATGACATGTCCAGGAAAACATGGTATTGTAGATAAACAAGATGCTTCAATCAGGAAAACATGGTATTGTTGATAAACAAGATGCTTGTACCAATTCAGGAAAACAAGAATGCTTGTACATTGAAAACAGTACATTCCTTTTTATCATAGTCTTTGTAAAACAAAGTAATTTGCCGGCTTTTGACATCCTCAGTAAAAGTTGCTTTGGCACCCAGTTATGTAGTGTAAGACGTTCCAGTACTGTGTTTTATATCATGTACTCAGTACAATGTATGGTACATGTATGTCACATGCAGTGCTTGTTGGACTGGTGTCCTAAAGTGATGGCTTACGTAGATGCCAATCTCTGATCTTCAAAATGTGGAAGATGGGGTGTACCGTTATTTTATTGAACAACAAAATGTATTTGCACTGTGAAATATCTGTGTGCTGGAGATTTAGACTTAATGTGGGAGGGCAGGAGTTGAGATGGAAAACTGGGAGAGTTGGTATCTTTGGGATTGGAACAGGCAACATGATTAAACTTTATTTCAAGCCAGGACTATAGTCTTTTTACATGCTATTGTGGGGCTAGTTTTCATCTACCTACAACCCAAGGTATTATTTTTTACCTCCCCCAAAAGAATCCGGCCTAACTTTCATCTGAGCTGACTTGAGTGATAAATTATGTCTAAACCTGACCACCCCACCCCTCCATAGTCCTTAATGTTCCCATAATACATTCCATTCAGGTTCGAGGCATGACAATTATTGTACCACCACCCCCTGTAAGGTCCACAGCACACGAGTACCCTGCCCATTTATCATTGTCTCGATCCTAGTGCTGAATGGCATGTTGCTATGGTAACGCAAGGAGTCGCCCGCCGTCCCTTTGTAGGCAGTGACTGACAGTCTATACTTTTCAGCCTCGTTCTCAATCCTGAACCTCCCGTATTGCGCATGCGCAGTGATATTCCTCCAGTCGGTCAATTCAACTCGTAGCGATGACTCCGTAGTGGCGACTAGACGGTGAATGTTATCATTCCCGAGCCAGAATTCGCCATTTAGGTTACCGAAGCCTTTCTTGTAGTCGTGCCAGTTGCGGTAGAAGTTTTCTTCGCCATTGACCCGTCGCTGGATGACTGTCCACCCTCCCCAGTGGTTGTCATGTCGCAAAAAACCTCGAAGGGACCCAGGTTATCGGGTGAGATCATGTAGATACCGCTCTTTCTGAAGCCCGCCATGTAGAGGTCAGCGCAGTCACGATCTAAAATGATATGATAATGAGGGAGTTGAATCTCAAACCAGGCGTATCATGACGTCACACTAATTAAAAACTCAGACAAAAAATATAGTTGTCTCCAGTTTTCTCAGGTTTCTCTCTAAAGAACGATACAAGAAATGAATAGGTAAACTGTTAGTTCCACTCGTTATAGCAGAGCTTGTATGTACTCCTACCCTGGCTCGTATTTCGAGCGCGATCCTTCTGAATGGGATTTCAGAGGGATTGTTTGTCTGAGTCTCGTGATCTGACTTTAGAATCTGTGCGCAACTCTAAATATTTTGACTCCAAATGAGTGGTTTTAATACACCATTGAAGGCGAAATCTACTCCAGATCCTTTACTCACTTGGCGGTGGCTGCACGCAGAGTTTATGACAGGAGTCCGAGCAGCACTTCATGAGCCCTTGGCAATCAACATCGTACAGACACTCGTCCTTCTGGGCGGGGCAAGACGGGAGGGGGAGGGGTACTGGACAAACCCCTGCCTTGGTTCCTCCTACAATTAGAACCAAAGTCTGAAATATACCGCTTAGTAACTCTCCATGCGTATCAATGATTTGTGCGCTATCTCAACGACATACCTAGCTCAGTGAAGTTAGTTTGGGAATTGCGCAGTGTAAAATAGAGCAATCATAACCAGCAAAGCACTGTAGATACTGCGCCAAATTGCTCTTTCTTTAATCATCCTTTTAGACCTTTCAAAGGCCTTAAAACATGTTTTCAGCCACCCCAGCCCAAGAATGCGTTAAATCGCAGCGAGTGTCAACATCTGGTTAAAAACGTTAGTTTGTTGGGTAGGCACGTGAAATAACTGGTGCGCCATTTCAGCAACGAACGGTAATTTTTTCTCCTGGAATAAGAATAAAAGGCGAAGGCCCTCCCGTCGCTATGGCAAACAACTTCCACGTGGAAAATAATTGTTGTAGTAAAACAATTATAGTTAAATATAATATATATCACTAATATAGTGCTTACTGTTCACGACGTTGAGTCTTAGAAATGCTTCATTCTTGAAAATCCCGCCATTGGTACTGAGCACGCATGCGTAGCGACCGCTGTCCTCTGACGTCACTTGAGTGACAGTTAACTCGCCCGGGAGCTCACAGCCGAGCGTCGAGACGGAAGCTTCCCAGCCTCTCGTCTCCATGTAACTCTAAGATTCGGGTCTCCGAATCCACTGCAGTTTGCGCGGAAAATGTCACCGGCGAAAACAGTGGCATTGTACGGAGGCCTGGTATGAAACCTGGGCAGTGACGCAACGACGAGTTGCGTGACGGTTTCGGTCACACCAAGATCGTTTGATGCGCGGCACACGTACAAACCGGAATCACTTTTCTTTGCGTTTGTGATGATAAGCCTGTTACCCCTAAAGAAAGACCTCCTCTCCTCTATGACGCCATAGAGCTTACTCCATTGAATGTCCGGAGTTGGGAAGCCTGTGGCGCGGCATTCCGGGAATTGCACTAATCTTCTTTCCTTTATGAAAATGGGGCCTGGGAAAAGTGGCTCGACACGGGCTGGAGCTGGTGGAGAAAATATATAGAGAATATTACATGCGTGCGCGCAGATACGAATTTTATATGCTAGAGAGCGGCGCAGGATAGGAATGTTATCTTCGAGTGTAAAACTTGCGCTTACTTGTGAAATAAATATTTAACACGAGAAGACAAAAAATAAAGGGAAGATAGGAGATAACAAGGGAGAAAAGGGAACAGGGAATGTCTGATAGCAAGAGTGGATTAACAGAGTTAGAATCTTTCGTACAGTATTTTTCACAACACAGTCAGAAAAGTGTCTATTTTAGATTTGAATTTCGCGCGCGAAAGTATTCGACTGCTCAGGTTTGAATGCTCGTAACAACAAATAGAGAATATCCTACCTTATCTTGCGACTTTAAGGTTTTCGATGATCTGCGATTTTTTAGGCTGGATCTCTCAACTGTTTGCGTGGCGAGAAAGTGGGAACCCTGTGGAGGACGAACTTTCGCGGAACTAGTTCTAAAAATAGGCACTTTTCTGACTGTGATTCGGGCGTACAGTAAATATGTAAACTCTGGTAATCCACTCTTGCTGATAGACAGATCATCTAGTAGATACAGTAGCTAGTCCTTCATTTTGTTCCGTCGAGTATCGGGATTCCCGCGGTGTGTCCTCCCCTCTCCCTTTCCGCGCGTCACTGAATCCCAAAACTAAAAAAAATCGTGTTTTCCAAAATAAGCTACAGGGGAGCGCGCTGCGCGTCCAAAGGCTGAAGCACATCGTGAAATGACTGACCTTTGACCACCAGCCACCATTGTCTCCGCCCTGCCGATGTGATTCCTGGCGATACACTCGTACTCGCCCCTGTCTTCATACGTAACGTCCCTTATCTTCAACTCCCCCCTTGACGTAAACACATAACGTAAACCCGACAGGGGGAGCCATTTCTGCGCCACGTCACCGACGGTTTAGGCTTTCCAAACGTGGCGCAAGAAAACAAGGCGGTTTTGTTTTCCGTCACTGTTAATATAGTGGGCGTGGCTAGCACACGTGGGGCGCCCTCGCCTCTCGAAGGCCCTGTCCTCGCACCGGGCTGTCCAGGGACACCTCGGTCCCCTTTAGTTCCCTTAGGGCCTATTACACCAGGGGGCCCCTGTGGTCCTCTGTCACCATTGAACCCTCTTGGTCCCTGAACTCCAGGGGGACCTCGAGCGCATTTCTTCCCCTCGGGGGTACTACAAACTTTTGTGCTTTCTTCTCTTATGCTTTGTAGAGTGTCCCTGAGATCGTCGCGCACGGAAGTGATAGCCTCCAGAAATACCGACTTCGTCACGAACGTAGTTGTATTATTCGGGTCGTCCCCGTTTGACGTTACGTTAGCCACGGATCTTTTTTCTGCGAGCTCCGGCTTCAGTTCGGAATATCGTTTTGGTCTCTTGAGTTTTAGTGGAGAAGGGGTCGTGCTACCAGCCTCCAAATGCGAGGTTTCTACAAATATATAGATTATTACATATATTCTATTTTGGCGAACATTGGAAAAAGCCGGGAAAAAGTCGAACAGTCACGTTAAATTAGCATTCAGTCGCGGGGAAGAAGACAACCAGGCCGTAGCTAGTTCGGGGGGGGGGGGGGGGGGGGGGGGGGGGTTGGAGCCTTGGTCATCATAAGTTCATCTTAAATTTAGAGAAACATACTCAATCATTATTAAAGTTGTCGCCAATACCTTCTCGTTGAGAAGCTAACCCAAGTTGCCTTTCTAGAGTCGCCAGACGTGCGTCCATATTTGCCTGCCGTTGGCCATATCTGATTACCCTCAGCTCTTGACAGACAAATGCTGCAGCAAACAACACGAGGACAACCACACACAGAAGATTCGCCAGCGATAATCTATTGCTGCTCGCTCCTTTCTCTGCTTTCATCCTGATTTACCTAATTTATGCGCACAAAGTTTACGCTTTTTACCGATCACTGATACATACATATCAGTCTTGGAATATCGAATAGTTCAGCTCGTTGGGCTGTCTGCATTTCTGTCTGTGCGGACAAGTTAATTCAGAGCTACGTTGCGACTTCACCGCGACAAATTCAGAGCTCAGTTTGACAGATTGCGGATAGAAAGATCAACGAGCTAAAGTGATGTCGTAAGTGAGCTGTTTACAAATATCTGTGTAAATATTTGTATTCGTCTTCTACAGGACATTTCTTTGACGAAGTGTTTAGTTAGGTATTTCAGAAAAGGTATTGGATTTCGGCTCATCGCCACAAATGTCAATGTCAGACATCCTGCAGCCGGGAAAGGCGTGAATTGTCACGTCACTTACGTAGGTCACGCAAGGCTACTTTCCCACGTTGCGTGACCCACACATGGCTCCCACTGCACCATAAAATTGTTTATTTCTACGACGCCAAAAATATCGATATACACCAATTTATACACCTATTTCAGTTATGGTGCTTCATGGGAGAAACTGAGAAAAAAACGAAATTCTCACGTGCCCGGTACATCATTTTTGTGAGTGATTGTAGAAACATTTGGCAAAAGCAGAACTAGTGCCCATGATTCTGTGTTGGCATACCTATGAGTACCCTGCGAGCAGTGTAACCTATGAGCTCCCACGACGCATCCATCCAGGCCATGATGACCGTGCAACCTTTTCTGAAATAGTTGTGTATTCGGCCAAGACCGCGAGATTACGGTGGCACATTTACATTCTGTCTCACTTTGTGGCAATGCATAAAACAATGCATAAAACAAGTGCACGTTTATTTCATCAAATCCCATTAGGAACTTTCCTTCCTCTGATTCCACGTCCATTCCTTTTTTATCTGATCGAAGTCACGCTTCCGGTTATTAAGTTACGTCAGTTATGTCACGTAAACATTCCGCGACCGAAGCGTGACAAATATGCTGCCTCAACCACATTCAAGCCGTGTTCTAACATAAACGAAAGTGCATCAATCATTTGATCAGGTTTTTCTTTCGCATTTGTCTAACAACGAGTCGTTCCATAGGGTACAATAACACGCAATCTATCGTAGATATTTTCTTATTGCAATGGAAATTAGTTTGACATGATTGACATGGGAACAGCATGGAAATCCATTCAGACGACGTAATGACACTTTAATGGTTTCCAAAGCTCTTTCAAAAGTCTTCAGCTATTATGGCCTTACCGGTTATAAATATTTGCATCGTTTTGGTCCTTGTTTTAAAGAGTACATCTACAGTTCAACCAGGAGATGATTGGTCGGGTAAGTGCTTCTAAATATTGTAAAGCTAAAGCCTGTAATTATTTGAGATTGCTCACTTGCGCGCTATATAATCAGGATTTACGATTCACAAGCCGATTCGGTAGATAAATCGATAGATTTTAATCAACGTCGCAAATTAAATTCATATGATCATAGATCATAGATTATGTATGATCATAGAGTGGTTAAAATGCGGGGTATGTGAGCGAGTGAATAATACTGGAAGTACAGGAATGGACGGTAAGGGAAACGAAAGGGGGGAGGTTGGTTCAGGGCGCCCTGTTGCGTCCCTGATTTTACAGGCCCTTAAAAAGGAAGCCGGCGAGGAACACCATGATAAAAAGCTTGTTCATGCTTTGTACATGTTCAAGTGTTCTATCGTCATCCTGTCAAACAACCGGTACAAACCAGCTCAAGTTAACATCCCCACGAAAGATCTTGACATCCTGTCCGGAGCCGATCAACAATACAACTGAGTATTTCTCTGTCAAAACACGACCGTCCAAATATGGGCAACACAGGAGCCCAACTACACAGGGAGCCCAATATATTACACAATGACTAGACAGAGGCTCCTGCTGATGTGCTTTTGCTGCTTTTGGTTTCGTTTTATAGTTCCAGGAGAGTGGAGCGAGTGGAGTGAATGCTCTGTCTCTTGTGGTGTCGGGAAGCAAAGCAGAAACAGATCATGTGAAGGTTGCTTGGAAACGAGACGCTGTGACAACACGCCCTGCATGCACGGTAATTCTACAACCCGTGGGGCTCTCCCTAGCTAGACTGCTTGCAGCCCCTTATTTGGCGTCCGTAAATACAAAGAGAAATGTCGTCTTGCTATACGCGCTTTTATTCATACACCTATATCAATTAACGTTGCCTCTGCAAAACGTAAACCATGAATCATGCATCATAATGAAGACACTATTTGTCGTATTTTCTACGTATTTGGCAAACCAAATTTTGCACTAAAACCACTCAATGGCATTTTGATAACTACCATCGACATAATTTGACATGAATCGCGCGCTGCTGGTCCATGGAGCAAAGTTATTGAAACAGGTGTAGACCTATTTCAGAAAAGGTTGCACTATCACAACTGTCCGTTGTAGCCTGCGATGCGTCGTGGGAGCAAATAGGTTTACCAAATCATGGACACTAGTTTTTACGATAAAATAGCCATCACCATGCTTTCACCAAATCGACACCAATGATTCTACAATAGAATACATCGCTCGCAACAAATTTGCACTGGATAACACTACGAGAATTTCTCTTCTTAGTTCTCCCATGATGCACCACGAGCTACAACAGGCAGTTGTGACGTTGCAACCTTTTGAAATTAAAGAAGTCGCGAAGAAGAATAAAAGGGCCCCGCATCGCGCATAGTCTATCAAAAAAATGACTATGCTCGCTGTTCGCTATTTGCTCCAAAATCAAAATGCTGTTCGGTTTCGCACCAGTCTCGTACCCAGATGTTATTTTTTGCGTCTCTTGCGGTGATTTCTCCAATCGATTTCTCTATGAAAATTGCCTTTGGATGCGCAATGAATTGTGGGACATGCAATGACATCCCATAACTCTCTGCGCGCCCCGTAAATACTATCCCACAAACCATTGCGTGCCCTAGAAACCCCGGAAAGCGTCTGGGTGCAATAAGAAAAATTCAAGGTGCTCTCCGGGGTGCTCTGCTCGCAAGTGCTCGCCAAGGTCGATTCGAGGGCTCTTATAAAAGCGCACGTAGCAAAGAAGACTTTTCTCTTGTATTTACGGGAGACTGCCATCAGTGTAGGCTCTCTATATTTGACAGTACGGATTTGTGTCGTTCACGTACTCTGGGTGCTTTTTGGCAATTCTAGAATGGGTACTTCCTTTTTAGGGTGGATCAACTTTCGATATTATGATATTAGGAAATCCCTTGCATATTTGGAACGGGTCTGTAAGTATTTGTCCGCACATCTTAGGGAATGTAACAGGACAATTCACCAAAACTTGCGAGAAACATCGTTCTCTTGTCGCCATTTTGTTTTCCTGGGCCATAGGGCCTGGATCGAGATTTTAAAAATACCACAGGCGGCCCGCGCTGATTCGTAAACAACGACAGGATGTACTTTCTTGATATGCCGTGACATTTTTTGCGTACTTTTTCAGGATTTCCGACGATCATCCCTGCCTCTCTAGTTTTACCTGAAGAACTTCCCTTAGTCTAACAGATACTAGAATAGGTTAATTGGTCATTGTCGATTTAATCTATGGAGTGGAGTGGATTCTAGAGGGTAGCCGATTACACGGCATTCCGTGTGGACTCGCAAAGGTCAGCTGATTTGTGCCGTGGGATTCTCTGACCACCGGAATTCCAATAAAAGATTCTCGCGCGTTCGATCGGCGAACATAAAACGAAGGATCCGCCCGTTGGGCGTGCTCGATTTTTGGAAATCCTTGACTCGGAGGCGGCAAACAGCTCTGAGTGGTAAAGTCTACCACTACATGTGTCATGGGAAATTCTGCAGAAATTCCCTGCGGTCATAAGAGAAGTACTCTATTGAAGTAATGTCCCAGATGTTATTGTTTGATTGACAGATGCTACTCTAATGATGGGCGTGGTGATTGGTGTATCTTCTGTTCTTATTTCATCCCTCGTCGTTGTGCTCGTCTGTACTTTCTTCTTAAAAGGAAAGTCAGAGAAGAAGCTTGCTCGTAATAAAAGGTAAATAACTTCTGTGTGTTCATAATGTCAACAGTTTGGGCAAGATAGCCGATTCGCCGCTTTGTCTGTAGCCAATTTTCGATCTCCTGCCGCGCCTCTCCGTCAGACTTTGCCCAGTATATGACTCCCCAGCGGCGGTTCTGGCGGGTTGCCTGTGGTCAGCATGGCGACCACAGGCAACCCGTAACCGTATAAAATTAAACGGAAGCGCACCTGCTTCCTTGTCATTCCTGCATACAGAGCGGCTATCAAAGACGCAGAACTAAACAATTCCCTGCGGTTTCCATACTGCGGAACTCCACCAACCGCAAAACAGCGTCTTGGTGTCCGCCAAAGGTTTTTAATTATGTAGACTATTTATGAGCCCTCTGCGAATTGTTTTTGGCTGCTAAGTGTTCGTTATAGTCTGGATTTTCAGACTATAGAGCGTGGGGTGTAGGTAGAAAAGACGACTACTAATATTCAGGCTATGTTCGTTGATAAAATAAAATTGGATATCTACAAAAGTACCAGACGTTCAAGAGACACTGATCTAACAGTCGTTCAAACTTTGATGGACGGATGTTGGAAGTTGACGTTCGCGTTCGTAGGATTATGAATACCGCATTAATGATGGCACTCCTCATTTGTTTTCTTTCTGTCCCGCAGCTCGTTGGCCGAGTGGAGCACTCCAGGGATGTCCCGTCGGACAATCACCATCGACAGCGCAGTGGACTTGAAGCTGTCAATCATTCGCCGAGATCAGAGGCAGAACTCGATACGAAATACAGCCGCCACTAGTCCTTATAGGGTAGACTCATTTGCAGTCGTCTCTGCCGTCACTCGTGCCTTTGTACGTCGATTATCTTTAACACAGACGACTGCAAAGGAGGCTTTTTCATTGTGTTTGGCCGCCACAAACGCGATGAGTGGTCGCAACTTACTACGGAATTGTTTGTCAATCAATCATTGAAGGGATTCTGGATTAAGCAATCAGGCAGAGAGGGAAAGAAAAAACAGGATTCAAATTTTAAACAGATATTAGCAGTTTTGCGCCTGGCAGAATAAATCTGGAGGCGCATACCTTAATGAGAAATCGCAAAACTAGGCGATATTTTGCGACTAATTGACACTTTTTAGTATTTTTGTGACAGTACCGGTCGCAATTTCGTACATGTCTTACTGGGCGGTTTACATGTCTTTCATTCTTGGCGTTGTAAATTATATGAATAACTCGCCTAAAATTAAGCTTCTATCAGTACCTTATTTTGATATGATTGGGGCGTTGCATTCACACCTTCTTTAGCGCACAGACGTCAGCGTCTTCGATCCAAACGCGGGCTATCCGTAATCGCTGTTCGAAACATGCGCAAAACCTCCCTTCTCAATGCCAGAACGCTACTAGGCTGGCTGTGAACTGTCAACCAACAATTGTTTCGCGCAAACGTGGTTTGATTTTGCTTTTTCTGTCAGCCAAGTCAAACCATCTAAGCCAATCAGGTTTTTGCTTTATTTCACCTAGTGCAGTCGAATGGGTTTTCGTCGCGACACAGAAAGCCAGTCGACTGCACTAGGCGAAACAGGACAAATACCTGATTGGCTTAGATGGAGAACAGAAAAAAAAATCCAACATCGATCGACTTTAGCTATAAAAGCTCTTACTTAGAGTTAATAAAGGTCAATTACCTTGGAAAACTGCGATCAAGATAAAATATTTAAGTACTTGATTTTTAGCGATATAAAGGCGTTAGCTTGCAGTATCGGAAATGCGTCACGCACAGGTTAACAAGTTCGAAACGGATGATCCGCTTTAATGTGCTTATTCCGAGTGCAGCGGAAGTGGCTTACAAGTGCGACCATCGTGTTTTATCAATTGAGATCTAGTTAGCATTATTACGCGCATTAGCTGAGGTTTATGTGGTTAGGAAAAATAAAGACACTTACAGAACAATTACTTGCGCAGTCAAGTCAGAACTCGCGCGTTGTTGAAACTCGAGCGTTTGTTTGATATTTTTTAAATAGGAATTGAAAATAGTATTTCCCCTACCCTTTTCTGATTTTTGTCATCGTGTCCATGTATACATGCCTATATTAGTGCTTATGAATGTATTTAAGCTTTATTGATTAACGCTTTTGTTACGATTGGATCGCGGCTAGGAAGCGCAGGTGCGGCTGCCGCAGTGTAACACATTGCGCCGCACAGTGTAACACATTGCGCCGCACAGTGTAACACATTGCGCCGCACAGTGTAACACATTGCGCCGCACAGTGTAACACATTGCGCCGCACAGTGTAACACATTGCGCCGCACAGTGTAACACATTGCGCCGCACAGTGTAACACATTGCGCCGCACAGTAACACTTGCGCCGCACAGTGTAACACATTGCGCCGCACAGTGTAACACATTGCGCCGCACAGTGTAACACATTGCGCCGCACAGTGTACACATTGCGCCGCACAGTGTAACACATTGCGCCGCACAGTAACACATTGCGCCGCACAGTGTAACACATTGCGCCGCACAGTGTAACACATTGCGCACAGCACATTGCGCCGCACAGTGTAACACATTGCGCCGCACAGTGTAACACATTGCGCCGCACAGTGTAACACATTGCGCCGCACAGTGTAACACATTGCGCCGCACAGTGTAACACATTGCGCCTCCACGTGCGTACGGAGCTCGAACGGACACAGGCCAACATCGAGTTTTCTCTGTTCCGAGTAGCTTAATTGCTTATAACTTTGAATTCCTTTCAAACGAAACTCTGATAGAGAAAGTAAAGTGGTGCAGCCGACTCAAGTTTGTCAGCCGACTGTTACGAGTATCAGCTTTTAAAAATAAGAAGCTTTACTTTACTTTATTGACGCAATGAACGGCGTGATTAAGGTCCTTGTTTCGCGGAAAACAGGCGCGCGCGCTCCAAAAAGGGAACGTTTTAAGCAATGAGTGCGGCATTTTTATTTATTTTTTTTTTTTACAAAATTGCGGATGCCGAGTGCGCGGGGAAGGGAGGGGAGTGTCTCTTTGGTGTGCCCTTCCCTACTTTTTGCATTTCTGAATCCGACCCTGGCGGTCATTGGATATTCACCGTGTGTCACCATCTTGATAGCCGGCGTAGCGAAACGAAAAGTGAAGGAAAGTGGAGGAAACCGATCGAGTGGAACAAATCTTCTCCGATCTCCCATCCCTTACATCTCACCCTTTTTTATTTAAACAAGAGCTCCTTGGCTCATCTATGGAGAATGAAATATAAGTTATGATGAGATGCTAATGGAGGCTTTACAGCCTATGTAAGTATTTTTCCGGGTGTAATGCTGCCTCGAGAGAAATACTACTGAATCGCCACGAAGTCACAGGAATTAGTTCCTTCGTAAGATACACAGAAAAGATTCAAGGGACTCCAGTGGGATTCGCCCTTTTCCGGCGCGATCCAGACACACCTCATACAGAAACAGGTCAGATTTTTTTTTCTGGATCCGCGCCTGCTTTCGTTCCCCTTTCCTTAGCTTTTGCACCACGCAGATGTGTCTCCATATAATGAATCATTGTCGTTTTTGCTGAATGCACTTGGGAGGACTGGGTCGAGTCGCGCGGGCTAGCTGTGGGCTATTTTAGCGTGGTTACCTAGCCCAAATCAATGGCGGACAGATCGAGAACTCGAGTCTCTGTGATTCCTGCAAGTTTTCATTCAAAATTTCACAGTTTTCTTGCTACATTTGCCGAAATTCTTATCAAAAGAGGATCTCCCGTCACTTCCTAATAAGGTAAATGATTCCAAATATGGTTTTGGCCGTGAGGTGTTGAAAAACGACAATTTTTGGTTGGAGATTGTTTCATATAGTACACTTTATCAGTTTGCCCGGGGGTCGAGACCACAGCGACACTTTCTGAAATCTCAATGGTTTTGGATGCCAAAGACTCTAAACAGAGGCCGACAACTGCGCAGTATTTGCATCGACATTGTACACATTTGATCGGATCTTTCAGAAGCACAAATCGAGACACACAGTACCGGGAAAACAAAATCTGCAGCGTACTTTGCAAGTGGCTATCTGCAGATCCCTGAGGTGTGATAATCACGATTTCTGTGATATTTTGCAGTGCCCTTTGTCCTAAAGGTTGCCTCCTCAAGGAAGCCGCTGAAAGATACTGTACAATAGTAACAGTACTATCTATTGTGTGCTTTTCTTTGCTAAGGTAAAGAGAGGAAGTGGCCACACGAAAACACTTTGCGAAACTCACTGTCAAGAAGTAGATTTCGATTTCAGACGTGTTTTTCCGATTATCCACCGATTTCATTGACCTGTCGTGCTAAGTATGGTCAAATGGGTCACGCCAATTATTACAAAAAGCCATGCATAACTGTTACTCAGCAATTTTGTTGTGCGCGTTTGGTTTTTAGCGTCAAAAGTTAATGATGTGAATGTTCAAAATGTTTCATCGATTTTAGTCAGAAAGTCAGCCTAACTGGCGCGGCTACTCGGTTAATTATTTTGGGCGGAAAGATGTCGCGCTCCTGTAAAAAAATTCATAATTTGTTGCAGAAAAAAGATATGTCGCGCTTCAAAGAAGCTTTATACTCCAGAATTTGTTCACCGTCAGTTTATAAAAAGAGATGAAGTGATAGACTAAAAAGCTTTGAGGTTTATAGTCACAAATTGTCAGTCCATTTACAGCGGCATAGGGGAAATTATTATGGGCTGTGCAACTCAAATAGACCCGCGAAAAAACAATTACACTTTACATGCCGATAAGATCAGTTTTTTTGCGGCGAAAAAATAGCGCTATGGACCCAAGACCAAGAGATGGGCTAACACTAGACAGCCAATCCATTTCTATCGGTACGTCCACCCAAAGAAAAGTTTTAAACCGCGGAACCGAGGGGTAGACAGAATTGCTAGCTTTTACAAACTCATAGGGAATTTCTGCAGAAACCCATCCATGGAAAAAGCTGAATTTCCCAAGGCACACGCATGGGAAGTGTTCGGAATTCACACGGATAGCCATGGGAAATCCGAACACTTCCCATTCTTCTACCATGGGAAATTCAGCTTTTCCCATGGAAGGGTTTCTGCAGAAATTCCCTGTGAAAAGTGTATTGAACACGAGACCTACCTAACAAAGTTATTGGTCCACCATGATGCTTGTCACTGTTTCCTGAGGGGTAACAATTGCTTTTTCTAATGGGTTCTAGATAAAATTGGCTTGCTGATTTTCAGAGGGCAAGTTCTTGTTGCTAATATTGGAGAGGTTGCATCGGCTAAATTGGAAAGGCCCGGAAAACAAACATCCCTGCAAACAACACAAAAAGCAGCAGGTTTTTGTTGATTTTTCGGGCCCTTTCGAATTATGACCGTTTTTGGCCTTTTTTGACACTCTTTCGATCCCTTCCGAAAAGCGTGTCTTGAATAAGTTTCGCGAGTGCAGTTCTTTCCTCTCCTATGAATTCGCGTGTTTCTTCCTTCAAAATTTCCAGTTTCTTCCTTCAAAAATTCCTCTCCTATGAATTCGCGTGTGTTTCTTCCTTCAAAATTCCAGCCCTGCCTACTTGCGTCGACTCTCTCCATCCGTGGTTTTTGCTTTCAACTCTGAGCCAAGGATGGAGAAATGATTCGAGGCAGATGTAAGTCGGGGTTATAGTGTTTTGTCAACGAGTCGTTACGTCAGATGACGTAGAGAGCTCATTATTTTCCCGATAAACAGCAGCTGGCGTATTTTACTGAGCACTCAGTATGAACAAGAAAGCTCAATAGTTCCCGCTGCTCAAACCATTTAGATAAACTAGGCAGCTAACTAGTCACTTTTTCTTTAAAGAAAGGCAATACTAGGAAAGAACTCTCAAGGAAAATCATAGCTTTATGACTGGACCACTATCCGAAAAACGAGTCGTCAAAAACGGAGACGCCAAACAAACTAAGACTCTTGCATTTTCTTTCCCTTTTTCGTTTTTTTTTTCAGTTTTTATGGCTAGTGAGGTCAAATGAACGAACTAGAACATTCAAACTGTGCGTATGCATGTACAGGAAATATGTGTGCTGTTTTTTGACGCTCGAAAGCCTGCAAAACTACGGTTCGAAACCGACTGAATTCAGAACTGAAGTCGTTTGAATATAGCGCTAAATTCTCAAAAGCCCGTGTGACGGCAAAATACAAGAACTAATCTTTTTTGTCAACCTTATGCCGTCTGTGCTAAAGTCAGTCTGGGTACATCTTGAATCTGTTTTGAAAAACCTGAAATATAATCGGCTCTAAAACGCAAGTGAGCGCGGGCAACTCCATTGAACACATAGAGTGAAACTGGACGAACTTTGTCGTGAATGTTTTTTCTACCGGTCCAGCACCCGTCTTTCTTTATGAATTTCCTTCATAATAGATCAAATCTACAAAACATAATTTTGTTTTCAGTAAAATATTCTAAGTTGAAACGTGATTTAAAATGCAGCAGGGACCGATTAAACGTGCAGTTAAGCAGTTTTAACTGTTATCTATACTACCCCTCCCCCTCTATTTTCCTTGCTTGTGACATGCGCATTGGGTGCGGAATACATGCAATCATGAAGTAAAGATGGCGGCGAAACTAAGAGCTCACAGCCGCCATGGAAGTGTGGTCAGAATCGGCTTCTACAACATCGAGAAAACTATCGGAAAGGGAAATTTTGCAGTGGTTAAACTTGCTACACACTGTATCACCAAAGCTAAGGTAATTTTCGGGCCTGAACGACTGTCATCGGGCTGTGAAATCGAGGGTAGTTCAGCAGCACTGGAGTCGCTATGTGGACTGTTCAACATAAAATGTTTCCGGCGAGTTTCTTTTTGCTCAGTTTACTCAGAAAGAGACTACTTTGTATCCTCAAGGAATGGTTTATCATGTTGGCATAACAGGTTAAAATTGCTGGGTCGAAATTCATTATTATTTCGGCGCGTGTTTTAACCGAATATTGTCTTGTACACAGGTTGCTGTCAAAATTATAGACAAGAGTCAACTGGACGAAGATAATTTAACGAAAGTTAAACGGGAAGTTAAAGTTATGAAAAAAGTGGATCACCCGAACATCATCAAACTCCACGAGGTTTGTACAAGATGTGTTTATCATTGAGAAATAGAAGAAGGTCCAGGGTAAATAATTCGATAGAGTGAACACCTCGAATACTTTGTAGCCCGCGCGCGCGTCAAATTGTCTACCAGCAATCGAAGCAAACACATTCAGTCTTGATAAAATATAATCCAAAATACTCAATCACACAAAAATGACAACCACTGCCTTAGCCATGAAAGAAACATCTGATATATAAGTAATCGGGGAGATCGGAAATTTTGTGTTCTCTCGGGTTCGATTTTCCCTCATTTGCGCAGGAAACTCTGCTATTTTTCTCTCACGTTTTAGATGTGACAATTGGTTTGACGCATAAACGTACTACACTACTACGATAAAAAATCATTTTACTATTGGAGTATTGCTTGCCATTTAAATATTCCCAAACCAGTATTCTAAAACTAACACTCAGTGTCTAAAATTTTTACTTTCAATGTGTATCTTAGTACTCTACCATTTGATTTGAAGCGAATCAGAAAATTCACCGCAGTTAAAATCATTTGAAGAGGCAAAAACCTTTTTTCTTGAATAACATTATGTTGATCTCAGCCTGAGGTGGTTTTTAGAAATCTTGGCAGCTAGATCACAATATTTCTCAACCCTTCATCTTTGCTTCCATTTTATTTTTCGTCGCCTATTGTTGATTTCAACAATTTGTAACATTTTTTTCTAGCGTGACCCAGTTACAATCATGTGCCTTATTGTTGCAATAATCAATCATTTCTCGTCTGAAAATTGTCTTCGTGTTTATTTTTTTCTCAATCTGACGACAGTATTTTATTCATCCCTAATTATTCTACGAGGATATGCAAAGAAAAGTGAATCTAACCCGCAATAAAATATGAGATCGATATTATAAGGCGATGTTTTTGTCTGTAAATACCACAATAATTTTTGAGCTACTGTGATCTATAGTAAAATTCATTTTAAAGATGCGACACATACAGTTAAAAATGATTTTATTGAAATTTAAGCATGCATCAATCACTAAAAAGAATTCTTATAAACAGAGCTTTAATGAACTCAGAATTAAAACTATACTGTACAATTGTAATATAGTGTTTAGTTGACATGTAGAATTTGCATTATAAGCTAACTCAGATGTTACTCTGATATCTATATGTTACGAACGTTTGTTTGCTTATAAATAAAGAAAACAAAAACGTAGTAATTAGATGTTCACAGCAGCTTACGCCTGTCAGGGTTGTTACTCTATGCCCTAATGATATAATTTTGCGTTAAATATTGTTCGTTTGAAAGCATTTTACATGACGATTTTCCTAAATATCCCAAGCCTAAAAAATATCTATCTTTTGATAAAATCATGTTCTTCTTTCCCCATAATTCATGGCTAGGATGAAGACAAAACAATGGGTTAGAATTTAAAAGCTTTCTTTTCATTGATTTGTCAAAAAATCTGGCATATCTTAGCAAGATGTTATTGTATTTTGTGTTTGTTTTCCTCTCAAGCAATGTTTACAAAATATTGCTATAGGACTTCAGGGTCAATTGAAATTTGCTTGATACTATGGATAACTATGTCTTTAATTGGAATATAAAACATTGTTTCTGACAGGTTCTACATTTACAGTTTAGTAAAGCAATTTTTTTTTCAGGAACAAATGTTTCATTCCCCTTTAGAATTAAAAGTGCATTTTGTTAGATCTAAGCTGGCTGTAATTGATTTTTTGTTTTGAATTGGCCTGGTATCTCTCTTATTGTGTTACACTATTATCTTATCTGTACAGAATTTTGATAGGCCTAGACATGTGTTCCATAAATTTTTCTTCTGCGCCCAGATTGGGAACTTGGAACAAAAACAACCAATTTTGTTAAGTTTCCCACCATTTTTTTCAGTAGAGTATTATGTAGTACATGTGTACACTTGTATGTTATCTTAAAGCTGGGGCATTTGTTTTGTATATTAGAAGCAATCTCATTTTCTGACACATCAATGCAAATTACAGAGAATATATCAACATCGAATTTTAAAGCCTTGATCTTGCTGTCCTAAAAAAATCTCACAATACCATTCACCACCCCTATTAGAATTTGTCTATTTTTCTTATAATTTTGCAGCACTTGCGGCTCAGGTATTTGGAAAGTATAATCTGTTGACATCCATGTATGATCTCAGTATTTCTCTCTTCTGTCATTACCGGTAGTTGCAACATGGCTCTTGTATAGGAAGGCATGCCCATCCTCAGTGTAGGGCTTACAACTTACTAACCCACCACACTGACCAGGAAACCTCATAATTGGAGCCTTGCTCTGTGTGGATTTCCTGGCCCTCGGGCAAAGCATAATAAATAAATAAATAATAAATAAATAAGCATGTGCAAGTCATATTTTGCAGTTGCAAAAGCAACTAAAATTTTTCATATTGTGACTAAAATTGTCAATTAGTTAGAAAATATTGCCTAGTTTTGTGGATAATTCTTATGGTTTGGCTCCAACTATTTGACTAGGACTTCTCTTTCTGTTAATTTCGAGACCTGATCAGTTGAATATAGAGCCAAAATGTTCTACTTTGAGGCTAAAGATGTTTAACCATCACAAATGTTTAGCACTGTTTTGAAAAAGTACTGTAGCTACCATGATTGTGACTAAATATTAGCTAGTTGGTGACTAAATATCTGGAGGATGCAGGTAAACCTTGCAAAGTAATGATCTGTCAATTTCCAACCCCTTGTCATCACCAACAATCATCATTCTAATCATCTAAATAAATAGATATTATATAAATAAATGAATATTGGAGCCCAGACTTGCATCTTGCAAGCTGTATTGCGTTGGGTCTCAATGGTGCCACTGGCAGCCAAGCAGTCATGAGCACAGACTGAGGGAGGTCACTGGCAGAGGGTTTATACGTCCCCAGTGGTTCTTTAACGTCCCCAGTGGTTCTTTAACGTCCCCAGTGGCCCTTTAACGTCCCTGAAACTGGGTAGAGTAGTAAGGCCAGATGGGACCTCGGTTTATTGTCTCAAAAGACACGAAACGCGGTAGAACAAAGTTCAACTCACAATGTCAACCAATTTTGACCGAGACCAGAACAGAAAGAAAATGTCCTCTGTCCTGACCAGGTGTTGAACCAAGTCCACAGCAGTGAGAGACCCAACACCATAATGCTGAGCCAACCATGTTTCTACCAAAGAAATGAAATTGCTGTGGTTGAGGTGAAGCTAAACTGACGTAACACTTGTCAAGCTACGCCAGACTTTTTTTTGCTAAATAATTCCATTAATTTAAAGGAAACTACCACGAAGGTTTGGTGTAACCTTAAAGGATGCAATCAGCAATCAGGAAATTGAAAATATTGATCACAAAACTTCCTACCTTTCTCCAAAGAAGCCATTCGCTCCTCTATAGAAACTCTTTTTCGGCAAGAAGAGTTGTTTGAAGGAAGAGTTACTCCGCAGAACAGTACTCCCACAATAAAGAGCGTGAGTTTTGAACTTCTGAGCATCATCACAGAAAAGTCTGAGTGAAACTGTGAAAGATTCGCACTGTACCACTGCTTGAGAAGGAATGAGAATTGAAAGATGAATATGGTCGAATTGCCATTTCTAAAGGAAGTCGTCGTACAAGTCATTATTATTATTATTATTATTATTATTATTATTATTATTGTAATGTATTCCATCTTTTGCATCCCTCCTTGTCTTGCGTGACTGTCAGAAAGGACTGGCTGCATGGGAGACTTCTTCTCGTCATCATCATCCTCATCGCTGTTGTAGTTTTCATTCTCATGATTCCAATTTAATATCTTTTCAGGTAATGGAGACAGAGAGAATGTTATATCTTGTTACAGAATATGCCAGCAAGGGAGAGATATTTGGTAAGAACACAGTGTAGCTGTGATAATGATAATAATAATAATAATAATAATTTTATTATATGGATGCCAGTGTTTTACCGGAAACTAAAACACTCGTATTTTCCATATCTTCACTAGTGAAAATATGAAAACGTTATGTACCGAATGTACCGAATGTCCCGGATGTGCATGTTTGCAGTGTTGTTTTCCTGACTTCGTCTGCAGTGAAATCTCGCTCACATGAGTTTTGAGCCACAAAACTAAGTTTTGTTCTAGTTCTAAAGAGAAAACCCTTATTTCAACTATGGCAGAGAAAGCTACAGCAACACAAAAAGGGAAATTAGTTCTTAACGACACTGGGAATCAGAAAGATTGAGGGAGCATTTCACAAATAAACACTTTCGACTTTACCAAGTGAGTTGTTCAAATTGTAATATTTTGCCGCTATGTTAATTCTAATCCATATAATAAAAAGAACATTACACGGTGGCTTGAAGATATGGATTTCATTTTCTTGTGTCAAAAACAATATTTTACTCACTCGCTGCGCTCGTTCGTAAAATATTGTTCTTGCCACTCGAAAATAAAATCCATATCTTCGCGCCACCGTGTAATATCCTCTATACATTTGATAGCACTATTTCTACTAAAAACTTCTACTAAATGGTGTGTGATGTGATCAGAGTTCCCAATAGATTTTCAAAGAGGTGGTCCTCCGGATCCTCTCGCTCTAAATGGTGTGGGCCCTTGGTAAGGTCAATGGGTCCCTAGTGTAATGAGGCTAAAGTACATTTCTTGCAGAACACCTTGAAGATAGCAATTGGATTCTGTTGGTTGCTATATACTTCCAATCATGTTTTACAGTTGATTCTCGATTTTATTTTCTGGATGTTTTTGAAGGATTGGGTTGACAATTGATGCAATGTATTCTAGATAATCCTCCCTCACAATTTTGTTGTTTACTGGTATCTGATTCTTGAGTACAATATTACTTTTAGTAACCAAGGTTTTGGCTGACCCTGAACTTTTAAATTTGCATGTACATATTGTATAATAGCCCCCATAGTGTACCTGACCAAGCTTGACTGTCTCCCTATAATTAAACACTAAGTTACTTGGCAAACAAAGACTTGTCTAAGACTGCAGCGAGAAGTAAAATCCATGATGAAATACTGTATACCAAAATAAACAAGGAAATAATATACCAAAATAAACAACATCCAGCTGTGATTTCTTGCTTTCAAATTAGCCAATCAGAAACCGTTTTTGTTGCACCACCAAGCATTCCAAACAGATTCTAGCAAAACAAATATTGCAATCATGCAAATAAAACTTTTCTGTCTTTCAGAAAAATTTCCTTATGTCAATTTTAAAGTGGGTTTGACTTGTACAATGATTGAATTGCATATTGTTCTTGTATTTAAGATTTTATATTATTTTAACTTGATGTAGTACTATGTGTTAGTACTGTCCCTGATTAGTGTGCCACGCTAGAAGTTATGACACCATAATAAAGTTGTTGATTGATTGAAATCTAGTTTTGCTGGACCTAGGAAGTTTTATTTTTACAAACAACCCTTTGCACACCATGAGATGAGATCAGCTGGATCCTATGTTGGAAAAAACAAACACTTGAGATCAGTTTTTACATGGACCATTATTTTAATCACAACCATTTAAAAGGTTTTATTTAAGATTGCCTGACTGAGCACAGCAATTAAGGCTAGAGATTTTGCAGCGATTCATCTAGAATTCCTTTGCCCCAGGACTTAGAGAGAGATTATGGATTATGGCATACCACAGTCTGGAACCCTGCAAAGATGCTTCCTGTGGAGAACACTGATTTTTAATCCTGTTTTCAGTTCTGATTAAAGGATATGTAGTCCAAACATGGATTAAAAAATGGAAAAGCAGAGATTTGAACATATTTTAGGGCAATTGAATGCTACCTGATAATTTCATACTTACTTTTAATTAATACTTACAAAATGTCCTTTTAATTTTTAATAAAATACGATGTTCACGCAGTCAAAAGGAATGTAAACAAATCTTACTTCTTTGGAAACAACATACCGGTACTGAAAATACCGGTAGGTCACTGAGCAGTGATCATAGGTAGTCTTATTAACAATGAGACTGATTTAGATGCATTGATTGTCTTTTTTTTACCAGATTACCTTGTGGCACATGGAAGAATGCAGGAAAAGGAAGCAAAAACGAAATTCACACAAATAATTTCAGCAGTTGATTATTGCCATAAGAAGAATATAGTGCATCGAGACCTCAAGGTGAAAAATAATGATAATAGCATCAGTCAGACTTACCCCTTAGGGAACAACATACAATATGGTGATTTGTTTATAGCTGTCAACCCCCAGAATACAGTACTGGCAAATAAAAAGGAGCAGGAGCTTCTGTAGTAAACAAAATGCTTTTTTGTTTATGACTTTGAAATTGAAACTTGATCTCAAATTTTAGAAAAACAAATTATTTATTCAGAAATTCATTATTTTTGCTTTAAAATGATATATAATATGATAATATATAATATGATAAAATATATAATATGATAAAATGGACACCACTCAAACTATATATACCTTAAAGGATGGTTGAGGCTTTCTCTCCCCTCTGTGTTCTCCCATGCATTATCCCATTTTCAGTTTTTACTGCCTATATGACATTATAAGCATATTTTTGCTTTTCCTTTTTCCAGGCAGAAAACTTGCTGCTAGATGAAAACATGAATATCAAGATTGCAGGTAATGTATGGCAAATTTTCCTCTAAGAATCAAACACATAAATTATATAATCCATCACTTGAAAGAAAAAGCTATTCCCATAATGCTACCAAGAATGTTACATTTCAGTGCATAAATTGCGAACTTATGATTGTAAAATATCTAGTTCAGAGCTGGAAATATATATGTTTTGCACGATTGGACATACTTCCGATCAAATCTCCATTCTACTTGGACATTTGAAAATTTGTCAGACATGGTATTATTCTCATCTCTCGCCTTAGAAAATCTATAAAAATTAACTGTTATTTTCCATACAAAATACTGTATTTTATGGCAGATGTTTGTACTTGTTCCTGTTACTGAGAAGAGTTCAGTTTCTTTCCAGATTTTGGATTCAGTAATATTTTCCAACCAGACAAGAAACTGAAGACATGGTGTGGTAGTCCCCCATATGCTGCCCCTGAGCTGTTTGAGGGCAAGGAATACTTGGGACCGGAAGTGGATATATGGGTATGTTATTTAGTGTAACTAGAGTAATTATTATATCCTTTGATCTTTGCTCATTAGCACCGACATTTCTTTTAAAAAAACTTTTCATGGTGACTAACTCAAAATACACCTAACTGTGATTTGGCCGTGACTGCCAACCGAGGTCGTAAATATGACGATAGTGACAGCATGTAACAGGGACATAGCAATAGTAGTCTGATATTGCCAAGCCAATAGCATGTATTTGGACTTTCTCTATCTCGTACAGGGGCGTAGCTACCAATTCGCAACTGTGTACTAAAATTTTCACTTCGTTACTTTTTTGTTTTTCTAATGTTGATGTACATCAGACTACCCTCTTGCATACCGTACAAAAAAGCTCTAGCTACGCCCCTCTCGTACATAAAAATGTGATCTGTATTTTTTTTTAACGTCAACCACACTGCCTGCCTCGACTAGCTTTCAGCTACTTAGCAGGTTGTGTGTGACACTATTTTGTTCTTTGTGAAAGTAAATAAATTGATTGATTGATTGTGATCATTTTAAAAAGACATGAACAACTTTAATGGGAGCCAAGCCCACAGGCTCCATTTGCTACGAGGAGTCACCAATGACGACCTCACGTTTGACTGAGAATTCAATGTTATTGATGCTAATAATAATAATGCTGATTTTTGTTAACAGAGTCTGGGTGTGGTTCTCTATGTCCTTGTGTGTGGTGCTCTACCATTTGATGGCAGTACATTACAGAGTCTTCGCTCCCGAGTGCTCGACGGAAGGTTTAGAATCCCCTTCTTCATGTCTACAGGTATTACAACAGACTCCTTTGTGTTATGTTCATTTTATTTTCTCATCTTTAATGCCCACGTGGTCCATAATTCAAGGCTTGAAAATCCAACCAGCAGGGGATACTGCATGAAGTCCTTCTGTCCAATCTCTCCCTCGCTCCCTACCCGTCGTCTCGTTATTTGATCAAACACTTTCACATTTCCATGTGCAAAACAGGGTGCACTTGGACCGATGGTCGCGCACGATGTCTTATTTAATAAATTCGAAATCTTTAATGAAATAGCACTTGAAGGGCATATTGGCCGTTTCATGTGTATTGGAAACGTTACCAGTGCAGAATATTAGGTTGTAAAAGAGCTACCCTTTTCCCCTGCTAACCGACAATAAAGGCGCACTTTTTCAGATCCATCTTAAAGAAAACTGGTAGGGCATATTCGTTGTTTATAATATAGCTACGATATAACGCGCGCTGTGATTGGTCCAAATCTATGCTCTATTACACCGATAAAGTAATGGTTCTCCCCCGCTATATTATAAAAGCATTAGAGCACAACTTTCTATGACTCTATCGGCGAATAGAGCACTTGTGATGTTGGGAGAGACACTCGAAACGTTTTAAAATCACTCGCCGCGTTCTCGTGTCTCTCCCAACATCACGCGTGCTCTATTACACCGATTAAGTCATAGAAAGTTGTGCTCTAATGCATAATTGGTGTGCATTGGACGCGCTTAATACCTTTTCCATTGTATACAATGTTAAGCCCCATTCACACGACGGAAATTTTTGGCACGGCTCGGATAAAATGGTTCTGGGACTACCTCGCCAAGTCAATTTCGGTCGGGCTCTGACAAAATTTAGTAAGGCAAAGCCATTTACACAGCGCAAATATAGCCGTGCCATAACATTTGGTACCCGTACCACTTTTTATCCGAGCCGTGCCAAAAAATCCCTGTCGCGTAAATGAGCCTTTAGTTTGGAAAAGTGCTACTCTTTTCTCTGCATAAAAGCAAGAAAGGCGCACTTCTTCAAATCATCTAAAGAGGCGCGCACTGCTTTTTTTTTTATCTATGCAAGCGCACCTTGCTGATAATATAGCGGATTTCACAACTGTGAAAAGGCGCGAAACACCGTACGGACCATTCAACCAATCACAACACGCGAAATGACTAATCAACCAATCAAAATGCATAGACACGGCACTGCACATTGCACGGTTATACGCGCCGTACTTTTTCACAGTCATACGAAATCTTCTCTAGTCGCAATGGGCTTTTATCACACGGCAGCCATTTTTTCTTTTGTTCTTGCATGTGCAGCCTTATCGTGATTACGAGTTTCCACGGGGAAAACAAAGAATTTTATCCAAGAAGGCTGCCCAATAATGCAGCCATCTTGGATAAAAGACATGAAACGCATAATCAGCGATATAGCGGATTTCACATGACTGTCGTGAGTAATTCGCAATTACTTTGTAATTACTCCTATAGGTTTTATTCAGAATTGGGGTAATTACTTTGCGATTGCTTTCACGACAGTCATGTGAAAACCGCTCTATAACAAAGTAGTGCATTGTTTTCTAATCAGCGATGTAACATTTTCTTCAGAATGCGAGCATTTGATTCGTCACATGCTCGTACGAGACCCTGTCAAGCGGTACAACATTCGTCAGATCCGCGCGCACAAGTGGATGAGCTCAGCCGAAACGCCATCTGATGCAAGCGAGGAACCTAGCCGGTATATCGAGAATGTCGCACCCGAGAAGGAGATTAATGAAGACGTGATTCGCAAGATGGTTACCATGGGTTTCGACAGAGACAAGACGATCCAGGTTTGTTAGCTCGTGCGTTTGTTTGTTTGTTGGTTTCGATTTCCAATCGAGATTGTTTCATTTACAATAAAAACCCGCGTATAAGAACCTAGAATTTTACCCTGACAGCTTCTTATTTGATTTGAAAATACAAGGAAACATGGGGTTCACATGGATAATTCTAGCCTAACAGGTTCTTAAAATCCTGGTTCTCGTTATACGCGGGTTTTACGGTACGCCCTTGAAAACGGTACCGTGTAATACAGTAAAAACCCGCATAAAAGAACAGGTGTTTTGGGGATTCAGGCTGATTTTGTTCTTATACATTGGGTGTTTTCTGCAAAATCAACCTGAAAATGTTCTTAAGGTGTTCTTAAAATTGTTCCTAACATCAAATACTGCATTCACTACCAACAGTCAAATAAAGAATATGATTGGCAGAAAATTAAGCTACATGGCTAAATGCACCCTGGAAATCCCCATACAGTACCTGCTGTAGACATCTGTGTGCAATGGTCTATTGATCTACTGTACTCTACCACAGTAGGTTACTGTACTTGAATCTAACTGGCAGCCATTTTTTATGCAAGAACAAAATTTTTTCATTTTTCAGGCGGAATGTGTTCTTATGTATAAGGTACCTTTTTGGCCAAATTCCAGCCTGAGTGTTCTTAATCCACTTGTTCTTTTATGCAGGTTTTTACTGTATTGCAATCGTGTGCGTGCGTATGTGCGTGCTTTAACTTGACGTGTGTACCCTTGAGGTACCTATTTTTACTGTATTACAGTTGCTTAGATTCCACTTGCCGGTCTACACACAACTTTCCTCGTCATTCTCGAGAATCCAGCGCTGCGTTTTCAAGGTTGACCTTTGGCCAGCTCCCGCAGAGACGCTGAATAATCGAGCATGCGATTGCGAGTTACGATTTTTAAACACTAGTGTAAGCGAGACGTGAATTCTGTACGATTTCTGTGAATTGAAACCGCATCAAATCGCAAAATATTTCGAATTTGTTTTAATCCAGTGCGACAACGCGCAACAAAAATCGTCGAGATCGTACAGAGTTTGCATCTCTTCCCCCCTGAAATGTTTCGAGAAAAACCTCCAGTGTAGACCAATCAACAGAATAACCGCAATTCGACTAACTTTTTGTAATATTTTCGAAATTTTTATTCGACAGGCCATCAAGAGCAAGAGCTATGATCACAACGCGGGAGTGTATTCACTTTTACTGGAAAACTGGTCCAAGAATCCAGCCAGGGACGAAAGCAACACCGCACCCACTTCTCCCCCATTAGGCTCTATGCCCATCGCGACCCCCTCCCCTACGGGGATGAGTTCTGTCAGTGGTGACACCGAAATGATGGACACGGATATCGAAGTCGACGACGCGACGAGCAGCGCGAATGCGTACAGGATCGCGGCAGCGGCGGCGGCGGGAAGAAGACCCTCGGTGCCAGTCCCAGTTGTCCATGTTACACCGGATTCCCCCACTAGGGAACTGAGTCCGAATATATGGCCGACAAGAAGGACATCGGAGGAAAACGAAGAAGATTATCAGTTACCGGATGAAATGCCCCCTCACTTGAAAGAGTACCTTGCAAATCGCCGGTACACGGTAACTGCCGTCGCCCCCATGTTAGAAATTCCGGAAGAATTACGAGAGGTCCTCAATCAGAAAATGCTCCAAGGCCCTTTGAGTCCACAGGGAGCCCACGAGAATCCGTTCCCGCAGTTCAGCAATACCGTAGCACAGGGTTTGCCACCCTTATCGCCCACCACGGACCTGTCGTTAGCGTACAAGGAGCAGATACTCCAAGTCCCGACTGTCTTCCAACTGCGGCAGCCATTGGGTAGACGAGCCTCGGATGGCGCGACGAGTTTGGCAGCAGGTATCGCGCAGTTCCATCAGCTGCGGGCTCTACAGCAGCAGATGGAGGCCAACCTCAGTAACCCCGGCTCCCAAGTGAACACCTCTCCCCTAGGCAGCAACCCCCAGGCAACCTTCCACACGGGGTCTCCCGGCCCCTCGAGCCCTCAGATATGCGAAGCAGCCAACGACAGCGGCTCAGACCAGGAGCCAGACCCAGAGGCGGTAGCGCGGTATATGTCATCCCGAGGAGGAAGGCAGCGTCATACTGTTGGTGTAACTGAAGCCTCCTCCGAGATCTCAGATGACTTACAGATGAAGCTACTTCAGCTGCCTCTGAAGACCAGACGGTCGGGGTTCTCGAGTGTTAGGGACCGCCCCTCGCGGGATGGGAATCTTATTACTACGCACACTGGTATGCGGTATAACTCCTCCCGCAGGGCTTCAGACGGGGCTGCATCTATACTCGCCTTCAAGCAGCATCTGGAGCGCGGTAACAGCAGCGGATCCAAGCGGAACAGCCTGAAGGAGTTGCAGGAGGAGCACCAGAAGTTGAGAGAACAGTACGGGGATTTGGTGGAGGAGGAAACCCAACGAGTACAACAGGAGCAGCATCAGCTTCATCGTCATCATGTGATGGGCAGGAGGGCTTCAGACGGGGCGGATGCGTTGTCGATTGCACAATTTCTAGCTCAGCGCGGCCAGTGGATCTCAAGCCAGGAGTTTGAAAGTGATTGCTCGCCTAGCGCGTCACAAGAGGAGCTAGAGGAAGCACCCGAGATCGTACAGGAACCGCTGCTGCAGCAGGAGATGCAGAAGCTAAACATAGAACCTTGTGGAACACCCGTGCCGTTCGACCCTTACTTGAAAAGCCCTTCGTCCTCCGTGGCGCCAGAAATCAAGGGGCTGGTACAGACTGGAATAACGTCAGTGTCGCCGCGAACGAGTGTGATTGTGGAGGAGTCAGATCCAGAGTCCTCGATTGACGAGGACGGACCCGAGTACCAAGAGACCAGCATAGAGCCGGAGAGTCCTCCTGTACAGCCTTTCATTCCAGAACAGTCCTCGTCCCCAGTCCCGTCTCCTCCCTCCTCACCTCTGGTGTCTGCAGTACCTATAAGACAGCGGTATCCCCTACCGGATATGACCGGGAGGGGCTCTAGCAGCAGCGTCAACGAAGGTCAAGGTCAAGATACGACTGTTTTACATAACCTTCCCGTCACTTTTCCAAATCTCGCCGCGTTAACCATGAACGAGAATAATTTAGTCGACCTTGCGAATACTTCGTGGGGAATGGACTCAGTTTTGTTGTCGGCCTTTAGTTCGCCACGCCCGTCGCCGCTGCTCGGCCCTCGGGCTCAGCCTCGTCATTACCGACATCACACCGTGCCGTCGAGCCAGGAGGCCTGGAACTCTATGGATCTTCTCCGGCGCATGGCCGTCAACGATGTATTAACAGCCCAGAACCACGCCAGAGATATGCTTAATAATAATAATATTAATATAAAAATGCCGGTAATACCAGTGGCCTTCTAAGGGCCTTGTCACCTAACGGGACCATCAATACCGAACCATTGTTTAACTCGAACAGCAAAGACGATCTTAGGAGCGAACTTACTCCGACTAGTGTTCGATTTGCGTTTTCCGTCAACATGACGTCACAGAAAAACATTCCGGATATTATTAGCGAGATACGGCGAACACTTGACCAGCGGTCGCCAAATGTAATATACGAGCAGACAGAACAGTTATTGTTCACTGTTAAGCACGGGGCAGTGTGTATGGAAATTGAGGTGTGTCAAATTCCGGATCATTATTCTCTGAATGGACTACGATTACGACGGGTCAGCGGCAACCAGTGGCAGTACAAGAAGCTTTGCCACGAGCTCTTAGGGGAATGAACCTGTAGTGCATCCTGGGAAGGTAGTGGTTTTGAATTTACGGAGCTAATTAAGGTCAAGATGTCCGACTGAATTGAATGGTGGAATAAATTATTCGAGTCCTGAAGATTTGTTATCCAAGAAAGCAAGAAATGGTAACGGAGCAAAGACAAGTGCTCTTCAAATGAACAATATTTAAAAGATCATCCCAGAATCGGAGGAAATGAGGAAGGGAAATGTAGAGCGCACTTCTTTTTCCTGGATATTCATCTTTTTAATTTATTTTTATTTTCTCTTCTGCGAAGATTTTTAGTCTAGACTGCGAGTGGTGCGCTTCCTGCCAAAAATCTCACAGATTTGATCTTTTTCCTTTGCCATGAACCTTCGATACTCAGTACCTCTAGAACAGAAATGCGGTTCTGAGAAAGAGTTCTAAGAAAACTAATTGCTTTATCAGGAAAAATCATCCTCAAGTTGTGCATATCGCGACTCTGGAAATGGTGTACCTTGCATATTTAAAATAAGATTACGTTGAGAGAAAAGTAATATATTTGTTTTGAGTGCCACAGAGCTGGAGCTCGCTTTATTTGAAAGCATCAACATAGTATTAGTATTGATGTAGTAAGATTATTTTTATCGGGTGAAAGGTGAAAGAGCCTCCCCTTGTTTAATGCCACTCTCGAAATTTTCATCAGTTGATAGCAACAACCAATCATTACTTGCAAGATTTCGGAAGTTAAAAGTACTTCGGATACTTTGAGAAATTTCGCAAAATAAATATAAAACGTAGCTTTGGAGAAATTTGACATGCGCGACTCCCGGAAGTAACGTCACCGGATTTGGTAGAAATCATAAATGGTATAAGGACGTTATTACACGCTCACAGTGCAAACGTGATGTGATAAATATATTGATTATATAAACTATAGTGTTTTATCAGGATTTCGGCCACTGAAAAATATTGTAATTCGCACTTGTGAAAAATGGCCACTATCGCGAAATTCATCAAATCGGAAATTTTTCAGAAAAAGTTTATATAATAAACAGAATAATACATGGGCGCTTTGAGATATGAAAATTTATCTTCTCCTGTTCAAATTGAGATATCAAAATTTAAACACTTGAAGATAAATTTCATATCCCCGCACGTCCATGTATTATTATCTGTTTTTTCCAAGCATCCATATGGTGTTTTCTTGTTGTTATTTAGACCAGTGAAATAACAATTTCTTTTCATTTGAATTGATAAACTTTCATATGATCAATCGTTGCAAGTAATGCATTTGGATGTTGCTTGAAGATATAAGAATGACGCACAAAATCACATCGTTATTGCCCATTTGAGCTGACTAGCCTAGGATGCACGTGATTTTGCAACCTTTATATGTCAATGGAATCTATTTTCCTATGACTACATAGATTGCCCAGGGGGGGGGGGGGGGGGGGGGGGGGCTCCCCTATTTTAGGGGCAGGGGTGCTCATCGGGAACTTTCGATTTTAGCCTTAAAAGGTAGCAAAAAGGACGTGGCTTAGTTGATTTTGACCCCTAAAAGGTACCAGCAAGTGTGATATTTATAAAACCATTGTGGCTTGATTTGCTAGAATGGACCCCTATGAGATGCCTATCTGGAAAAAATTGCAAGTTTTCGAATTTTTCCCCCTGAAAGGTACCAGCGGCCTGATTTTAAACCCTAAAAGGTACGTCAAGCACCCCCGCCCCCAAAATAGGGGAGTCCCCCTGGGAGATTGCCTTTTCTGTGCATGCCTTTGGCTAAATTCCTAGTTGGCTGGCTCACACTACCCATAATGCACTGGCTGTTGCTTTTTTCAATATCATCAAAACTTGACTCAACAAAAACATTGAACAACTTGTCATCTTTCTGACTCCAGTTTAGCACATTTTTACCATACAAACGCTAGAAGGATATAAAAACGTAAATTCAAATCCATTGCAATAAGTCAGTTTCCGATGTATCTATATGCACAAAGCAATGCATTATGGGCAGGGCGAGTTGGATCCATGAACTAATGCTGAAAATTCCTTCCGTAGACGTTAAGGAGACTAGTCTTAGAACAGACAATGCCGAACGTCATGCCTGGTTCTTAAGAACCCCACCCAGCCACTGTTTAAATACCAGAAAATCACCCAGACAGAAAGAGAAGTGGGCAATTTCAGAAAATAACTGTACCATCAACAAGTTAAGTTGTTTGCTAGCTTGCAAGTGTTAAGGTACCTAAATTACAAAGAAAGAAGTATTAGAAATATCTGTGAATGGGGTCAGGGGCTTCCTGAGAAACCCAAAACCCTTGGGTTTCCAAAGATGGACAAGGGGCACATGAACAACGTTCTCATGTATTCTTTTTTGCAAGCCAACTCAATTTTTCTCACGTCTAGAAATACCTTTAATAGCTTCCCCTCCCCTGTCCTCCTAGAAAACTTCTTGCTCTGCATCAGCGGTATGGTATGGCATACACGATGAGTAAGGGAGGGAGGGGCAGGGAGGGAAATTAATGATATTAAACCAGGTGCTAGGCTCAGATATTTTTTGATATTGCCATTACCATTAGATGATTAGAATCGAAGTTGAAAATATACAAGTCTTTGTTTACAATGTAAACAAATGAACAGGCTATTTCTATTGAAAGTAAACAAATGATTGGCTGAATGAGGTTCTTTGGAGAAACGCAAACAAACAAACAAACAAACAACCCACTCTGTTAATAAAGGTAGTTTTATGTGTAGGGCTACAGGCAACCCCAGAAGCAAATTATGTTACTTTGCTACCAGATTGTTTTGGTAGATTGGTTTTAAATGTTACAGTATTGTAATTTTCTTCTGGATGTGTAGGTTTAAGGCTGTAGTACCCACATTGGTGTAGCTATATCCAAAAACCAACCATGCCGAGTGTGTGAGTAATATTTTAGCAGTTAATTGGATAATCTGAGTGTTTTAAACAACAGAGTGAGACGACATATTAAACCATAACTTAAGAAAATGGACATTTCAAGATATTTAGTACATTAAGAATACTGTAATATATTGACACTTTGTATAAAGAGTAACAGATTAATAAGTAAATGAGTGAATTATTAACTTGTGTACAGAGGCAAAGCTTTGTGCAATAAAGACAGGAGTCTCATGTGATTTCACTTTTTTATTCTACTCTTGCACACTCATCATAGACATTGACCACCTTGTGCGGATTCATGGATGGATTTTAGGGAGGGGGGAGAACCTTGTGCGGATTCATGGATGGATTTAAGGGAGGGGGGGGGAGACAAGGGGGCCAGAACCCCCATTTTCCACTAGATTTTCCATACATTTACTGTATTTGCGAAGGGAAATTTGTTGGCCCCCTTAATTTTTATGCCTGCCCCTTTCCCCCTTTTGGAAGTTCCTTATCTGCCCCTGCTCATTGACAGACAGACATTTTTTTGCATCGATTACACGCGATGAGATACATTGTGTTCACGACAGAACATCCTACACTGTTATCGTGGCTTATCTCTGTCTATTATTCTCCTCCTGAAACCAAAACAAACATACTTCAGGGCATGCAAGAGTTAGGCAATCCTACATTGTTGACCAACAGGTGTGTTTGATGATATGCAATCATCTGAAGTTTTATGGTTTGGTATTTTAATCCCAGGGAGGGAGGGGGTACTTGAAGGTCAAAACTAAAAAGTACCTGGTCAGAAAAAAAATTCACATTAAAATACTGGATTTTCTTCAGCATACCATTTTCGTCCAGAAAACCCCTAAAAAATACTGATTTTAACCCCTTAAAATATGGCAGTCATACCACCATCTCCCCTGGGTTTTCACATATATTATTTAACAGGTATTTTTGCACCCTGAGTTCATCAGGTAATGTTTTAATTACATCCTGGTACAAAAAGATGGGTGCCAAGGCCCTAAACTTACAGGAAGTTATTTGCCATTTGCAATTCCTCAATCTTCTTTTCTGTCTGTGTCATCCACTGCTGGTATTTCTCTTGCCAGGATAACTTAATCTACCAGTGATGTAACACAAAACCAAACAAGTGATATAAACAACCCAAATTTTTCATAGCGCAACACTGGTCCACTGACAAATAATAATTTTACACTTATAGTGTGCAAATTCACATACATATATAATCAATGCGCAAGGGAACCGGATGGTTTCTGAAAACTTTGGTAAGCAATAAAATTGGGTGGGATATTCCAATGGAGCTCTAACACACTGACCCTGTTTATGGAAAACATAAATCCAATTCCCACACTTTATTGGCAAGAAACAAAAAAGTGAGAAAATGTTTGAATAAACTTGATATAATAATATCCTGTAACAGTATATGCCAGAAACTGTAAAATCTGGAAAATACCTACTGAGACAAAAAGTTTAAAATATAGAGGGGAGGGTTAAGGGGGCACAGAACCTTTATTATTACACAGACTCCACCATGGAAGGAAACACTTGCTCAATAAACAAAGGAAAAACTACCAACTTCTTGTGTTATTTTCTCTTCTTTATCACACCATTCTGCTTCTTTCTTGCTGAGGGCCTCAAACAACTCATCAACTCGAAGCCGGAGATCAGTGTTCTGAGCCGTAAGAGAATCCCTTTCCTCTTGCAGAGTCTGGTTCTCCTGTCTTAGCCTCTTCAGCTCACTATCATCAAATGATGACTGTTCAGCCTGAAATGAAAAGCAATTTTGTACAAGATCTATTGTTCACCTGAATGTGTAATTTATTTATGCCTGGTGTCTGGGTGGGCTTCCTGTGGTGGGTAGGAGTGAGCTGACTGAGCCCAGCCCTCAAGTGTCTCCTCATGGTTCATCTCCAAGCACAGGAAGCCCACTCATAACATAAGGGACTAGGCCGACCAGAGCCTGTTTGGCATTTTCTACTAGAAGAGTACATGTTTTTATGTGAAATACAGGCATACTTTATGAGCTGTGGCCATGTTTTTCCCTCTCACTATCTTGAATGTTAATGCTTTGGTGACATCATTGATAATGTCATATTACATGCAGCGGAGTAGCTGGGCTCAAGGGGCCCTGTCCCCCCCCCCTCAACACCAATGTGTTGCACCCCCCTTGACATGTAAACAAGTTTGACACCTACATAGATGTGTTTCACACTGTCTGCTTTTTTAATGGAAACCTTGATCGCCAAAAATGTGTATACCTTATTCTGATCTTTTATCTGTTGTTTAAGCTTTGCAATTTCTGTCTTGTGATTCTCTAACATCTTGTCTTTCTCCTTTTCCAAATGATGCAGTTTCCCCTGTAGTTCTCTTATCTGTTCCTTGTAAGCATTAATATCTTGGGCTGACAAGCTTTGACGTCGCTGTCCAAAATTAGGTGCATCAGATGTAACATATTCTTTATCCTTCTTGACAATTGTTTGACTTTTAGCTTTTCGCAACTCATCAAGCCTTTTCTTGAGCTCTGACACTTGGCTTTCCAGCTGCAAAAAGCATTGTGGCATTCCAACTTGAATTCAAGGAGTGGAGTGAACATCAAAACAGAAAATTGCCAAAGTCCTTATGTTTTACCTCAAAGGTTCTGAGATGGGTATAAAAAGTGCAGAGATTATAGTACTATTCAAAGTATTGCAAAGTTCTTGCATATTTTGTGTCCAAGGATGCTATGCTAGAGAAATACAGTACTAAATGACTATGAGAATGAAACATAATTTGGAATTTGAGACAAGGTTCAAAACCTTGAGACCCAACTTGCTGGAAGACTAAGATCTCTGGAAAGCAACTTATATTGGGCCATTCCATTTTATATCCATTACCCCCCTATCGAGGAACCTGGAATTTCCCTAGGGGTCGCTGTGTTTGCCCCTGGAATTTCCACAGGGGCCGTTGAATTTGCCCCTGGAATTTCCACAGGGCCTTCCTTTTTACCGCAGAATTTCCACAGGGAACTCATTTGCAACTTTGGAATTTCCACAGGGGTACAAGAGAATAAGGAATTTCCAGAGGGGCTGCTTCAAATTTCCACAAGGGGTGTGCAGGAGGCTGGATTTTAGGGGTAGAGCAATTTCAAACCATTTCATTCACAGGGGAAGTCAACAAGGGACTGTTCGTTAATTACGTCGCAGGGGGGGGGGGGGGGGGGCTGGTGGTTTTTTCTGCAAATAATCTTTTTTTTCCTTCCTCTCTCTACTATACATTCACCAGCCTTACAACCAATGTACTCTAAGTATAAGGTGGCGGAGAATAAAATGAATCTGAATCTGCTTGTAGGTTTTCTTACCCCGTACAAAAAAAAAACTTACCCCCGTAAAAAAAGAAAAACGGCTATTTGAAATTTTACCCCCCTCCCCCTGCACGCTAATCCAAAGCTAGTATCAGTCTCCTATTTTCCAAATGGCGTCTAAAGTAAGTACGATTGTTGACGAGGATGTACCGGTAGAACAAGCTCTAAAATAGCAAGAAAAGAGGAGAGAAGTTCAGCAGAAATCATCGGGATTCAATACAGTGTTCTGCGTTTCACGCAATCGCACTCAATCTCAATCCTAGCTTGTTGAAAATTTGCATGACACAGAAATGCACCCCCCAAAAGTTTCGCATGTTCTAAAAATTTACCCCAAAATTTTTCAACGTTCTGCAAAATTTACCCCCCCCCCCCCCCTCCCTATAAAACCACCAGCCCCCCCCTGCGACGTAATTAACGAACAGTCCCCAAGCAGGCGTTCAATTTCACTGGACAGGTACTTTTGGACTTCTAGCAAAATATGCTGCAAACTGATGCAGGGTCCTGCCAGGAAAAACATTGTCCCCAAATTCTTCAATGTTATCAACAAGCAGATAAAGTTTAAATGCAATACCTCACGAATTCTGTCGCTTCCTGCCCCAACAGCTCTTGTCCCAGCAGTCCCACTCGGTTTCTTCCCACCAGCTGCAGCTGACTGGTGTTGGCTGGATTTTCTCCTCGCACCACCAGAACTTGCCATATTAATAACTTAAAAACTGTCCCGAAGGATGTAGACGACTAGTTTATCCATATTCTTGCATTATTCTGCTTTTAACACACATAATTGAGGTTGAAACGCAATATTTATGACACTGACAACGATATGCAAAAGTGTCGTGTCGGATAGACGCGCACAAGATTAAGGTCGGTACTCCATACAGATATTGCAACGTCTCCGGTAGGGCAAACATCGCATTCGGTTCAAAACAGTAGGATGGTATGAAGTATCATCCTTGGCTCCAAGGTTGCATTCCACAGGTATCCCATTCAGTGTTTGCTTTTTGCACAAACTTTCCAAGAGATTTAACTTTAGGATACTGTATGACAATACTGTATAGTTGTTTAGAGAATTACAGTTACAAATTCCTAGACTAGTAACTTTTGTCGCATTTCGTCTCCTTCGATTGAACAAAATGCGACAAAATATTTTTCGGCTTTCCTGTTTGGTTTGAAGGCGCGGTTTCTCGGCAGTTTCAAATGCTCTTTTCTTCATCATGCGTCGTGAGAAGCTGATAGAAAGATGTTCTTGAAGTTTTGAGCTTGAAAATAATATAAACGAGACCAGGTGACCTAACTTTTTCGCTATGCCTTTGAAAATCATTCGTGGGCTTATAAGAGGCGCAACCAGAGGAGTTCTTACGGGGAAACACGGCAATAAAACTTCTACAAAGGTGAGCCTAAGAACGTTTTATCGATGCAAATTCCTTGATGCTAGTCTAATACAGTATTAATCCTGTGGGACAGATTTTCTCACTTAATACAATTCGTCCTACATTAGGTCGAGGTGTAAGACCACCTGGATTCCACACAAGAAGAGGTATGCAAATCTAACAACTATTATTGCGCTCTCTTGCTTTTGTGGTAGCACTGCCTATTCTTGGTGTGCAATCATTCATTTGGTAATAAAATAACAAGTCTACAAGTGGCAACCACGTTGGATGTACAGAACAAATGGAGCAAATGAACTTTCTTTTTTTCTGTACATCCAACATGGCCGCCTGTGACGTCACATGCACACCAAGAATGGGCAATTCCAGAAAATAAAGGTACCCCCCCCCCCCCACGGGCGGCACTAATTTTTGACCCCCCCATGCATCCAGAATTTCCAAAATGGTTTACCCCCCCCCCCCCCCCCCCCCCGTGCATATAGAATTCTGGGTAGGTTAAACCCCCCTCCCCTTCAGAAATTTCAACTTTTACCCCCCTCCCCTCCGGAATCCAAATAATCACCACCTTGTTTATTATTGCGAGAAAAAGTAAAAATTTGCGAGAGGGAAACGTTGCGGAGAAAAAGGCAAAAGTTGCGGGGGTTGTTGCGGGAATTTATTAAATTTGCAAAGTAAAGAAAACACAAAAAGCGCATAATCTTGTTTCAGAATATTTTAATTTAATATTTTATTAAAATACAGAGCATGATAGTTTGATTTTGAAGAAAAAAATACCACCGGCATTCACAACATCCACTGAATATGAGCTCTACATTTTTAGCGTGTTTAACTAGTAGCTTACTGGCTATTTTGTAAGATTTGAATTGTAGGGGCAAAGAATCGGATGATATTATCACGGAAAAACTTGAGACTTTCGCCATTCGATCGTGAAATGGGGGAATAGACATTTCAAATGAAGTGTGGAAGCTATTTTTACTTGCAACACACATTTTCAAATCGCTTTCTAAAACAATTTTTCCAAATATAACCAATAGGAAAACACATTAGAATGAGCTAGACCAAGCTTGGAAAGCCTAGTTGTTACTTCTTGCGGATCTTCGAATATTTGAGGCTTAGGAAAAACCCATATAGAAACTCTAAAAAGGAGTAAAAGAAAAAACATATTATACGTTATTATTCAACATGCATATTACATGTACCATTTTTGAGAAACGTTTATTAAACTATACCGTGTTGTTCCGGGATTTCATTAGATATGTTAGTTGCGGCGGGTTTTGGTGAAAGTTGCGCGTCCATGCAAGCTCAACTTATCCCGTATCGCCAACATCCTTTATATTAATTTCAATGTGTGATTGTACAAAGTTGAACCTGCTGCGTGATTGAACTAACAGTCGAAATCAGTAGAAAATTATGGAGATTCTGTCTTAGAAGGGACAAGTACGAACTGACAAGCATTCTCTATCTATCGAATGGCGGCGAAGACTGTTTTTCCGCGCGTGAAATGACGTTATTTTCTTTCTGAAAACGCTATTTTAGCAGACTGAAAAACACGCGAACTCCTTCAGGAGTTGGGCATCTTCAGACCCCCCCTTGTGACAAGAAATCCAGCTTCGAAAACCCCCCCTTGCAATCAGAATTCCGAGCTCTTAAACCTCCCCATCCCTTTGGAATTTCCAAATGCCACCCGTGGGGGGGTACCTTTATTTTCTGGAATTGCCCAATTGATGGTTTGCAATTATTCTTCCTTGGGAACAAAATCATAAAGGCATGGCGACCATGCTGGTGGACAGAACAAATGAAGCTTTTCCACCAACATCACCACCAGTGACAATATGCAAACCAATAATAAGAAATTCTGTGCACTGATTGGTCAGCTCAGTGACTATTGGCTAAGTAAGCATTAGAGCATAACTTTATATGACTTTATTGGCAAAATAAAGCGCGTTGATGTTGGGAGAGACATGAGAACATTGTAAAATCACTAGCCACAGTCATGTGATTTTAAAACGTTTCAAGTGTCTCTCCCAACATCTATTTGTTCGATAAAGTCCTAGAATGTGCTCTTCCCATGTTTTCACTATCCACCCCCCCCCCCCCCCCACCCACAAACCAAAATTCCTGGATAGAGCATAGATTTGGACCAATCAAGGCATGCATTATATTGTTGCTATATTATTATAATGATTATTAGAGCGCAACTTGCTATGACGTTATTGGCAAAATAGGGCATGTGTGATGTTAGGAGAGACACAAGAAGTTGTAAAATCATGAGCTGCAGGCAAATCAGGGTTCAAAATTCTATAGCCAGCTGCCATTGGGCAATTCCAGAAAATATATGTACACCCCCTGGGCGGCATTTGGAAATTCTGAATGACAGGGGGGTTTCAAAGCTCGGAATTCTGCTTGCATGGGGGGTTTTCGAAGCTGGATTTCTTGTCACAAGGGGGGTCTGAGGATGTCCAACTCTGAAGGAGTTCGCTGTTTTTCAGCCTGCTAAAAAGAACTTTTTTCAGAAAGAAAAGCATGTCATTTCACACATGGAATAAAAAGTCTTCGCCGCCATATTCGATAGATAGAGAATGTTTCCCAGCTCGTACTTTACCCTTCTAAGACAGACTTCTAAGACAGAATCTCTGTAATTTTCTATTGATTTTGACTGGTGTTAGTTCAATCACGCATCGCAGGTTCAACTTTTTGAGATTGAATATTAATATAAAGGATGTTGAGTGCCGGGATAAGTTAAGCTAGCACGGTGACGCAGAACTTTTGGTAGAACCCGCAACTTTCCCCAACATATCTAATGAAATCTCAAAAATGGTAATCTGCACATTGAATAATTTTTTTTGCTCCTTTTTTAGAATGCTTACTTTTTCTCAAGCTTTCCAATTAATTCTGGTGTTTATTTGGATTTCGGAGTGGAGGGGGGGATAAAAGTTGAAATTTCTGAAGGGGAGGAGGGTTTAACCTGCCTGGAATTCTATATGCATGGGGGGTAAGCCATTTTGGAAATTCTAGATGCAAGGGGGGGTCAAAAACTAGTGCCACCCGTGGGGGGGGATACATATATTTTCTGGAATTGCCCATTTGTGGAAGGTGCAGAAATTGCTCTATGATGTGTATACTCATTACCGCATCTTGCCCTGGAATGTTATCTGCTTCTGTTTTTGTGCAGGCTATTTTTTTGTACTAGTGCCAACAAAGCCAGCAAATTTGAGTAGATTTTAAACAATTATTTTTAACTTTGTGAATAGAAAATCTCTGGGGATGGCTGCTTCCATCCATTCCCAGTTTTGCTGAAGCCACTGCACACACACATCTTTACAACATGAAGCTAAGTTGTAGCTTGGAGAAGTACCCCATACCCAGGGGGATTTAAGTTTTTTTGAACTAATATAATATATGCATCCCCTTTTTTCAGGTGGATACAAAATTGTTCAGAAGAAAGTTCCAGAATTTATTGTACCAGATTTGACAGGATTTGATGTAAGATTCAAGTTCTTTTAATACTAGTGAAAACTATGCCTTGTGAGCTCCGTCAACCCACCCTTCATGCCTTCTAAACCAGCTAAATTCCCTAAATTCTTCCCCATATACACTGCAGAAACCTAAACTCTCCCAGTTTTGCCAAAGTGAGATTTTTTTCCTTCATGTCCTGGAAACATATCTCTGGAAACATATCTCTGGATTGTCATATATTTACTGTATTTCTCCTGATTTTATTTCAATCTTGAAATTTTCTCATAATAACCTTTGTATTTTGCTGAAATCCTACGGTTTCTCCTGATTTCTGAAGTCCAAGGGCTGACATCCTTTCACTGTCATTGATTTCTTAGAGATATGAACACAGCCCTCTCTATTCAATGAATTAGTCCTAGAAGGCATTATGAATGTTGGTGAGACAAAGTCAAGGTGACCATTCACTGATATTCACAGAGCCCTAATGCGACTAATTGTTTTAGCATAGTTATTCGAGTGTACTTATTTCTCAATCCTGAATAGCCTTTGAGTTAATAGCCCATGACAACTACTTTAGTAGCTCATTTTTCCTACTAGCAGCTCAACCAATCAGACTGCAGCATTGAAAATTAACCACTAGTGAAATTTAGCTAAAATGTGAAGGGTATTGAAAGTGACCCAACCCACCCCTCCGGAATTTCAAATCCCTTCCGTAGGGGGGTATGGATAATTTTTGGAACCACACAATCTATTATTTTATTGCCATTTCAGTTGAAACCTTATGTGTCATACAAGGCCCCTAAAGTTGAAGAACCACCATTAACTGCAGAAGGACTTTTAAAAAGCATAAAGGAGAACATTCACCTGATTACAAACAGAGAAGTCCCTTGATGTACAGTAACAGAACACGAGGGACATAATATGATTGGTACAAACAGGAGGATCCTAAGTCCCATAAAAAGATGCAAGTTTAACACAGGATCCCCAACTGCTATAATTGCAGTTGCCAGCTAGGGTGTAGCCAGGAATTTGGGGTGGGGGATAGTGAAAACATGGGACGAAAATGTTCAAATTTCCTCCAGCAAATACAGTAAATGTATGGGAAAATCTCCCAAGAGAAGGAGGGCCCCGGCCCCCTGTGCCCCCCCCCCCCCCCCCCCCCCCCCCCCCCCCCCGGCTACGTCCCTGGCCAGTGACTTAGTCAAAGCAAAAGAGTAGAAAAACAAAATCCTGCATCCAGGTATTGTTTTAGTGTTATGGCTATGGCTACCGGGACCTGAGTGACATATTTTCCATATCCTCACTAGTGAGGATATCGGTCAAAACAAAAGTGCTTGGAAATCTATTTGGGATAATGTTTTCTGGTTTGTCTATATAATAATAAGCAATTATTGGATGAGGTTTTTGTGATTTTCAGAATAAACAATGTCGAGACAAGTGGAATCAGGCGAGGCCGTAAGGCCGAGCCTGATTCCACTTGGCGAGATATTGTTTATTCTGGAAATCACAAAAACCGAATTCAATAATTGTTTTATTATACATTGATTCAGTGAAAATACTTTTTTTCTGTCAAGCAATTTCTTTTACACAAGCACCTTGTTAAATAGGGGAAACATTCAAGGGCTGTAGTCCCATGAAACATTGCGGGCGTAGGATCAAGAATCAGCTAGCTGATTCTTCAAGAATCAGCATGCTGATTCTTGGAGACCCTTAAAGTGCGTGATTCCCAAAGTAAATCGCGCGCTTTTAGCCAATCAGAATCGAGATAGTGAGTTCAATGTATAATAAGAAAAATTACACGCTTGCTTGAAGATATATATGTTATTTACGTCTACCTGGAAAACATTTTCCAACCCTCTGTCACAGTTTTTCCCTATATACAGACCTCCCAGCCAGTAAATAACATATATATCTTTAAGCCAGCATGTAATTTTTTTTATTATATAGACAAACCAGAAAACATTATTCCAAATAGATTTCCAAGCACTTTTGTTTTGACCGATATCCTCACTAGTGAGGATATGGAAAATATGTCACTCAGGTCCCGGATGTAGCTTCGTATGAGATCTACGAGTGGCGTATTTCCCAGTAAAACACTCGTGTCTATATAACAAGACATTATATGAAACTCAAGAACTCTTTACTAATTAAAATCAAGAAAGGGATGGGTTTTTGTGTAGGCAACTACAGCTACAAGTGCCAACATTCTACTTTTTTAAGAAATGCCTTTGGAATGTTTTCGCTCGTCTCTGCAGCCCTCAATCACACAACGATAAGCTACACGGTAGCCGTAACACTAAAACAATACCTGGATGCAGGATTTTGTTTTTCTACTCTTTTGCTTTTGCATGATTTTTTTTTTCTGGGGACGTAGGATTTTTTTTTCAGAATCATCCCACCAAAAAAAGACAAATGGTCGGCCCCTTACCTGAAATGATTTCAATAGCTGCTGAACCTTTCGCTTCATTGATTTATTATTTACAATCTGTCCAGTTAAGAACTAGAAATGGGAGGAAGAATTCGGTGTCGCGGAGATCCTGTTTTTCTGCAACACTCGGCGAAATATAAAATCCTGCGTTTCCGAGGAATGTGCTGCACGCGCGCTCGCCAAAATGACTGGAATTTGACATAGATTTATTCAGATTATACTTGTCAAACAAAAATCACAAAAGTAAGGGCCTAGAAGTAAAAGATAGCGTTTTGTGTTGCTAAGGGTGTCTTAGCAACGAGTGCTGACGTCAGAACTACGCAACGGTGTTGAATTTGCTTTTCCGTTGGTAATATTCTGGGGAATTTTTTGTACAAAATGGTTCAGTTTCCCGAATATTCCCCGGTCTCCCGAAGTAAAGGGACAAATTCAAGTTCCTCTCCTCGCAACCCCCTTTTCATGCAAGCAGTTACAAGAGTTATACGAGAAGGATGTCAGCGAAAATCGTAAGTTCAGCATTCTACTCTTTAACCGAGTATTTTGATTACTGGTAATCGTTCACAAATAGACGGACAGGAGTAGATTTTTGGTGAATTTGTCGATTATTTGGTCATTCCATTTGAAACGAGTGCCGGGATAAGCTCTAAGCCTATATTATGTTTCAATTTAGTTTAATAGAAAGAAAAAGGAACTCATTAAGTTTGCATCATATAGCCATTCTTTCGTAAGATTGCTTTCGCTTTTTTTCTTGTAAAATTTCTAAGTTTGAAACTGTTCAGCCTGATAAGAAATCACAATGCCAATAGGCATTCCAATTCCACCACTCCACCCGCTCGATAACACATGAAAATACTCCAAATCTGTACTTATTTAGCAGCTGAAAGATTGTGTAACAAACTTAGACGATTATTTTGCTCATTTCTTGTGAAACTCGGGATTCGACTGCATACTAAGCTACCTAAATAATAATATAATAATAGAATTTCTATAGCGCTTAATTAAAGGCGAGGTAAAACGGGCAACAAAATCGCTCGTCGCGCAACATTGTTGCAAAACGAGCTGAAGAGCGATCTGACAGTCTGTACGGATTACGTCACAGCTTGTGGTGATGTGGGGGGCGCTAAAGATTCACGTGTCCTTTTTGTTTCGGTTTTGTTTCTGTTATTTGTAAGAGAACTAGTTCGTTCAAACCTAACTACGTGAAACTACGGGCGCTTTTTCACATTGTTCCCAAAGTGTTCACGCACGAACAAAAAATGGACGTCATTCCACCATGGAATGTGAGATGGAAGAAAAATATTGTTTCATTTTTTGCCTCATCGGCACCCCCACTTTTTAGAGTGCTTCGCCGCCCCTGTATAAGTATTTAATTCAAGATAATGTGTACATCACTGATAATCAGTTTTATCTTTGTGCGTTGACTGCAAAAATAGTACAATATATTTTTTAGTAGAAACCCGGCACGAATCCTGCAATCTGATTGGCTCTGCGAAAACGCAAAACTTTCTAAAACCATGAAAGTAAATACGTTTAAGCAACAACTCGAAGGTAGTATGCTAGTGGGTTTCTATTAAAACAATTACTCTACTCGTTCTCGCTTTCTACGAGTCAAATAGTCAACTCGGCGCTATGCGCCTCGTTAACTATCTATTGACTCATAGAAAACTCGAACTCATATAGTCTAATTGTTAAAAAGCTGATGCCTCACCATCCACGAGTTCGCCATTGCAGCGCTTTGATTCAACCTGCAACATTCCGATTTGTTGCAAGACAAGTTGTTTGTGAGGTGGTAAAACGCGCAGCATCGCGTTTCGATGAAGACGGGGGAGGGGCTGAGCATGTTGAAAGTGAGTTTTAACGAATTCTCTATTTTCGTGTACAGTAAGAAAGGGTCTCAGCTATTTTTGTTCTTGAGTGTAGCTGAGATCATTCTCGTACCCAGAGCTCCCGGCTCGTCTGCTCGCTGATTTTGGACATGCGCAGAAAGTTGTTTCTCTCAACGGCTCTGTATCAAAACATGGCTGTCACCAGAGCCTCCCCCGTGAGGATCAAAAACACGTGCTAGACTGATTTAGAGACGTAGAGAATTTTCGAAAGCTAGTTTCCATTCGCATCGCTTTATAACTTCTTATTTTCAAGTGCTTGTGTTATTATCGCCTTAAAATAGCCGCTGGCTAAGTTGAAACACGCGGAAATTGTGACAAGTTTACGTAGATATCATTAGATATGTCACTATATTTCCTTTCTGACGTCGACGCTTGCGAGAATGCGATTAGCATTGACGTCTTTTGTCTGGCCGATCCAAGTCGGGAAGGTTTGTCAAGCAGGACTAGCTTGCCTCGTGCAGGCTTATTAGCGACTACAGTGCTCGGGTCTTTATTTATTAGCTGGCATGTGGCGATGTTATGCCTTATCTAAATGGAAGAATCATTCAGAGTCCGCTAATGAGTAGGTGAGTGGGATGGACCCATGTGGACCGTGCGTTTGAAAGCGCCTTTGAGCCCCGTTGAACAGATGAACTAGGAATATATTGCACTCTGATATTGAACCGAACATTCCTAAATCAGACCCTAAACAAGATGGCCTCTTTAGGCTGCTTTCTTTCAACTGTATACCGGTAGGTTAGTCGCTGTCTAATGATGTAAGAGCTTGCAAGTGTAATTTACGCCAGTAAGTCGCTCTCCTATCAGCAAGAGCAAAGCATAAGTGGCATTACGTATGAAAAAAAGATAATTGTAAAATAGGCGTGCTCCATGATCAAATGCTGAAGTTCTTTATAATAGTGTTACACGATGCCGAGCAAACTGAGCAACATCCCGCTGGTTCCATTCAAACGCGTAAAGCATTTCCTTAGAAGTGCAAATTGTTCAGACCTGACTTTCTTCATTCGATGTTTTCATTTTCAATATCCAAAATAAACATTTGCTTTGCCAAAATTATTGCGACATTTAAGTGATTCTTGCGAGTCGATATTTAGAAAAGATTTGTTATTTGTTAGAAATGGCGGCTAGAATTTACTATTTCCCCGGCGTTACATTCTAGAATGCCGAAAGTGCAACGCGATAAGTCAGCTCCAATGCATCAGTGACATCTTGGTAAGTGTTACACGCCAGTTAAATGCGCTTGAGCGAGCAATCTTAGGTACGAGCGCAAAATTAAAAGCTGGACGGAGGGGAGAGGAGAGAAATACCTTTTTCCCTCCTCGCCTCGCCTCTCCCCACCCCATCCCCTCCTTTTTTGGGTTAACTCCGGTGTAATAACCATTCCCAGAGGACACCTTTGTGTTCAGTTCTTATTTCATCCTGATTCGTTCTACCAAACAAAGGAAGCTCTGTGACGCAGTTCGTGCGCACTCACAAGTTATTACACACCGGAGATAAGCCCCATTTTTCTCGTTCCTCCAGACGCGCGCGCTCCAAAATCCAAGATGGCTGCCGCGATCACTCCCGGGGTTTCTCGCCATAAAAACCACGCTCCAGCGCCTGCAAACAGGCTATAGCCTGCCAGACTCTCCCCTTACTTTACTGAAATTATCGTGTTAAATTATGGTGACGTCATTGATGACGTCATGTTATGGGACCAACATTGTTCACCCCCTAGACTTCTAATGAAAAACTTTTGCCGAATTTGATTGCCGACCAGGTGTTCTCTGCCGAAATAAGAGTTTCACTGTCTAGCTATGGCCCCGAATAGAAACTTTGTTTATTATCACCCTTTGCGGGGTTTCATATCGAGAGTGCTTGGGGCGAATCGCTTGATATGATAAATATCACCATACGACCCATATAACGAGTATAAAGAAAGAGCATGTTGACCTGTGGGTTCACCTGTACAAAATAACGATGTTTGGGCTACTTGAGTGACTGTGAATACTGGACGATAGATACAGCCAAAAATTCCAAAATTTAATAGGATCGTATGTGGCGTCCGACAGACCTCACAAATCTTCTTTTTGGAGTTTTTGAATGACTATGTCTATCACAATCAGTATTGTTCCGATAACACCAAACCTCGTCATTTTGTACAGTTCAACATGCTATTTTTTTGTTATGTGGCACGTACAATTCGCCCCAGGCACCCACGATATGAAACCCGACAATCAGTCGAGTTACGAAACTAGAGCGAGGAGTGGGCGGGCGTGCGAGTTGCACCCGGGGGGGGGGGGGGGGGGGGGGGGGGGGGGGGGGGGGGGGACGGACCACTAAGAGGTACCTATCTGTAAAAAATTGCACGTTTTCGACTTCTACCCCCTAAAAGGTACCAGAGGACTGATTTAAAACCCTAAAAGGTACGACGAGCACCCCCGCCCCAAAAATATTGGAGTCCCCCCCCCCCCCCGGGCCGTTGCACAACGCAATGGTACGTTTTAATGAACAATCAGCTGAAATGACGAGTTAAAAAAGAGAAATATATCCATGACAAGGAAAGAAACTAGAGAAAGTTAGTTTGAACTTCCACAATCACATTGCCACAAAGTAGTAGCTGAAATGTGCGCGCCAGGCATGAGGGCACTAAGACCCTGTCCACACTACACCGTTTTCAAACGAAACGGATACTTTTTGCTCCGGATACAGCTATCGTCCACACTACAACGCCGAAAAACGATCACCGAAGACATCGAAAACAATACGAAAACGATAAGTGTGGACGCAAATCTTTTTAAAAACGGAGCAAAAAGTATCCGTTTTCGTTTGAAAACGGTGTAGTGTGGACAGGGTCTAAGTGATGTGAGGAGAACATAAAACTTAACTCAAAGAAAGAACGAACGAAATAAAGAAAGAAGGAAAGAAAGAAAGAAAGAAATACAAACAGCCCCCCCCCCCCGTAATAAAATTAGAAAGTTAGAAAGCGAGTATCCGCAAAGGAAGATACACTTGTAAACAACAACAATAATTGACGGTAGGCTTCATTGATAGACATGCATCCCCTTCTTCGGCGAACGTCTGTAAATGGCAGGAAATTTCTATACTACGCGAGAGTAAGTAGAAAATGTAAACAAAATAGCGCGCACAATATAGAAATTTCCCTCGATTTAAGAACGTGCGCAGAGAAGGGACTGCAGCAGACAATCAGTCAATTCATTGACGACGCTTCGACTTTAGAACCGACACAATGCAAATACGCACTAAAATTCTTTCTCAGATCATGCGGATTTAAGATCACCATCGAAAGCCGAGTCAGACTTGCGTTAAGTCAGCGTTTCTATTGGTCGAGAGCAAAGTCTTTCGTTTTTCAGCCAATCAAATTGCGAACTAGCTAAATCAAAACGCGCCAATGCTCACCTCATGACTAAACGCAAGTCTGACTTACTTCGCCTCCTGATTGGTTTGTTGTTGAATGGCTTCCACTCCTGATTGGCTAGTGGTTTTGTATTTGCGTTTAGTTTTCGACATTCATCTAAAATCCGCCCTATCGTTGTTTGTTTATACAGTAGTGTGGAAAAACTACACCACGAGCCTGCAAATGACGCAAGTTTGAGTTAGAATGACGATAGAGTGTTGGATCGGCTTAAACAAATGACACTTTTCACGAGATAAAGCGACTGATCTGTAATTTCTGGTGACGGATAGACCCTGATTGAAACATTTAATGGCACTCTCTACGAGTGCAGAAACGTTTAAGAGCAATAAATCAAATTAATTTTTGGCTATTCACGGTGAAAAAAAAAACCGGATCTGTTAACCAAAATATGTTCATCAGCATCCTCCTTTTGACTTTGCTCTGACGAAGGGCTATAAGCTCAAAACGTCAGTAGAAAACTTTTCGTAACAAGGCGTTTAACATAATCTCAACCCCTGATTGTTATAATTTCATGTTTACGTCAAAAAAAAAAGTTTGAGCCACACGCCGACGACTCAGGTTCTTTAGGAAACTAGTCCTCTACCTTCTGTAGCTGGCTTGGAGCATTTTGGACAAGGGGAAAAAATAAGAAAAAAAGTTCTGCGGGACAACGTTTCAGGATAAACTATGCTGTTAGTTTCTGCGTTTCCCTCTGCTTAAAAAATGTTGATCGGTTTACAAACACATTTTTTTTTCTACATTTCAATAGAAAGTGTCAAACAAGATTAGCGTCCCCCTTCCCCTTTGCTGACTGGGAAAAATCATCGGAGCTGTGATTCTCCTGGGAAAATACAACTCAAGGTGCCCCTCCTGACAAAAAACAACAGATAAAATGTTCCCAGCACTTTTTAGAACTCACATTTTAAAACAGAAACACCTGCAAGCAGCAAAATATTTTTAATGATTTTAGGAGGGGGTGGTTGTTGTACGTCCTCGGCGTATTCAGTTTTACGTTTAACTTTCCACACAGAATATTCTGGAGCAGTTCAGACAAGGCATCGAGGGGATATAGATCAGATTTACATCAAAGTGTCCTAGATAAGCCAGCTGTCTATTTTTTGAAAGCCCGCAGAGAATGCAACTTCACAGAATCGCAATCGCGATGTTATATATGTATCCACCAATCAAACTGCGATGAAGTAATGACGTTATTCAGTGATAATCCAATCAGATTTTTTTTTTATGTCAGAAGTGACGACAATGCCTGGCTTTTTCTTTTGAGTTTTTCAGAAAGACGTTCAGGCGTTCGTGGTATTGTATATGAAGAGTTATGGAAAATCAGCATCACTGCCTTCGGTTTTTATATTTATTAGTTTTATCTTTCACGGGTCAAAAAATCAAATAAAATGTCCCTAAAAAGAAAGATCGCACAAGAGAAGATAAGTGAAAAATTAGACGGGTTTATGAAAATAGTGGGAGAGAGAAAAATTAACAGGATTTCAGTTTTTTCAGGTCGCGGTAAAACAAAGGGAACTGTAAGACCAAGGACAATAAAAATCAAATTGAAAATAAGATAACCGCAAAAAAATAATCTTACGATGCAAGAAGAGTAGATAAGTGAAAAAAATAGACGGGCTTAGGCAGCGCAAAAAGAGTGGGAGAGAAAAATGAGCAGTTTTGATATTTATCTCGTTCGATCAATATTTTTTCTTAGAATTGTTATAACCAGGAGTTAGTACTGGTAGGAAGACCAAGACGATGTTATTCACTCGCTAAATAGTTGCAAATTTTGACTGAAGGCTTAAAAAGGGAAAAAGATGTACGAGCAACCTGGCAATGCTCCGCGAGGAAAGCCAGTTAATAAGGTGACTGACGTATAAAATTTTAGTCGTATTACTGTTTACGATTTATTCATGAACTAATTTCCGCCTGAACTTAACGAACTTTTTAAAAAGTCTTGGCAGGAATAAGAGCGAGATATTTTAAAGCTAGAATCTAGTCTATCAGTCCATCCTGTTTTCTAAAATTGGCTTTAACAATCGTTACTTGGACTTGAAAAACTCATGTCATTTGACAAAGATAGCGTCACTTTGAATGCGTAGTTTATAATAATATATATACCATTAAGATATCACGATTTTGCAATATATATTTGCACAGTACAGCGATGTTATCGCACTATTTATAAAGTCCGTCACGTTTTTGTCCTGAATGTCAAACCTCTCGCACATTTCGTGAAATTTCCATTTCCTCTTTCCTCAGATAAACTATCCGTTTTAAGGAGTCAAAGCTCCGGTGTTTCATAGAAACAGACACCACACATGTTCCTTCCTATTGTTTCTAACTATCTTTTCTTCTTTAATAGCTTTATTTAACTGACATTAGCTTTTCACTTTAGTTTGTCTCTCTTATATTTGACAGACCTTTCGAAAGATTTATAACTCATAACTTTGATCCACGACAGTTTCCGTTGATATTCCCTCAAGACATGCGCCTAGATAGAAACAACATAGAACCACTTTTGATTTCATTTCTCGCTTCAAAAAAGTTTCAGAAGCGTCCTTAAACGTCCTGGTCGTGATGTATTTGAAAACTGTTTTCTTGGTCTTTATTTTGTGCGTTGCGTGAATTTGGTGCTGAATGTCAGGATATATTACGAGATTCGGTTGACGTCAGAAGTTTGACGCATACGAATCTCTCTTTCTTCGGTTCCGTGGTAATGACGTAAGCAGCATATATTATCACACATTCAGCGCAGCAAAACACTAGTTTCCACAAAGCAGTTCAGAAATTACTGCGCTATACTTAGGCTGATTTATTTTATCGAAGTGCTGAATTTACTGGAGTAGTGGAGAGTGCGGGAAGCGTGTTTTAGTTATACTATGGGACACGACCAATTGCAAATTCCGATGCTACGGCCGGAGTTCAATCAAGTTACGATCAACACAAAGAACACTAACGGGTAAGCCCTTTGATCTAAATGCAGCTTAGTTGCACGCGAAGAAACCAACAAATATATATATTTTTCCATTTCTGTGCTGATGACCATGTTCTGTCAAGTCTGCAACTTGCTGGGACATTTTAGATCTCGGCCGCTACTCGGCTACGAGACACAGGTCAAGAAACGTTTATAGCAAACATTAAACCTTGTTCTCTTGTTTTAGTAACGTGTATTTGCACAAAATTAAGCTGATTTTTATATAAATTATGGGGGCTTTGCTAGGATTACTTCATTATATTACCGAATTAAAATCTAAAGAGAAAACGTCCTCAAAAAATTAATGAAACCCAAAAGCGCGTGCCTAGTACAAAATAACCTCTTGAGCTCTAGAGAGCTACAGACTAGCAATGAGCTCGTCAACACCATGTGCGTACTCGAATACGTGGCCTTGGCTACACAACTTGCACAATTCGATAGGTCTAAATTCGTGACGTGCCATACAAGAGTATTAGGGCCCTTATCTCCTGCTTAACCCCCCTTATCCAAAGTCAACGAAGTTATGCAGTTTTCAGTCTTTCGTAATTCTAATTGATTTGACTCCACAAAGCCTCAAAAATCAAACAGAAGATCTTTTCAACAAAGCAATGGAATTTGACACCGCGGTTTTAGAATTTGTAAGCGTGGCACGTGTGTACCAGTTTGATGCGTGGCGCTTAGAGCTTTTGTTTGGCATAATGAGATAATGGGACTTAGCGTTATATAGCGCTGTTCACGCTGACGTCATCCATTGTTATTAATGTGCCAACCAGAGATCGATTGATCGGTAATTAGCATGAAAATGGCAATGTTGATAAACACGAGTAAACAACAGCAGCGAATATCGCTAGATATTGATGCCACAGGTTCAAACTCGTCAGACCATTCAATAGAACTGGTGCTTGTTCTCAAAAGGATTACGTTTGTTTCGCAATCATGCACGCAATATCTTTTGTAATATATATTTTTCTAATAATATAAGCTGGAACAGGTAAACAAAATCGCAGTCGTGACGGCTCAAACGCCGCAGATGGCTGATTGCATTTTTAAACCGCACCGGGGGTAACCCCCCTCCCCTGGAATTTCCACTCGTGAAACAGACCCCATCCCCTGGAATTTCCACCCTCATAAAGGACCCCTTCCCCTGGAATTTCCATTTATTCTGACCAAATACCCCTGCAAAATCTATTTTGGATAAAATGTCCCTGGAAAGTCACCTTTTTTACCCCTCCCCCTTGGAATTTCCAGTCTCCAGACACACCCCTTCCCGTGGAATTTCCAGAGTCCAAAACCACCCCAGTGGAAAATCCTCGACCCCCCCCCCCCCCCGGTGCGGTTTAAAAATGCAATCAACCATTACGCTGCTCTACATTGAGAACGCTCATTATCATCCCAGTTGTTTGTCAGCAAACGATTGAGCGAGAGCTACAGAGTATATAAAATGTTTTAGCCATTGTTAGTAACAAGCAAAATTGGAATTGTGTAAATAAAATGGTGGTGCGGCGTTTTTACCCACCGATTGATCGCTAATCATATTGAAGGCCCTATCCGGGTCGTAAAGCCGCCGTTTCTTTGGGCGACTATAGGCGACTTCAGCAAAACTCAGGTTATGGGAGGCGACTTTGGGCAAAAAAAAAAGCTATTAATTTTAGACGACTATAGGCAACTTTGGCGACTTTAGAAAAATAGAGGAACCAGTAGTTCAATGAGTTAACTTAATAAAATGAATTGAGAAAACCTTGAGCAACTTTTGGCGACTAAAGGCAACTTCATGATCTTAAGATGGACTTAAGATCCCGGAGTAGGCATTGTTCATGTAAGGCAATTTCGAGGCATGTTATAGATTAGATCCAATAGTGGCATGGGAGTGGCATGGTGTTCCTCGCGGTCATATTCTCGGCCCTGATCCTTGTCGAGGGACCTGTTCAGTGAAGTGATATTGTTAAAATTCAAAATTCAATGACTATGCAGTTTTTTGAAAAGACGAAGCTCTCGACCAATACAAACGCTGACTTAACGCAAGTCTGATTTACTTTCGGCGGTCATCTGAAATCCACTCTATTGCAGTACGCATATTTTTAAAGAAGTTTGTTCTGTATTTTTCTTGGCATAAAATAATTGTCAATGCTTCTTATTGCATATCACTTGGAATACTCAAATTAAAAGCTGTTTTCTACTATTGTGGAAGTGCGATACATATATCTTATTGGACATTTTAATGTACAATATCGCTGGATATTTTTTCGAGTCTGGAGTATTTTGTGGAGCCTCTCTTCGGGCGAGACAAAATACAAAGACGAGCAAAAATGTTCAGAGATATTGTACACTAAAATGTCAAATAAGTTGTTTATTATCCGACATTTATTTTCTGATGTGTTGAAGTGAGAATGGACGAACTTATTTTCACGAAAATAGTTTAGAAGTGTTCAATATCGTGGTATGATTGTACTCGCCCCAGTCTCACTCCTGCGATATTTGTACTCCTCTCGTTGCAGTTGGCTAATAATTAAAAAAAAAGCCGGAATCTAAGCTTATCGGCAATTATTGCCTGCAGCAACTCGCGTGGGTCGGAATCTTTTACATATTAAGCAAGCATATTACACATATTTACTTACTCTCTCGGCCTACTCTACAAAACTGGAAAAACGAATCACTTGAAAAGTAATTAAATAATTGTGTCCAAATTCCTGTTAATTCCTGTACCTTAAGTGACAGCTCCACCCCTAGCGGACTTTTCAAATTTTGTCTTTTGAGCCAAAAGTCACGGAGACTAATCAAGTCGGCAATATATGACATGAACCTCCTACTCCGTTGCGAAATAAAATATGCTATTTATAGCTATACCTCCTTAGGAGCTCAGTCTGATATTATTAAAAAGAAAAACATTTAACCAATGTTTTTTTTAGCTGCCAAGGATATTATTTTTATATGCCGATTATTTTTGGATGACTGGTGCTGTACTTGTGAGTAGTGTGATTTTATTTAATAAAATTCTATAAAACTAGGCCAGTGGCTTTCATACTAAACAGCACATGTACAGAATCTCATATTGCACTTCAACTTAGTCTAACAATGAGAAAAAGCTGGAATTCGCATTATATAAGCATTTCTTTATTAGTAAGATTTAATAGCTTTCGCTTAGTTTGAAAACAGTTCAGCCTTTCGCCAAGTTTGAAAACAGTTCAGCCTGGTAAGAAATCAAAAAGGCCAATTCGTAATATATTTGCATCCACTCGATATCAAACCAAAATACCCCAAATGTGTACATCTGGCAGTTCTTAAAGCAACTAAATTTCCACTAAATCAAATTGTGACATTCCCCCTTTAATGGCGTTATGCAGACGCCGAACGTCGAGTTTTAGATATATCTTTATCTTTTGCATGCTATTTTAAAAGTGATTATCATGTACCAGGGACGATTCACCCACGCGCCATATTGTATATAATACACTTGTATACCAATTAACGGAAATCATTTAACAGTATCACTTTAGAAGTCTCTACAATTATTTACGTTTCTAATTTTCCATTTTCTATTTTTTTTTCCTGTAAGGAATAATTCAAAAATAAGCTTTGCAGTTATCTCCTTTTATGATATTGGCTTAAGATAATAAGTCCCCGCAGGGCAATTCCAAAAATTGTCTAACCCGACCCGATGGTACTAGATTAGGGTTACATGAAGTAGCAACCGCTGGCTCAGACGACCGTAGGCTCTGGAGACGAGATTGGCACTTATTGAAGTCATTTCAGCTATTCATGCGCATGCGCAAGACGTTTTTGTTAGGACCGGTCAAAGAGCCTCAGTTAGCCTCTATTTTGTCATCTGATGTATTAACGCTCTCCGAGAAAAAACATACAAGTATTAACGCAACCGCGACGCGTTCTTGGGAGTGAAAATATTGTGTATAAAGACGATTAGGCATTGTTTTGTCTCTACAACTGGCTTTTTAAATTAGTAACAAATTGTGCATGCGGGTGGCCTGTGTCAATTTAACTTTGTGTTACAAAGACCGAAGACTCAATGTTTTATTTGACTTTAATCAACACAAATCAAATAAACTTAAACCACAGAAATTACTAGAATTGCGAGATTTAGACTTCGGCTTATAGCACTAGAACTGATAGTAGTAATTAACTGCGGAAAGGAACTGACAAGTCTGATTGCTGATCAAAGGCTCGAAGATACGATATGATTCGGAAAGGTTTCGTGGGTTTCCGAAGACCGTCGAGAATGTTCGAGTGCTCCTCGGAAGGTACGTGACAGACTAGAAAGTGAGAGTGACAGAAAAAGGCGCGCGTGAATTCGGCAAATGGACGGCTATCACCCTTGGCCTACGGCTGATAGACTCCACATATAGTCGGCTTGCTCTTTTCTCAGTTTAAAACAACGTAAACAAAATCTCAATTCGGTCACGTTTATGGGTTCGTATGAAAGCCGCGTCGTGACTGAAAGATCTTTATTTTTCAATCTCCATGCCTTTGAGTGATTAGCGGCGGGCGCATGTCGCACAAACTGAATCAACGGAACCGTTTTATTGCTGGCATTTAGAGCTTAAAACCTTCCGTTTCGGGAGTCTTTTCAACCAAGACAATACTGTTTCAAGACGTCTTAATACTCCAGGTCAGTCAGATGCCAAATTTTATCATTTAATCTGCCATTTCTGCAACCCTTTATAGGTTATGCTTTATTAACACGGACCTAACTTAGTCAGCGATAAATATATTGCTCAAAAAGTCGGATTTTTTCTCAGCTAAAACGAGATTCAAATGGCTAACGGAGAATTACCTTATTTTCTCATTTATTACATTTTCTCTTGCATAAGTGCTTTTGAAGGTTCAAGTAGATGGCGCACACATTTTCGTGCGAATTTTCACGCGGGGCTTTTGCTGAGTGAGTTTTGTATGAAACTTGTCAGTTTTGGCTTGTAAGAATTTGGAATGTTTTTGAAAAGAAATGACATTGATCATCGATATTCAAAAATTAATATTGACAACAGAAATGGGGCTGAAACTGCGGGGAGGGGAGGGGAGTGCGGAATTCCTTAGGCGTAGACATTGACCACTTTTTCAGGATAGTTACGAGGTGGCACAGTATTTTACTCTTTGGAAATACCTTTCAATATTGCATTCTGACTCACGTGATGGGGCTAGTTACTTTTCCCTTAAACACCACGGACCGAGAGCAAGGTGGAAGAAAGTTTATGGTTTTGGTTGATAATGTATGCAATTTGGAATCAATTTTGTGGCACATAGCTACTGCCTTAGGTATGAGAAAATGACAGGAAAATCGTTCCGCTAAATCCTTGACTAAATGAGCTCACAAAACGGATGGAACAGAGGACGTCCTTGCTTTAAGCATCTTTTTCCGTCGCTCCTCGATTAGAGTGCCCCTTTCTCAAGTCATAAAAGCAGACTAATGAGCAATTCCTTACAAACATTAGCGGCGTGCCTTCACGCGTCATAGAGACGTGCTCTTGATAAATCGTAGCGAGAGGGAATTTAGTTCTTTCATGCGTGTGCTCGCGAGAGATAAGTAATGTACACATGTACTTAAAATGGGAATATTGCCATGTTTTAACAACTAAAAGCCAACAAACTAAGCTTATTTTCAGGTAATTCCCTTATTTTCCACCGCGCATCTACTCTGCGCAAGGTCGCTTGCGCTATTTGTTTGAAACGGTCGTGCCATGCTCTGTTGGGGTGTTAAACAACATAAAAAGCGCGCGTTTTGGCTTCTTTGCGTTATTACAGATAGGCAAGCTAATATTGAATAATATTATAGAAGAATAATATAGAAACAATGCGAATGGAGTAAAAGAAAGTTATTTTTCAGTAGTAATAACGTTTTTAGACAAGCAAGACTTTTATCTGTACATCTTTGATTCCTCGCGCAAACAGTGAAAGTGCACCATGTTAACGGTCTGATGGTGCGTAAACGAGCACGATTACCCCTATTTTTAGTGCAATTTTGAAAGTCCTAAACTTGAATACTGACTATGCCAAGTTTAAAAAATCTAAATAGTAGATCAATTTCATGGGAATTTAATCTAATAAGGCTTTTGGAGACTTTTTAGTAAATAACATAGGTCGGGGTCAAGTCGAGTCCCTACACAAGGAAGGAAACAAGGAAGTAGCGCAGGTTTTCGTAAAATGGCCCGGCCGAAAAGGGCGTGGCCAGGATGTTCTGAAGCGTATTAATGCGGACTAGTGGCATTCGAATAAACCAGGACGTGACAAACTCAGCTACAATAAAAAAAAATATTGTCGCAAAAAGCTTTTGTTGATTGTCGCCAAACGGGTAAAAAAGTTAACATTTAAAATTCGTACTTTGTTTACTTATTTGATCATAGCCTACGTTGTGAGAGAAGGGTTACGCGAACGTCACGCAACTTTGGGATTCGATATTTCAAAGGACGAGCTAGTCAAAATATGACCACAGTACTAGTAGAAATCACTGTAGGATGGACTAAATTTTGTTTTCGTTTATCTTTGTCAATGTGTAATCTATCTGCCCCAAAACTTGTGAGTGAAGCACTGCGGGTGGCGCAGCGTGTAAAGCGTTTGCCTCTCACCTCTGTGCACCGGGTTCGAATCCCAGTCGGGGGCAGTTGGGATTTTTCTCTGCTGTTTCGAACCTTCTGTCCATCGTGGGTTGAAGTGATTTGTCATTTCGCCTGTGTTTCACGTCTTTCGGATGAGACATTAAAACCGAGGTCCCGTCTCTCAGCCCACTACACTTAACCACTATGCGAGGGACGTTAAACAATCAGAGTGCTCACCACAGAATGTAATCTAACAACCACTCATGATTGTAAACTGCATTGTATAAATCGCAGTCCGCATCTTAGGGATCAGACATATCCACATCTGTAAACCGCATTTGAACATATTCATATGATAATTTGCGGTATACAAGTGCCTACATTACATTTTTTTTTTTAACTTGCCGCAAAAGGTCACAAATTCCAGCCCCGTCCCAGGCGCTATAATAATTCCTTACATGCAGTGAGGTGAACCGCGGGAAGCGCGCGGGCGCTCGAGTTCACTGCCAGAGGTTTAACCTAACCACAGGAAACCCGCCCAGAACGCCAGGGACTAAGATCGCAATCAATGGCATGGGCGGATTTAGAGGCGGCCGTGTCCCCCCATTTCTCTGAAAATTTCGCCATACATTTACTGAACTGGATCCGCCCCTGAATGGCGCGCTATTTTGGTGCAGAAACTTTCTATTTTAATGCAGGGCGTCGACGCTGAATGGTGCGCTATTTTGGTGCAGAAACTTTCTATTTTAATGCAGGGCGTCGACGCTCTATTTTTATCAGTTGATTTCGCCGGGCCATTTCTCTCAGAGCATTTACACGAGACTAGCCGGAGAACCCAGCCAGCTGGGCCGAGATTCGCCCCTGCAAATGGGCTGCTCAAAAAAACATTTCTACCCCCCTATCGAGGAACCTAGAAATTCCATAGGGATCGCTGTGTTTGGCCCTGGAATTTCCACAGGGTTTGTTGATTTTGACCCTGGAATTCCCACGGGGTCCGTGATTTTGACCCTGGAATTTTCACAGGGCCATCCAATTTACCCTGGAATTTCCACAGGTTATTCATTTGCAACTGTGGAATTTCCACAGGCACACAAGAGCATGAGGAATTTCCACAGGGGTTGCTTCAAATTTCCACAGGGGTTGTACAGGAGTCTGGAATTTCCACAGGGGTAGAGCAATTTTTGAAAATTTGGAGTTCCTCGATAGGGGGGGTAATTTTTTTTTTTGGAACAGCCCAATGCTGCGAGATTCGCCCCTGCTCAAATTTTACAGAGCTTGTGTTAAGTGAACCGAGACGTCCGCTGTTCCGCAAGCCAGCAGTACCGGTGTTCAGCTGGGACAGCCAGGGTGGGTACTTCATATAAGGGTCATTATAGTGTACTCCGTATAAATCTCTCCTTATAGAACGAGGATATATAGAAATACAGTAGAATGAACCATATAAAAGTACTTAGGAGAGCCGGCCAGCCTCGTGATAGGTCTCAAACTATTTCATTTGGAATTCTTCATTTGGCAAGAGTTTTTGTTGTTTATATAGTGTTTTTTTCCCCGGATAAAATATCGAAGCTGATGTAATCGTGACACTTTTTAGAAACAAAGGAAAACGCTGTGCAATAAAAATTAATTAAAATTACACAAAGGAGCACGTGCCCAGAACCTTTAATATTGCGATGCCTACGATTCTAATAACTCCCGTTTATTATAGACGCAATTTATCAAACCTTTTGACTTATGAGTCACGATACTTATTGGTTCAGTTTTCGCTACGTGAGCTTTCTGCCGACGGCAAACTGCCGACTGTATTGTGACGCTTTTAGAATACATAGGAATTCAATTTGCTGCCCACATCACCGGGCGAGCACAATAGAATAGAAAATGTTAATAGAACAAAGTTAATACAGCATCTTACCTCGAAGTTACTCGCCTGCTCATTCTTTTCTCTTGAAACTGTTTCATTACTTTTGTTTCGAACCGCCTTGTTCGAACCTGAACTGAAACATAGAATCATGCTAAGTATAACGGGTAAAAAATGTATTGACAGGACGACAGGGGGCTGAGGGTGTCGTCCAAGAGATATATGTGTTCAAGAACAGTTTTCGAAATCTGCTACACAGCTGGTACTGTGCACTGGCAGTCAATGTGACGCGACTCCCCCCACCCACGCTCACTAGTCTTTCCCCAAAGATCAAAGCCCAAGTACAGTTATAAAGTAGAACCTGCAGAGTTAGGTGGGCAAGGGAACCCCAGTGTTAAATAAACGCACGTTTTCCAAATGTGATTTTACAATACAGTAAAAACCCGCGTATAAGAACCTAGAGTTTTAGGCTAAAACAGGTTCTTATTTGATTTGAAAATACAAGGAAACATGGGCTTCACATGGAATTCTAGCCTAACAGGTTCTTAAAATCCAGGTTCTTATATGCAGGTTTTTACTGTACCCCCTTTTATATTTTTATTTGTTAATTTTTACGTGATTAAATCACCATATTATCACTGTTTTTTCAGCCAGCAAGCCGGCCGGCTATCCAGTGTTTTTTTTTTTTCTTCTTTTCGGATATTTGATTTTGTTTTGGCGCACCGGATTCCTGTGTCTGTCACGCGCGGGGGTTAATGGGAATCAATTTGAAAATCATGTTGTGCATTTGGAACTTTCACATGCTGGCATAGATCTTGTGCATGCAGCATAACAATTTTGGTTATCAAATAATCCTGTTGTGCAACATACTGGTTCAATTATTGAGCTCTGACTCATTCTTAACCAAACAAAGGTTGGACAGAGAGGCTAATCACTGATAATAGGTTAACCATGGTCTGCAAAGCCTTCTTGGGTACTGGGTGACCCTTTCTTTTAGATAATGCTTCACTTCACTTCACTTTATTTTTATTGATACACTTTGCTGTTAGCAATATTTTTGTATCGCGCAATTGCATTTTATAATAATTTACAAAAGGGCCTCAAAAGCCGCCACCTTCGGGCTCATGGCAACAACCTCCTCAGGCAAACTGTTCCAATGCAAAAGCTTAATTGCTTTTGATGAAAAGATGTGCTATCTTCTGAATTGAATACCCTTAGCAGATGTGCAAAACTCTGTCAAATGTTCTGCTACTATAGCTAGATGACTGCTCTTTTTTACAAAAAAAATAAATCTTATGTAAGATATGAGGGCCTAAACTCAGGAAATAAGTGACAAAGATTATATTATCTTGAAAACAACTGTTATTGGACGAGCCATTATCTGTTTTTCTTAAAATGCTTATTTACAATTTCTGATATAATAATACAAAATAATAAGGCAAGAAGTTACACGGTTTATTTATAAAGAGCGTTTATTTTTGAAAGATTTGCAAACGACATGCGGGGAGATAAAAAAAATTACGCAACGACAGAGACGTATCAAGAAATCGATCAAAGCGCGCGCCACAGCAATCTTCAATAAATCTTCCATAAATAACTTTCTGCGGAGTTTTTTCTTTTGAGGTAGGAGTTTTTTCTTTTGACTCACATATCCATTTCAATAACAAAACTCGATCTCAGGCAAATGAAAGACACGAAAATACACGATGCTAATTGCGCGAAAAATTACCAACACTTTGGGGGGTTTATTGTCTCTCTTGATTGGCTCATCTGGTCACACGCATATGAAATGAGCAAATTTATCCATTATACAAGTAAAGCCAAGATTTCGCATGCATTTACAAAAGATTTATTTATCTCAAAGATTGCAATGATTTTCACTCTATATATGTGATGTTTCCTACGTTAAGGAATTGCAAGTAGCATTGCAAAGGCCTGCAAATTTAATTTCGCCTGCAATAAGATGTTTGACTTTGTTGTTTTCATGTTGAAATGCGAACAAACCAAAAATCCGCCATGATGCCATTGTTCACGGTAATTGAACCAACGTCAGGCGCTCTCTCGATAGTGAGGGCCCATCCGTTGCCCTTGGCAACGTTACGATCTCGCGGTGGTCATTACGTACAATGACGTCATCAGAATATTACATATGTAAAGCATGCGTGTACGTTAGTAAGGGTAATATGTCATTAGCAATCCGTTTCCTCTATGGAGTTTTTCTAACCTGAGATCATTCGGTTGATTCACAGCCTTAGCTCGACCAAGTTGGCAATGGGCATGGCGAATGAACGCAACAAGGCCATACGAGTCGGCTTCTACGAGATCGAGAAAACCATTGGAAAGGGCAACTTTTCTGTAGTGAAACTCGCTCGTCATCGAATCACAAAGAGCCAGGCAAGTAAACGAAGTATATAAGTGAAGGCTGATTATGTGCAGGGAAAGCAAAATACACTATATTCCACTACAGGAATATACAGTCCTTGGGAAGCTATGAGTAGCAACATAGGAGTTTTGTGTTCAACTTGTGCAATGATTAACTCTGGCGTCTTTTGATCACTCACGAAGGTTGCCATCAAAATCATCGACAAGACCCAACTAAATGAGATGAATTTGAAGAAAATATACCGCGAAGTACAGATAATGAAGTTACTGCAGCATCCCCATATCGTTAAATTATATCAGGTGGGTTTAGTGCACGCTGGTAATTTGCAAAATCGAGGCTAGCATGCTTGTCTGTGGTACTTTTCTCAGAAGACTTTTACTACGCGCGCGTAACAGTTTGATGTTTGTGCAAAGGTGGCAATTTGGTTTTACCATCGAAAGCTCTTTAGATCTCTCTAATTCCATCATTTACCCGTGTTTCTACAGGTCATGGAAACCAAGAGCATGCTTTATCTTGTTACGGAATATGCAAGCAATGGAGAAATGTTCGGTAAGTTGGCAATTCAACTGCGGATTCATCCGGAAAATTAAGTTTGCTGACCTCACTAGCTCAGACATCTCTTTTGTGGCAGTCGGTAACCTATCATTGCAATGAATCATTCATACAAAATATCAGTTAAAGTATTTTGTGCTTAGTAGCAGTACTAAATAACTACAAATAGATTTCGTTGTAGAAAGTAGTGACTTACTTTGAAATGGCTTACCATTTACATTGAAATGGCTTTCTTACGAGGAACGACTGCGGAACTTGGAAGTTCTGACAAAGAAACCGAACGCCTTTGTATAAACATGATATTTTCGTTTTGGATAGATTCTTTTCTAGAAAAAGTGGACAGTCCTTAAAGAAAACCTCATTAAACACAGGCCTTGAATTAGAAACGAAAGCTCGCCGGAATCAGTAATTTATCTTTGTTGATTATAAAACACCGAGTAAATCTATAGTCAAATAACCATCATGTCAGGTCTTTTGTTGTTTTGATTATTTACCGATGAAGGCCCTTTTAGCCATAAACTAGGACATATTATATAGTAGACTTGAATGTGATATAGCCGGGCTTTATCAGTACTGCTGTCTTTTATCATTAAATTGCTGTAATGTCCTTTCCAGTCTGCACAATACTAAAAAAAATATATTCTAGATAATTTTTTACATTATTCTCCACCCATATCTGACTTTCAAACTACGATCACAGCAAACAAATTCTTTTTCTAGCTCATTCTCTGAAAATTTCCCCTTAGATCGACTATTATCTTGCGCTCTTTGAATTTTCTCTTATAGTTTTACATAATTCAGTATTCAAAAACTAGATATAATTTGATGATAGAGAGCAGAGCTCTTGATGTCTTTGAATGTATAATGAGAAGAACAAACTAGATGCTTGGGGAAAAGAGCTTGTTCTGATTTCTACAAACTCCTTAAGACATCCTGTATTCAAAAATAGCATTTATCATTTCAGGTTATTTATATTGTCAACAATCTAAATTATTTTTCTATAGCACTTCTGTTTGGAATTAATCTTTCAGTAAAATTATCCCGTTCATATCTCTTTATAAATAGAGGTGTAAAATGGACGTTTTGAATGCAAAGGTTCACTTTTAGAATAACAAATCCTTTCCTAAATATATGTTATAGTATTATTAATAGTTTTGCACAATTTCTGACTGTCACTTTATTTTTAGAAATGATTAGATAATGATTTTTGATTGAAAAACTTTTTGTGTGACAACCTTTCTATTGAAACTGTTTTCATAGAGCTATCTCAAGCAGCATTTGCCATAGTGAAAAAACAAAAACAATTGTTACATAATGGTAGAGAGCTATGCCTGTAAAACCTAAAGTGTTTTTAAGATATGAATTAACATAAGCCTGCTGCCTTTTTTACTTCCTCTTTTGTATGGAAGTCCAACATCAATCTGAAACAGTTATTCTAATTTCCACAAAAGTAAATGAACAATAATATGTAATCCATTAAAAAAACAGGTTCTTGAAATGATTTTTGTTTCTTTTGAGGCTTCACTATCCTAAGCTGCTTAGAATTAGCATCATATGGCCATGTGAGACATCTCTATAAATTATCTCCATAACTTATCATAAAATGGTATAATTTAAACTACCATGCCACTTAGCTATGTAAATTATTTGTTGGTTATATTTATAATATTTTACATTAATTATTTTAGTGTTCTACACTTTGATGTCTTTCCCTTAAAGTATGCATACTCTATTTTGGTGACCAAGTTTCAAGGCACTGCTATTTTCTCTCTAGGTGCAGTGCAATTTCCATTCCTGATAGATATTAAATTTCCTGCCACAAGAAAGTTCTTTTATGAAAAAATGAGATGATGTTAAGTTATATTTTTCTCTTTTCTTATAGATTATCTTGCACATCATGGTAGACTGTCTGAAAAAGATGCAAGGAAAAAATTTATGCAGATTTTAAGTGCTGTTGCATATTGTCATAAAAGGCACGTTGTCCATCGTGATCTTAAGGTAAGTATTTGTTTTACATACATGTATTTTATTACTTAATAACCATACTTGAAAGAAGAGAAACAAGGATTAATTTGATTTTTTTTCCTTTTAGGCAGAAAACTTACTGTTGGATCAAAATATGAACATAAAAATAGCAGGTAAGAATTGAAGCTGATGAGCATTCTCGACCCTTTTATTTTTCTAGCCAAATGTTTTCACATTTAGATTTTACTGAACTCTAGTTTTAGATTATCTTCATGATTTACTTTTCAGATTTTGGATTTGGGAATTACTATAAGCCTGGAAACCCTTTGAATACATGGTGTGGTAGCCCACCTTATGCTGCTCCAGAAGTATTTGAAGGAAAAATATATGATGGACCTCAGCTAGATATATGGGTAAGTGACAAAAATATAATCTCATCTCAACAACGTTGATGGTGAAAGCTCAAAGATGTTGCTATTAAAATTGACTGGCATGATTTGGTTACTAGGGATGTCAACAGAAAACTAAGAATGAGGACAGGGCACTTAAGTATAATATTTTTCAACTGGTCAATAAGAGACTAGCCTCCTTGCTGGAGAATATGGATTTCCAACATCCTCAACATGGAAATTATTGGGAAATATTCATCAATTCCAATCTCTTCTCTTGGTCTCTATTGACAATGAAAGAATTTAGGGAAACATTACCCATTGCCATTTCCCAATTAGAGCTGATTTCACATGACTGTGGTAAACAAAACACAAAGTAAAAACACCAATTCTGGACAAAAAAGAGTAAATGCAAAGTAAGGGTGAGTTTCTCACGACACTCATCTGAAATCCACTCTATACTGAGAAATGATATTTTCCCTGTCACTGGTGGGAAGTCCTTATATACCTCGGTAATGATGGTGTGGATCATTTCTGTGAATTGCAAATTATAAAATCATTTCAAATTAGAATAATACATATCTTTCTAATGATCATGGATTGAGCTTACTTATTAATGTTTCATTGAATATCTCTATGTATTTTTGCAGAGTCTTGGGGTAGTTCTTTACGTTCTTGTTTGCGGCGCTCTGCCCTTTGATGGCTCAACTTTACAAGCATTACGAGATAGAGTCCTTGAGGAAAATTTAGGATTCCATTCTTCATGTCTACAGGTAAATAAATTTGATTCCTATTTCAATTTTTTTTACTTATTCAGGGGTCAGCACTTTGTGAAGTGTGTGTGGGAGAGGGGTTGGGATGGCGGCTCACGTCGCATATTAAAAAAAACATGCATGCAGCTCCTTTGCACTTGAAAATACCTAGTGACCTTAGTATCACCAACTTGTCTGTGGATTGTCTGGGGATTGGATTTCTTTAACCTGCCCGGAATTCTATATGTATGGGGGGGTAAACCATTTCGGAAATTCTGGATGCATGGGGGGTCAAAAACTAGTGCTGCCCGTGGGGAAGGTAACTTTATTTTCTGCAATTGGGCAATTCCAGAAAATAAAGGTACCCCCCCCACGGGCGGCATTTGGAAATTCCGAAGGCATGGGGGGTTTAGAGCTCGGAATTCTGATTGCAAGGGGGGTTTTCGGAGCTGGATTTCTTGTCACAAGGGGGGGGGGGTTTCTGAAGATGCCCAACTTCTGAAGGAGTTCGCATGTTTTTCAGAAAGAAAATAACGTCATTTCACGCGCGGAAAAACAGTCTTCGCCGCCATTCGATAGATAGAGAATGCTTGCCAGTTCGTACTTGTCCCCTCTAAGACAGAATCTCCATAATTTTCTACTGATTTCGACTGTTAGTTCAATCACGCAGCAGGTTCAACTTTGTACAATCACACATTGAAATTAATATAAAGGATGTTGGCGATACGGGGTAAAAGTTGAAATTTCTGAAGGGGAGGGGGGTTTAACCTACCCGGAATTCTATATGCACGGGGGGGTAAACCATTTTGGAAATTCTGGATGCATGGGGGGGGGGTCAAAAACTAGTGCCGCCCGTGGGGGGGGTACCTTTATTTTCTGGAATTGCCCATTGCCCAATGTAGCAAGAGACACCTATTATGTAGCTCCTGCTTCGGTGCATGGCCAAAAATGTGTGCACTGACAGGGGGGCATGAGCCCTGGGTCTGCTGCCTATGTTATACTGGTTCATGTGCAATTTTTTCAGTCGGACTAGTAGTACTGGGAAACTAGAGTGCACACGTTTAGAACTTGTATAAATTGCCTTTCAGACAGTAATTAATTACATACTAATTACTACAATTATTTTATTTCAGAATGTGAGCATTTAATAAGGCACATGTTGGTTAAAGACCCTAACCAAAGATACACTATTGAACAGATCATGAAACACAAGTGGTTGCAAGCGGCAGAACCAGTGCAAAAGATGTCTGAAGTCGAGGAGAGTGTACGAGAGTTTGACCGAATTTCAATGGAAGATTATAATGACAAGCCTTGTCACTAATGCATGGGTTGGGAATAGATATAAAAAGAACAAAAAAGGTGAGTTAAAAAAAGCTCCGACAGTGAGTGCAGACTCGTGTATCGACGAACACCAGTTTGCGTTTAGATTTCGAACGAAACTTAATATCATAGCTAGAAATAAAAGAAATCGATGAAGAATACCTTGTTTCTTTATATGTCATTAAATTAGAAGGATTACTTACGATTTTAGGGATGTTTTGGACAGGTTTCGAGCGAAGGAAAACTCCGACAGAACATGTTTGCTTGAACAACTACATTTTCCCGATTTTCCCGCCGTTTTATTTTGAAAACACGCGCATGCGTTTTCACGCCACAGGAAGCCCGTGTGTAGCAATGAATCGTATGACCGAATATGTAATTTATATACATACTTTTACCTACATGCACTATAAATTGAATAAGGGTGCAGAAATTTCCCGCGATTTGATTCTAGTCCACAGTGTCTGCACCCTCCAGCATGGGGCCATGCCCTTTACAATTTTGGGAGTTCTAAGCCAGTCTGTACTTGATTGCGTGCGCGTGCAACTGAGACATCTCTCAGTCTAGGAAGCGCGATTAATTTTTTGAGAAATCCTCGATAGCCTGCGGTAACATTTACGGTATTTAGCGTTCATTGTGAGCCGGAAGGGCATAGACATTGACGAAATACGCTCAAGTGGGGTAGTTTCCGATTTCCAAATGACGCCCTTGCCCGGCGCGACAAAACCTATTCCCAGCGTAAGACGCATTTCGGAAACCTGATAATACCACATAATGATCAAATTGACAGACATCAGTATACACAAACGTAATTTAGGAAGCCGCTTATTTGAGGACCCTCAAAAAAATATAAATTTTCGCATTTTCAGCTCTCACTATAATAAGCTTTATAATAAACTATAATAAACTATAATATGTTTTCTAGTAGTTCATGGATGTTTTAATTTTTTCTGCAGGCCCTAGATGATAACACATACGACCACCACACAGCTATATATCATCTGCTAGTAGATAGATTACGACTTCATCGCGCGAGCTACCCACAGCAAAATGAATGCGAAACAAAACTACGGAGGCCTAGCGGAATAGCGGATTGTGCTGTTCTTAGAAAAAGGGATGAACAAACGAGTACGCCCGCGGAACAGAGGCCTATACGGCAAGTGGCCAGCGTGCAACCGCGAAAACCTTATCTACCGCTGCAATATGCTATAAATGAAATGCACGACAGAATTCCGACACCGCCTGAGATAAGGCGCGAGATTGCGAATGGCTGCGTGCGAGAAATGTCTCCAGTAAGGGAAATAGGGATTAAAATTCGCCCTGACCAATCGCTAGACATGATGGATCATGTCGATAGGGTCACTAGAGCGACTCTCGACTCGCATAGAATCGAAAGCGATGACGAGGACTCGGAAATTAAGGCAGCTTTAACTCAGAAAACACAAGAGCCCGAAGAGAAACCCAAGCTACGTCGTCATACTGTTCATACCGCGCCCAAGGGAGGGGGGCTTGAGGTCCCCAATACGCATCCATTATTACGGGCGCAAGCGTCGACTGGGGGTATCCCCCCTGGGGCTGCTGGTTTACCCTTTGCGCCGCCGCTTTTAATGTTTTCCCCGAGTGCGCAGGAGTTGCAGACTAGAGCTGAGACTACGGGCTCAGGACCGCATTTACATTTACCGATGCGCGAGGCACAGCCGCAATGTCATCCTCCCGCGCATCCATCCCTTGCGCGCCGAGCATCGGATGGCAACGCTGTAATTCCTGCTATGCAACACCAGTTTAGGGAGAACTCGACTCTAAAACGCATACGGCAGCTACAGCAGGAACATTTAAAACTACAAGAACAGTACCAGAGATCACTTTCTCCATCTGAACTACGGGAGCAACAGGCATTGCATTCGGAATACAAACAAGATACAATCAAATGCGAAAGGAACTCCAAAGGCAATACGAAAGGTTGATGTCGGACAGCAACGAACAACAAACTCCGGAAGAGGAGTGCATGAGCAGTGTTGAAGACTTACCGGGGGTCCCCATCATAGAGGAACCCCCCTGTCCCTACCCCTGTGAGGGCCAGCCTTTGCCTCACAACCCATTACTACATCAGCTCCAGCAGCTTCATATTGACAATACTGCAGGCACAATCCCATAAGGCGAATGCCGTGCATGAAACAGAATCCACATAAACAGGTTTTCAGGACTTCTTCTTATAAACGAGCACAAATGTACGGATTGATTCCCCCTCTGGAGAGCGATTCGCTTGGCATCGCAACATCACAGCAAACCGCTCTGGGACAATCTAGCCAGGAACAAAGCAATCCTAATCCAGTAATCATACAATCACTAGCAGCATTGTAAATTTATGCACCCAGAACTATTATGTTAGCTTATTATAGTGTTAGCTTTTGTAAAATGGCCATTCTCGTACCCAGAGCTCCCCACCTCGTCAACTCGGAGCGAGGAGGCTCTGGGACGAGAATGTAAAATGGCGGGAAATTTTGGACGCAACCGCTGACTATTGTCGCATGCGCGTTGCGAAATTCCCGCCATTTTACGATCAGAAACATAGTATTACTTATGATATAATGTTGTAACTTTATTAGCTCATTCAAATACAATAAAACAGACTGTATAGTTTAAAACGTTTTAGTTAACTTACCGCGCCGGGAGATAAATTGTACATAATTTATATAGGTAGTTGTAGTTCATTTGTCGGCAGATGGCTGCACATTTCCAATCCGATTGAACGTACAACGTGTTCACGTGTATAGTGTCCTCGTAACGAAGATTAATAATGAGAAATTCATACAAATAGCATGCTCTTATAAGCATAATTAGGGCAAAAATTGTCAAAATCCACAAAAAATCTTACAGAGTCCACAGGTTAACCAAAGCACAATAAAATATAGTTCGCACTAGAGGTTTTTAGGAAAAAGTGGATGCTCTACTGCACAATTTGTTATTGATGTAAAGTTATTTATTGAAGTGAAAGGTGTGCTAAAGTTTTGGTAAGGCATTTTGTAAGGTGTGCTAAAGTTTTGGTAAGGCATTTTGTAAGCGAATTGTATAGTTTTACTTTTACGTGCTTATAGGTATATACAGCATGGGGAGTCTAAGAAAATGGACTAGAGATTTTTTAGTTAATGCTCTGAATTTTATAATCCTCGCGCAAACACTATCGTGTCATTACATAAAATAAAAAGGTGTACACCATCTGCCAGCAAAGATTTATTAAAAAGAAAAATAGAAAATCAAGTATTGCCTTTTGTTTATTTATCATTCAATCAATGTGTTACCTGCGAATCGATGCAATGAATGGGCGTAGCTAACGGGGGTCCTAGACATAGGGTGCAAGTATTGTAACCCCCTTTTTGAACGAAAAATAGTACAGTAGACATTAAAGAAAAATCGACAAAAACGGACAGGGTCTTCAACAAGCTGGACACACCCGTGGATGCAGTACTAAAGAAGGGTCGTTTTCGATCATTTGGGAGGCGAACATGTAATTACTCTAGACCTATATAGTACAGGTTGTATTATCTCTCCATTTATCGAAGGAATGGCGGCGTAGCCAGGAATTTCTGAAGGGGGCGGGGGGGGGGGGGGGGGGGGGGGGCGGATAGTGAAAACATGGGACGAAAATGTTCAAATTTCCTTTAGCAAATACAGTAAATGTATGGGAAAATCTCCGAGAAAGAGGGGGGGGGGGCGGCCCCTGGCTACGCCCCTGGAATGATACAGTTGTTCCGTGCCCCGACGATTCCATTAATTCGATTAGAAACAGGAAAAGTAATTGATAGACAAAGAAGAAGGGTTGTAATGGAATATTAAACCGTTGTTTTTTAACTCAATAGGCCAACGTGACACCACAGCAAATGTGCACAGGAAGACGAAGTGTTTGGAAATGAGGGAGAGGGGCGTTCCACCGATTGTTTTTTGGACTCATCTAAAATGATTTTCGTTCGTGATCGGAGCTGAGCTCCAACACGCACTTTGGCACAGACCAAAATTACAAAGAAAAATTTAATCTATGTAACCTCTGGCTTATAATCTATGTAAATATATATATTTTGGTCCACTGTGAGTAATCAAGTGTAACAGAAAATAATACAATTATCAAAAAACACCAAACAGTTTTATTCTATTCGTGAAAATGTGAGCGGGATAAAACATGGCAGAATTCTGTAGCCTCACGTGTCCTGTCTCGCGCCCTCCCAGCGGGGGTCTGGGCTGGAGTCATGCTTGTTATGACGTATGATGAAACTCTGCAGGGGGTACTGGGCCAAAGTCACGACCACAACACGTCATTGCACGACAGAAGCAATTTATATGCTCTGATAAACGAAAAATCGCATCTGCAAAGTAGAGCTTCACTTGAGTAGAGCTTCAGGTGTTTTGGAAGGGATAAAGCTGGCGGGCTGATCTTCAGCGAGTTCAAATTTCTTCGGGATTCATGTTATGCTAGCTAGCGTACATATATACTTTTCTAGACGTTATCGATCATATCGTGCGGCTTGCTTTGTTTTCATAGAAACTTCAATTATGTTATTTACGTTAAAAATCTCATTAGTTAGAATTCTTTTAGGATAAGAAGCAGTGCAATTATTTTTTATCGAAAATTGGGAGATTCACTACGAACTCAAGAATCACCATTATCGTTGTCATCGTTTCCTTTTCATATCGGAAGGTAAAAATACCATAACACGTGCACGTTTAAGGTAAATATAGTAATTTCTGAAAATCATATCCCTTTCGAAGCATAAATCCAGAACCCAAAAGACGAGGAATAAATACGATTATGTAACAAGTGGTGACAAAATATCATTAGGGTATTGTAAAGCCCACCATTTGTTTCCTTTTCCTACAAAAGTTGTGTTTATTGCTTTCTTGGTCGTATCATAATATTTTTATACAATCGATGCGCAATAAAACAATATTTTGAAAACATTAGTTATACAATGTACGTAGCGAAGTCATTTATTATCTCCCAAAAGATGTTATTACCACTGTATGCATTGCTACGCGACCTCAAAATTCAATGTTGCGATGGGCGATTGGCGATTTTTAGCCGTCAATCAAATCAAAACGCTGGATTCGGCTGCTTTACTGGATCGATATTGATTGCAAAATCAACCAAAATGGTTTTAAGCTATCCTTTGGCTTCCCTTGCCTAGAATATTTAACTCCCTGTTCAAGAAAATTGATATTAAAATTTTCTTGCGTAAAATCGCCCATCGCAACAGTGAATTTTGAAGGTCGCGTAGCAATGCATACAGTGGTAAAAGTTCAAAGACGCCACTTAGATAGCTATATTAGAACGGCGGTTGGGAAGAAACCCGCGCGATCGGCCGTTGGGAGGAGTCAAAATCGTTGGGAAGAGTCAAAATCAAGCTGGTTGATTGAAATGGTTGCCAGGGTGATGACAGAATACGAGAATGTTGACGATTTCATTGCGGAAAATGCAGATACTGTAATATTTAGACTGTGAGGCAATATCTACTTTGGTCCAAAAATCCGTAAAAGTCAGCGCATTTTTTCGCCTTTAGTCGCGCTACCTTGAGACATAATTACGGTCAAGGGCAAGCGCACCCCGGGAGATTCTCGCCCAAATCTTTGCTTGCATGATTCTCGCCCAAATCTTTACTTGCATGATTCTCGCCCATTCTCGTACCCAGAGCTCCCCGGCTCTCCTCCTCGCGGGGAGACGAGCGAGGAGACGAGCCGGGGAGCTCTGGGTAAGAGAATGATTCTCGCCCAAATCTTTATTTCATTCTCGCCCAATCTTAATTTGATTCTCGCCCAAATCTTTATTTGATTCTCAACCTCGTCCCCTCTCGGTCTTCTCGGTCGTTTTTCAAAATGGCGGTTGACTCGGGAGAAGACCCTGGGGGAGGCTGAGTCACATGACCGTTTCGAAACAAAGGACAAACCTCGTTCCCATGTTTTCAAACAATGGTCATGTGACTCAGCCTCGCCCCTGGTCTTCTCCCGAGTCAACCGCCATTTTGAAAAACGACTGAGAAGACCCTGGGGACGAGGTTGTTTGATTCTCGCCCAAATCGAGGGGAGGCGTGAGAGCTCACGTGGAACCTGCGCAACTCTTGCGCACGCACCTGGTCATGGCTAAAAGGGACAGAAGAAGGACCTGATTAATAATTCATAGGCTTTAGAACGAAACATATGCCATGTTATGCCGCCATGTAGCTTCGTTCTATTGTTTATCTATTAATCATTAATCAGGTCCTTCTGAGTTATCCCTTTAAAGGCATGACCACGCCACGCCTGCTGCAGTTGAGTGACCAATCTCGTTCCCCGGCAGCCCGCGTATCTTTTAGGCCAGCGCCAAGATATGGAGCTCGGTATGTACTTCATGTAACACTGATTTATACAGTGGAACCCCGATTTTACGATATGCCACGGGGGCAGGAAAACTGCATCGTAACATTGGGGTATCACTGTATCCGTACTCCCGATTTAACAGGGATATAAAGGCGAAGCCATTGAAGATATCGTTATATCGGGGTCCGGTTAATTATAAATTTCCAAGCAAAGACTGATTGTATGTATCGCATTAGTGACCATTAGTCATTGTAATGCATCGAGATTCACTTTATTAAAGAAATTTACTGTAATACGAGGATACCACGCATACCATAGACCTTATCAATCGTTGTTGCGGGAACAAATTTACGCTTGGGTCCCACAAGATTACCATCGTAAAATCGGGAATATCCGCTGGTCCGAGTAATGTTAGATCGGGGTTCTGTTTTTTTTTTGTTGTGGTAGGGGAGTATTGGTACCCCGGTATCAGATGTGTGTAGAAAAAAGTAGGTGAGATGAAGGTAATAAATATAAATGAAAATGATGTAGATGTGATGTAAATAGAATTAAAAAAAAAATAGAAATTAAAAAAATATAATAATAAAAAATTATACAAAAGTATAATAAGAAGAAGAAAAAAAATAAAATGAATAAATAAAAATAAAATGGGAAATTGAAAATAAATAGGAGAAATTAAATGGAAAGAAAAATAAAAAAATTATAGAAGTGTATAAAAAAAGATAAGGAAATAAGAAATAAATAAATATACGAATTGAGATTACAAATGAAAAAAAAAAAAAAAAAAAAAACGGAATGGAAAAAATAAAAATAAAAAATGATATAAATATTTGCAACAAGGAAATGTGCTATATTGCAATAGGGAGAAATAGAGTGGAGAAAAAAAAAATTAGGCAAAAAGTAAAAAAATAGAAAATAAATAGTAAAAATATAAAGAGCGTAGTTGTTGTGCGTAGTGCGTTGGGGTGTGCGGGGTTACCTGTGTGAAAAAAACTAAGTAGAAGGAAACGAAAGCGTAACAACAGCGTTGATATGCTTAACCCTATAGAAGAAAAAAGTTTATTTTATTGAAGGTTGTGGTGAAGAATAGGACTATTGACTGTTTTGCTCTGTAGCGTTTCAGAGTGGCCAGAGTAAGATTATAAATGAGTGTCTATTGTGTGACTGGGATAAATTGGGTGAAGTTGTGATGTGATGAAAGATTGTTGTGATTAAAGTAATTAGCGCACTGGATTTGGGTGACAGAAAAGTGATTAGGAGAGTAATTGATGTTGGCTTAACAAACTAAAGAGTGATACGTGAGTGGAAGGAGATATTGAACAAGCAGCGGTGGTCAAGCTGCTTCGTGACGGATGTACTGAATGTGTAGGAATGTGTTGAGAGGAATTAAACTTAGATTAAAGTTGAAAAGGCTAAAATTTAGAGGTTTTAGTGAAGACGTGAAATAGGGTGTTTAAGAAAGGCGTTATTCAAAATATCGTGAGAGTTGCGATTGAATAGCGATTCAGATAGTGAGAAGTACGGTGTGGAGTTATGTACGAGAATGGAAGTCTATGTTGTTTTAGGTGTAATGCGAGTGTAATTTGATGTCAAGCTGTAGTATGGGAGTAGAAACGCGAAGATAAAGTGTGGCGAGATGAAACGAGTAGGGATAGTCGGGAGAGCAGAAAACACGTATATATGCCGACTATTGTGAAAGACGAATATGATACAATTGGTATAGTGAGGAAAAAATATAACATGCACAGTGCGTTGACTATTATAAAAGAACCAGTAGGGAATAAATGTTACGTTTCTAAATGAGCTCACTTAGTAAAAACATGAAAGCACAAATAACCGATTCTAATATGATCTTGACGAGGGGTGAGCATAAGAGAACCTCTACTTTACCGCCTAGGATGGAGATACAAGAGAGGACCCGAGGGAGGGATGCTATATAAGAATTGAAAAAAAGTAAGAAGTAAGGGGCGGGCTGAGGCGTTGTAACGGTAAAGTAGACACACGTTTCGAAATACAAAGGAATTCCAAAGTATCTCACCCCGACGTGTGGCATTATTTGTGCTTTCTAATTACAAATGTGATGTTACAAGTAAAGGAGATCTTACCTGCGTGTTTGGCGTTGTACATAATTCGGAATAAAAAGTGAGGAGTTACAAGAATTGCGGTCCCGCGTGTATAGTACCGGGTGACTACTGATAGCGTGGGTAGGATATGTACAGAGGGTTGTGGCTATGAGGCAGGGTGGCGCCAATGTCATAAAAGAAAAACATTACGAAAGACAAGAAACAGCTAGAGAGAATGTATGTTATTACGCACTCGAAACCGCATTGACTGATGTTTATCTCTCTTCGTAGTGAATTGTGGATGTCGAGAGAGGTGTGGGTTGCCTGTGGAAGTGTGAGGGTGACTGAGGGAGGAGACTGGGAACACGTGCGCTAAAAATAGAAATAAACATGGCTGTGCGAGCTGCGAGGCTGTGCAGGGAAACTACTGTACTTGTCTGACTAGTGTTGTAAACCAACGCGCAGCAACAATGAAAAGGCGATAAAAGTGAGATGTAAACTGTGAAAAGGAGAATACATGGACACCAATACATGGACAACCATGTGTAAGAGAAGTAAGGAGAAGAAACACGAAACATAGCTCCAGAAACCTGATGTAACAATTAACCGTTTGAAATGAGGGCTTGCTTTTAATAATCAGCTGGATCGGGCTCGTGTGGACCTGATACAGGGAGAGTGATGTATTGTTGGAAGCCGACAGTCCTAAATTATCCTAACATATACAAGGCATTGGTACCAGCGTAACACGATTAACAATGGTTATCTTTAGAAGTGAGATCCGTGGAAACTCTGATTCTAGCTCGCTCTGGGTTTTCAAAAGTCGATTCTCCCAGAGCCCTGAGTCCATTCTCCATTCTCGTACCCAGAGCTTCCCGGCTCGTTTGTATAAATGTAAATGAAGCTCGTATTTGGACATGAAAGCCTCCTATGTGGACATGAGAGCATCGTATTTGGACTATTTTATGGAAGTCGTATGACAATCCCTTGGGAGCTCTGGGTTCGAGAATGTCGGCTCTGTCTGCGTCAATGGCTGTCACGCCAGAGGTCCCGCGTCGTTACGAGCTGACATCACCTCCTTTTGCAAGACATACCATTTAATTATCCTCATAACTTTTATCAAATTATTCATTTACACTTTAGGGTCAAATTGGCCGTTGAGTCATCCTCTTATAGGGTTGTAGCGGCTGCTCGTAAGATCTAACTCTATTGGCTTGATGCACCTCATTGTTCTATTGTATTCTCGTTCTTTTATGTTTCCATTGTTTTCACTGAGGTGCATCAATCCTATAGGGATAGGTCTTCCGATCATTTTTACTAGAATTCATAGTAAATAAAAGTTTGCCACATACTAAATTTGAGTAAGAGAAAACTGTGATTTATTTTGAATTGTGGACTACACTTGTTTACAATGAATAACGCAAATCTTCGTCCAAGCGGTAATGAATCGTTTTGGCCTCCAAAATTAAAGTGATATATACACTATCCCGTGTTTGCCTTTAATACCTGAGAAAACAAGTCTACCACCAGTAACTTCATGGTCTAGGTAAATAGAATTTCAATATTCAAATTCATTTGGGCTCATGCGAAAAAAAATTAGCTCTATGAAAAATAATTCACAAAGAATTGCTAGTAACCGGTTCTTGAAAAGTTTCATCAAATACACTCTGGCGAGCAAAGAAGTAATTTTGAAAGTATACGTTACTCATTCCTGGATCTCAAACACTATGGAAGTCAGTATTAATCATGTCCATTTTTATTAAACTCTTTCTAAATCGAGGTGACAATTGGTTTCTAATAGTATACCCTTTATTACTCACTGATAATAAATGCAACCATTTGCTACTTTGGAACGCAAGAAGACAGTCAATGCAAATAATAGAAACATTCTACGTTAGGCAGCTGCCTCTATAAAGAACACATTCAAGATCTGCCACAACAAAATAGGTTGCGCTTACGCAAATTTCCAGCAATTGTGAATCTAGACATCCAGAAATGCTACGCCAGGAAAATATTACAGACATTTCCGATGACAGCGCCGACTTTGTGATCCGAGAAATTACATCTGTTACCTTTTCTATTGTGGCAATTCTAACGACATTTGGAAACTCTGCGAAGCCCCACCTACTTTTTTGTCTCGGCTCTATGTCTGGCTGATTTATTTGTTGGTATTATAACGATTCCTGTCTCGACAACGGGATTTTACTACAGCCTGCTTGGTTCCATTCAAAGATATTTGACTTTCTAATAACACAAAGTTTTACTGCGTCGACATTTTGTTTGTGTGCTATTAGCTACGATAGATATTTAGCTGTAACAAGACCGCTGTATTATACTTCTTTGATGACTAACAGAAGGAGTTTACGAGTTATTTGCGTCATATGGGCGAGTTCTTTATTGCTTTCGAGCGTTAAGTTAGCTATTCCTTCCAAGGAAATTCAACGGGAGAAACTACATTTAATTCACATGGCAATTGTGGTCATGTGGTTTATGTCATATTTTTACTGGGTAATGTTTCAAGAAGCTACAAAGCAAGCACAGGATATAAGCTTGCAAAAACCAGGACCAGCCGACAATTTTAAATAATATATACGAAAGATAATCCGAACAAGGTCAATTTCATGGCGAATAAGCTTGCAATATCAAACATTCAACCACAAACGAAGAAGATATTTACTGAAGAAAGAAAGCAAAGCAGCCGTCACGGTTGCCATAGTTATCGGCGTTTTTAACACTTTGCTGGCTTCCGAACTTGATTATGGCAATAATAGAGGTCGCCATGATGACAAAGCTCGATTCACAATCTAATTCATAAAGAATGGTTGGCTTGTTTCTATGGCAACAGCATTTATTAACTCTTGCCTAAATCCTTTAATTTACGCCGTCAGAAATGTTGATACACGCCGTGCTTTTAAACGACAACAATAACTTTTTATTTCTGAAAATGCTCAAATTTCCTCCAGCAAATACAGTAAATGTAGGGAAAATCTCCCGACATGGGTCTCGACCTGGCTACGCCCCTGGTGTGTACTGTGATACACAGATGATGTCACAGAATGTCATGAACAAAAAAGTACGCAACGAGCCGCAGTCAAGTTGCGTGACTGTTGTTCATGGCATTCTGTGACGTCTTCTGAGTATCTATTACAGTACATACGCACAAAAAACGAGATCTATTTGTTTTATAAAACAACAAACATGGATTATTTATCAACCGTGTATCTGTACTCTTATAGCAACATGGCTCTTGACCAATCAGAGCGTGCTATTTTACTAGAGTTGTTGTATAAAAAGTCATGTTTGTGTTTGTACAAATGTTCAAGTAAGCACTGGCCTTCCATGAAGAATGTTCCCAAATGATAAGATACATAAAAAAGGTCAAAACGTTTTGAAACATCACTTCAATAAAATACCAGGATGCAGTAGGGAACTGGGCCCAGGTCTCGAAGCACCATAGACTTTTGTGTGCCCAAGAAATTCACTTAAACGGCACTCCTGACTTAAACCTGTTCAAGAAGCAGGCCCCTGCTCTATATGGGGTCTGAAGCCCCCTGGTTCTTATAAGAGCATTGATATGTTCCTTTTCAGAGAACAAAAAAATGAAATTATGTTGGAGAGGCAGGGCCGTAGCCAGGAATTTTGGTTGGAGGGGGGGGGGGGGGGGATAGTGAAAACATGGGACGAAAATTTTCAAATTTCCTCCAGCTAATGTATAGGAAAATCTCTCAAGAAAAGGAGGGCGTGGCCCCCTGTGCTCCACCCTGGTTATGCCCCTGAGAGGACTGCAATAATTAAATATGGTCTCTTAGATTATTTACAAAAAGATTTTTGTTGAAGCTAACTTGGTTTGATGACCTCTTTTTGCCGTAATTTTGCTTCAAACTTTTCAATATCATCCATTGCTTGCCTGGCATCTTCATCATCATCACTAGAATCCCTGTAAGGATACAAAGGTACGCTCATTGGCATTTTGACTAGGTAAGCAGGCCCCGTAGCCAGGGGGTTCTGGGGGTGCACAAGCACCCCCCCCCCACGTGACAAAAAGGTCCACATTTAAGGGTTTGAAAACACTGTTTTAGTGACTAACGGGCCAAACAGAAACTGCAGTCACTTTGGCATACAGCCAGTTTCGCCTATATTTGCTTTTTTCTAGAATTTTGACTAGCGGTTAATAAATTGATACCACGTTGGTCCGCGTTCCACCCCCCCCCCCCCCCCCCCCCCCCCCCACACACACACCACACACACACACAGAAATCCCTGGCTATGGGCCTGGTAAGTTAGATCATTGTCTACACAAACAATTTTTGTGCCACATATTTTATTTGTGCATGTGGCCTAGACAAATTGGCAAATTTTTACAGTTCTGACATAAAAATTGCAACATACAAAAATGCCCATGTGAGCCGGTATTTAAAACAAGTTAAAAATACTGAGCCTGAATTTCAGAGATGTAAAAACAACCAATCATCTGTTGCTGTTTTAAATACATTAATGGTACTTACGATATTACTATTAGTGGTTCTTGAGTCCTTTGAATCACTCGACTTGATATTGCTTCTTTCTAAAATATCACAGCAATATCAGTAAGAAATTTGAAATGAATTATGAGATTTTTGTTGCATCATCAAGAGCTCCAAACAGATTCTAATAAAAATTGCAATTGAGCATAAAAACTATAAAATCTATAAAATCCTCAGAAAATCTTGCCTTATGTCAAATGTAAATGGATTTGACTTGTACGATGATTAAATCTAGTTTTTGCTTTATAAAACTTCAAAATCCCTCGCTAGACCTAGAACGTTTTATTTTGACAAAAAATCCTTTGCAAATATTATATTTCAGATGACTCGTGGGTCATTTACTCCCTATATGTTTTGTTCGATACATGTGCATGTGAAATCGGCTCTATTCCAAGTAAAAAGGAAAGGTGGGATCCTGCCTTTATCCCAGCTGGGATCTCATCTTGCGTTGTATCCCATCTGGATCCCAGTAGGCTCACCCAATTGGGATATGGGGATTCTGTCTCTCCTCTTTTATCTGGAAATAGCATTGCCACCAAAAGACAACAAAAGAAGTTAGAAATCACCTTAATTCTTTCTTTTCTTCTCTGTTCAAGCCTTTGCTGTGCATCATTCCTGAATGAATTCTGTTTAAATGATCAGAAAGAGTAATTAGAACATTTACTAAGCATGCATAGCAAAAATATAAATATGTTCAAAATGAGTGTCAATGGGGTAAAGTCATTCCTTTAGAATGGAGTAGATTTCATTTCATTAGAAATGAAAATTTAAGGACAAGGCCTGCATTTTTCAAGGCATTTAAAGTTTTTAAAAGAGATCTTAATGGCAGTAACCTGTAGTGGGGTAGCCTGTGTAGCAAGCATTTCCGTTTTTTTTTTTTCAGGGAAAAGAAACCCAGTCAGAAACAGAGGAGAAAGCGGATGAGCAAGTTTCTGGCCACATGATAATGGGACGAGCACAAAAAGGACAGGAGGACGGGAAGGGCCAGGTGTTCCTCATTCCTTTTTCAATTATTTTTTTTTTAATTTGTTTATCACCTCCTTGAATGCTCATGGAATTAAAAAAGATTGTAGCATTCAGTTTGTCTCATTGCGGTATGGGTTTGGCTCTAGATACAAAGGCTATCAAGAAACATTAACAATTGGGCATGACAGGAGGAAAGCAAAGTAACAATGTCAGTTACCAGTTGGCTGATTTCCTCTGTTTCTTCTAAAATTCTTTGCTTTCAGCATCTTCCTGGTGGCGTTTCAGCCCTATGGTAGACAACACCCATAAAAAAATACTAAAAAAATAATCTTGAAAATACATTCAGGTATTTCACAGAGCATTTCTCTGACATTTCTTTGTTCAGTCTTGAAAACCTGGTATCCCAGCCAGAACTCAGGTGGGATGACATGTAGGAATTAGTGATCCCAGCAGGAATTAATATTTCAGAGCATTGTATCAGGCTCCAAAAGTGGGGTCTTGGTGCCTTAGCACCTGCAATGATTTCCATCTAGAGATCTAGATTCTAGAGCCTTGGCCTGTACACAATTTAAACAATAGATCTCTTCCATCGAAGGCACTATCATGGGATAGTTTGGCCGAGGAAATCTGATTATTGGTTATATGAAGTTTGAACATCAAATGTCTTAGGGAAAACTATCTTACATTGTGCCTGAGACAGAATAGCCCTATTTTTTTTATTGCACAATGCTAAATGTTTAGCGAAACAGGCACCATTGGCTGAAAGTTGCCTGCAAAAGTGAGCACTATCCACGCCACATGACCACTCTTGACCAATGGAAACGGGTTGGAACCCTGTAGCCCTATAGGGGGTCTGTGTTATATCTCTTATCTTGCCAGACATACAATCGTCAGAATTTCATTTTTTTTTCAAAGATGACTAGATCTGATGGTTTCTAAGGAAGAAGATACAGGCTCTGATAATGGTGACTGACCTGTCAACCCAGATGTTCTGAAACCTGGAGAATTCATCGGAACCACCTCGTTTTCCCGAGTCTTTCCTGAAACCTTTCCGAATCCCTTCTGAAAATGCCCGAACTCTCTCCAAATCTTTGCCGATTGCGTGGACTTCGGTTGACTTTTTTGTGTCTGACTATATCAGAATATGTTGAAAAACTGAGAGATTTGATGCTCTAACCTGGAGACCGAGAGATTTGTTAAAAAACCTGGAGACTCCCGGGAAACCTGGAGAGTTGGCAGGTATGTGACTGGCTGAGTGCATGTCCATTGCAACAAACATGTTGGGGTTTGTTTGGGCTTCATGACAGGCAACCTACAATGGAAGTAAACAATTACCTGGGTTGATTTCTGTTTCTCTTGAATCATCCATCATAAACTGGTCACAGTTTAAATCTGTAATGGAGCAAATTATTTTAATTTACTGGGTCGAGAACGACATACTTCATAATGAAAGGCAGTTTGTCCTTTCAACTTTATACAGCAACATTTCTAAATCTACAAAAATTTCACAACTTTTTCTCGTACCAGATTTAGGGTCTGGGGCTGTCTTGAGGCGATGGTCGATACCAGTTACAAACAGAGCAGATTTCGGTTTAACTTCTGGGTCTAGAGCTCTCCAGAAAGCCTTGGCATTCTCGATATCTTCAGCAGAACTTCCAGAGAAAGTGACTGAGTCGTCCGCCATGTTTGTTGCTAACAATAATAATAATAATAATAAAGACTTTATTAACGTGTCAATATTATTTAGCCATGATTGGCTAATGGGGGACACAACAGAATATAAACGAAAAAGAAATATTCCTAAATATTCTCCCCAGTTTCCCCGACCACAGGGATACCAGGGATACATGGCACGGCCTGAAAATAAAATCAAGAAAAAACAAAATCGTGAGGAGTTTGAATCAGGGAAACACGAGTTTAAAGCACATATATTTTTGGTGTCTCTGAAATTCAAGAGTTGTCTTTTTAAAATTTAAAAAGACAACTCTTGAATTTCAGAGACACCAAAAATATATGTGCTTTAAACTCGTGTTCCCTGATTCAAACTCCTCACGATTTTGTTTTTTCTTGATTTTGAATTTTTTCCAAACTAGATTAAAACCACCCAATGGCACTTTGTTTACTACTTGAGACACAATTTGACATGAACTGCTTCGTTTTAGGCAAGAATTATCATTGCGACTTATGAAGCACGGTTCACGATACACGGTTTAACGAGCAACGTTAATCGAAGCAGGTGTATACAATTCAATGTGGGATAAAAGGTTTGATAGTGGAATAGGAAAGAAAACGCGATTTCTTGTAAAAAAAATACACGAGGTCAAATAGGGGAAATTGGAGGTTTTTTTATCGCACCACGGCCATAGACTGGGTTTGTAGTTGTAATGGATGACTAGTGAAGACTAGTGTTTCGACAAAACAACCCACGCCCTCTTTAGTCTGGCCAGGGAAGTTGCCTGGCTCGGTCAAATCGTCATAAAACATCATTAATACAAAGATTATTTTATGCCTCCCGGCGAAGGATTTGATTTGATATTTCAAGAGCGAGTGCAGCGAACGAGTGCAAAATCAAATGAAAACGAGAAGATAAATTCATATCTCCACATCTTTACGTGTGCTGAGATCCCCCTCATATATGGTATACGGGTATGCGCCGCCCTATAGGGTATGGTTTGGGCTCCTGAGGTCTACGGTAGGGTTTCGTTTTTGTTTCATTTGGTCGCTGATAGGGTAGGTATTTTAGAATGGCCAAGTGCAAACAAATTGCGACCAATTGGGACGCCCTGGTGACTAACTTCAGGTCTGCGGTAGGGCATAGGGTCAGGTTTGGAGACCTTCGCGGCACACCCCTACCCAAAAATCAGCGGGCTGAGATACCATGGCTTCTCTGCTTGTGCAGTTGGCTTCCTCTAGGACACTGTTGTTCGCTCGGTGATCCATCCAACTAATGCCTAGAATGCGGCGCAGACAGCGCTGATTGTACTTTTCAATGGTTTTTAAGTAGCGCATGTAGGTGGTTCAGGATTCCGAGCCATAGAGTGAAGGTAATTAACACCACCGCCTTGTAAATCTTCACCTTGGTATCGGTTTGTATACCTTTCTCCTCTAAGACCCTCTAGCGCATTCGTCCAGTACGTGATTTGAAGCAAAATCTTGGAAAACTCCTGGAAAAATGTTTCAATCAACTCAAATGTTGCGAATCAGTCAGTTCAGTCAGTCAGTCATTAAAGTAGCAGTTTCATTAGGTTGATATTATTAAATATTTCATGAAAGACGATACTGTGCCTTAATGAAGTCATCACGTGAGGTCTCACATTACGTTATTCGACATTTTTCAGCGTGACAATACATATCGAAATAGTCCCAGTTCTAATAACAAGTTTTCTCGTAACTTTTTGCCGCAGAGAGATTAAGGCCATCGGTCTCTAAAACAATCCTGCCGGACTGAACAAGATTTTTGAAAACTTAATGAAATATTTAGGTTTTTATTTCACAGGGGCCTGGGGCGAGTGTTTTTTAGGAAATATCTAAGAAAAGAAATACTCTTTTAATACGGTCCGGCAGGATTCTTAAAGTAGTTGCTAATAAACATGTTTTAAGGTGAAATTCATTTGGCTCCAATAAACGTTTCAACTGAGACTATAATCCATAAAGAATATTGCGTGACAGGGAAATGTCAAGTGTCACGCACGTAAGGTCACACCTAGGGAGATCTATTTGTGGAATGTAATTTGAATCTCAACTCCTTTTTGGGATAAATGCTGGTAAACACTTTTTTGACCACCCCCTATGCTTTTTAGGTGACCACTCTCGGACCCTTGCCTTAATTGTACCTGAGTAGAGAAAAGTGACATCGGTCCGCACGTCGAATGGCAAGCTGTTGGACCTATTAAGTCAAGGAACGTTGCAACCATCTGAACCATGCCGTCATGCAGAGGTCTGAGAATGATAATACATTTCTCAGGACAATGACATTTGGCCAAGACTGATTTTGACGGAGTTGACAGAGTCAAAGGCCTTGGCCATGGATAGCTGCCTAGCCGTAAATATCATATCATTCGTTCCTCTGTTGACTCGGAAGCCACACTGTGACTCCAGACGAAACGGTTCGGCTATTTTCTTACCTGCGACAGCATGCCGAACCGACAATGCCGACAATAGCCGCGTCTCGTAGGTCCGGCACTAGTTCCTCTTTTTCCCAAATAAGAAGGATATGTTTGTGGATGCAACACTCTAGCTCAAACCCTCCGTGGTTAAGTATATTTGCTTGAATTCCACCGATACCTGGAGCTTTGCCGTTTTTCATCTGTGTGACGACAGCGGTTCGTATCTCGGCGGGCCTGCATTCACTCCTGAGTTCAACAGGAGTTGCTCTAACTCGCGTCATAGACGGACTTGTCGACAGAGGAATAACGGTTCAGAGCTCTTGGAAGTGAGAGCGGCGGTTAATGCTTTTGGGGTCTTCAAGAGAGTCCCGTCACTATCCTTGATTGCAGTTACGCCACATGGGGTGGGACATAGGCTGCGGTATCACCCTTTTCATCAAGGCATCTCACGTGCCATATTTGCCCACCACTTATCCTCGAATTCGCCTCTGGACTCATCAGCTTTCTTGCTCTCATTCGAAGAATCACGCTGCCTATCAAAGAGGACTTAGTTTTCTTATCAGCTGCGTGATCAGCTGCGTGATCACACGGTCATTCTCATCAAACCAGTCCTGGTGTTCTTCGCTGTAACTCGAATGAGTCGCTGATCGGTCCAGCAGTTGTCCACACTTACCATCGCCTTCGTTATTCTGACCTCCCTCGGGGTCACGGGCGCGATCTATAGCATGGTCAACCAATGTTTCGACCTGGGATGTTGCCAAGGTTTAAATTGGTTCTTCTGGCGGAATAGTGTTGGTAATGACCAGCTGATGCTCGGCGCATAACAGGGGAGGGTACTCAGGAAAAAACATGACGGGGGGGGGGGGGGGGGGGGGATTGGAGGGTTTGACGGAGCTTTATTTTGCCAAGCCAAAAAATCCACAAGCCCAAAATTTCACATCCCAAAAAATACCTGGCTACAAATTTCGTACCCCAAAAATACCATACATATTTTAATAGCTAAATCATTATTTATATAAAATGGTCTCATGATCTGCTCAATATTTTTAGGCCCAAACAAATGCACATGTTTGACCCCAAAAAATACGCTGCAGATTTCTTGACCCCCAAAAATACGTGTAAATTTTCAAGCCCTCAAAAATCCGTCGGACCACCCCTCCCCCCGTCATGTTTGCTTATTTTCTGAGTACCCACTGGGGGGGGGGGGTGCATGTAACATAAGGTGATTAGCAGCAAACCGTTGGAATTGCACTTCCCAACACCGTCTATACACCGTCTATACTGAATCGTACTCTTCCAAAAGCTCGCTATTCATGCCCACCCTCGCATTAAAGTCTCCAAGGAGAAACATTTTCTCATACTAATGAAAAGCCAGCATTAATGAAGTGAGCACATCGACAAGCGATATATTGCCCCGCACCATTAAAGGAGCAGTTTCAGGAGCTGGCACCCTCAGGCGCCGTCCGTACTAGGCCGCCGATTAAATGTGAAAACGGCTAACTATTTTGAGGGTTGTGCCTTCCGTCCAAAATACACTGGCTAAATTTCCACCGAAAACGGAACTTTTTCAAAACGCTGCCGAAGGTGGATAAATTGAGAATGCCGGGTACGCGTTTTATATAGACCACTTTTAGCCCCCTTTTCCTAGCAAATTAGCCGTTTTCAAATTTAGCCGGTATAGTGTGGACGGTTCCCGAAAAATGTTGACTTGTTTACTAAGGCACCGTCGACATTACGCCGGCTAAAGAAACAGCAAAACGAGAGCCCGCGGTCATAAGTACATTTCTGTATGGCTAAATTTCGTCGTGCACAATATGAAAACCACGAAAATAGTTCAAATAGTTCGAATTTCCTGGGACAGCCTTCAAAACTTACACGAGATATTTGGCCTTTTGTATTTTACTTCCGTTCATAATTGCGTTTTTTTATTTCTAATGATTTATTTTAAAAAAAAAATGCCTCAGAAAGAAACATCACAGCAAATCAACTAGTTATAATGTTATGTTAGCCGAAACAATGGTTGCCGGCACAAGCAACTCCGTAGTTTCCCCGGCAAAACTTCACTTCCGGTTTGTTAATATTTCACTTCCGGTTCTTGTTAAATGACATTTTAAAAATATATTTATGCATGGAAAAGGTTCAAAACACACATAAACTGTCTTGCAACGTACATTTGTAACATTTCGGGGTAATTGAATAACAATGGCTTGTCTTTCGGGGGTATTTTACTTCCGGTTCAAAGTGGCGGTAATTTATACAAGAAATACCTAAAAACGAATAGTTTCAGCACATAACAAAGAGCTACATTGTAATACTAGCCGAAACAATGCTTGCCTCTTTGCTAATTCTGTTCATGGCCGATAAAAACCCGACATTTACGAAGTTTTTTTAGTTAGAATTGTTTACTTCCGGTTTGGCAAGATTTCACTTCCGGTTATCGTTAAGTATGTGGATTTTAAAGGTACTGATGCAGCAAAAAGGGTCAGGAACATGTAACAATGGTCGTGAAACGTAATTATATCGTTTTGAAATAATTTAGAACTATATACAATCGATAAATTCATTTTCCATTTCACTTCCGGTTTGAAATTGGCGGCCATTTTGGAAATAGCCCTTAAGTCAGCAAATTTGAAATTTCATGGTGGCCCCATTTTCTAAAACTTATTTGCTCGCAAAAGGTATCTTTCTGCAAAATTTGATGATTTTTACCTAAAAGCGAACAATTCATGCACATATCCGCCCCACTATTACAAAGTAATTGCGAATTACTCATGACAGTCATCTGAAATCCGCTCTAATTGAGAGGCTGGATTTTTAGGCCAGGATTTTAAAACATTTGCAGCTTATTTTACCAAACAAAAACTGTTTGGTGAAGATAAGTATTTTAAAAGGGTTGGATAAAAATAAAAAATATTAAACAGGAGTTAACAGCTTCAGAATTCTCCGCCAGTGATCCATGCCAGAGTGAGTTATTTTCCGTGAGTCTTTCTTTCTGTCAGTATTTTACGTTCACGTGTGTTATTCCAGGGAAGTGTGAGATTCTGCTAAAGATTGCATCCCATATTCTCTTTTTTCTCGCCAAAACATCATTTCTGGCGCAATTATCTGTACAATAAAGGGACGTTTGATATCTTTACTATTTACTAATTGACATAAGTTTGTGATATTTTTGTCGACAGACAAGCAAAACTCGTAAATGGTTTATTTTAAAGAATTCAACTGCCGTATTGTGAAGTTAAAATTCTGTTAATAGAATAAAAAGCAACCAGAAGGCAAGGATATGATTTTTGTCTCAGTTATTGATTGATTATAACAATTGATAAATTTGGATTATTCCTAGTAAAAATCATGTAAAATGGCGTCACAGCTAAAAAGATATAGTAATTTATAGTTGAAGTGGCACGGAACTGGGCACCCTACTGTACCGCGCGTTTTGAGAAACGGGCCCCAGGGGCGATAGCTGCCTCGGGCTTAAGAAATTGTTGGTGATTTTTTTTACATAAGGACTAAGGTATTAAACAGGGAAGGTTCAAGTTTTGTTGCGACTGAAAGGATTTTTTTAAATGGGGGTAAATTTTTGAGTCAACAAACTTTGACAGCGGGCTAAAAGATGAAAAATTTCTAGCTAAGCTCCTGGAAACTGATCGTAGTTTTTTCAGCCAACATTACTTTATTGATTTGCCGAGCACAAAAAAAAAGGTCCGGTTTCCCTCGACAAACTGGTTCAGGTTGGTTCACCATTTCTTTAACTGTTGATTTTAGTCCGTAAATAATTTGAGCTCACGAGTAGAAATCTCTCTTTTCCGAAACTAGTTTAGTCAGATAGTCTTACAGCCAACTTTACACTGAGTTCACAAATCTTTCTCCAACCCTAACCCTAACCTAACCCTAACCAACCCTAACCACCTAACCCTAACCACCTAACCCTAACCACCTAACCCTAACCACCTAACCCTAACCACCCTAATCACCTAACCCTAATCACCTAACCCTAATCACCTAACCCTAATCACCTAACCCTAACCAAAATTCGCTGTGAAACTTAGCCGTTCTCTCAGTCACGCGCAGGTGAGCGAGAAAAATCTCGGTTTTTTTGCTCCAATGGAGCGTGCGTTGCCATGAGAATTGCTAGCGATGAACGAATTTTGTCAGACAGTTTGAGTTCCTTCCGCGACGCAAGAGCAGAAATCTCTCTCGGATTTCTTTGCGAGAAGAGAACATTTTTCTTAAACTGCCCTCCGATATTTAATTAATAGCCAGATAGTCGTTAGTTGACAGCCAAAATTTTAGAGCGAATTCAAAAATCGCTTCTCGTACCATGAGTACTTCCGAGTTTTATTTAGCATAGCCACAATAATGCGGGCATAATAATCTATTCTCATTTCCACTTAACCCAAACACGTCCCTGCTAAACTCCTGGGTTTTGGATCTAATTTTTAAATTCTTAAAAGAGCTCGGAGCTCTAATTCTCCCCAACTAAAATTTATCGAAAAATGTATCTCAGCCCAGGAATATTATGTGCTTGTTTACGAAAGGCAAAGCGATCTTAGAGAACTACATAACATGCGGCAGAATATCATTTTCTCGAGGATTCTCGTCGTTCAGATGTCGATAATATATAAATAAAGAGAATTTACAGTAATGTGAGACTGGGGGAGGGGGGGGGGGGGGTACCCCCTCATATACGGTATACGGGTATGCGCCGCCCAATAGGGTATGGTTTTTGGGCTCCTGAGGCTACGGTAGGGTATCGTTTTCGCTTGTTTGTTCGCTGATAGGGTATGTATTTCAGTATGGACACCCAAGTGCAAGCAAAATTCGTTCAAAGTTGTGCCGAAATTAGTGTAAAGGTGGTTTATTTTGAAACCTTTCCATGATTATCGAAATACCGCTTTGATTGCGAATTTGACCACCCTGGTAACTAACTTCAGGTCTACGGTATAAAAAAAAACGAGGATTTTTGGTATCTGATAGGTCAGGTTTTGGAGACCTTGGCGGAGCAACCCTACCCCAAAATCAGTGGACTACTTTCCCCCCCCCCCCCTCCCCCCGGGCTCTTGGTGCCTCAATGTTTTGGAAATATCATTTTAGAAGTGTTGTGTCTGAGGAGTCGGGACTTCAATACATCGAAGTTTTGTTTGTACTCGTAGTCGAAGCATCTGAGAATTGCTACAGTGTAGTTCGCGATGAGTTCACGAGCATCGATAGACTTTCTCAGTCGCTTTTTTGAGTTGGGTTGACGATTTGGAGCAAGTCTAGAGCATTGAGTAAATCCAATTTTCTGCATGCCATGTGTTTCTAAGATCGCTCGGCCTCTCGTATAAACAGCCACATAATATTCTTAGGACTACGACAAACGCCGAACTTCAAACGCTCTTCTTCTTCCGAACCTTTCCTTGCCCATTCGTTATACTTTCTAATCAATAAATTTCTAAAACCTACGAGCAGAAAAAAACACCAGCCCCTCCCCCCCCCTGCGTTTTTACCCCCAAAAAGTCGTTCATACCTTGGTGGTGGGGGGGGGGGGGGGCATATGGTCTTTAGATTTCAAGATTCAAGATTCATTTATTTCTTATGTCACCGTATACTATGCAGTACATTGGTTTTTCGGCAAAAGAAATTTATGAGACTGTAATCAACGAACAGTCCCTTAGTTTTAAGTTTGATCAGTTCGGTTTCTTTTTACGTATATTACACGGCCGCATTTCTCGACCTGGTGTTGGTTGCACTTCTATTGTCTCATAATTATGCTGGTCAGTGATCTGCGTGCAGGCTTGCACTCCCGAGGCGGTGGGGGGGGGGGGGGGGGGGGGGGGGTGTGTCGGAGACTCTCATATGTCATCGGGCGGGGGTGCTCGTCGGGAAATTTCAACCTTAAAATATACCAATCTAATCGTGCTCATCCAAAATTATAACCCCTAAAAGATACCATTTTCACCATGGCTCTCAAATTCCAGCCACGATCGCACAAGAAACAACGGCTGGGAATTTCTCAAATCAAAACCACAATTATTATCATACATAATTGGAACAAACGGTGCTTTCTGTAGCAATTTTTCTGCAAATATCGCTTCATAATCTTGAAAAAACGCTTGCAAAATCAATAAAACTCCCATACAGCGTCTCTCTTGTTTTGATGCTTGTGCATGGTCACGCTCGGATGACGGTACTTTCAACATCAGAGAGCCCCAATTGTGGTATTCTTTTGAAGATTGCCGGCTATCCTAACCAGTCCCCTCTACTAAGGGACTGTTCGCTAATTACGTCGAAGGGGGGGATAAAATCACAAAAGCACGGCGGCCATGTTGGTGTACAGAACAAAGAGCAACAAATGAACTTTCTTTTGTTCCTGTACACCAACATGGCTGCCAATGACGTCACGTGCAAGCCAATTCGAAAATTCACGGGAAAGAAAGTCCATGGGCTCGAAATGTCAACGGAGAAACATATTTTCTTCGACCGGGTTATAAATCAGAGAGAATTATTGTTACTTTTGACAGTGGAGCAGATGTAATTATATCTTGTGAGGTACCACGAATGAATAGCCCCTTTATTCAAATGCACTTGCCTATGTTGCTAGGAGAATGGAAAAGAGATTATCTGTAGAACACCAACTCAAGCCGTAAATAAACTCAGACGATGATTGCATTGTTGTAAAACAACTTAAAAGCTGAAATATTTCTTCGTGTATAATTTGAAGAAAACTTAGTGCGTGGCGCGAAAGCCTGATGGTCTCACATATCACATCTCAAATCGCCGTGCTAAATGAAAATTTGCTGCGGCAAGCAAACGGCATTTCTTCATAGCCAATGTCAAACAGCGGTGTGGGATGTAAAAAAGCATTTCAGTAGGAAGGTCCCAGTCTCGTCCCTCCTCTGCTCTGCGTGGTCGTCGCCTTTTCACGGCCGGTCAAGCGATTGAGCATCCCTGGGACGAGACTGGAGCGTGCAAACTCCGGTACCTCCGGACACGCCCATGTCCCTTGGTCCCGTTCTTTTTGAGAAACAGGGTGGTGGCCGATTGTCCCCTTAAATTTCCGTCACGACCTGTAGAAGCCCATCCTTTGGACAACATTGGCAAATTTACAATTTTCGTGACGTTAGCTATCTCAGCACGTGCCTACAACATGTGACTGGCTAAGTATAACTGGCTTTCAGCAAAACTTGAAGGGAGTTTTGAAGAGAGACGATAAATTTCCTACTTCTCGGAGCCCTAGGTCAGACTGTTTTTTAAAAGATATTACCTGAATGGAATACGAGATGAGATGATAGAAAAATGTAGTGTGCGGTATTTTGATTTTCTTCTGATTTGATAGTAATTTCTTGTAAAGTTTAATTTAAGATGTGATATTTTGGAAAATAATTAGCATACATTTTTTAGAATTTATCTGTTATTATATTCAGGATAGAACGGTCGTATTTATATAATTCCACAGATCCTGGAACTCTTACAGCAAACACACCGCTCCTTTGTTTGCACCCCCAAATCTTGACTTTTACTATATTCTCCTGCAATTTTAAAATATAAGAACTCGACGAAAAAAAACAATGTACAAGCCCGCACTCTTGGAATTCTCTAGATACCAAAACATAAAATAATAATTGTCTCCCTCTCAATCTGTCATCCCTGGAATGTTCAGGCTTGACAAGGTCCAGGTTAGTTTTCTCTGGTTGGCATTGGCATACTTAGAATTTCCAGGTTTGAAAAGACCCCCTCCCCTGGAATTTCCATGCATCCTCAACACCCCCTCCCCTGTAAATTCCAAGCTCTGAAACGACCCCCTCCCCTGGAATTTCCATGCATCCTCAACACCCCCTCCCCTGGAAATTCCAAGCTCTGAAAAGACCCCCTCCCCTGGAAATTCCAAGCTCTGAGAAGACCCCCTCCCCTGGAATTTCCATGCATCCTCAACACCCCCTCCCCTGGAAATTCCAAGCTCTGAAAAGACCCCCTCCCCTGGAATTTCCATGCATCCTCAACACCCCCTCCCCTGGAAATTCCAAGCTCTGAAAAGACCCCCTCCCCTGGAAATTCCAAGCTCTGAGAAGACCCCCTCCCCTGGAATTTCCATGCATCCTCAACACCCCCTCCCCTGGAAATTCCAAGCTCTGAAAAGACCCCCTCCCCTGGAATTTCCATGCATCCTCAACACCCCCTCCCCTGGAAATTCCAAGCTCTGAAAAGACCCCCTCCCCTGGAAATTCCAAGCTCTGAGAAGACCCCCTCCCCTGGAATTTCCATGCATCCTCAACACCCTCTCTTCTGGAAATTCCAAGCTCTGAAAAGACCCCCTCCCCTGGAATTTCCGTGCATCTTCAAACGCCCCCGTCCCCTGGAATTTCCAGGCTTAGCAATGACCCCCTCCCCTGGAATTTCCACCCTTGGTAATGACCCCCTCCCCTGGAATTTCCAGGGCTGAGATCGACCCTATCCCCTGGAAAAATTCCATGGGTCCTCAACCCCCCCGGTGCGGAATAAAAATGCAATCAGCCAATGTATAGCTCGATTTTCCGTTTCCCGCGCGAGTCCCGCAGTTTCCCGCGAACTCCCCGCGAACGCGAACTATAAAACCACTGCATGCTGGGATATGTGATGGCGATGACGTAGCCAAGATGGCGGAAGGTGGAGGTATCGAAGACGATTCCTGGTAAAAAAGCGAATTTCTTTCCTTTTCCAGCAAACTTTAACCGAAATTTTCCTATAAATACATTGCTACATGTTCCTTTTTCCCTTTATAATGCTACTTTTCTCTTCAGGCACACGGATTTGATTTTAGCTCTCAATAAGCAGAAAGACACCGAAAGACTTCGGGAACTTTGTCGAAGTCGCACAATACCGGCCGAAAACAGAGCTGATATTTGGAAGGTAATATTTTAACAACAATTCGATGCCGCTATAGGGATAATAGATCCATGGGTTAAACAGTAATTTGGAGTTTTTATTTGCAGGTTTGTCTAAATGTTGTTGGAAAGCCGGATGCACTAGCAACATGGGATGGTATGTTGGATTTGAACGAGCAAGAACTTATTCGTAGTGACTGTCGCCGGCAAGCTGGTAAGTACTTGTTATAAATGAAAATAACCTAAATAAAAGAGATAATTATCGTTTGTTTGTTTCAAAATAGTTAAGATACATAATGTTCCTTTTGATAGTATCATTAAAAAGCTAACAAAGGTAACCAAGCGATTGGATATTTGAATTTTAACCCAAACCGTAACTGTGTGATCACACGGTCTCTGACCAGCCCTTTGAAAACGCTCACGCTTGCTTATAAATTTCTTTATTTTTCGTTACGCTTTACTGAAGGGCCATTTAAAAAGGTAATGTTAGTTTTAACGCCTGTTAATTTTTAAGTCAACGTGAAAGTCAAATTTCGATTTTGGACTCTTGTTGTTACAGTTGATTTGGTTTCCTTTGATCACGTTGCAGTCATTAATAATTGAAATTGTTACCCTTCAATTTAGATGTTACCCTTCAATTTAGACTTCTCAGGGCTAAAATTCTTCCCCTCTAAGCTTGGTATCAACATGAAATGTAGCTTAGCTTCTAATAAATATTTCTGAGGGTTATTCAAACAGCATAAAGCTAAATAATGTCCCCTGTAGTTTACTCTACTAGACTAGTAGGGTTTTCTGTCTGGCGAGGCAGTAGTCTGCAGTACTGAAATTGGAGTAATTTACATATATAATCTGTCAAGTTATAGACAGTCTAGCCCTAGGAATTATGATGAATTCTGAGAGAATTAAATATTCAAATTGTGTTAGGACCACAGTTTTAATATTGATATACTCAGGGATTAAGCAATAGACCAAACTCTGCAAATTTTAAGGGGTCTCATAAACTTCAGAAAGGTTAAGAATCACAATAATTATGATTCATGCTTTTGCATACCCTCATCTACTGAACAACATATTTTTATTTAGTTAATTCAAAGAGCTTCTTCCTGCACTGAAATGCACGGCAGATTATTAGCTTAAATTAATTATTATTCTAAGCAAGCCTAAAAATATGAAAACTCAATAATGCATTATGGGTAAGAATGCTTCTAGGTATTGAATTAGTCCATCTTCCTTTTAGTGCCACATTTTATTGCATTATTTTTGTTTCACAAGGTACACTCATGTGTACTGGAAGACACTTCCAATTACATACCTGTAATTTGAGTTTAAAGTTGTATCACTTAGGAACTGGAGCCACTACTCCAGTCCCAGTTGTTTTGCTTTTGAAATTCACAATCTTTCTTTCTCCAGGTAAACTTCCTCTACATGGGGACGAAGTTGAAGAAGTAGCAAGGGATATGGAAGTTGTTGTGACCTTCTACTGTAAATCACGGAATGAGAAATATCGTACATCCAGTGGATTCACAGAGATATTAGCTCCTCTTATGATGTTGGATCTCCCTCTAAGTGATGTCTACAACTGTTTCTACTCCTTGATTTATAAGTTCATTCCCAGGTAATACTAGACTTACCTATAGACTTTATAGGAAATCATATCAGTTCTTATCATGATCTGCTTCAACATGTGAAAGAACTCTCTTTCTCTTTAATAGTAGATGTACCCCTGCTCAAAATCCAAGCTATTAGCACCTGCTGGAAGAATAAAGTCAGATAGCATAATAGACCATTTACAGAGACCATACATTTACAGAGACCATCTAGACCATAACATGTTTTTAATGACAATCTAAAGGATGCACTCAGTGCAAGGGCTAATCTCATTCCAGATGTTGTCCTTGTGTGCTTCACTCTATAGAGAGGTGTGTGGAAAAATCATGCCTCATTTCTGGTACTGTACACCAAGTGTGCATTTTACTCAAACATATGTTGTAGTACCATTCAGAATGTAAATTCATTAAATTTTGAACCCCATAAGCTGAATTGTCCCCTTTTTGATGTGAGCTCTTTCAAGTTTTCAAAACTATTTCAGATGGTAAAATTTAAAAATTCAGAAAGGAATATCAAGAACAAAGAGTTGATTTTGATGCATTATATTTTCATTTTTCACAAAATAGGCATTACACACACTGCTGTTGTCACATTCAAGCAAAATGTGAATTTCTTTCGCCACATTTTCTGCACAAGTTACAGTCCCAAATTTCCATAGATTGTTTCAACATATCCTTTCACATGCCCCAAAATAGAGAATGTAGATCTTATAATTATTCTGTTATAAGTGTCTTATTAACATTTTGGTTTGTGTTGTAGGGATTGTGTGAGGGATGGTAAACCTTTCCATTTGTTCCGGCTCCTCCTGCAGTACCATGATCCTGAGCTCTGCTCCTTTCTGGACTCAAGAAAACTTTCACCAGATTCCTACAGTCTCACTTGGGTAGGTAAAACCTTATCAGCTCAGGCCTATTTTCAACAGACAGATCAAGTTTGTCTGCCTTGAAAGTATATGGGGAATTAAAAAAATTATGAATGAAATGTCAAAGTGCTTACAAGAAGCATTGTATTTGCCTCAGCCCAGAATATCTGACAAGCTAGACATAAAGGCTTCTGTAGTACTGATTGGTGTTGCTACATTTTGGCACATTTCCATTGGTTGAGAGTCATCACATGACATGGTCATTGCCCTCATTTTGCAGGAGACTTTTAGCCAATGGTGGCAGTGTCACCCAAAATTTAGCTATATACAGTTAAAACAAAGCACTACACGTGGGATAGTTTTCCCTCTGGAATTTGATGTTCTGACTTCATATAAGCCTTCATATAAGAGGAACTCTATTCATTGTTTAAATACAGCTTCGCTAATAAAGTATTCAATTACTATTTTAGCTGCGCAGCCTGTTGGTGGGTGCATGTGAACCTGATGTAGTCCGTACCTTATGGGATGTGTATCTACTAGAGTCAGATCCATTCCTAGTCTTCTTTTTAGTCCTAGTCATGGTCGTAAATGCCAGGTGAGTAGGGACTGGCTGATGCTCTCAGCTTCTGAATCAAGTGTTTTCCTAGTGCTTGGTCCTAATTCTGCAGTGGGGGCTTAAGGACCAAACCATTTGAAGACCCCCTCCCCTAGAGGTCCTCAATACCCCCCTCCCCTGTACTTTTCATGAATCCTCAACATCCCTCTCCCCTAGAATGTTACCACCCCCTCCCTTGGAATTTCCATGTTGCCTAAACACCCCCTTTTCCAAAGCTTTGGCAGACCCCTCCTTCCTAGGAATTTCCAGGGCTTAGATAGAGCCACCCTCCCCTTGGAATTTCCAGGGCTTAGATAGAGCCCTCCTTCTTGGAATTTTCCAGGGTCCCCTACCCCCAAGTGAATGCATTTATGATTATGTGTCTTATTTCCCTTTCTGTTCCTACAGAGACCAAATATTTGAATTAGAAACAGCTAGTAAAGCTGATATCTTAGGTAAGATACTTGGATACCTTTAGATCATTGCTTGTTAATTGAAGAGGGATATACAGACACTGACATCCAGAATACTTTACAGATCTAATTGCTTCAATTCCATCCCAACTTGAAGTAGAGGATATTGAAGATTTCTGCTCCCTCTCCCAGTATTATGCATCCAAGACACCACAGTCTTTTAGAAAGGTAAAACTGATGATCACTGACAACTGACAGCTTTAGAGCGGTTTTCATATGACTGTAGTGAAACCAGTCACATAGTAATTACGCCAATACACCTTATTCAATAATGGCCGCTTCTCATTTGCATAAGGATTGAAAATTTAAAGCTATTAGAGATTTTGAAAGGAAAATGATTAAAAGCTATAGCACTTGATGACTTCTAAAATATGTGTTGTGTTGAACTGAAACCAGTTAATAATAGACGAGATATAAGCATCTGAAGTAGTCTAAATACACCAAAATGAGGCTAGTAAAGGCTTCTAGCGAAAATTCCATACAACTCTCTGTATGTTTAAGCTCCTTTAATTCTGTCAATATTTAATCAAATGGTACGAAGTTTTCAGAACATTTGTAGTCTGAATTTATCTCTTGAAGAGCATGATTTTTGACTGAAATAAAAGTCTCTTTCATCTTTATCTGGAAAAAGTGAATTATGAATTCGGTGTATTCTGAATAAAACCTATAGGAGTGATTACAAAGTAATTGCGAATTACTCACGGCAGTCATCTGAAATCTGCTCTAACTTAGTTTCTGTTAGTTGGTTAAATAAATACCACTCACAAGAATTGTGGTACTTCACCTACAGTTCTGTGGTTGGGAAATGTTCAAGGTGGTTGCTGGGTTGTGGCTTCTTGCAGGTGGTTGCTGGGTGTTTTTAGCATGGAAAACCCGGTCTGTCCACTGATCGGGTGCCATCTTAGACCCACCAACATGCCTACAAGCAGGCTATGGTCACCCCAAATTCCTCATTTGACCTATTTGCATTTGTCACTAATGACATAGCAGCTAATATCCCTTGTGATTTGTCATGTTTTAGGACTATTACAATCAGCTGTTTGGGATTAAGACAATCAGCTCCAATAGTATAGCCCAAGCATTATGCCTACCGGTATCAATAACTGAACTACTAGATGCTAACCAGGCAACCACGGTAAGGTGAAACACAGTAAAATTATCACAGAATAAGGGCAAGCACTGTTGTTGTCAAGGTTTCGAATTGTTCTTAGGGTGACAACTTGTCCAATGTCTGAGTTAAACCTCAGATTCAAGAGAAATTCTAACGTTACCATCTTGTTTCCAAACTAAAACCACCTGACTGTTTTTTGTTTGTCTGGTTCCAAATGCCCTTATCCCCTTAATGGCATAAGACACTTTCCTTAAGAGCATGCTGCTTCATAAATATGAAGGGATAAAAGCGATGTAATGTAGTGTAGTAATCATCATGCTGCATTTTGAACCACTACAAGTAGCCCATAAACTCCTCCAAAACACAAAAATAAAAACAGCCTTGTCTGTTTGCCCAGCGTGTTCACTATGCAAAAATACTAAATGTTCGTATTATTTTATACTCCCACAGAAAGAAAGCGTTCGTTTTTTTGTAGTGGACTGCAGGCCAGCCGACCAATACAATAATGGTCACCTTCCAACTGCATTTCATTTAGATGCGAACTTGGTGAGTAACTTTCATCATTTCAAGTAAAATGTTACATCCATGTCTTAATAGCATGTGGCTTGAAAGTTTAATGTCACAAACAAACAAATTTGAATAAAAGGTTTTTTTCCATCTAGCCAGATTGATGCTGCTAGCTCTTTTGACTACCAAACTACGGGTGTAATATTTAATGGTTTTTAGAAATCTAAATGATTGCCAAGTTTTTATTTTCTTCCAGATGCTTCAAGCACCATCAGAATTTGCCACTGCCGCACAAGCCTTGTTTGCTACCCAGAAACAGTCTATTGCTGCAGGGTCTGTAGCAGGAGGGGAACACTTGTGTTTTATGGGCTCAGGACGCGAAGAGGAGGACCAGTACGTCCATATGGTCATCGCTAACTTTTTACAGGTAAGTAGGAGAGAGAAAAGAAACTCACCTTTCGGCAACCACAGGTAACAATGGAGCCGCGGAGGAGAGTTCAGGGACTGGACTACTGTATTTACATGTAATATCGTTACAGAGTAAAATGAACTTTTCTGGTAGTCATGAGATCGGATCTCTTGTCAAAATGTTTTCATGTTAGCAAAATATAAATATGTTCAAAGTATTAATTTTATTTAGTTGTAGAGATTATTATTCGCTACGTTCACGGATAGAAGGAAGTATTTTGTGTACCGATAATTTTCCGTCTGAGTAAAGTGACTGATACGTCAGTTTTTCTCTGGACAAATAATTATAACCTGCCTTAAAATATAGCGGGCGTATTTGACAATCCAAAGGGAGCCATCAAAACTCGAAAATTCCCCCTGTTTTCGCTGCAAGTGCTGCAGGTAAAATTAGCCATGAGTTATTCTTAAGGTGTGGCATTCAATTTTAGTGCAGTTCTTCGTAACAAAAACTGCAGACTGTCTAAGAATAATGTAGCGGTGCAAAGTTAACGGTATTGAAAATGGTGGAACTGGAACAGAACGCGATATTTCAACTTTTGTTTGAGACGGATGGTGAGGTAGAAAATGACGAGAACCCATTGGTAGGATGTGTGGAAATGGTTGAGCAGCCACAGGTTGGGATTTGTTATTGGGAATGATTTTTAGGGTGGATATTTTCCGTTGTTGCCGAGCTTGTGAAATAATCTAAGGCCTACGGCAAACGCCGAACACAAGTCGCTCTTCTTCTGTCGAACCTTTCCTTTTTAAAAAAGGATGCCGCTTCATTATACTTTATAATCAAGAACTTTCTATTGTTTTGTATTGGAACGGCGCGACTCTGGCACGGCGTTTGTCGTAGGCCTAACTTAAGAAACATTGTTTACTATCAAATATTTGCGATGAAATTCTGAAGTTCCTAGTTGACCCAGTAGCAGTTTCCCAACAATGTCATGTTTGAAGCTAGATATTCCATGTTCAGTCCCAAATTGCTCTATCTTTCTGAAGTATAGGCGAAGGAAATAATGGTGTTCCTGGGTTAGTAGTTTTGGAGAAATGGGGTTGGGAAACTACATAGGTTTTCTGCGAATCGTTTTTATTTTCCTTAAAAGAAGGGTAAAGGGAAGTACTTTGGTTGCGTGTGGAGAGTAACCAGATGGAAACAAAGAATTGGGGTCTTGTTATTTCAATAGACAACAACAGGTCCCACGCGGGTACCCGCCGCACTGATCACAAGTCACTTCTTTATTTCTACCATTTTGCACCGAGAACTGATCAATTTGAGTCTTCCCACTGATCACATGAAGAAGTGCGAAGTGTTGGAAATTTGGAAAATGATATGCCTTATTTATGATGAGTGGTTGAGGCATGCTCCTATGAGCCGTCAACTTTGACAACGGAGTTTCCATTTATCATAGGAATGGCTCATGGTTCGTCAAGCGTATGGGCTATTCCTTAGCATCATATTCACGTGCATTTATAAAAAACGGCGCCTAGTTTCCATAAATGACATGATTTTCATAATTCTGCTGACGTTTCCGAATGCGTTTTGGCTTCCGTCAATCAAACATTTGAGTCAATTCCACGCATGTTTTCTGAGTTTGGTTTTCCATTTTATAGTGAAAAATTGTGTTTTGAAGCCTAGCTAGACCCTATCAGTTCACAAGATCTATCAAATCCTCCGTGAAATCACCCAGAGTTGTTCACTCGTTTGATTGACGGAAGCCAAACCTCGGTTTATTGGTCGGTATATTCGCAGAATTATGAAAATCGCAGTAAAGAATGAAATAATGATGTTACACATCTTATTAGTAAAGCTTTTCTATTCTTTTCTCCTACAGAGGAAAGCAAAGTATGTGAGTTTAGCCAGAGGGGGATATCAAGGTATGGAACTTGCATAATGGCAATATAACCCTTGAACAAGACATAGAATAGAATCCCGGCCCTCTTTTCCAGAGCATCGTGCTTATAGTATGTGCCACTCCGTCTCTCTCTCTCTCTTGGTCATGAATTACATAAACCCTCTAATTAGAGCCTGCCTCGATATTTGCAGCATTACATGAATTGATGTCCGATGATCTGTCCGCCGGCCTGTCCGACCACTCTCCTCAGAAATGTATAGTCTGTACGCCCTCCGTATACTCTGAAGACGAGGTGAGATAGCATGCTTAAAACACGATTTATAAAGTAACACCATAAAGGACCACTTAGTATACAGTAAAAACCCGCATAAAAGAACAAGTGGTTTAAGAACACTCAGGCTGAAATTTGGTCAAAAAGGTACCTTATACATAAGAACACATGCAGCCTGAAAAATGAAAATTGTTCTTGTATAAAAAAAAATTGCTGCCAGTTAGATTCGAGTACAGTAACCCATTGTGTGATAGAGTACCGAAGAGATCAATATGTAATGTGCTAGACCATACACACACCGAGGTCTACAGCAGGAATTCGAGGGTACATTTAGCAATTGTTTTTAGACTTGACTAATTGTCGTTTCTAAATGACTGTCACCTTTCTACCAATCACATTCTTGATTTGACTGTTGGTAGTGTATGCAGTATTTGATGTTAAGAAAAAACTTTAAACACGAGGTTCCGGTATAAAAGGGATAACTCCTCCCACCCCGGGCTCGAGAACAATCAGTTATTAATCAGCTGTCAAAGAGTGAACATCTCACTTCGTCTCTCTGTACCGCGAAATTCAAAATTTAGAATTCAAATGCGAGCAAAAACGCCAACAAATGATTTCCTACCTGTTTAAACTTGTATTCCTTCTCATTTCTTGCAAAATAATTTTATTCGAACATGATTTGGTTCGGATAAAAACGCTTTTCTTCGCAGCACAGAATATTATTCGCTCTTTTGAATACTAATTAGTCTCGCTCTCCGCTGAGAATAAAACATCGCTTTTGTTCGGTCAGAAATAGGTTCGAATAAAATTATTTTGCAATAAATGAAAAGGCACATGGGTTTAAAGAGTTAGGACATTATTTATTGTACTTTTGCATCGGTTTTGAATTCTAAATTTTGAATTTCGCGGTAAAGAGAGATGAAGTGAGATGTTCACTCGTTGACAGCTGATTGATAACTGATTGTTCTCGGGCCCCGGGGTTATCCCTTTTATACCGGAACCTCGTGTTTAAGAACATTTTCAGGCTGATTTTGCAGAAAGCACCCAATAAACAAGAACAAAATCAGCCTGATTCCCCAAAGCACCTGTTCTTTTATGCGGGTTTTTACTGTATAGATCGGATTTCGTATGACTGCGAAAAGGAACCTGGCCTGCTGTGTAGATACGGAACATCGCCCTCTCCTCGCGGCAAGACAAATCACGGACAACCAGACAGATTGCATTGTCGCGGCCGCGATCGCGGTAAAGCCGGGGAAATACGAGGCACAAAATCCCTCAACTTGTCGCGCAACATTGTTGCCTTACAAGTTTTGGATCGATGTTGCGTGTTTTTTTTTATCTCGCGCCACAACTTGTTACGCAACAAAAAAAATTGTCTCAAGTTGTAAAAACTTGTTGCGTGAAGTAGAGCGCACTTTGAGCCACAATTTCAGGCTTTGTTGCTCGTGTTTCATCAAACACACAACTTGTCGCGCAACATTTTGCCTACAATTGAAGTTGATTAGTCAGTAGAAATTAGGTGCTAAGGGGCAAAATCCACCTTGGGCTCGCATGTGTGATCATTCAAAACATAATGTTGTGCGACAAGTTGTGAATTTGATGAAAAACGAGCAACAAATAATAGACTTGTTGCGCGACAAGTTGAGGGATTTTGTGCCTCGTATTTCCCCCGGCTTAAGGCACGGCAAATCAAGGACGGCCAATCAAATTGCATGGTCGCGGCAGAAAATTACGGTCCTTAGAACGAGAGCTAATGAAATCGCGTAGTCGCGTTGCGGCACGGCACGGTCGCGGTCACGGTCGCGGTCGCGGTGCAGCACAACTTTGTCGCGGCATTTTTCACAGTCATACGAAATCCGCTCCAACGCAAAATAAAAGCAAAACGTTTCTAGAAAAGTAAGAAATGTCGTTTTTTCTTTGCAGAGTTTCCACGAACTTACTAGAGGTGATCAAAGCCCCACAGATGGCCGGGTAAGGCCTTCTCAGCAGCTCAGTTTAGATACATTTTGGCGGACAGGAATATTGATTTATGTGAATTAAGATTTTACATGCTGAAAACTCTGTATTTGTTGAGCGACTGACTGGCTCTTGATATTCTGTATTGTAGAGTGGGCTTGTTGGCAAACTATCGTCCGCACTAATGTCGAGAGGCGCGAATGTGAAAGAGAAAATCGGACATTTTATCGCTGAGTCTAGCCAGCCCGTGGAAAGGTAAGAGTCAAAACCGGACAGCTGGTAGCCTAGGTGATCAAAATGATATAGACCTTTTCATTCATTCACCAGCCGGCGACCCAACATTGTATCCCTTGCAAAGTTTTGGCAACAAAAAATTGTTATGGCGACATGTTTTTTTAAGCTGAGGCCTTGACAAGTGAATGGGTCCATAACAAAGTGTGTATGAAAGAACAAGCTGCTGGCTTCATACCAAATGGTATAATAGGGGTCATACCGGACAGTCACCCATTGTCTCGATAGATTTCGCGACAAATTTCTGGCGGTCATCTCTTGCACCACGCGGAACCCAGAACCGCCCAGTGCGCTTTCACACTCGGTAGCAACTTCTGTTTTTGTGGCTTCCTTTCGGCACACGTTCACAAGTAGTCACATTGCGTCTAGGCATCACTCTCCATTTAGCACCCCTGTGGTAAAACCGTCGCTTAAAACGGACGTCTCTCAAATTTGCTTTATGAAAATAATGGGTTATTAATTTCATTGTTCCCAGGCATGTTAGCAGTACTGACCGGCCGGGCAAACGCTATCGGAACGTACAACCAGTATTCAGCATCGACGACGACGAGGATGAAGGAGGTATGTAACAGAAACAGATACAAAGACACATACCGCTATTAACACAGATACATATATGTTATTTACCGACTGGGAGGTCCGTATAGGGAAAAACTGTGACCGAGGTCTGGAAGATGTTGACCGCGGAGGTCGACATTTTCCAGGCCGAGGTCACAGTTTTTCCATATACGGACCGACCTTAGGCCGGTAAATAACTTATTTATTTTCTTCCAACTCTAGCATTTTTTATGCTAACAAGCGCGCGTTAATGGTTACCGTGACCTAGATAAGACATAGAAAAATATTGCTCGCGCGTGCACGCGCTAAGAACCAATCAGAACACAGACTTAGGAAAAAAATACAAAGATATTTTCGATTAGTGTTCCATTCCTCCTATAATGATCCGCGTGCTTTCCTACAGGAATAGCTACTTACCAGCTTCCAGCAAGCGCATTTTCAGATCAAGCTAAATAGAGCGCGCCCTGCATTCTAGGAAATGTGAGAAAACCTGGAATTGTCCATTCAAGCCAGGAGGACGGCTGCAGCTCGCGCGGTGATCTTGATGGTTTGCATACATTGTTTAAGTTACGCGTGCCCTGTTACCTATCTCCGGACATTGTTTCTCAGCTATCTTCTGTTTCTTTTTACCTTATTACCAGACGCGTATAGCGTTTCCAGTTCAGAAGACGAAGCTCGCAAGGAAACAGTGAACTTAGACACGTGGTTAAAGCGAAAAGACGTGTTAGGATCATTTAAATGCCAAGAAGTGCAATCAAACAGTTATCTCGCTCCAAGGTAAATAATACATTGATGCCCTCCTCGAGCCCAATGACGAAGAAATGATCGGCAATGGATATTTTTGTTTTAGCCTATTGTTTCAGTGTCTTTAGTATGTGACTGTTTGTTTGGGAAATCGAGGGAGCATTATTCATTCCGAAGAGTAGACATGTACAATCATAATAACGTATTTTGATCGTTCGTTTAGCAGCAGTCATGTTGTTTGCAGTTTCTGCTCAGAAAGTCCCAAGTCTCAAAATTTGCTTGTCTCGTGTCAAAAATATGTCTTCATATTGTCAATAGTCATTTAATTCAAGTAAAGTATTTGTTGTATTCCATATATATCGCAGAGAGACAAAGTTTAGCGAACAGTGGGCGTGCGAAGAGTTGAAAAGCGCGCGCAACATGTGTTTGGACGATACGCGAAACACAGGTGCGCTCGCTTTTCAACCATTCGCATCCGCACTGTTCGCTGAACTTTCTTTCTCGTCCTTTACAGTTGTTCGCGATGAAAAATATACAAGTAAAACTGTTCTCCTTTCCTTTCCAGTTATATTTTATTAACGGAGCTGCATATGTTCGTACTAAGAGAGATCCCGAAGCGTCCTGGGTGGGCGCACATCCATCACCGTCATCACTACGGTGGTATCGTCAAAATCACGTCCAAGCGAAAACACCCAGAACTCATCACTTTTAAATTCGGAACTGCCGACGAGGACAACATAGTTGTCAAGTCAGCTGAACGCTACATTATTCCAAATGCTACAAAAGCTACTAAAAAGATCAAGGATAGAATACTAAATGTTATAGGAGAATAAAATATTTTAAAATAGGTGTAAAATGTAACATCCATTTTGGACTTTGTCTGTATGTACGTCTACTTATAGAATGCGACTCTCGCTCGGTCTGTGCCGCCGTTTCTTTGGCCCGAAAAATATCGAGTCAGAGGGAGCAAATGCAAATATCTTTGACTGCAGATTGTCATCTCACGATTCCTTCATGCCATTCTACTTCTAATATCGAATGTAAACAACAATTTAACGGCTGAGAGATGCCGTTTCGAGGTCGACGAGTATGGACGATTCCAACTATAAGGGGTGAGCCATTTGATCTTTGAGGGGGGTTGGAAGATTTTGAAAAAAAAATTCCCTGCATGGTCCCAAGGGCCGGAAAAAATTCCTGCAGAGCAAATTCGTTATATAATTCTCTGTAATTTTACGAAATAAATATCATACACCATCGAGGAGAATTAAATGGTCCACCCCTAATGAAGGCGCGCGCTGCTTGTCGGTAAATAAGTGACATTTGCCGACTTTTTTCTAAGGAAAACGATTACACGTATATGTGCGATATTTGTTCGTTCAATATTCTGCGATGGAAATCTGAAATACCAACTATAACCACCAACGCATGTGAAATTGAAACATTTACTTTTTTCCTACAGCCACCTCCCATTTTTCTGCATATTCTAAGATGCGGGAAGATGCCAAAATCTAATTCTCGGGTAATTTCGCAGAATATTGAAGCGAGATTATTTTACAATTTCAGGAGTAAATGGAAGACACCTGAAATTTAGAATAAAGTAGATCGGTCAGGTTTTTATTCCAGATTAATCGAGCCTGTTAACCTCGTCAAAGCTGCAAAATATACCTTGAAATGATGAAAATATTATGTAATGTGAGGGTGAAAATGATCTCAAATAAAGAAACCTTATTATTGAACTACAGCATCAATTGAATGCCTCCCCCTCCTTCCCAATCACACCCTTGCTTAGAGTTCCATAAGGAATTTAAAGCCAGGGGTCCTGCTTTAATAATATTTTAATTTCATTGGATGCCATGTCGATCTGAGATACTTCTTTCGTTTTCTGTACTATCGTAGATGTAAGTTCAGTCACCTACAGTTTCCTATTGGGCTGTTCCAAAAAATAGCCGTACCCCTATCGAGGAACTCTAAATTTCAAAAAATGTTCTTCCATGGTGGAAATTTTACCGCTACGGAAATTTGAAATAAGCCCTAGGGACATCCCAAGTTCTTTCATGACCACTGGCAGTTCCAAATGGGGACCTGTGGCAATTACAGGTCAAAAGAAAAAAGACCCCTGTGGAAATTCCAGGTTCCTCAATAGGGGGTAACATCCTATTTTATATGGGGTCTCTCAGAATTGCTTTCCCTGTTAACAGAGGCCTTTTTTTCTCGCAGTGCGAGAGAGACCTCTGCCAGCCAGACGAAAAAAAAAAATGAATTATGTCTCGTCCAGAAATGTGGACGAGAAAATCTCAGCAAAGTCAGGCGCCGGCAGAGGTCTCGCATTCTGAGAGGCCACTGTTAACAGGGAAAGAAATCACAGCTAGAAATTACAGCTTGTCCCTGAATGGTGCCCCTGTCACCTCCTGTGGTTTCATCATTGTGACACCATCCCCAAGAATGTTCCTGTCAACCAGACCTACTGTATACCACACAAAAGCAAATCGTTGCTCCTAAACTGCAATTTGACTGGTCGAACGATTTTATCAGCAGAGCCAGAGTGTTCAGAAAATACATCGGCAGCGCCTCATGAGTCCACAACGTTTTGACCACTTTATTACGTCATTCCGTGGTACTGAGGATATACCACAGAAAATCAGAGGGCATTTGTTAAATGGCCTCTGCTTCCATTATGGAATTTCTAAATATTAACATCCATTGAGCTCAAAAGTGACATAACATTTCTGATATATTGCCAGTGGCAACCAAGAACGTCATTGCTGTGGGTTCCACTGGCACTTACTTACTTCAAAAAAGTTCAATGAAGACTTGTGCAAGCTTCAAGGTGTTTGCCGCCAGTTTGAGCAATAAATGATAGTTTTGAAAATTATTTCTATTTGTACTTTGTAGCTACGTGTTAAGTGGTCATGTGCTCACTTTCCCTGTGAGCAGAGGCTTCTTTTTATCTCCCTGCATTTTCTTTTATTTTAAGTGTTTTCTTGTGTTTTTCAACTACTCAACAGTAGCCTCTACACACAAATGTCATTTCTCTGTCGCGCATGTGTGAGAAAATGGTGTGAACTTGGAGAAACTGGTCGATCAAGTTTGTGCGCGAGCAAGAAAATATCAATTTATCTGCTCTACAACTTACACAAAATCACTTTTTGCAGCCTTTAGATGGCTCCTTTACTCAATTTAAAAAAATCAAAAAGGCTCTTAAATGCAAGCTCTGATACTCATTCTAAAGTTTGCCTTTGACAATTTGCTGGGAATCGTTTTATTTTCTATCGAAATTTGAACAAAATATTGCATGCTGTTTTCAAAGCAAAAACACTGAAACCATTCTTGTTAAACCAGACAAGTATGTCGCAGATTCTGGACAAGGTTGTGACATTTGTGTGCAGAGGCCACATCAAAACAAGAAAAGAAAAGCTAGAAGTGGCCTCTGCTAGCAGGGAAGTGCTCACCGCGTGATAGTGATTTAACTGGGCTTGGCTTACAAATGACGGTCACATGTTCAATGAGTGATTTTACTTGGTCTATGATTGGATGACAGGGAAACCATTCCACAGCAATTTGTAATTTCTCTCTTTTGCGATTGGCTAGGTGAATTTGGTCTTACTGCAGTCATTTGGAACTTCCTCTAATTCTTGGTTTTCAATCAGTCCAAAGGGAATACAGAGAATTCATCCCACATGGCTGCTTCTATTGTATTTTTATTCCCATAGTACAACTGTGGCCGCCATCTAAAGAGCTTATATTTTGATGCATGATATTTCATTTTCCACTTGTCCTTAATAAGCTCACATTATCAAATTTCTTGTTCACTGTTTCTCATGCCTGCTCCTAGTACAAGCAGTAATTCCATGGTTCATTGTCTGTGTTCTTGTTGTGCAAATTTCCTCATATATGTTTTACTCTTTCTTCTCTCGTTTCTTTAGAGTTTTTTGTAGAACGTAGGCATCTGCAGGATCAATTCTTTTATAATACTGTTTCTTTGTCTCAATAATTTCAAATCCAAATTTCTTGTAGAAGTCTATTGCACCTTGATTGCTGATCTGCACATGCCTAAAGAAAGAAGATGAAATATTTCAGCAATTGATTTACAAAACACTATAATGGTCATAATGAAAAACCTGTTGGATGACTCCTGTTTCAGACCCTCCCTGATAATTTTGAGTTTCCCCTACTCTGGAAATCCAGTACGTTTTTCCATGACCAACCAGGATTTCTTGTTTGGGAATTGCAAGATTCCTAATAAAAGATTTATTGTTTGGTGATAATGGGCGATTCTACCCATGTGTGTGCCTGGTTGTGGGGCATCCCAAAGTCATTTCTAAATAAAAGAGTATGCACTTATAGCTATAATTGCCCATTTATTCGTGCAAAATATGACAAGTTCTTGAGCTTCCAGTCATGACCAGGGATTGTGAAAGGGGTGAAAGTCGCCTCCCTTTTTGCTTTCTCATACATCCCTAGTGATGGTGCCCACCATCCCCATATCTTTGCATTTCATTATCCTCATTTTACAGCTTCTTGATCTGCCTCTGGCATGGTATGCATTTGACAACTTAACCAGTATACACTTCTTCTTGTAAAGTTTTGTAATTTACAACAGAAGGGTGATTATTATTGTATTGTATGAAGGAATAGCCATGAATCCAAATAAACACTGATACAATCCAATGCTTATCTGTGATCATGCAGCAAGCATATTTTACTCACAGATAAATGTTATCAAAATTGCCATCTTTTTCACAGACTTTTAAAACATGCTCAACCATCAAGCTTCCTAAAAGAGAACAGATCAAAATAAGACCTTTGTAGATTCCTGCACTGCATATATGAATTAGTACAATTTCGATAATAATAATAATAATAATAATACCTAATTATTACTTAATTTTATGAATAGAAAATTGTTAGCACAACATTGACAGTATCAATATCATTTTAAAAGCAAACTGTTTCAGCATCATTCACACATAACTGCATGCAATTCTTGTTGAAAATGTGTAGGTAGTTGATTTACAGTTTAAAGTTTACAAAAACAGTATCACTCACCAATTCCTAGCCTTCTGTAGGGAGCTAAACACCCCAAAGTCATGATGTACAAACGGCGAGCATCTTCTGCCTGATCCACTCGGCAACACACCCCACCAACCACAATGTCATTATAGAATGCTGGTAATAATTATGCAAACATTCAGTTAGCCTGAAAGGCCTTTTACCCAAGCATAGGGCTCACAAAGGAATCAAATCCAGCTGCCAATTTGATCAACAGGTTCAGATTACAATTTGAACTCACTGCCAAGCTTCTTAAACTCTGAATACATACCAAGTTTTGCTAGCTCTCCAACTTCAAGAACATCTTTGTAGAACTGTACAAATAACAAACAAGGTAACTGATTACTGGCAGTAATGGGTATATACATTTTCATAAAGCTGTAAATCTCCCCAATCCTCCAAAATATTCTAATTTTGTTAATCATTCCAAGATACCCCTTACTACATTTTGAAATAGAATGGAGCAGTGCCTTACAGCTAAAACAATAACATCGCAATTCTGTTTTGATTTTTGACTTCCACCTTCAAACTATCTGAGCCAGTGAAACTCTTCCCCATTTGGCCTAGTGCAGTCAGCTAGCTTCCATCTGAACTAAAACCAGACAACATCACGACGGAAAGACAGGCGACTGCACTAGATGAAACAGGGCAAGAATCACAAGAATCTTCCTTACTGGTAGGAGGTGGGCCCACCCGGAAGAAGAAGAGGAATCTGTCAGTGAATGGCTCATAAGATTTCCCTGGTTGAACAGCAAAGCCAAAAACAAATTGATGTTTTGAAAACGCGGGTTGTGATGCAAAAATTTTAGCTGTAAACTGCATATTGTAGTGGAGCAAATATTGTCTGACAAATTGACATCTAGACTATTCTTGGTTTGCATGTGACATACCACCAACCAACATGGCCACCACACTTTCGTGATTTTATTCCCAATGGGATGGTATGTAACTGATGGTTTTACCGTGGGAAAAAAAACTGTCCATCCATCCATCCATGGTTACTGGTGAACCAGCTGTATTGCCGTAAAATCAAAACCTGCATTCTCCTTGCTTTTAAAATTTCTTAACATAAAGGTTATGAAAATGAAGTGGATAAACTATACTCATTGACAGAACTACAAATTATATTCCACTTTTAACTTAAGTTAATTAAGTTAAGTATTAAGTTAAATGTTCCAAAACGGTTGTCCTCACACTTTGAACCTTGTACACAAACACTACACGATTTACAGATTGATCCTACTTTCAAAACTAAAGCACACGCAGCAAATTGACTTTCGCTCAGACTAGAAGAAATCGCGATTCCTACCTTGTCATTGTAACTGACAGGAAACACGACCGAGTTCAGTTTCTTGAGCTGTTTGATGTTATGAGCGGTCACATCACCAAGTTCTGACCGACCCTTCCTAAAAAAGAAGATTTTTTCACTTATACTCAAGATCTGGGCATTAAATTCGGATAGCAAATTCTAAATGGTTAACTCTATACACTTACGGTTTCATTTTGGCGGAATCTAGACCGAGATGGTCTTAAATGAAGCGATTTCTCGGCACAGTTTTCGCAGACTTTCCAACGTGCTGCACTTCCCGCCAAATAACTGCGCATGTCAGTGAGCCTCGTTTTCAGGTGACAGTAGTCGGTCACTTTGTTGTCCTAAACCTCATCTGATGATATACTAATAAAATCCCCATTGTAGGTTATGACAATCATACAACCAACTTTTTTAAAAGTAATGGTAGTAGTTCCTTACCTGTAAGTTGTCATGTCCACTTGTTGACATGCGTTTCAGAAACAAACAAACAAACAAAAAACAGGACCATACATAAAGACCCGCTCCGATCCCAGAAAGCTGAAGCATCGTATGACTGGGCCACTACAACTTTTTAAAATCCTGCGTATGCCCCTCTGCCATGCAAACAAGAAAAGAAGTACGCGGTGGTTTTTTATAGAGGGTTCGTCCCAGGGTCGTTATCCCGGTGGCCGCACCCAGTCGGTTCGTTCTAGGCCCCATCACGTGTTATGCCCATATATGAGGGACATTCTTGGGAGCGCGTTTCGATGACAGTGATGGCGGTTCAGTTGCAGTGGTTTGCTCCAAATCTCCACTAGAAAACATTCATATTTCAAGGTTTTCGCCTTTCAAATTACTATATATTCATAATACAGATAATAATGGTATAGCTGTGACCTTATGAGAAATCTATGAGGGCATTTTGAGCCGTTTCAGGCCACTAATTTTACAAGAAAACCCAAGACTTTGCAGCCTTGTGGACTCGATGGTTTGTGGTTCCGGTTGCGAATGTTTTTGTTACTGAATGGCATCGAGTAACTTGGTAAGGAATTTTCCTGGCTTCTGACCCTTCATTTTCCCTCCAGAAAGAGCCATTAACCATCTGCTTTCATTTCCCATCCAGGTTTTTCTCGTAGCAGGAGTATTTTGAGTTTAACCTTGAGAAGGCCGAAGTCGTCCAAAGTTTTTCCGCGAGCTCTGTTCTTGTTTTGCACTCAGCTACAATTTCATGGCTTAGAAACATAGGCCTGAAAATTACCCTCCCCAATAAAGCAAATAGAACTTTTGTATTATATCATTTAAATGCTGCATTGTGTTTTGATTTACAGGGTATGAAAGCGGATCCAGAGAAATTATTCTCGAAGCTAGACAGAATTGGAAAGGGGTCTTTTGGCGAAGTCTTCAAAGGGTAAGACGAAATTGATTTAGCTGCTAGGGTTCCTTTTTGGGATAGATGGTTAGCATTTGTTATGATACGTATTGAATATATCTTGTAAGTTTTATTTGACTGTTACTTTCTACTCTTTTGCTCCAGCATCGATAACCGGACGAACGAAGTTGTAGCCATAAAAATAATCGATCTCGAAGAGGCTGAAGATGAAATCGAAGACATTCAGCAAGAAATTACAGTGCTTTCTCAATGCGATAGCTCCTATGTCACAAAATATCACGGATCCTATTTAAAAGTAAGTTTTCTTTTACCCTGGATTCCCCTATTAACCTTAACTATAAAATATAATCTACTATTTGGGTAACAAATCGAAGCTTTAATCAGAGTTGATCTGATGCAGTGTACTGTAGTACATTCGCTAGAAAGTGAGACTGATATAGAGGGAAGGGCTTGGATGAAAATTCCCGAATTTGTAAATAAAGAAGCTTGCTTTTGAAACTCCCGTATTTATTTTACAACACTTTGAATCTCCTTTTGTTTTAAAAGCAACCTACATTAAACTTGATAGTGGTGATCCTTGCTCCTATTAAAATGTTTTGAAATATATCAACATAAATCCCATATCGTTTGTACATAACAAATTCAAAAGTAGGGGATGGGCTTGATTTTCCTATTTTAACGACACAACCGTTTTAGAAATTATATTGTTGAATTATTGTGAAACTTTCTAATGGTCTAGACATTATATTCTGAGACTAACACATTATGTGTCACATCATAAGGTAATAAAAATTGATTTACGTAAATGACTTAGGCCACTTTGTGAATGTAAAATTATGTCTCTTTGTGGATTTACATAACAACACAGTTCCACTTGTTGTAATTCCTTTTCCTGTAATAAAGATAGGTCATAAGGTCTGATTTCTGTGTCGTCATATCAATAACTAACACAATCAACATGTTTCTGCCTCAATGAATCATTTACACACAACATATCTTAGTGATGATTTAGTCTCACATCTTCCCACTCATAGTTTTGAAAACTTTTCTGCTATGACATCATAGCTCAGAATTGCACAGAATTTAACAGAAGTTTGCTGGAAGTTTATAAAAAATTAATAAACATGTGATCTCTCTCTTGTTAATAAGGACTTGAAAATCTAGATCAAAACCAGCATTTTAAAGAAGTCTTTATTTAAAATTAAAAAAAAATTGAAAGTCTTTCAAAGTCATATAATCATCCTCAGACTTCCAGGTTTTCTTGAGTTGGCTAAAGTTTTTGAGTTAGAAATTATCTTATTCAAAATTAGTTTAGTGTCATGACTTTAAATATTTCCTTTGACCAATATCTCCTAACAACCTCCAGTTAGTAAGAGTATATATTGAATGTTATGGTTCATTCATATGGGAAAGGGACCTTATGGATTGTCAAATCCATATATGGATTGTTCGCAACAAAGTTGGGAAGCTCAGTGCCAAGTTCAGGAAGTTCAGCACCAAGTTTGAGACTTCCAAAAACTTTGGAAAATCTCTGGCCAAAGTTTTGTGAAATCAACTTAATGTAAATTTATAATGAACTCAAGAGTAGCAAAGTTTTCAACAAATCATCTTTAAATGCTTTTAAAAGAGATTATATCTAACTCCTATCTAACTTTTTGTGTGTGTGCTCTTATTGGATTGACACACAAGTGAGAAATGTGTGATTCCAGAAATTATCCATATCCAGGGCTGGAAATTAATAGATAGCAATGATCACTGATTCTGTTTAAATACATGATTCTTATGTCATTCAAGTATAATAATTGACAGTGGTAATGGCAAATATGCCTAAATAAATTGCAAAGGTAAGTTTCTATTCTAATGTTCATGTTTCTACCAGGGAACCAAGTTATGGATAATAATGGAATATTTAGGTGGTGGATCAGCCTTAGATCTGGTAAGTACACATCTCAGTGTGGTCATTTATCAGGCACTTCAGGGCTCAACCTTAACAGAAGTCTGCTAGCCAAATACAAGTAAAGCTTATATTATTTTGACAAGTTGATGTCATTTATTTACTAGCCATCTTGGCTACTTGATTTTTGCCAAAAAATTTCAAAATATTGTTCACAGTTCATTTTTCTCACTTCAAAAATGGTCAGAATAACAGGAAGTAAAATGATGGCCATTTAGTAGTCGTTTGATGTTAAGATTGAGCCCTGCCCTTTAAGGGGTACTCTGTAAATAGAAATTAACTACTAGTAACCAATATTTTGCCAGACAATATGCAAAAATAATTACTTGTGATGCAGTTGAATGAGATAATGTTCAGTACTGATAAGGCTAACAATATTACATTGTGATTGCGCTTGTACTAGGTTTGTACTCATGGTCAATATTGATTATTATAAATGGTCCTTGTGGTTAATATTTTGACCATCAGTTGGGAAATGAGATCCAAGAAATGTTAAGTTGAATTGAGTGAAAATGAGACCACTTTGGCTGAGCTCTTGCATGAACTTTTGACCCTTAATGGATCCTGTTGACATTAACATATATTATTTTTATTGTTTTCTCCATTTCCGGTTCTCCCATAAAGAATATGTAGACATATGGAACTTCAAATTTCATTACAGTGGAACCCGATTTTACAATATGCCACAGGGGCTGCAAAAATAAAATATCCATACCCCCCTACGGAAGGGATTGGAAATTCCAGAGCGGTGGGGTGGGTGAGGGGGGGGGGTCAGTTTACCTGATATTTTCCATACAAATACTGTATTTTTCTTCAGAAATTCCAGAGGGGTGGGGGGGTCATTTACAACACCCTTCCGTGGGGGGTATGGTTTTTTTTTTGGAAACACACATTGGGTTATCATATTTTCCAAGAATTTCTCTGTTTTATTCATAGATAAAAATTGTATTTTATCAAAACTTTATTAAATAAATATCCAACAGCATTCAGACTGTGCTTTATTAAATAAAAATCCAACAGCATTCAGACTGTGTTATAGTGTACCAGTTCTGTAACTAGTATGATTTTACAGCACAACACAAAAGGGTTCAATTCCTAAAACCCAGCAAATATATTGGACTGGTGTTACTATGAACATAGGATTTGCATTATGACTTTTTTAAGACACCTATACTAATGGCCTGAAATGATAAATTAGATTTCAATCTTAAGAATACTTATATTGAACTCCATATTCACAACTTCTCAAGCTTGAAATTGAAGTTAGCTGGTTACCTATAATATGACCAATGTTTTGGTCCTGATGGCTAAAAATTTAAACTAATTCGCCACTCCAAGGACCTAATTTTCTTGGATATCTGTTTGCAAAGATTGAAAAAATATAATGGCCACAATAAAATGATGACTTGGTGAGAAGCTTAGTATACTGAACTTAGAGCAAATGGTAAAAATATGTTAACAGCTGCCTGGTTTTGTACTATTCTGTCAGCAAAGTTCAGATACACAACTGCTGCTATTCAATGATTCTGCAAGTTTCTCTCTTTAGGACTCCAAAATTTATTGTTGTTTTTTCCTGGAGATGAAATGGGCAGCTCCTGCCCTTTGTCCTTGTTAGTGTCAAGTTAGTTTTCCAAGCTTTAATGACAATCTGATAATGACGGCTTTTAATGACAATCTGATAATGCGTGATCCAGCCTAATGTTAAGTATCATTTAACAATAAATTTATGGTATCAAATGTATGGTGTCATTAGGGGTTTAGCATTTCAGTAAAATTGAAATCTTATCAACAACATGATTTCAAGAACAATTGAATAAAAGATTTAATTTCCCCCTACTGTAAAAAGCCAATATCTTTCTTGTTATAATACTGTAGAATGTTGTTTCATGTAATGCAATCCTGCACTTGATGGTTTTGAAATTAGTTTTTTAAGCTTCCCAAGGAAGTGAAACAGATACACATAGCATAAGTTTGACAAATTAAATTTAATGCTTGGTGCTAATAATACAAACCCAAAACAAAAAGTCCTTATTGTTAATTGAATTTTTAGGGTTCTACTCTAAATATTTCAATTCTTTGTACTTTTCTATTAATAGATGAAGGCTGGAAACATAGAGGAGTTTTATATTGCCACCATTCTACGGGAAGTTCTCAAGGGCTTAGATTACCTTCACATAGAAAAGAAACTACATAGAGACATTAAAGGTATAACAAAGGTTTATCTATTTATCTTTAGGCAACTTACTGCCGTTTTCATAATTCTACCAATAACTGTGTTTTAGACGTGGACATTTGAGGGGGGTGTTGGATGATTTTGAAAAAAAAATTCCAGGTTGAAAAAAAAATATTACACCATCAAGGAGAATTTAAAAAAATTCATGCACCAACAAAATCTTCCAACCCCTTTCCCCCTCATAGATAAAATGGTCCAGCCCTTCAATCCTTCAATCGTACAACTAACACTTAGCAATCACAAACACCACTCAGAGGTTGTGCAAAACCTACCGGGTAATTGCTTAGATGTTTGATTCAGGATATGCTTTGAAAACAAAATTAAAACAGCTTATTTTATAACTTTGAGCAACGTTTGGCCAAAAATAGTGTTATTCAATTTTTCTATCCTAAGTTGTAGGATTGTGGTCCACATTTCGAATTATCACAAAAGGCAGAGGACTGGGTTCGTGTCGCCACAGAAATAAGCGGTCAAAAATGGCAAAATTCTATAGAATCTATATAGGCTGTGATTGACATCACCATTTAAGGTGCGAAAAATTTGTCTATCTGTAAAAACTATAATTTATTTTCTCAGCTTCCTCTGAAAATTTTTTACCGGGACGATAATACACGAACACTACCATGAAGACCTTTCAAATAAAACAAAATTCAAATCAACAACTTTTTTAGTTTGAGTAACAAGATTTTTTGCCGCTTTCTGGCAAAATTGCTCAAAGTTCTAAAAAAATCTGTCTTAATAAGTTGGTGCAGTGTTTGCAGAATGATGCAAACTGCAGTAACTTGATAGAAGAACAATTAGTTCTCTAAGGTTTCTCATGATTAGAAGACAACTGGTGGCTTGATAATGATGAAATTATAGTTAATTTCAGGCCTTCCCTAGTTTCCAGTCAAGTAATAGAAGCAAATATGCCCTACAATTTGTTCCCAACTTGCCCATAACCCTGATAAAATTTTGAGGCCAATAGAATGTCTTCAATCATGTTGTCTTCATTCTTGTTATTGTCTAATATGAGATGTGATCACTGTGTTGCCTTTTAGCTGCCAATGTGTTGATGTCTGAGACTGGGGATGTCAAGCTGGCTGATTTTGGGGTCGCAGGGCAACTGACAGATACTCTGAACAAGAGGAATACATTTGTAGGAACACCATTTTGGATGGCACCAGAAGTTATCAAGCAATCAGCTTACGATTCTAAGGTAGGGAATAACCCTCTTCATGTCACAAACACATTAGCATTGAAGTGCTTCAAAGTAATAAGAACTAATTCAAGATGTCAAAGCATGATTACAGTGTTATAGAGGGATTTTTATGAGACAAAGAACTTAACTGAAAAAGTCACAATGGACAATAATGCATTACACTGGACTACATGCTCATGCAACCAAATTTTATGTTTACTTCTATTTGGGTCAAACCATGACAAACTGAAAAAGGTTGTCTCTGATCTTTCCTGGTTTCTTTTCTTTTCCAAAAGTGGTATTTCCATTGAAGGTCAAAATAACTTCAGATTGGGGGAAGGGGTGGGATTTTCCCCTTTTGCAGGAAGGAGAAAACATGCATTCCAAATTAGTAGATAAGTGCATATAAAATCAAGCACACACAATTTGAAATTGTTTGACCTAGTGTACCTTGAGATCCTTATTTAAACCTGACTATACACTTCAGGGCATAGAAATACCTAGCAGATATTTTCAGATCATCTAGTATACCCTCCTTCTACCACCCTCCCAGCCCTTGTTATATTCTGTTCTGACTCCTCTGTTTGTTTCAGGCCGATATTTGGTCATTAGGAATTACAGCAATAGAGTTAGCGAAGGGTGAGCCACCCAACTCAGACCTTCACCCTATGAGGGTTCTCTTCCTGATCCCCAAGAACAACCCCCCAGAGCTGACAGGAAGCTACAGCAAGGCCTTCAAGGAGTTTGTCTCTTTATGTCTAAACAAAGATCCGAATGATGTAAGTAATCTAACGACAAAGTGACATGCTGAAACCTATCCACAGTACCTGGAAAACCTGGAAAGTCCTGGATTTATATTGTCTTCCTGGAATTCTCTTAGAGACTCCTGGTACAGATAGGAATTTTATCTTAGAAAGAAATAGTATGAAACCAACTCCTAAAGTTGTTGCTTTTATTAGAATTCTATGAAATCAGCATTTTGATTGGCAGAAAAACTATTGGAAAAACACCTGGGAAAAAAATGTGATAATTCTCCTTTAAAACTCCTAGATTTCTTAAATTTGAAAAAGTCAAAAAGGGTTTGATAAAGGCAAGTGCATGTTATAACACCAGTATTTTGTATCGGATATGTATCTTCAAAGTTCCGAACAATTGGTTTTAGCTGTTACTGTATATTTCATGTTGCTGCGGGCTTATGTAAAATGTATTGATTTGAAGATTTTCAGTTTTGATTTTCGAGGTTTGGTGTTGTAAGTAATCAGTTTATTCAATTATTTATTAAAAACAATATCATTTTTTTTTTTTAATATGCAAATTATTTTATTGTGTGGTTCCAGAAATATCCATACCCCCTCCATGGAAGGGTGTTGAAAAGTGACCCTCCACCCCTCTGGAATTTCCAAGGGAAAATACAGTATTTGTTTGAAATGATCAGGTAAATTGACACCCCCCCCCCCCACCCCTCTGGAATTTCCATTGCCCTTCGTAGGGGGGGGGGGGGGGGTATGGATAATTTCTGGAACCACACATTTTTTCCAATACCGGTAGTTACCACACAACTTCCCAAAGGATTTTACTTAACACTCTGGAATTTCCATTGCCCTTCGTAGGGGGGGGGGGGGGGGGGGATGGATAATTTCTGGAACCACACATTTTTTTCCAATACCGGTAGTTACCACACAACTTCCCAAAGGATTTTACTTAACACTAGGGTTGTGTGTTTCTTGTAGAGGCCGACAGCAAGAGAACTGTTGAAACATAGATTTATAAAAACAGCCAAGAAAAATGCATTTTTAGTTGAACTAATAGAGCGGCATAAAAAGTGGAAACAGAATAACTGTGAAGATGAGGATAGCAGTTCGGGAGAAGATAGCGATGGGTGAGTTGTTGGAATTTTGTTCTAAAATACCCGGCCTTGGTTTGTTGGCTAGAAACTTTCAAAATAACACCATTAGTTTGTTGTTCTATGACTTCATATCACGTAAATCAGTTTAAGAGCAAAGGATGGATCAAAATACCACGAGATTTTAACGGATTGAGTTCACTACTTTTACTGTTACCTCGTTAGCATAGAGTTTTATGGCATACAAAACTACATGTCATGCCCATCGGACACAGTGTCTTGAAAGACTAATGAACGATTCCACTTATAATGTATGCAAATGCTGCATGTCTGTAAATGAGGGATATTTGCGCTGCATCCTGTTGTTACAGCCTGAGTGCGCATCGCATGCCCTGGAACGGACCATTGAGAAGTAAGTTTGTTACTGTTGTGGCGTAATTTTATTTCCATTTTATTTTTCAGTGAAAACGAGGAAAACAGTATGGACTGGGACTTCAACACGTTAAAAGGCCCAAAAGAGATGCCTCAGTTTAAAGATTCTACAGGAAATGGAGAAATTTTACCCGAAGGAAGTAAACAAATGGTATGTTCTGTCTCAGTATTGTCATTACTTATTTGAATGATGAACGTTAGATTTGTAGTGGATATTTATTGAAAATACTGTCTCAGATTTCAGATCATTTAATACAATCAATAATAACTCAAGATTTTCTCACTCCTCAAAGACTCCTTGTCAACTATCAGCTCATAGAAATCTCGAGCTTGTAATCTAATTGTTAGATAATGTCATTTTCAAATTCTCTACTCTAACACTGCAATATGCTTCAAGGACGTTGTAAAATGACAAACTAACTATAATCTATTAATTAACACCACGAAAGATGGCACCCAGAAGTTAGTGAAAAAGGCATGTTTCAGTTTTATAGGTGTAAATCAAGCAAAGTTATAGATCTTTTTAGATTTGTGAAGGCAAGGGATGACAAAAGCTT